>JAJHZJ010000561.1:8124430-8831168 GCA_023548195.1 Bettongia penicillata ogilbyi | reverse complement strand
TCTATAATTTAAAAATAAAAATTTTTAAAAATTTCAAAATTTTGAAGGGAAGTAGTGGTTAAAGTAATATTGGTGTTTGTCAAATAAATGACTGACTGAGTGAGTGAATGAATGAGTGAACAAAGGAAATGGCCCTTTCTATTCCACTAATTAATTTTAGGCTGTTTTTGCTGACTGATATAGCAAAGGTTAGCAGGCTTCATCTCTTCTTCTCTCCCTCTCTTTTTCCCTCTCTCTCTCCCTTTCTCTTTCCTTCCCTCTCCCTCCTCTCTTCCTTCTTTCCTCCTTCCCTCCATCCCTCTCCATCGGTTTCCCATCAGCAAGGAAAGAAGTATGCCAAATGGTTACAAGACTGGGTCATGCAGCCTGCATCTTAAGCCTCTCCTGATCTCTGACTTACTCTAAAAACAGCCTCCTCACTGTTTAGAATCAGATGGACCCTGAAAGACTCATAAAATTCTAAGAAATTTTTAGCAACAAGATTGAAAACAGGACAAAATCTATCAATAACCCAAGTGAAAGGGAAAGATTGTTGGACTATGTGTGATTCAGAAGATTTGGAACTGGGAGCTGGAGATACAAAGCAGGTAGGGTGGGGTGGAAAGTCCTTGCTCTTCAGAAGCTTATATTCTGTTGGGGAAGGAAAAGGGATATAATTTATGCAGATTAATTAATACAGAGTAATTTTTTTAGAATTTAATTTTAATCATTTAAAAATTTTGAATTCCAAATTCTCACCCGCCCTCCCATCCCTTCCCCACCCATTGAGAAGATAAGCAACGTGATATCAATTATACATGTGAAATCATGAAAATACATTTCTATATTAGCCATGTTGCAAGAAGAATAAAATGAAAAAATGTGCTTCAGTCTACACTCAGGTTTCATCAGTTCTCTTGTTGAAGGTGGATAGCATTTTTCATCACAAGTCCTTCAGAATCATCTTGATTATTGTATCATTAGATCAAAGTAGTTAAATCTGTCACAGTTGCTCCTCCTTACCATATTGCTATTACTGTGTACAATGTCCTCCCAATTCTGTTCCCTTTATTGTGCATTAGTTCATGTAAGTCTTTCCAGGCTTTACTGAAACCATCACTTTTTATAGCACATAGTATTCTATCACAATCATATACCACAACGTGTTTAGCCATTCCCTAATTGATGGGCATCCCCTCAGTTTCCAGTGTTCTGACACCACAAAACGAACTGCTATAAAAAATTTTTGTACTTACTGACTCTAGTCCTCTTCCTACAAAGTAATTTTAGAAGAGAAAATGCTAATAATTCAAGGGATAGTCAGAAAAGATTTTATAAAGGGTGTAGCACCTGAACTCATTCATCTTTCACCTGTGGCTCTAAGAAACTGGAGCATGCTCAGCAGCCACACCTCATAAACCATTTTGGTAGCTAGGCTATATCAGGTTGAGGGGAACCAACAGGACTCATATCCAGTGGTGAGTTAAGGGGATGTCTACCCTAAACATGAGAAGACTTCCTCCTAGTGGAATGGGTGAATGAGAACAATTTGTTCCGATGACCACGAAGGCAGCTGAAGCAGGAGCTGTGGAGTGCTTAGAGCTTGGTCAGACACAGTGTCATATACTGCATCCCAGGTCATCGACAGTCATCCAGACTTTTGTCTTTCCATTGGATGATGACTCTGAAAGAGAGAGTGAACGGAGAGTCAAAACATCACTGTGTGATGTCATTGGTGCTCTTTGATGTGAAGGAAGAACAAGTGCACCTGGGCTGAGTTTGATAGAAGCTAAGGATTCTCAGAAGTAGAGGTGAGGGATGAGGATATCCAAGGCATGGGGGACAGGTTGTGCAAACGCATGGAAATGGGAGATGACATACTGAGTTCAAGGAACTCATGTCCTACATGTAAGTAAAATACATGAAGATTAATGATATGAAATAAATCTTTAAATTTAGATGGGAGCCAGATTTTGGAAAGTTTTCCATTCCAATATTAAGAGCTAATACTTTATCCTACGTGCAATAAGAAACCACTACAGATCTTTGGAGGGCACTCTTGCTTAACTGGTAGAAGATGGATAATAATCCTACGAAGCCAACTGAGATGGAGTGGTCAGAAGGACCAGGGCAGAAGAGTGTCATAGAAGGCAAGGGAATATAGAGTTTCTAGGAGAAGGATATTGTTGACAGTGGCAAAAACTGTGAAGATGTCATTTAGAATGAGGATTATGAAAAGAGCATTGGATTTAACAGATAGGAAATTAATGGTAAACTGCTGCTGTTTTTCCTTCATTCTTGAAAAGGACCATGACATTAGGGAGGTAATGCCTTGCCATGCACGTGAATTGTAGTTAAGTGAGGGAGCTCTGTGTGAAGTCGCTAGCTTCACTTTTTTCTCTGGAACCATTTGGGTCCAGTGGCCAGATAGGGATCAGAACAATTAGAGACGACCCAGGATGCAAAGGGGGACCTCGGCTTTTTCAAGCCTTTTCCAGGTCTCAGTTTGATTGAGCCAATGCCCATTCAGTGATTAAGTTTAATAAGAAAGGAAGTAAAGAAAAGCGTTTTTTTTTTTTAAAAAAAAATTTGTAAGGGGAAGACCTTCAGTAGGGGATATAAAAACAAAAGCTACCAACAAAATGTTTTAAAAAACTAAATCATTGTTGTCCTCCCAAGGAAGTCAAGTGAGGGGGTTGGACCTCTGGAGTCCTTTGTAATTCTAGATCTTTGAGATTACCAAAGAGGAGAAAAGGGTCTGAACAAGGGTTTGAGTGGAAAGGTAGTACAGATAGGAGAGGTATTTCAGAGGTAGAATTGAGGGAACATGGCAATTTTAGGGGAAATTAGCTTTGTTTTTGCATATTTGTGATGAAGGTTTTTTTTTGTCTTTTTGTTTAGTTGGTGAGAGATGGAAGTGAATCGAGAAAAACTGCTTTTTAAAAAGGGAGTCTGGCAACTGATAAATCAAGAAGCATTTATTAAACTCCTGCTATATGCCAGGCACGATGCTAAGAACGGGATACAGAGAAAGGCAAGAGACAGTCTTTGATCTCAAGGAGTTCACAGTCTAAAAGGGAAGACAATTACAAACAATTATGTAAAAACTAGATATGTAGTGGGTAAATTGAAGATAATTTCAGAGGGAAGACACTAAGTTTAAAGAGGACTGGGAAAAGGGATTAGGGAAAAGAAGTCCTCATCAATAATTCCAAATCCAGCACTCTTTGCACTCCACTATATGTAGAAAGTATAAGAGTAATTTTATCCCTCATTTTTGTTTTTCAGAATTTCAGAGTAATAAATTATATTGCTTAAGGGATAGCGCAACAATCCGAAGACTATCTATAGGAGTGATATTATAAAATCAGAATGCAAATTCTGGAATACTCACATCTGTACCTGTGGGGAGGGGGAGGGGAAATGATCTGGCACTTGACCATCTTCCTATCTTCTGGGGCTGCCTGGTACTTGGATTTGTTTGCTACTTAACCAGGTTCCGAAATGTGACATAGTTCAAGGAGGGTTATGTGATGGACAGCCGGCACCATGGACAGCGGCAAAAATGCCCAATTCCAGAGGGCCATAGTGACTAAATGACCGCAGGACCGACCAGAGGGATTTGAGAGAAAAATCAGTACGGGGGAGTGGTGGGGATACTGAATTCCTGATCCGAGCGGCCACCCCACCCCTTTCCTTGAAGCGGGAAGCTGACTTCATCCTGCGAGGTGTGCAACGGGAGAGGAGGTGGTTGGAAGAGCAGAAGATATGAAGAACTTGGCCTCTCCTTTGTCACTTTTCCCTCCCTCCCCGGAGGGGATACCTTCCCTCCCCCTATCTCCGGGTAGATTCCTCTCAATTAACTCTTGCAGGACCCTTGAAAGAGGAAACAGGAGGCTTGGGGTCAGTGGAAGGTGAGGGGGGTGCTGAGCAGGAGAACTGAGTATCCACTTCTTAGTCCCATAGCTGTATGCTCTCCTCCTTCCCCATCCAAGAGAGGAGGCTTCTCTGTCTGTTATGCCCGTGAGTTCTGGGATGGGGTGTCCCCACGGCTTTCTTGCCCTTGGGAAATTTAGGTGGAAGAGAACAGAAAAGGGAGTGTTTCTCTAGCTCGTTTCTATACAAGACCATCCCTCTTTCACCGGTCCCTCACTCCCACCGCTTACATTCAGCTGAGACCCGAGATAGGAAGAAAAGGCGGGGGACAAAGGAAGAGGGGGGCAGTACAGAGACTGTGTGAGGCTGCGGGGGCGCATTCTCCGGCTTTGAGCTCAGCGAGGTCGGAATGTGTCTGATAAGTCCGAGATAACCCTGGGACCAGGAAGGGCAGGGGCAAGGCAAGGCAGGGCTCGGCTTCTAACCACTGGGAATAAATAGCGACTGACCCAGCGAGTAGTCAGAAAGAGAAAGCCAGAAGGGCAGAGAGAGGAAAGGACAAGCAGTATCGTCGGTGGCAGCAGCAGCCCGAGATTTCTTCTTCGCCCTCCAGTCCCCTCCTTCCAAAACATGGACTCCCAGAAAGCGCTGCCCAGCATCTTTCTGGTACTGCTCCTTCTGCAGCTCCAGGGCATTTTTTCCCGTCCCTTAGACGGACCTCGCCAGGCTCGGGAGCTGACCAGGGTCCAGGTGAGCACAGCACATAGTGTACGGGTCAGCTGGCAAAAGGGAAACCCAAGTCTGCCTCCTACTCCCACGCCCTCGCTCCGAGAGTTCTTCAGAACCCCTGGGAAGTGATAGGTAGAGGTCTGGGATTGGGAGCACCAAGGGGAACCTCTGTATGTGTGCGCTGGGGTCCCTATCTCTATTATCCCTCCTTACTAAGGGATTTCCGAAAGAATCAACAGACTGGCAAAACCTAGAAGATGCCCAAAGGTAGCAGAATAGGGTGGGGAAGTTTGAGTAACCCTAGATTCTTAAGCCAATAGGCGATGCACTGGGAGCCGGCGGGAGGTTGGGGAGGAGATGAGAATCTGCAAGGGGGCTCACAATTCTTGCTAATCTGTCTCCGTTACTTCCACCATCCTTCCAGGAACTGCTGTACCGACTAAGGGACAAGATCTCAGCTCTGGAGGAGTTGGAGACAGCGGAGCCTGAGCCGAGGGATCAAGAAGAGACCCCAGGGGAAGACTGGGAGAACAGAAAGCCCGAACACCCACTGGTGCCAGAAGGCAGCCATGGCCATAGTTTCCCCGCCTTCCAGGCTCTGCGTGGTCCACAAAGCCCGAAACTGATGCGAGAATCAGGCTGCTTTGGCAGGAGGCTGGACAGAATTGGCTCTCTCAGCAGCCTGGGGTGCAATGGTAAACTCACACCTTTTCCCCTGCCCTGTCTCTTTTCTGGCTTAAAATCACCTGGTGCCCCTTCCCCACCCCCATACAGTCATAGAAGACCTTCTTCTCAAGTAGTCACTCTATCACTTAGACTCCATCTCATTTTCAGACTTAGTGACCAGAGAACAGAATTGGGGATAGGGGAGTCCTGTAAAGGAACCAAGGTTACAAGAATGCCATTCAGAGACACTTAGCTTGTCTCCCGCCTCCAAGGCTGAAACAAAAGAGAAACAGAGTGAACTCAGGGGGACTGCGATGTTCCCTGGGGAACAGCAGAGGCTTGCACAAAGATGCCAAAGAAGCTACATGGAGAGGGGAGGAAGAATCCCAGAGATATACTCCTGCGGCCACTTTCTCATTTGGCTGGCTTTTAATTTTTCCTTCTTTTCTTATGATTGATCGCCTGGCAAGTTTCCCCCACTTGGAGGGCACAAGCTTAATATAATAACAAGGAAGACATACTAAGGAGATAGAACCCTCTGAAAGAGGACTCCTCTGCCTCCAAGAGACCCACATTCTAGTCCTATGTCTTTCTTGTCCAAATTTAGAAAAGCTCCCTGTCTGTAGCATGGGAGTTGCTGTTGGCACAGCAATATTCCCTGATAAGGTTATTTTCTTTTATCTTTGCCTTTTTCATGGACTAGCAGAAAGATCCCTAGATATGCAGTCTTGGGGCATGAATTCAATTCCAGCTACCTTCCATTTGTGTCTTTTGGGGCAAATCACTTAACTTTTCTGTGCCTCAGTTTCCTCATCTGAAAAATGAGAGGTTTAGACTCAATGACCTCTGAGGCCCCTTGATCCATGATTCTACAATTTGGATGAAACATCCCATGAAGCCCCTTGAGTCTTCTCCTTTGTTTGTATCTGAGGCCTTCCATTGGCAGGGGCACAGTTCAGCTCTACTAACAGCCCTTGGGATTAAAAAGACTGCAATATTCCATTATTTCCATGATTCAACGATCCAAGCTCCAAGTGTCCCAGATGCTAAATGGTTGAGTGTTATCTGTAATGGCAGCCCCTGTGGGGAATAAGGGTTCAGTCATGCCCCCAAGCTTGCAAAGGCAGGAGATGAAATCATTCACTTTGAGTGTTTTTCCCATTTTGCAATTGAAGAAACAGGCTTAGAGAGATTAAAGGACTAGAATAAGTTTCAGGAGGCAGTGTGGTTTAGAGGTTAGGGCAGGAAAAGAAGTAAAGAAGGGGAGAGAGAGGCAAATTTCACTTTAATGAACTTGCTAATTATCAGAGCTGTCCTTTGGAAATAATGAGTTCTTTACCAGAGGTCTTTAAGTAAAAGCTTGATAACCCTTTATGGGGAGATGGTTTTTGCTCTTTTTGAATTATATGATCAATGAGGTCTCTTCCTTCTCTGAGAATCGATGATCCCATGAGGTGATTAAGTCAAACAAAACCCAGAGAGAAAAAAAAAGAAAAATCTAGGTTCTACTTCAGCTCTGAGCCTCCCCAGGAATAACCTTATTTCTCTCTTTTCTCCTCCAACAGTGTCAAGAAGGAACTAAGATGTCCCAACCACCTACTCCCTAACATCTAATTCTCACTGAGGCTTTTCCACCCCCCTCAAAATGACTCCTATTTATTTGCACTTATTTATTTATTTATTTTGTTGTTTTGTATAAGCTGGTTTCTTACTTTTGAGCATGGAAAATTCATGGTTAAATAAAATCAGCCTGATTTTTTTAAAATTTTGGAGCCATTATTCTTGGAACATTAAAAAAACATCCACCAACTTCCCTCTATGTGCCTGTATTTTATGAAAGATGATGACTTGGATGGGACAAGGAACTTCAGTTTAATTCAATATGTGTTTATTAAATGCCCATTAGATGTTAGGTCTTGGGGTTACAAAGACAAAAGATCTGTTCCTCCAGGGGCTCACTTTCCACTGGGGGGAAAACCTATATACAGATAAATACAAAGCATCTGAATGATTGTAGTGGCAATGTGAGGATGCAAATATCTGAGTTTTGGGAGATTTGGGGAAGTCTATATCATAGGGGACTTCTAAATATCCTGGAATCAATAAGAATTTCATAACTAGTTGAAGTTTATTGGAAACTGCTTCAGGAAGAGAGAGTGGGTTGGGATAGGGAGCAAACCAGCTGTATGGTGTGATGTTACATCCCCAAGTGTTCCCTAGCCGCACCAATCTGCCACTGTTCCTGAAATGCCACCATCAGGGTCATTCCCTTGTCTCTGATGTCTCCAGAAAGCCTTTGTCCAAATGTCAGAGAATGAAGGGGTGATAAACAGAACTCACTATTCTCCTCTCCCCTTCCTCCAAAGCCCTCTCCTCTTTGAGACTTCCCTATTACTGTGGAGAGCACCACCATCCCCTCAGGCTCAAAACTAGTCATTATTCTGGATTCCTTAGTCCTCACTCCTTGCCACTATACCCAATCTGTTGTCAAGTCCTGTCCATTTTATCTTCATAGCATCTGTAGGATATATCATCTTCTCTCCTCTGACTCGCCACCACTTTTGTGCAGACCCTCATTACCTCACTCCTGAACTATTGGAATAACTTGCAGGTAAGTTTCTCCCCACTCCAGCCCATCCTCTCTTTGTAAAGTGCTCTGAAAACATTAAAGCACTACAGAAATGTTAGCTATCCTAAAGGGGTCCCTTGCTGTCCTCTCCCTGCCCACTGGTCCTTAACTACTCCTTATACAGAAGGGAGAGACTGGCCTCTGTAGAGGCTCTGATTCCCCAGTCCTAAAACTTCATAGATACAGCATAGTATGGTGGAAAGAGCACTGGGATTAAAAGAATAATGATTCAAACACTGCTTTTGTCACATAATACTCCGATCATCTCAGTCACCTCATTTTTGGAGACTCAGTTTCCTCTTCTATAAAATAAGGGAGGCTGAATGATCTCTAAGTCTCCTCCATCTCTAAACCTATGGTGCCAGCACATCCTGTTTCTTCTATCCACAAATATTAAGCTTACATATTCAAGCTTTTAATCATGATCTGGGTCTTTCCCTTGGAGCAAAGATCAAGGACAGCAGACCTTAGAGACACAGGCTGAGTAGGAGAGATCCATGATTACTGTCTTCATGGACTCCCAAAGTAGTGGAAACACACCACAAAGACAAATAATCAAGCCCAATGGCTCAGCAAGTTATTCAATTAATCAATAAACATTTATTAAGCACTTACTGTGTGTCAAGTACTGAAGTAAATATTTTCTTTTTTAATTATATAATTTATTTATTTTCAGTTTTCAACATTCACTTCCACAATATTTTGAATTCCAGATTTTCTCCCCACCTCTCCCCTCTCCCACTTTTTTATTCCCCTCTTGATTCTTATATTTGAAAGTCAATATTTTTTATTCAGTTCTGGTGTTTTCAACAAGAATACTTGGAAGTCCTCTATTTATTGCAATTCCATTTTCCCCCCTGATGTATTATACTCAGTTTTGCTGGGTAGATGATTCTTGGTTTTAATCTTACCTCCTTTCACCTCTGGAATATTGTATTCCAAGTCCTCAGATCCTTTAGTGTAGAAGCTGCTAAATTTTGTGTTATTCTGATTGTGTTTCCACAACACTTGAATTGTTTCTTTCTGGCTGCTTGCAATATTTTCTCCTTGACCCGGAAACTCTGAAATTTGACTGCAATATTCCTAGGAGTTTTCCTTTTGGGATCTCTTTCTGGAGGCGATTGGTGAATTCTTTCCATTTCTATTTGACCCTCTAGTTCTAGAATATCAGGGCAGTTTTCCTTGATAATTTCTTGAAAGGTGATGTCTAGGCTCTTTTTTGAACATGGTTTTCAGGTACACCAATAAATTTTTAATGATCTCTCCTGGATCTATTTTCCAGGTCAGTTGTTTTTCCAATGAAATATTTCACATTGTCTTCTGTTTTTTTCATCTTTTTTTTGGTTTTGTTTCACAATTTCTTGATTTCTCACAAAATCATTATCTTCCTTTTCCTCCATTCCAACTTTTAAGGAGCTATTTTCTTCAATGGGCTCTTGGATCTTGTTTTCCATTTGACCGATTCTCCTTTTCAAGGCGTTCTTCTCCTTATTGGCTTCTTGAACCTCTTTTGTCATTTGGGTTAGTCTGTTTTTAAAGGTGTTATTTTCATCAGCATTTTTGGGGGATATCCTTTAGCAAGTTGTTGACTCATTTTTCATGATTTTCTTGCATCACTCTCTCTTCTCTTCCCAATTTTTCCTTTATTCTCCTACTTGACTTTCAAAATTCATTTTGAGCTCTTCCATTGCTTGAGACCATTTTGTATTTTTTTGGAGGCTTTGGATGTAGATGTCCTGATCTTGCTGTCTTCCTCTGGTTGTATGCTTTGATATTCCTCATCACCAAGGATGTAAGAAAATACTTTTTCACCAATAAAGTAACCTTCTGTAGTCCTATTTTTCCCTTGTTTGCTCATTTCCCTAGCCAAAACCTGACTCTTGAGTTCTTTGTTAAGTGGAGGGTGTACTGTCCCAAGTTTTAGGGATTTTGTTCAACTGTTTTCAGAGATATTTCTAGGGACCTGTAAATTCTCAGTTCCTCCAAAGTGGTATGATCAAAGGAGAGGTGTTTACTCCTCTCCTGGCCTGTGCTCTAATCTGTGAGCAACTACAAGCCCTCTTTTCTGCCCTGGAACTGTAAGGAGGATTCCCTCTCCACAGCCGCCACCAGCTCTACTACATCAGTGCTCCTCCTCACCTCAGGACCACCACTCAGGACTGTGACCCAAACCAGCCTCTAGATTCCCTCCAAATCTGTAGACTGAGAGCTACAGATTGCCCCTGTGTCAGTGGCTGCTACCACCCTGGGGCTGGGGCTGTGATGGGACCACATTCTTCTCTCACCCAGGTGAGAGTGCTTTTCCACTGACCTTTGAAGTTGTCTTTGGTGTTTGTGGGTTGAGAAGTCTGGAAACCACCACATCTGCCAATGATTTGTGTATCTTTTTTGTGCCCAAGCATGCCCATGCTGGACTGCACTCTGCTCCAAGCTTGGTGCAGTAGATTCTTCCTGTCGGACTTTCCAGATTGTCTTGGGCTGAAAACCTGTTTCACTCTGTCTGTTGCTCTAGAATTTGTTTAGAATCATTTTTACAGGTATTTTGAGGAGTTTGTGGGGATAGCACAAGCAGGTCCCTGCTTCTACTCTGCTACTTAGCTCCACCCCCTGCTCTTTTCTCTCTACAACACCTTCCTCTCTACCTTACAGATGTGATGATTCACACAATCCCAGCTATCATCTTGGTAAGGAATTCCACAACTTCTTTCTCCCTCTCCTCCTTTCCTTCTACACCTTTTATTCCTTTTTTCCCTCTCTTCTTTCCTTCTCTCTTCTTCTCTTCCTCCCTCTCCTCTAGTCACTTCTTCTTTCCTTTCCCTCTTCTTCCATCTACTCTTCTCTTTTCTCTCCTTCTCCCTCTCTGTCTCTCTCCATAGCTCTGTCTCTCTCTCACCTTTTCTTCTTCCCCTTCCTTGACTTCCCTCTCTGTCCCTCTCCTGTAGCTCTATATTTTCAACTGTATTTCAACTTGGATGGCACCCTGACACCTCAGTTACAATATGTCCAAAACCAAACTCTTCATCTTGCTTCCAAAATCAGATCCCCTCTCCCACACTCCTGCTTATATTAAGGAGTTCTTAACATTTTGTTTATTTGATGGGTTCCTTTAGCAGTGTCTGGTAAAATCTATGAATCCCTTCTCAGAATCATATTTTTAAATGAATAAAATAGAATTCAGATGATTACAAGGACATGTTACATGTGGGGGGACTCATAGTGTCCATATATTGAGACAATACACAATTGGCAGGTTGAGAACCTCTGTACCAAAGGGACCATCCTTCTTCCAGTCAACCAGGTTTAAAGCCAGGGGCATCTTTGACTCTTTTCTCCCCAGAGCTGTCCACTGTCTAAACCTCATTAATTCTGACCTGCACTGCTTTAGATCTCTCATCTTCCTAGATTATTAAATCTAGGTATCCCCTAGTGGGGGAGTGTTCTCCCCACTTCAAGACTTTCTCCTCTTCAACTCACTATGTGCCCCATGGTCAATATTATCTTCCTAAAATATAACTTTTATCATTTGATGGTGTAGTATAATGGAGACAGCCTAAAGTCTTGAGCCTAATCAAGCAATCAATCAACACTTATTGAGTATCTACTATGTTCTTGGCACTGTGCTAAGTGCTGTTCAGTCATTTTTCAGTCATGCCTGATACTTCCTGACCCCATTTGGTATTTTCTTGGCAGATACTGGAGTGGTTTGCCATTTCCTTCTCCAGTTCATTTATAGACAAGGAAACTGAGGCAAACAAGATGAAGGGATTTGCCCAGGGTCACACAGTTAGTTAGAGTCTGAAGCCAGATTTGAACTCAGAGAAAAACTGATAGATAAGGGGAGGAGGTTAAAGTTAATAGGAATATGAAATTCTAAATCATTCATCCTGAACTTAGAGTCAAGAAGGAAGGCAGGCCAGAATCTAGCATTTATCATATACCTCCTAAGAGCCAGACACTGTGCTAAGTAATTTGCAAATATCTCATTTGATCCTCACAATAACTCTAGGAGGTAAATGCTATTATTATACAATTAAGGCTGTCAAAGATTAAGTGACTTGCCCAAGGTCACTCAGCACTGATTGCCAAATGTTATTGTAAGGATCAAATGCGATAAAATATATAAAGGACTATGTAAGTTGTAAGCACAATTAAATAAGTGGTAGTTATTTTGGGGGAGAGATAAAGCAAATGTGTAAATAACGATGGTGTAAGTCCTTAAGAGGTACAAAGTACTTGGAGAAATCCAAGGATCTTTCTGTCTTGAGTTTGGGGAAAGAAGGAAGGGTTCAGGGAGGGGATGGTGTTTGAAGTTCTTCTGGAAGAATGAGTAGGACTGAGATGAAGTGGGCATCTTCCAGACACAGCCACGAAAAGGAGTAACCGCAGAGGTGTGTTTGAGACATAGGAAGTCCAGTGAGCCCAGTGTAACTGGAGTGTGTGGAGAGGTGATTGTATATGGATCTTGATTATCTGTGATTTCCCTTGCCTCTTCTGCTAACAAACAATTGGCAGCTGGGCTTTAAATCTATATTCATGGTAACAATGCAAGACAAGTTATTTAAGTTTCCATTTGAAAAATTTTGGAATTATATGAGGTAATACCTAAGGTCTATTCCAGATCTTAATCCAAAAATGCCATCGTCTTGTTGTCTTTCTATATACTAGCTCTCAGAGAGGAAAGAAACCTTCAGTAAAAAGAAGATAGATTCTGAATCATCTGGAACCTTGGACAGTGACTTCTGCTTTTACCCCAAAATGCCTGTAAAAGCAGCTGGTGAGGGGAGGGGTCAGGGCAGGGAGGGTGGAAAGAGGAGACTGCCCTATGTCATTTCTGGTATGCCATTTGCCAAGATAACACCCACATCAGAGGGCTGTCTCAGAAGGGCAAGGACAGGGCAGGCTGACATGCTTAGAAAGAATTACTTCTCGGAAACACAGCTTCTTGTCAAACTAGCCTTACTAAAAATAACCTGACATGCACTTATGACTTGAATCATGAAGCATCACCAGGATAATGTTGTCTTTGGCCTACCAAATTCCAACTGAATATGGCTCAATATTGTATTCTTCATCAATGGGGATCTAGGTGGATTGAGTGTTGGACTTGGAGTCAGGAAGACCTGAATTCAAGTGGGACACTGGGCAAGTCATTTCACTTTCTCTGTTTCAGATACATCATCTGTAAAATGGGAATAGTAATAGCACATACTTCTCAGGTTTGTTGTGTGGATCAAATAAAATAACATGTAGAACACTTTGCAAACCTTAAAGCATCACTCAAATGCTAGTTATCTTCCTTCTCTTCATCATCATCTTCCAAAGCCCTGAAACCCACTGGTCAAGTAATGTTACTGATGATTATAGCAATTCAACTCAATCTTTATTAGAAAAATATTAGATTTCATGAAGAAAATTGGGATATTTAGCCTGGATGAGAGAATAAAACTCAATTAGACATGGCAATTATCTTCTGGCATTTGAGGGATTAGTCTTGCTCCCAAGAGCAGAACCAGGTACAATGGCTGAAAGCTGAAGTGAGGAAGCTTTAGGTTTGATGCCAGGAAAAACTTCATGACAATTAGAGTTGTTTGAAAATGGAATGAATGGCCTTAGGTCTTCAGCTGGAATCTAGAGGATGGCTTTGCAGAGATCGTGTAAGCGAAGGTTTCTTTTATTCAGATATGAGTGAGATTAGCTGACCTCTACAGTCCTTTGTACATGTCAGATTTTGTGACTCTACAATACAAACAAGCTCGCAATACCTAACTGATCTGGTCACAGTGTTCCATGAGAAGCAGGGATGGAACAGGATCAGTTCTTCAATTTATAAAAAAATTAGCACCGTGGAGAAGTTCTCCAAATCTAACCAAAAACTAGGATTAACTACAAGGTATATCAGTTAACATGTTTTTAGACGATCCATGAAGCATATAACAATGTGCTAGGTGCATGAGTACATGTGTATTTGTCCTTGGTTGCGAAAGAAGACCATGCCATCAGAGAAATAATGACATGACTTGCACTTGACTTTGTTTTGAGTAAGGGAGGGCTGTGCAGGTCACCAGCCTCACTTCTCCTCCAGAGCCACCTGAATTCAGTGACCAGATATTCATCAGGATGACTGAAGATGACCCAGGATGAGGCAATTGGGGTTAAGTGACTTGCCCAAGGTTACACAGCTAGTGAGTGTCAAGTGTCTGAGGTGAGATTTGAACTCAAGTCTTTCTGACTCCTGCCCTGGTGCTCTATCCATTGCACCACTTAGCTGCCCCTAGGATGAATGAGTACATAACAACTACACAGAACCTCCCCTCAGGAGGTTTACAGTCTAATAGAAGAAGGTAGGAAAGACCCCACAAAGGTAGGCAGCCATTGCAAGAGTGACAGAAGGACCGATGATGGCTAATTTTAGACCATGGCTCATATCAATCAAGGAAAGCTTCCTGAAAGGAGGGGCACTGTGTGGATTAGACTAGATGGTCTCTGATGTCTCTTTCAATCCTGAGATTCTGTGATTTGGGCTGCTGCGTAAAAGGTTCTGGATTCCCAAGTCCCAATCAAGTGTTCTAAACACATTTCTTGCAAGTTATCCCTCCCAATTAATATTCTTCCTTAAATACACTTGCTTTGCACATGGTGGGTGATTAATAAGTGCATACTGAATTAAAGATGCATCATGGTACAGAGGACTTAGAGTCAGAAAGACCTGGGTTCAGATCCTACCTCAGACACTTACTGGCTGTGTAACCCCGAGCAAGTCACTTCACCTGTCTACCTCAGTTTTCTAATCTATAAAATGAACATAGTGGACTCACTAATTTTTAATGCTTTTTCCCATTCTAAATTTATAAGCCTAGAAAGTGCTAAAAAGTTTGTAAAAATTTCATATTGATTGAACCTTGTTAGTTTTTGACAGAGAAATGGGGGTCCAAACTTCGGTCACTTGCCTGCACCAACTGATGTGAGGTAGAGAAAGATCTAGGAGACTAGTATGTTCCACAAAGGCCTCTCCACATTAGCCCACCCCATTGACTTTTTTTTCTGGCAAGGCTAGAACTCAGTATGAGCTTCAGACTTTTGATTCAATAGCTTCTAGAATACCACATGGCAATAAAATGATGGTGGTGGCTTTCTCTAGGTTCATAATCATTTCTATCAACACCTTACAAGAGGGAAAAGTTATGGAAGAGTAAGGGCATGTGTTGTGGGTGGTGAGTGGGGGATATTGACTTCAGGAAAATATTGTCTGGTGTTGATATGTGGGATCAGAATGATTGGGATGTTTCTCCCATGGGGTGTTTCTCACATTCTATCCTTGGTGCTGACTTCACAGTCTTTATGAGAAAAAACAACTCACCTCTGCTCTACCCAACTGCTTGGAACTATAGCCACAGTTGGGAACTCACATGCAGGAGAAAGAATCTGAATTAAGTAAGAAAGAGTATAAAATTGTCCCAAGCATCCAGGCTTGTCTGTGTCAGCTCGAACTCTTTCTCTAGGTTTAAGGTTGCCTGTAATTTCCTTCTTTCTTGTCCTTATTTGGACCTCCCTAGCATCCAAGTAACTAGCTTAGGGAGAGATGGGTACTCCTGCCAGCCATCCTGTTTCCCTAAATTGTTTCCACGGCAAGGAAGCAAAGAATCCTGAGGCATCTTTGTGAGATAATCAAGGATTTTTTTGGTTCCTCTCACACCTTTAAAGTGTGAAACCTCTTGAGCCAAATCAACAAGAATGTGACTCTTGCAGCCTAGGGTTCCTGAGGCTGTGACAACCGTTGAAGTGCAGAAGCCACCTCTACAATGAGGTTGTGACAGTCTGCACTGGACTGATAACTTTAAAAGGACATCTTCTGTTGGCTCACTCCAGTCCTTTATCACTGCAAGTGACAGAATGGGGAGGGGTACATCCCTTGGGCGGTCTCAGGGTGCTGGAGGGGGATATAAAAAGGCAAAGAGGCAGACTAGGGGGCATAAGACAACAGGGTCAGAAGACCAAGAGTAAAGAGGAGACAGAAGAGACAGCAAGCATTTGACTGACTGATATTGACGACCAATCACAGCATGGGCTCCTTCACTACCATCTCCATCAGCATTCTCCTCCTTTTGACTTTGCAGTTTCAAGGTCGAACCAAAGCCAATCCTGTGTCCAATAATGACCTGGTGGATTTCAAGGTAGGACCAGAGAGAGACTTGTCAGGGACAATAGAAACCAGGGGTGATATTTTGGTATGGTTTTGATTTTTTGGTCACTACTCCCCAATGTAATGAACTCATAAACTCCTCTCTTTGTTCCCCTTTTGACTTTTAGAATTTGTTGGACCGCCTGGAGGACAAGATACCTTTAGAAGATGAGGTCATGGCCTCACAAGGACTTAATGAGCAGAATGAGGAGGCTGGGGAAGCACTTAGCTCCCTCTCTTCCTGGAGTGGGGAATTCAGCCCAGCCCAGCGGGAGGGAAACTTCAACCGGGGCACTTGGGAGCAATCTGAGAGATCTGCCCTCCTGAAGAATAAGCTTCGGGCACTCTTGACTTCCCCTCGTAGTCTGAGGAGGTCCTCCAGCTGCTTTGGGGGCAGGATTGATAGAATAGGAGCCCAGAGTGGACTTGGCTGCAACAGTTTTAGGGTAAGGAGATCTGGAGATGGGTTAGGGAGAAAAAAGACATATGGCTATGCTAAAATTCAAGCAGAGGTAGAGGGGTTCACTACAAAGTGAAATCCTCAGCAGGTGCAGGGACTAGATACATTTCTCCCTTTGAAATATATGATTCTTGCCTTTGGGACTATTTGTGCCTACAATATGTTTAGGAAGCTGTAACAGCAATGCTTGATTCTCCAAGGGGGTATCACCAGATGTATTAGAGAATTAAAACTTCCATAGGACCAAATTGTTTTATAATGTGAGGGGCTTTCATTTATTTTCCTCTCCAGAGTTATAAAATTAAAGGGTCAAATAGAATGAGTTGTTGTTGTTGGTGGTCCTTCATTTTTGAAGAGGGTCAATGACATTATGATGTAAATGAAGTAAATAATAAGGTAAATAGTGGGTGATAGTTGACTTCTTGACTTGTATGTGAAGTGGATTTAAGTGAGGCAGAGTTGCACAGTCATCAGCCTCACTCTTTTCCACCGAAATCTAGAATAAAATAGAATACATAAGGATTTCTTTAATTACCCTTTATGGTCTGAACTGTCTGCTAGTTCTGGAAGCCCAGAGGATTCACTTTAATATGCTAAGGAAGAGTGGTTTAAGAGATAAAGGATAAAGGGTGTTCTTTGTCCATTTTGTACCTGCTATCCATTCCAATCTCATGCTACCTTCTCTAGGTCATCTAGCTGGGATATTGCTAACCAAATATGTCTGTCTTCTCTTTGTAGTTCTGAAGATAATTTACAAAGAGGAAGACATGTGCTGGACCCAGTCAGATCAAATCCTTTGGGACTTTGGCTCTATTTTGTCCATTTGTTATTAGCAAACTGGGATTTGAATGAGCTCCTGGTTCAAGCTACAGCTTTCTTTTGCCGTTTCACAAATGTAATTTTGAATGTAGACAAAATGGTGTGATGGTGTGATGGCGGTTTTTGCCCATTCATCAGATCTGAGTTTAAATTCTAAGCAGTTCAAGAATAAATAAATTTCAGCACCATGGACAGAAACAGCCGCCCGCTGGTGTGATTCTTTGTTTCTTAGGGGGAAACAGCGGGGGAATTTAGGTCTGTTCCAACTATTATATTGTCAGCAAAATTTTCTTTCTTTCTTTTAAAAAAATCAATTAGCCAGAGAGTCACCTCTTATCATATCTACGGAGGCAAAGAAAATCCATAATGGCTATTTATTTAGACTGATTCGAGTGAAGTTTTTCTCCTGTTGAGGATAATGTAGTTCATATCTAACAGTGTATGGTTTTTTCCTTTCCCATGCAATTCCTCATCATTTTTTTGACATACAAGTTTTGGGGCACACATTTCTAATGAGGCAATTCTGAGAGCTAAATAAACATCAGGCATGCTTCGTAGGAGCTGACTGCTGGGGTTGGTCTGGCTTGGCACTATTTTTGGTTACTAGATAGAACTAGAATTGAAGGCAGAATGAAAGAATAAAAACGTTCATTAAGTGTAAATGAGGTTTTAAAAAGGCTTACTAACCTCCTGGATTTTAACATCTAAACTTTAAGATATAATCACCATTCCATTTTCATGAGAGATCTAGGGGACTGAATTATTAGGCTCTAACAACAGTTTGCAGCATACCCTTGAGGAAGGTGCAACTCTATTATGCTTTACCGCTCCATGGAGTCCTTGTAAAATAGCAGGAATTTCTCAGGCAGCAGACATTGGCTGGAGACACGGGTTAGCAGCCTTATTTTCAGTAAGTACGGAAATTTGGAGAAAAAAATGAAATGCAGTAGCCATTAGTCTCCGTGTTGGATGGAAGACAAAGACAGGGCAGGGAATGGCGAGCTATCCTGTCCACTTCATCACAAACAGCAGGTTGGACATGATGAGCACTTATGACTGAGAGCCAAAAACAGAGGCTCTTGTCAGGAGCATGGCCCTTTCAAACTCATCATTGAATAGTACGCTAACTAGAATTATCTAGAAGCTTACCACTTCCCAGCGATAATGCTACCCAACTGAGAAAAGCACCACATCACTTTGGCACAAAATAGAAAAAGATCTCATTTGAAAGGAAGAACTTCAGTGTAATAAAATCCTTGAATAGCTAGTGAGAGGTGGTGGGTTTTCCATCCTTATCATGGATGATTTGGCACACATATACCTAAGGAGTCAGCCAGATGATTACTTCCTTGACCTTGGAGAAGTGACAGTGTTCTCTATGAAATGAGGTGGTTAGGTGCTGTGATCCCTAATGTCCTTTTTAGGTCTATTCTACTATCTTCTCATGTTCTTTGCTCCTCTGGGTTTTTCATCTTAGTTTCACAGGCTGTTGGTTCTGAAGGCCATAATCTCCCTCATGATAATTCATCCAGTTTTTGATACCAACAAGAGAACAAATATATTAATCTTAAAACGCATACATGTACTTTTGTAATCACGTCTGCCAGAATGAATCCTAGTGCACACTCATAGAGAATAATGAAATACACCTACATCCCCTACTCCCTGTCTACCTTTCTCATGCCTTTTGTTTTTCAGAAGGATGTATGGGGGAAATTCCTAAGCCCTTTTGGCTACAGAAAGACAATTAAATTCTTTGAGATTCCTAATGCAAAAGGCAATAGATATAGGGGCTGGCCAACTGGGACACATTTGCAAATACACTATAGCATATTCTGAGACAAATAAAATCTTGGTGTCCTTCTGACTTAGGACACAAGAAACTCAGTCATCAATATGTCCCAGACTTCACTGTCTCAGTAGGAAGAAGTTGGAAGTAGCCAGATGCTATAAAATTTTAGGAATGAGATTAAGAGACTGGCCTCTAAACTGACACAAACTAATCTCCAAATAATAGTTCACCCTGAGGAGAGCTCCTGGGCCAGTGGTAGCAGATCTATAGAATCCCATTTCATCTGACTGCTTCTTTTGCAAAGGCAAATTAGGCTATCTTTTGCCTCAATTTTTCTTAGCCTTTAATCACTGAATGGGCATTGCCTCAGACAAACTGAGACCTGGGAAAGACCTTAGTTTAAAAGGCCAAGGTCTCCCACTGCATCTGGGGCCATTTACAGTTGTTCTGACTTATGTCTTGCCAGTAGACTCCAGTGACTCTGGAGGAGAGAATGAGGCTGATGACTTTGCACAGCTCTGCCTCACTTAAATCCAATTCACTTGCAAGCAAGACATCATCCTCCTGATCTCACTGTTCCTCTTTGAGAATGAAGGATGGACAGCAATCCTAGATTCATAATTTTTATGTACTAACTACAAAGGGAAAAGACAATTAAAAAGTACCACAGAAACTAGAGTGAAGGACAGAGACAAGGACATTTTATTCTCTGACATGTTATGGTTACAATGAGGACTTTCAAGTGCCAAAAGTTCAAATAAAAATATTTTTTATACAAATTAAAAAAAATACTATATATACACATTGGAATTAGCTTACATTATTTTATAAACAAACAGTGCAAACGGAAAAAAATGTTACCATTGAAATGACTGTTGCAAGGCAATACTGCACATTAACACTGCACAGGTTCTCAGGAGGGACCCCAGAAGCCCTTTCCCTAAGACTGTCCCATCAATGGGTGCACGTCATTGCTCAGATCTGTATCAGAACAGCTTCACAGACAGCAATATCCAGAAACACAACTTCATTTCTCTATCAGCTCTAAGAACCTGTTAGTTAAAATAAGCAAATGATCTGATTAGGTCGTCAGCCAGAGAACGTGACTTCATTAGTTGTCTTCCTTCCATGTTCAGTGAGAGAAACCTTGAATGTGGGGAATCTTGGAATGTCACATGGGGAATGAAAGCCAAAGAAAAATCCTCTTCCACTGTGGTGCTTATGTTACGGTGCCAATCCACAGAGCCTGCAGTGCCTGGAGACTGTGCTGAAGGTGTAAAATGCTGGTTTCTTTCACAGAACAGATGCCTGACAGTGACTTGAAGCAGTGAGATTCACATCCCTCTTTTGGAGGTGGAGAAGCTGTTGCCTTCAGGTTTTCAAAACAGGGATGATATAAAGACACAAAGTCAGGAAAAGGAATGTAGGGCCCCAGAAGATTCTGGTGTTCTCCATGAAGAATGATCTGGGAAGCTCCAGTCTTGGTTAGCTGAGACTTTACCACTGTTTGCTTCTAGGCCACAGTGATTGCATAAAAACCTTTCCTAGTGGTGTATAATCCCATACTCTGACAGTCTGTGCACTGGGATGAGAAATTCCTTGGAGCCTCAAGACACGGTCATATAGATTTGCTATCCAGAGGAGAAGACAGACTTAAAGGAGAACCTGTCATGTCATTTATGAGAGGTAGATGGGAAAGAAAAACATGAGGGCAGAACTCCTGTTCAGCAGAGTGCAATTCTCCTGGTTTGTGCAGTCTCTGTAGTGCAATAGGTTTCCAAAGCTCTTAGTAATCTTAATGAGATTTTTAAAAATGAAAAAAAAAAAGAAAAACTAGTTTGTTACTACAGTATCTTGACTCGCACATGTTAAAATGGTGTTGGCCACAGCAGTTAGCTGAATTCACAATCAGTCAGAGATACCCAGTTTAAAGGGATCTGGCATTTTGGTCCTAGAAATTTCCTGGGTGATGGGGAATTTCTTCTCCACTGCATCCAGAAAAAGTGAGTAATTAGAAACAAGCAACAGTAAATTTGGTCAAAGTGATAAAGAACCTTGGGCAGAGTGAATCCAAGTCAGATGCACAAGATTCACAAAATCACCTTACTTGGGGGAAATTCACTTTCCAAGGTCCTGATTTTAAGAAATGAACTATGAGCCAGGACTGTCCCCACTTCCCAAATCAAAGCAGTATGTGACCATCTGAACCTAAGCCCAAACATGCAGAGCAGTGATGGAGGAAGACAGGAGCTGAAGCAAGGTCTCAGCTCACCTTCAAGGAATTAGGAAAAAACTAAAACACCAGAGGATGCCATTCATGATACCTTGGGTCAAAGAGCAGAGAAGCATCAAGTGGGCAGTTAGGTGGAGAGGAGATGGCTGAAAGGAGCAGCAGAGGGAAAGGAGAGGTCCCAGCCACCAGGACCTGATTTCATCAGGTGCACAGCTCAGAGAAGGAGCTGCTCCATTGGAAATGGAATAAATAACAGCTACCAGAGGAGATGAGGCTGCTTGCAGTGCAGAGTGCCTTTAACCCAAAGCCTAAAGGAGAAGTTAAAGTCTATGCACTATTGGGGAGGGAGAGAAGTCTAGATGACCTCTATCTGCTTTGCACAAGCAGAAATCATGGGGTAATGTGAGGACCACAGAGCCTGCAATCACTGTGGCCTAGAAGAATGGCTGGGGAGGATGTGGCTGGGGCACATTGGATCCAGAGCCCCTCAGCCCTTACTGGGAGAACCAGGATGGTCATCAACACACACATTAGGTCTCACCTTTCATTTTTCTGACTCAAAGCACACCTGAGAGCAGTCAGAAGTTAAAAGCACTGGCCCATGTAAGTAGTTTCTACCACTGTGTAAAAATTCTACATAATTTCAGACTGAAGTAAGACAATGTGACCCAAGGGTGCCTTGCTCTCAGGTAACTTTGGGTGATGCTAAATTCCTTTGGGCTGCTTCACCAAGAAATCTGATGGAGCTAAAAATGCTTTTGCTTAGTTATCTTTGGAGAGGAAAAAGGGTCTGAGAGAATCCCATCTACTAGGTTCACATAAGCAGAGCAAGACCAAATTGTAAGAGGGTCAAAGGCAACTGGAAACATGGAGGGTGAAGGGGAACCCTGGAAGGATATGAAGGGAGAGCTCCGCCTCTAAGTGGACTCTCTGCTGAGGGTGCACATATATTTACATCCTCGTGAAACTGAAACCTTTCTAACACCAGGACTAAGGTTCTAATTCACTGTGCTTCTGGAATGTGCTAGCAACAAACACAAGCCCAGGGGCCAGCAGGAGAACACTTACTGACCCCAAAAAAGCATGAAAGTAGTCTTTAAAAATTAAAGAGAAGATGACCAAGTTAAGAATTACATATTGAGAAGAAATTTCTGTAAGGTTCTCACTTCCTCAAATTAGCAATTCATTTAATTTTATAGCTGGCAGTACAACAGTGCCTGCCGAAGCTCAAATTCCCTTTCCTCACCTAAGGCATCTGCTGCAGAAGGAAAGCTACAATGAGGAGTGCACAGGACGAAAAGCTCTAAGCTTCCTCCTCTAGTGGGTAGGACATGGCTCAGCAGGGATTGATTTGAACCTCTGTTCCCCAGGCAGAGGTGAAGGAAGAACCAGGGGCCTGTGCAATCATCTGATGGCAAGGAGGAGAGCAAGAGGGGCATGAGAAGACATCAGCCAGGGGAAGGCTCTCTGATAGGTAGCAACTCTGCTGCTACCTAAAGCCCCTCACATCTCTGACCAGCAAAATGTTTGACAATTCCAGCTTTGCGTGCACATGGGTAAAACCAACTAGTGAATCCTCCATGCCCTGGGAGAGCGGAGGTCCAGGGCAGAGTATAAAGGAATCACCCTGTGACTCTCCCCAGGAGAGGAAGGGCTGCCTTGTAGTTGGAGGGTGAGTGGGTGGGGGTCAGATGGTTTGATAGTGCTGTCTTAGTCTTCCTTGGAGAAATTCATAGGTCAAGTTGTGCCGGGTAATAATCCCAACAATCTGATGAGGAGACAAAAAAAGACCAAAAGTCAGTTGTGAGGAACTCACACACAAAAACGACAAGTTTGCTCTGCAAGAATAACCTAGGGAAGAGAAAGCTGCTGCTGCTAATGCTAATAACAATACCAATTATAGCACTGCTTAATTGTTTTGCATTTTACAATTTCCAACATACTTCATCTCATTTGATCCCTAACCCTCTGAGATGATGCTTTTTTATAATAATGATAACAATCTGTCTCAGTGGGGGGCAAGGGGAGGAAGGGACAGAATTTGGAACTCAAGACTTTTTTATAAAATGTTAAAAATTATTTTAGTATGTAATTGGGGAAAAAATAATTTAAAAAATCATTAAAAAGAAATGCTCATTTCAGGAAATACTGTTTCTATACAAAAAAAATCAAAGATAAACCTATAAATCTTTTGGTCTTCCTAGTAAATGCTTAATAAATATTTATTGATTGAGAAGATTTCCAATTGCTCAACTGGTGGCCAGGACTGACACACCCCCTGCCTTACCCAGTCTCCCTCTAGCTGGTTTTTACTACCTGCCAGCTCAGTTTCCCTCCTCCTATCACAGCACCCACACATGACCAGCTGCCAAACAACAGTAAGTCTTGCTATTAGGAAGTCCTGCCCAACGGCCAGCCAGCAACAACAGTAGGTGCATCTCTGAGAAAGATGAGCACCAGAGAGGGAATTCTCCCATTCAGAAGGCTGTGTAGGCTAGGAGACAGGCTCAGGACAAGGATTACAGTCAGGAGAAGCCTGGGCAACAAAGGGATGGGCTGGGTCTGAAAGAAGAAAAAAATAGAGGCCCACTGTCCCTAGTGAATAGGAAACAGGACTTTAACTCAGGAATTCTCTCTCATGGCCCCTGTCTGGCAGCTGCTGGTGGGAAGCTGGGGACATCTGCTGGCCACATGTGGTAAGGTCGGCTCATGCTGGCCAACCCCTACAGCACCTTCATCATGAGCATGCAGAGTATTTCTTTCTTCCAAGGCATCCTTCCTACCAGGGCCAGACTTAGCTACCACACAGAGGTCAGGTTAGGTCACCAATCTGCCCAGAAGCTTCAGCAGCCCCAGCTCTCTGCTGTCTGCCGAGTGAAGTTCCACCATTCCATGTTTGCAGCCTCACGTCAACAGTGTTTCTTTGCTTACTGCATACTCCTGCCCAACTTTAATGCCCTCCTACTCAATAAGGTCCAGCGACTTCCTATCCTGAGGTAACATACAAAGGTCTGTCTGCCACCCACAGCCCTTTACGTCCCAGCCCCTGAACCTAGTCCAGCCACATCTGGGAGCCTGCCTTTTCTTACACATGACATTCCATTTTCCATCTCCAGGCCTGTCCTCATGCCTGGAATGTTCTTCCTCCTCACTACTCTGCCTCTCAGAATCCCCACATCAAGCACCTCCTATCTCAGGCCTCTCCTGACCTCTCACTTCTCTTTCAACACAATTACCTTGTATTTATTTTCCAGACTTATTGACATACACGCTGTTTCATTCTGTTTTTGTGTCTAACAAAATGCCCAGCCTGGAGTAAAAACTTGATAAACACTGACCTCTCAGTACACTTTGCAGTTTCCCACCTCCCCATGCTTATGCCCCTGTCTCTGCCTCCTTTGCCTTGTGGATTCTGACTCCAAGGCCACACCCTGTAGGAAAGCCAGGAGTGACTTTTGAGCAAGTGAATGACATGGACCACTGGCGATGTTGCTACTGTTACCCCATGAGTGGTAAGGAGCATAGAACCAGGTCATGGGCATCAGTCCCCTGGCCACAGGTGGCATGTTATATCACGGAAGAATCTGTCCAAGCCCACAGCCTCTGTGGTCTATGGAGGTCTGCCTCTGACCCACCAACCAGTGACAGAAAGCTCTGCTTGTAACATGAGTTAATCTGAGTGCATCACCTTAGAGAAAGGGAACATTCAATCTTTGAGCTGACTCACAAACACATTTTTCTGATACTCTCTTGGAAGTAACCTGTCCCCAGCTCTCTGGAGTTCACATCCTACTCTGTTATACACCCTTTAAAGCACTTATCATAGATTATTGTTGTAGATTACAGTTACTTATGTACCTCCTCTCCCCGCAAAGGTAGGGCCCATAACTTATCTGTGTGCTCATATGCAGAAGAGCTTTAATCCATACCGGATGAATTACAAGGATTCTGTCTGGAACATGCAGACATTGGCAGTACAGGTGGGAGACCCCAAATGCACAAGCTCTCTCCGTAGCTCAGAACACACAAGTCATGAGGACTTACCTCCCCCACTGCATTCACCACCGGCAAGTGTCTGAGGCCCATTGTTCTAAACAGATTGAAGACTTGTGAGACATGGGTATTGGGTGAGACTGTAAATGGTGATGGGTTCATGTATGGGGTAACATCCTGAGGAACAAAGGAGTACCTGGATTACCTCCAACACATCCTACTACCAGCCCCATATGTAAGGGAGGTGACAAAGTCCTGGGTCAGAGTCTACCATTTGACATAGGCCCTTTCTGTCATCACTGCTTAGCCCTCTAGGGAACTCAAAAATTAAGCTGTAGTGGAATTGCTGATGTGCATCAAGGCATGGGAGGGACCACTGTGGTGGAAGTTCAGATATGGACCCCCCTGCTTCCCCCCAAACCAGGCACCAATCACACCCAAGAGATCCCAGCACTGCCCAAGGCAGACTCATTTAGTGGAGTCCTCCCTCTGATATGAGTCTCCTGAATCCTGAGGAGATGTCCCTTCTTACCACAATCATCCGGGGGTTCAGCAGGGTCAAGTCCAGGTCGTGGATGTCCGGATAGCGGGGATAATCCTCAGCCATCTCGGCATAGGAGAGCCGTGGCTGGCTGGCACTCTGCAGTTCAAACCAGGACAGTGTTCCATAAACAATCCCATCTAAAGAGGCTGGTCCCACTTACTAGTTGGGGTTTGCCACATCATCATCCCACTAACTTCAGAGACTGAAAAAAGTCCTCATCATTATGAACTAGTCTCCTTACTAGTTGTTTCCATCCCATGACTCCCTCACTAAACGACTCCCAGTGTGCATCAGAACGACTTCAAACTCATCTGGATGTAAAGGCACCACATGACATGGAGCATGTTACTCACCCAACCTAGCTCTTACTACAATAGGTGGCACCCTGGTACCATGGGAAGAATGCTGGCTTTGGAGAACCAGGACTCGGGTCCACTCCCTGACCTTGCCAAGTCCCCTTTCCTCTGGGTCTGTTTCCACATCTACAAAATGGCACAGGGAAGGATAGGGGGCAGGGCGGGGAAGGGAGAGGCAAGTTGGGTTGGACAGTGTCTAAGGTCCCTCCCAGCTCTAATTCGATGTTTTGCCTTCCCCACACAGACCCGATACCTGGCTAGCTTGGTTTCTTCAGTGAGGAAATTACATGATGGAGTTATAAACTAATAATTATGCATTGTGAGAGAAGACTTGGGAATCTGATCTCAGACCATTAACACTTGTCTCCCCATGCCCATCCCAACTCTGAACCTCCACAGGCTGAAGAAGAGTAAAACACGGTGTGGACCCATGAGCCAGACTCCAAATGCAAGTAACTTAGGAGTCAGGTCTCTGAAGAAGGAGCCTCTGGACCTAACTTTATACAGCTCACACCTGAGGGCTTCTGTCAATACTGATCTCTGGGCAATGTGCAGGAGGCCATTTTGGGGGAGGAAAAATGACAAAGTGGAAAGTGATTTTTAAAACTTTTAAGACTCACTTAAAAGTAAGGGACTGGGGAAAAGATCTTGGGAACAACTTGCCACACCTACTGGAGAAAAGCTCCATACAAGAATTAATGTGACTTCTTTTGAAAAAGCAAATGGACTGGAAATCCAAGATACTGTCATAAGAGAACAACTCAACAGTACAAGAGCAGAGACCACTGAGAAGACCGAAGACCCCACCTGGAGGAAGAGATGGCCTTACAGACCACAGAGGAGACAACTGAACAGAGGAAGAAACAATGACAAAAACAGTCACTGGTGACATCTCTTTTCTCCCTAGAGAGCATGCTCATGTCTCCTGTCATCAGAATCCATTATGAAGTTAAGACTTACCGACTGATTTTCAGAATAGCAAACTCCTCGGACCAGCAATGTGACAAGCTGTGATCGAAGAATCAGGCCATGAAAGGTCAAAGGGCGGAAGCGTTCCTCCATGGTCCAGTCTTCACTGGGGGACTGGTCCGGGTATAGGTTGGGGTAGGGTGTGTATCTGTCATACAAAAATCAGAGTAAATGCTTCAGGTTTAAACTAAGCAAGCCTCCAGAGAACCTAAGTGCCACTTCATAGCATCTGCAAAAAGGAACATTTCTATGTTCCTGAAAACAACTTGTCATTTCATTTACAGAAGGAATGGAGATGAGACCATCAGAAGAATCAAGCAGATGAACAGTTACCAGCAGAGGGGGAAGGGAGCCGGCTCCTCATGCCCCACAGCCTGCTGGGAGTCTCACCTCCTCTCCAGCATCTGCTGCAGGAGGTCCTCCTTCTCTGCAGGCTCCTCCGTGGCTATGTGCTCATCACACATGTTACGGAGCTCACTCGATGGATAGGATTTCATGGACTGGCTCCTTTTGCGCTGCTCACCAGCCCGGGTGAGAATGCTAGATTTCTAGGAGAGGGAGAAAAGGCTGATGAGAAGGACAGAAGGCTTTTAGAAATCCAAATGAGTGGAAGGGGAAGTGGGAAGGGAAGGATTATAGACTATCTCTCTTGGCCGACCTCTATGGTACCATGCTCTGGATGAGAACTCAGGTTTAAAGAGATAGTCTTCTGATATCACCAGAGGAGAAAGGGAAACTCTCCTAGTGGTGTCCTGGTATATAAAGATCTAAAAAATCAACCCTGCAGATGTAGAGAGTTGCTCATAGTGGTTAACAGTTTAGGAGAGTAAGAAAAGTTGGTTAATTTACTTTCCTATGTGTATACTTTCTGGGGGCAAAGTTATTTGGATCTAATTTCGGGGGTAAAATAGTAATGATTTTGTACTTATTTTCACACTGCTATATGAAGAAGGACATAGAAAGTTTTTTGATCTTCAATGGGAGAAAGATTTCATAACAACGAAATCATAGAACGTTAAAGTCCATAAACATATATACAGTGTGTGTGTATGTGTGTGTGTATATATATATATATAGTACATAAACATATAGACAACTTTCAACTCTAAATGTAAATATGACAAAAGTGGTCTGAGAGACAGTAACTCCATTTTCCTTCTCCCTTCCTCAACATACATCTATTTTCCTTACCTTGAATTTTATGTTGTTACTGATCAGCTGGTTTCCTTTCATGAATTCCTTCTCATTGCCCCGATTCTCTGTCACCACAGGGAATGCGTGATGGACAGTGGTTCGCAGGATGCTGACGAGAGACTGGATGCGAGTATGTGGGTAGACATATGTCAGGTTGGGCTCCATGATGTCACTAGCTCTGAGCCTAGAAGGATGCAGACATCCAAGTTCGTTAGAGATTGGATTCCCAAAAGGAGACCAAGCTTTAACAGGGCATGGAACTAGCTCCCAAAGACATGCTAATTTCAACATTCAAGTAGGTCATCTTGTAGACGATCATGAGCTTTGACTTTTCTTATGTTAAAACATCTCCAGATTTACCATCTCTTCCAGTTATATTTATGGATTATCTGCTGGAGCTGTCTATAATAAGTTTATATGCTAGATTATGAGGGTGTTTACACAGTTCAATTTTTTTGCTAGTAATGCAGAATTTTAATAGGCATATGTGGAAATTCTGTAAAATGGATTGGTTTTATTTGTATGCATGCCATGTAATCAAAATTAAAAACCAGCTGTTCTCCTACACACATAGTCCCCAAAAGATGTTTCATAAATGATTTTTCTGAACTTTACATAACACTTTGACAGGTTTATGATGAAAGAAAACAAATCCCCAAACTCTAATTTCTAAAACTGAAACACTTTTTGTGCTTAGAAACTGGTGTCCTCTTGTCAATAACATCTTTAAGCTCAAGTCCTAGTAGTAGGATCTCTCAATCAAAGAGAATGAGGTTTTGCAGATATTATTATCCTCCAGAGAACAGAACAATTCACAGCTCCCCCAGGAGTCTAATGGTATATTTTGCTTTTCCATAGGCCCAGCCACACTGAATTTTTAGCTCTTTGCCAACTTAATGGACAAAAAAGATGGTCATTCAAAATTGTCATCATTTTAATTTGACTGTAAGTCTGAACAACTTTTTAGGTTGCTAGATTTCCTCTTTTAAGAGCTGCCTATTCATATTATTTGACCACTTATCTATTGGGGAAGGGATGTTAGTCTTATAAATTTGTGTCAATTCCTCATTGGTTTTAAATGTCATTTTTGTCATACATATTTACGGCAAAACATTTTCCTAATTATTTTCTTTCTGTTTTATTTTGGAGGCATTGCTTTTTGTTGCCTATAAATTTCATTACTTTATTTCCTGTAACTTCTCTTATTTATTGAATATTCTCCTCTTTTCCACAACTACTATAGGTAAAAATCATTCCACAACTTTTTTTTTATGTGTCTAAAAGAGCCACCATTTCATGAAGTCTGAACAATTGTGGCTGGTAAATTTTTAGTGCTGTACATAAGCCTAATAAGATGCTAGACTATCAAAGCTCCTCTCTATGTTGGCTTTTTTTTTTTTTTACAACTTGTCTTTCTAGTTCATTTTTAGTAGGTTCTAAACCCAGAAGTCTTTCCCATCTCCACAAATGTCATTCTGTCCCCAGCCCTTTTCTACTTGGAAACTTTGAAATAAGATGGACCCATCGCCTCACTTGTCCATTTCCACTTCTGTCTCCCACTCAAGAAGCGGCACTCCCCGAAGTCCCACGTGGATGTCATAAATGCCTTTGTTGAAGAAGTCCCCAGTCCATTTGGCCACCTGCGACACAAAGCAAGGATCTCAGAGAATCCAGGCAGAAGGGAAACTGACCTATTAACTGGAAAGGGGTAGTAGGCATTTACCATCAAGGTGATCATAATGGGGAGCCCGTAAGTGATTTCATTGGTGGACTCTATCAAGATGACGGTAAGGCTGATGGTCATTCGAACTACACCACCCAAGAACGCTGCGGCACCAATCAAGGCAAAGGTCCCTGAATAGATGTGGCCCAATCCAATGTAGCTAATAAGGAATGAGGTCAAACATGAATTAGGATTGCATGGTTGCTGGAGTGGGAAGCAGGGGAAGAAACACATTCTGTGACATATGCATGCCTACACACACACACACACAGCACCTTTTCAGAATGTTGGCGACTAAGCGTCCAAAAGCAGCTCCACAGAGCAGGGAGGGCACGAAGAGGCCGCTGGGAACCGACATGCCATAGGTCCAACATGACAGTAAGAAGTAGAGGACAAAGAACAAGGCCAGTGTGATGGGGCTGAAAGTCCCTGTAAGATCAAAGAGCAGCCCGAGTCACACAGGCAAGTGCTGATACAACCGCCTCAAGGCCTCAAACCCAGAACCTTGTGCCATAGCTTTGAGTTCCTACAGGAGGCTCAGGGTCATCTCCCCATGCAGTAGCCCAGCTTGGTGCTTCCCATGGAAAAGGCTCTTTGGCCTGAGGTGGGAGAGAAGGATTGGCTGTCAGTGGGTACAATGGGACCAGCAAGTCTCCATCTTTCAGGACTCACCATCCTGGTGAAAGAGCTGCAGGATGGCAGATTCTTGGGGATTGAAGAACAGTGTTGCCATGTCATTGTAGGTCTCATTGGGACAAAAAAAAGTTTTGATGCTTGCATTCACGTCTTCAGAAGTGACCTGATGATTGGGAACCAAACAGCTGTTAGATGGCCACATAACCAAAGCACACGTTCAGCCTTCTCAATGGATGCTGTCTGCACAGAAAGTAGGGCCTGGAAGCTCTCACTACAAATAAAGTGGGTGGCAAAATAAGAAGCAAGCAATTCCAGTGCTGAATTATTGGGAATGCTTATGAAAATGAGAAAAAACAAGCAGTACAAACAGCCCAGGCTGTCTCTGTAGCTATCTGCTTACATGGAGTGCACTGATTCAAATAGCTAGTTGTCTTACTGGGTTAATCTTTTGGTGGTCCACAATCAACCCTGTGTGTTATGGTCCATCAAACTATGGAAGGATGGATGGGACACAGAAGAGACAAAGGGCTTGGACCCGTGGGGGGCGGGAATAACTTAAATATGCAAATGAGGTGGGGGCACATTTTGATTCAAAGGAGCTAGCTGAGTTTTAGGGAAGAAGCTTCTGTCCTGTTGTTACTAGGAAGAAATGCCATGTTTCTGGATTCTCCTGCCCATGCTTACAGCTTTTGTTTAAGTCTTCTGAATATCCACGTTGGGGGACTCCCAGTGCATTTGCATGGCTCTTTCAGCAGCTGCCCTCTCCCTCCTCACTAAGATTTAATTCTCTGCCCTCAAAATTTCATAATTGTGAGCTCTTCCTCCCTCCTTCCCCCTCTTTCTCTCCCTCCCTTCCTCAACTTTCGTGGGCTGACATCCCCCCTACAGAACTGTAGGCAATGGGAATTTACCTATCCTTCCCTGGATGAGGGAAGTCTTTGGAATCTGCTCTCTAGAGTACATGTTTTCTTTTCCTTCTCTATCCCAAGTCCTAAGACAAAGCACTCACTTGCCCCCAGAGTTCCTGATGTTTCAACCCCCCAACAACCAGTTTCTCCCTGAATAATTCTCTGCTGCATTTCTGCTGCTTACTGGGAGAAATCACGGAGCTACATTGAAGGGACTGACAGAAAGAAGGTCCTGGAGGACTCATTTGACTTTCCAGGCAGATCCAAGGGCTACATGGGTACAGTGGTAAGGGGAGGGAAGCAGATTCATGATGGTGGGGCTAGGACTCTTCATCATTTTCCATTAAGAAGGATGTCACAATATACCTACTGACCAAACACTGGGCTGCTAAACCAGGCTGGCAGAGGACTGAGAATAAAATGTGAGGGCATCTGCCTCCTCAGGAATGAGTCCTAGACCTTGTTGGGTATTCAGGACACAGCAATGCAACTAGGCTGAACCATGATGAGAGAGATGAATTCATTACAGGCAGAAGTGAGAATCAATCTTTCAGAGTTGGGAAGGAGAATACTTCTGAGGTACAAACATCAAAAGAATGAGGAGGGAACCTTTGAGAAGAGCTAAGAAAATTATAAAACCTCTGGGGCCCTTGGCTGGAGAGCTCAACAGACTAAGCTGGGCCTCAAGGGAGAAGCAGAAGAAAGCTGCTTGTTCTGGGCTCAGAGGGCAGTAATAAAAAGGGGCCTTGAGCGTTTTGCTCTCCTTCTAGGATGTCCAACCCAATGCGCTAGAATAAGGAAGGCAGAATGAGAATTCTGGTGTGCACTCTTTAACAAGAGCTGCACCCGTGTGGGGCCACAGCACAGGCACAGGAGATGCTTGTAAATTCTGCCCCTCCATGTGTATGGGGACCTTGTGGCAAGGGACAGAGTACCTGTGGCTGGAATGAGTCATTACCACTCTGACTTGCAGAGGATATTTGCCGGCACTCTCCCAAAATCATGGAAGCAACAAACACCACAACCGTGGTCATCAGGGACACCAACAGGCTTTCCAAGACTCTACGAACAAAACACAAACCAGACCCTCTTTTAAAAAAGTGCTCTTTAAAAAAAAAAAACGACCTGCCTCAGAAAATCCTTTTCTATTAAAACTCCACCCCCTCCAACCTAACCCTTGGAAATGGCCCCCAGTCAAGGCACCTGCTTTCTGTGCTCAGACAGGTGAGAGCAGTGGGCAGCAGCTCATCAGCCACACACACCTATGGCTGTTCTGCCCAGATGTTAGGGATGAAGGGATAGGCCTTTACACCTAAGCTTGGGAAGGTCCTTTGGGGCAGGACCCCAGTGAAACGCTGACCTCTCCTAGGCCTCCAAATAACTAGTTCAGAGATGTACTCACTCAAAGAACAGAAGCTCTGATTTAAGTTCAGCTCCCAAACTTGAGGTTCTGTTCTCCTGTTTGACATCCCAGGAAGGTGGCCCTGTGGCAGACACTGTCTAGATTGGATTTTAAATCTGGGGCACCAAGGGCACATTCCCAAGAGCTCCCATCCCTCTCCACATCCGGCTCCACACTCTCCTATACAGTTAAATGAGTCACGCCAGGCAGGGAAGAGGAGGCAGCAGCACAGATACCTGACAAGCTTAGGTTTCGGGTGCACGTTTCGCATACGGTACTTTGCAAGCCTCTTGTTCAGACAGTTGAATGTGGCTCCAAGGAGGCCCCCAATGACCCCCATCACGATGAAGAAACCTAAATCCACAGCTGTCCAGAGGTGACATTTTTTATCAGAGTCAGAGCACTGAGAGAAGAAGGGAGAGGGAGAGAGGGAGGGAGAGAAAACGAGCGTGCAGTGAGCACAAAGGAGAACAGAACAGAGGAAGACAGCCAAGAGCAGATGCAGTATACACCCTCTGAACAGAGCCAGCGAGAAGCAAGGGAGTGATAGCCATGGTCCCCACTCCAGGAGCCCACCCAGGAGCAGCCTGCCTAGCCTTGCCCTTGCAGGGCCACCACCAGCCTGGGTCTGTCCCCCAGACCTTGTGCACTGCCATCCAACATGACTATGCCATCTCCCTGCTGACAGTCTGGCTGAAACAATCATCTTATGCCAGGAGATAATGGTTCAGAGAAAGCCCTTATAAAATGCCTAATTCCCTGGTCTTTCTCCAGAGACCTCCTCCTCTCCACTGCCATCCTGCCTCAATTCACTCCTCAACAGTTACCGTACTCCCATCCCATTACTCTCTCCCCGTACCAGGGACATGAAATCCCCCAGCTACCAAGACAACCCTTTGTTCTCAATCCCACTGGCCAGTCCCTTCTCATCCACCTCAACCCTACCCCACCAATACCTGTCTCCCATAATGAGGTGGCCCTTCTTGCCAAGGCAAAATCCTCTAGACAGACAAGGGGTGGCATACCATCCCATCTCTCACTTCTCTTCAAGCTCCCCCTGGCTGCTTCCCTACAAACATATCCGTGTCTTCCCCATCTTTGAAAATCCTCACCTGGTCCAGCATCCTCACTGGCTTTCATTCTTCCTTCTTTTGTAGCTATACTCCTTGAGAAGGCGGTCTCTTCCTCTCCTCCCTCTCTTTTCTTAACTCTCTTCCTAGTTACCATTGACCTCTTAAATGGCCAAATCTCCTTTTCTCTGTCCTCTTCCTTCCTGCCTGCCCTCTCTGCATCCTCTAACACTGTGATCACGCTTTCCTCCTTGATGCTCTGTTCTCTGGGTTCTTAGAACGCCTCTCTCTTCTGGACCACTCTCAGTCTCCTTTGCTGGATCTTCTTCTAGACCACGTCCACTACTCATGAGTGTCACTCAGGGCTCTGGCCTGGGCCACCTCCTCTTCTCCCTCTATCCTACTTCACTTGGTCCTCTCACTAGCTCCCCCAGATTTAATGTCCATCTCCATGCTAGAGAATCTATTTATCCAGCCCTTATCTCTCCACTGACCTCCAGTTTCCTATCTTCCATCTCCAACTGCCTACTGGACATCTTAAAGTGGATATCCCATAGATAGCGTAAACTCAACATGTCCAAAAGTGAACATCTTGTACTGTGGAGGGCAACACCATCCTCCCAGTCTCTTGGGCTCATAACCTGGCTCCTCACTCTCTCATCCCCTATATCCAATCTGTTGTCAATTTGACCTTTATAACATCTTTCCCATGGGGCCTCATCTCTCTTTTGACATTGCCCGCATCACCTCACACCTGGACTCTTTGCAGTCTGCTGGGTGGTCTGCTCGCCACAAATCTCTCTCCATTCCAGTTCAGCCAAGAGCGGTTCTGACTATGTCACCCCCCATCCCACCCCTTGCAACTCAAATCATCTGCAGTGGCTCCCTGTCACTTCCAAGACAAAACAAACCCCCACCTACCCTTCCCAGCATGCCCCTACTCTGGGATCACTGGCTACCGAGCTCCCTGCTATTTCCTTGCACCAGACCCTCTGTTGCCAGACTCAGTGTCTTCCTTGGCTGTCCCCCATGCCTGGAAGGCTCTCCTCCTCCTCCTGGCTTCCCTGCCTTCCTTTGACTCTCCCTTCTACAGGGAGTCTTTCCTATCCTCCTTCATTCTAGTGCCTCCTCTTTGGGGATTATTTACAATTTGTCTTGTATGGAGATTGTTGTACAGTTGTTTGTGTGCTGTGTCCTCCACTGGGTTGGGAGCTCCTTGAGAGCAGGGACCACCTTTTTCCTTTCTCTCTATCCCCAGCACTAAGCATAGTTCCTGGAATACTGCCTGCCTGGGGGAGGGGAAACGCTTCTTGCTCCCCAATGCTACTTCCAGACTACCACTAACAATCCCTGAGTAACATCTCCTCCTTTGAAGTTTGTTCAATCAAAAATTATCCCCCAATACAGATAATGGTGACAATTACCTACAGACACTCAGGACAGTCTCTCTCTCTTTTCTTTTTTTGTCCCCAATTAATTAAGTGCCTAACTTAGATGCTCTCAATTCTTGACTTCATACCAAGGGAAACAACATACATACTGATATCCCCTCCAGGACAAAAACTTCCCATTTCCTCAGTCTACTCAGTCCTGGACTTCAGCTAAATAGAGATAACCTGGAGGTCGCCATCACCCACCAGCATCCCATTTCCATGTTCTTGAGCTCCACCTTTCTTTTCTTTGATCACAGTCCTTTAGGAGTCACCTTTCCTGCTCCCTTACAACTCCTAACTTGGCTGGTCCTAGTTATCTGTGATCTCAAATCCCTCTGTCTGTTCTTTCTCAGTGTTGGTGAAACAGTTAAAACTCTACACCTCTTTCCATTCTTGAATCTCATACTACTTTGTCTTACTGCTGAAGGCACCATGCCAACCCCCAACCCTGGATCCCTCCTACCATCAGCCTCCTTTGCACCTATTCAAAGGTGTTGCTGAATGGAGCTATGGGAAGTCATGAAAACTATGCTGATTAGGTCCACTTTAAATTTCTATTAATTTCAAATCAGCCCTTACTATAGCAAGGCAATCCATCTGCTTCTCCCTGATTGACATCTTTCCTACCCTCTAACTGTTCTATACTTTCTCCTCCTTCCTCAAGCTTTCCACAATCCAGTCCCTTTCCCAACCCTCTAAGCTAAGGACTTGAAAGCTGTACATCACCAAAGAACTAGGTCATTCACCAAGAGTTCTTTCCTTCCACCTCCCCCAACTTGGCTACCTTCCCCCCGCATCCTCCTTCACTCTAGCCCCCGAAGAAGAGCTGGTTCTTAGCTGGTTCTTGCTTGCCAAGGCCAACCCTCCTATGCATCCCCTAGACCAGGTGCCTCCATTTGCTTCTAAATCCTCTGAAATATGGCTTCTGATCTCATCATTCAACTGAAACTACCCTCTCCCAAGTTAACAAACAACTGTCACATGTAATGGCCTTTACCCAGTCCTCCTCCTTGAATCTCTGCCCTGTCCGCCTCTGTTCATGGCCTTTTCCCCTTACATGCCCCTTCTTCTCTCTGCGTTCATGATGCTGCACTCTCCTGGCTCTCCTTCTCCCTGTCTGACCTTACCTTTGCACTTTCCTCTGGGCCTTCATCAACATTACTCCCACTAACTGGATGCTCCTCTCAGTTCTGTCCTGGGCTCTCTATTATCTCACTTGGTGATCTCATCAGCTCCTAGGGGTTCCATTATGATTTCTAGGGAGATGATTCCCAAATTCTGCTACCTGGCCTGAGTCTCTCCCTTAAGCTCTAGTCCCCGCAGGACCAAGTACTAAGTGGACATCCTATAGGGCATCTCAAACTCAACATGTACAAAACAAAACTTGCTGCCTTTTCCCCAAACTCCCTGATCCTCTGAAATCCCTTATTAATGCTTGTCACCCGGGTTCACAGACTCAGTCTAATTCACCCCACACACTCACTCAGTTGCTAAGTCTTGTCTTTTTTGCCCTCACAAAGTCTCTGGCGTATGTCCCCTCCTCACAGCCACCTGCCTAGTTCAGGTCCTCCTCACCTCTCATCTGGACTATGCCAACACTCCTCTACTTCATCCCCTTGCCACCAGTGTCTCTTCCCTCCAACCTGCCCTCTATTCAGCTGACAAAAGGACCACATTACCCCTGGCTCAACCAACTCTTGTGGCTCCCGATTACCTCCAGTACCAGTTACAGAGTCCTCTGTTTAGCACGTAAAGCTCTTTGCCAGCTGGCTCCTTCCCACTGCCCAGTCTTCTGCCACTCACTGCCTTCCACATACTCTGTGACCTAGTCATAGTGACCTACTCACTGCCCCTTTTCTCTTTCCTCTCCTTGCCTTTGTACCTGATGCGCCCCCTATCCCAGCCTGGACTACTGCTCCCAGAATTCCTGGCTGCCTTCAGACTCTGCTCAAATCCCTTTCATGGGCCTTTCCTGGTTCCCCAGGTGGGAAAGCCTTCCCCTGTAAGACTGCTTTCCATTTAACAGGTAAGAATCTTGTATGTAATGATTTCTTTACATGTTGTCACCCCCATTAGAATAGAAATTCCCTGAGGGCAGGGCCCACTTTTAACCTTCTTTGGAGCCTGTGTTTAGCATATATAAATACTTAATAAATGATGCTGACTGGGTAGGAAGACATAGGCCTTGGATCCTCTAGTCCAAAGGGCAGGGCCAGGGCTCTCTGACAGTCTTTCTGACTGTTGCTCTTTGGCACATTCCAGACTGATTTTCAGGGAACAAGTCCAAAAGGTTGGTGGCTGGGATGGCACTAACCTTAAACTCCCCAAAATTCAGCAACCCTGGGAGCTGGAAGGAACCCCAACTTCCAAACTGGATTCCAGAGCGAAAGAAGTTCAGGGTGAACGTGGCAGACATGGAACAAAAGAGCTGAAGAGAGAAGAAACGAGAACTGAGAAATGGTGAGCTTGTCTTCTGTGTGACATTTCCTCCCGTAAGTCAGGTGAGGAAGGAGAAATAGAATTAGTGGTATATACTACATTCAGCACAGCTGGGTTAGGTATGAGAACCCCAAAATTAGGGGCTAGGAATAGAGGCATGTTAATGGAAAAAGCTCTGGGTTCTAGCTGTGCAGAGATGACTGTTTGCTGGATACCCAAAGAGGGGATTCCTCCTCAGACCCACAGGGCACCTGAAGTCCCCTTCGGCCTGAGAGTCTGTGGTCCTGACCAGGAGACAAACTTGACAGTGAGGCAGTAGCAGCCTCTATGGGGGTCTAGTCCCTATATAACTAGCAGTTGTTGGGAGCACAAAATGAGAGAAGGGATTTTTGTAAAGTGCTTTGAAACAACGTATTTTCAAGCTGATGCCAAGGGCAGAAACTTGTCCCCAGTTCCCTCCTATTCGTCTCCTCTAGTTTCTCTGGAGCTCCAGTGGTCAAGTGCAGAAGAAAGAGTGAGAAATTTGATTCTCTGCAATAATTGCATTCCTGTTTTAAAGTCAAACCCAGTTGATCTAGTAAGTATACTCTTAGCTGGTAAGGCCTCCAGCTTTGCAGTCAGTTCACATGGTATCCCACATTTCAAAGTCACTTTTTACCACTTTCCAAGTGAGTCCCTGGTTCCAGAAGGATGACCCCTCTTCCAAGCTGAAAAGGGTGCCCCCAATGGGGGCCCCAAAAGCTGCAGCAACACCTGCAGCTGCACCTGCTGACACAAAATCTCGCTTGTCTCTAAGTGGGAGAGGAAAGGAAAAAATGTAATGCCTTGAGATCACTCAGCATATCAAAGCCAACTTTATGACCTGTTCCCTTGTGCAAACGTAAGGGTGATTTTATCTCACATTTGAGTAGGCAGTTAGGGATTTTGTATGTAATACTACCCAAAGATATGAGTTCCTGGCACATAGGAGGTTTTCTTACATACCTGAAAACTCCCTGCTTATAGAAGAGCTCTCCAGCAGAGCAAAATCCTTCTATGAACCCAAATGTTCAAATCATTTCTCATCAACTGACACCTCAAGGGACAGATTAAAAATGTTCTGTCATCAAAAGCCCAACCACTTTCTCACTGCATCTGCCTTTCCAAAAACCTCTGCATCAATCTCCACTAATGCAAATGTCAAAGCCCTGGCTACTTCGAGAGAATGAGCTGAACGAACGAATGCTAAGGATGGAGAGAACAAAGAACACATCTCTGGACTACCATAAAGACTCTGTGTGTGCATGTGAATTATCTACAGCAGAGGTATGTGAGGCCCACACCAGGAGCCCAATTAGAATATAAGGTGGAAGTATTTAACAAAATAGATATATAAAACATATAAAAAATATGCAATAAAACAAAATAAATAGACAATAAAAAATGAGACACAAATCACGTGGTTGGCAGGGATCCTACTGTGCAGTCTGGGGGCCCCCATTTCCATTTGAATTTGACCTCCCCCCATAGTCTATCTTAAATTTTGAATCATTTCTCCCTCTACTGCCCCACATGATTTTTAGCCTGATATTATGTCATTCATTTAAGCATTTTGTTTACTATCTCCAAAAGAGTTATTTAGAAGCTAATTCCCATTCCCTTCATACCTGTCACTTCGAAAATATGGGAAGTTAAACTGGATTTTCCGCAAAGATATGCTCTGGAACTGAAAACAGGAGAAAAAAAATTCAGTGGGGGATTCAGAAGCCTGAAAATACACGCTGCACCCAAATGCCCCAGGAATCACCCACCCACTCAATCTCTTTTCCTGTGTACAACTACACTGGATGTATTAAGAATAAATTGTAAGCAACCTAGAAAAAACATAGCATTTGCTTAGGCAAGAGACGTGGCACCCTGACTTCTGGGGCCATCTGCCCCGGGGTTGAGGTGGGTATCAGCTCATTTTTGTATTCCCCTTTCCTAGTGGCTCAATTCACAGCTGGTGAATAGATTAATTTCTTTGTGGTCAGGGGCTTAGGAGATTAATAGCTGGGCAGTCAAACAATCAACTCCACTATGCTGTGGGAAAGAATTCAAAGCAGCTGCCCCAAGACTGAAGCAGCTCCTCTTAGGGGATCTGGCTGCCAGGAGGCCACATTTTTCATTCTGTTCATCAGAGTGTTATGCTATCCTCTGATCTTGGAACTCAGTCCCTTTGTTCCCTGTTAGCTCATTAATAGGATGGTTCTGACTGATGGTGGCTCTTTCCTGAGCAGCTCAGATGGCAGTTTATCAAAGAATGAAAGGAAGTTCTTTACTCACACTGTCATCCAAGAGTCAGTGCCCACCTCCCATCGATACCTGAATCAAGTCTAGAAATTATGGCTCAAAACAACTGGAGGTTTCTCAAACCAGGCTAACTGCAAGATAACTTCCTTACCTGAAAACCCCCAAAATCAATAATTCCCATCTGCTGCGCAATCCTAGCTGTAGCACTGAGTTTAACATCATAAGGTTCCATGAAACAAAGATGAAACTAAAATCACACCTCCACAAGGCGCCCAGCCCTGACTTGAGGGAATGCTGAGCTGGGCATCATATGCCACATATTCTCAGGTTTTGGAACTTACCAAGACTTCTTGGTCCAAGTGACCCACTGTTCTGAGGGAGAGTAAAGCTTGTGATTTCAGTGTCTTTCAATCTCACTTAATGTTCTGGAACAAGAACCCTACCTTACTCGGCCCAAGCGGATGCTGGGAAATTCAAATTCTGTGGGAAAGTTTCCACAGAATTTTCCAAACCAATCAGGGATGGTTTCAGAGACAACTTTCTCTCCCTTTTCTGGGAAGTACAATGTGAATGTACACATGTGGAGTCCCTGACATTACCTCCTGAATTCTCTTCTGTCCTTTCTCTGACAAACAGGTAGCCCTCCTCATGAAGGATGGCCCTTCTACTTGTGTCCTCTTCTATCTTCTGGGACTTTGCCCCTTCTATTCTGCCTTGCTCTTTTCCTAATCTTTAGTCTCTGGCTATCTGCTGGCAACCTTCCAAGATGCCTAAAAACATGCCCACAAACATGTCCAGGTTTACCCTATTGTCCATTGTCTTCCCCCTTTCACAAACTCTTAGAAGAAAGCCCTCTACATTCACCAGCTTCATTTCTTCATCTCACTCACTTCTCCACCCTCTCTGGCTGCCTTTCAACCTTATCACTCAACTGATACTGATACTTCTTATGACTGTATCTGAGGGTCTTTTCTTAGCTCTCACTCTTATTAACTTCTCTGCAGTGCCTGACACTACTAACTACCCCTACATCCCAGACTCTTCCCTCTGTGAGTTTTGGAGATGCTACTTTCTCAAAGGATCATCACCCACATCACGTCTGCTAGCCAAAAGTATCCACCAAGGATGCCTGTCCATCTTCTTTTCTCTCTCCACAAGTTTTGTCTCAGTAATTTCATTAGTTCCCCCTACTGAATTACCCCAGTGGAGATGGCCTCCAGATATGTAGATCAAGCTCTCTCTCTCTTCTGAGCTCCACCCCTCCATCCCCAATGCCTGCTAGACAGCTCCAAATGGCTGTCCTAAAGGCAGCTGACCACACAAACTTATCAGTCATGCTGGACTCTCCTTCCCTATCCTTCACCCATGTCCAATCACTTTCCACGTCTGGCTGATCCTTCGCTTACAACACTCATCTCCTCTGACTCTTCCATCCACCACCATCTTTTGGATGCCTACCACGACTCACTCAGTTAACTGCAGTAGCCTCCTGATTGCACTGGCATCCAACCTCTCCCCTCTCTAATCCATTCTTCAAATGGCTGCCAAAACAATCTCCCTGAAGAACAAGGCTGTTTGTGTCACTTCCCTGTTCAAAACCTTCAGGGGTTTCCTTAACTCTAGAATAAAATAAAGACTCCACACATCAGTATTTAACACCTTTCATATACTGGCCCTGGCCTTCTTCTCCAGGCGTAATTCAAGTTATTCCCCATTACACCAAAGTGGGGAGTCATCAAGCTCAGCTTTCCATTTCTTGACTCCACACTCTTGCAGGGATTTTCCCTTAACCCCAGGCACCCTAGAATTCCCAGCCTCCTTCCTAGCTTTTCTACCTCCTTTGCCACTTTCCTTTCCTGATGCCATGGTTTTTAGTGTTTTCTAGCTCTCTCCTTCTCTCCTTCCTTCTCTCTCTCCTTTCTCCCCTCTCTTCCTCTTCTCTCCTCTCCCTCTTTCCCCCCTTCTCCTTGCTCTCTCTCCCTTTGAATTGTCCCCAGATATTTTTCTCTTTATAAGCTGTATCCCCCCAGGAGAATGTAAGCTCCTTCCCAAGGCTAGAGGTGGTTTCTAGGTTAGTGCCTAATCTTAATATGCCCTTAATAAATAACTGTTCAATTGGATTACAGTTGGATCCCACCTGTTCTTCTAGCTTGATTTAATAAGACTCCCTCACAAATTATGATAAAAGGCTCTTGGGAAAATCATTACTTACTTGGGGGAGTCCAGCACCCACAACTGCACCACTGTGGATCATGGGACCTTCCTTCCCTACAAAAAGCCCTAAGAATAATTTTGAAAAAATGGGAAAATTATTATGAGTGCAAAAAGTAGTGCCATGACAAACAGCTAACAGTGACCATTATAAAGGGAACTGTGAAACGACTCACCAAAAGTGCTACTTAGAGCCACATTGAGAGGTCGTGGAGGAAATTTCTGTTATGCCACAAATGCCTGAAACTGCCCTGAAAATGAGCTCTGTTAAACCAGAGGATAGCCAGCTACTTAAAATAGTGTTGGAACACCCGAGGATTCTCACTCTGGTTTGCCTACAACAGCATAATGCCATCAGGATGAATCATACTGAAATTCATGGAGTTGTACCAGTGAAACTATCCTGATCTAAGCCTAATATATGTGTTTAATGATGGCCATCTTGTTCTTCTCTCTGACAACTCAGGGATTAGACAAAAACTACAAGAAAACCCTTCTCACCTCCAGCCACACTGAAAAGCACTCCCAAAACCTTGCACGCCAGCGTTCGGAGACGGACGATGCCCGGCACTTTCACGCCATTCAGGTAGCACTTGATCTCGGGAATCCCAGAACCAGCTGCCACTGGCTGACAAGATAACGTGGGCACACATTATACACTGAAATTCTATTTCCCGTCAAGCTAAGGAATACGATGATGACCTGGTAATAGCAGGTCACATTTGTACAGAGGTTTCATGTTAGCAAAGTGCTTTCCCTCTATGATCTCACCAGAGCAAGGCGATCCGGGAAGCTTGCAAAGAAGAAATGATTTCTAGATCATTAGACCAAACCCTCCTCCCTCTCCACGCTCCACTCCTGACTCTCTGGACTTTTTCTCCCTTGCCACAGGAGGCTCTTCACCCTGGAGGTTCATGCTGTCCCTGGATTTCTCACCCTGCAAATATACTTGGCTTCTGCAATCCCTTCCTCTGATGGGATGGTTCCTCTCAGCATCATCAGCAAAACCCGCCCAGGACACTCATGTCTTCATTTCTCTACCGTTCTCCTCCCATCCCCTTCCAACTTGTCAGCTTCCTTCCCTGTGGCACCTTCTCTCCTAAGAAGCAGGCTCCTGGAGGGTAGGGACCTTCTTTCAGCTTGTCTTTGGAATCCCAGCACTAAGCCCAGTACCTGGGATACAACAAATGCTTAATAAATGCTTCATCACTGACCTTCAGCAACAAAATGCTGTCAGACTTTAAAGCAAAGGCTCACTGACCTGCCTCAGGCTGCTGGGGACATTTCCTCCACTCCTTTCCCAGATAACCCTGGTGTTCTCCCCCGGCTCCCTTTCCAACTCTCTCCCATCAAACTGGGAGCTCTCTGAGGCCAGAGACTGCTTCTCTTTCTCTTATTTGTATTCCCATAGCTTAGCACAGTGCCTAGCACACAATAGGCACTTAATAACCATGAAAGCTCCCACAAGCACCAAACCTTCTTACCTCGATCAGGACAAGCAGACTGGCCAAGAAGACAAAGGTCAAGTTGAAGCCCAGAAGCTCGAGAAGGGAGAGGGCGAGGCACCCTTTCTCGCTGCACTCTTCTACCGCTTTGGGTCTGTGTTAAGGAAGATCTGATGCCCCTCTGGGAGCCACAGCCTGCACAGCTGCCTCCAGCCTCAAGCTCCCCATTCAGCTCCCCCCACCCCTCCCATGGAGGTGGCTCACCAGAGTTAACATGTTAAACGAGGAATCCCCTCAGCTCTTTATAGGTGGCTTTCCAACCCAGGTCAGGCCTTGACTATGCATTTCAGGGATGGATAAGTTCACTAAGACTAAGCCAACACAAATCAACACCTTCCTCTTCATCGCGATATAAGAAGCCAGAACTCACACCAAACCTGGCTGATGCTCATTTACAAAGATGATACTGCAATCCAAGTGTTCTATTGAACAACAGGCAACTGGAAAGACTTTATTTATTAAAAGGGGCTGGGAAAGCTCTCTCAGGAGGTGAGAGCCCCAAGACCAAAGTAGCAGAAAAAGGAACAATTCAGAAAGGTCTGACAGTCACAGAAAGGAGAGAAGAGATTCAAGGAGAGAATCTGTCACCTGCACCAGGACTGAAACATAGAACTTTGAGCTCAGATGATGAACTTCCTTAGGAATAAAGCTGAATAAAGGCATCATGGATCATCCATCACCACAAAGTTGCAGCAGCTGGGAAGCCAAACTATTTTGTGGATCTGTCACAGGACAGCTCAGCTTCCTTCCAGAGAAAGAACTAATGGACTTGGAGTGTAGATGGAAGCAGACTTTTTTCACTTATTTTTCTTGTTTGGTTTTGTGTGTCTATGTGTGTGCGTGTGTTGCTAATTCGGAAATATGTTTTGTAGACTTCGTATGTATGGCTGACAGCATATTGCTTGCCTTCTCAAGGACAGAGACAGGAGGAAGAGAGAGAATCTGGAACTCCTTTCCAAGTTTGCAATCCCCAGATAACCTGTGAGCCTTGCTTTACTCTTCCTGACCTCCCTCTCATCCTGGGGTGCCTGCAGAGGCTGACTTGGGGCACACATCTAAAAGCCATAGATTCATAAGCAGCATCAGGAAAGCAAGTCCAATAAAATCAGGAGCCATGAAAAGGATACAAGTCTGCACAACTCGGAACTTGAGCTGGGAGAAGAGTCTCACAAAGAAATCCACGAAGAGGCCCACCTGTCAATGACAAGGGAAGCACTCAGTCATCTTCTTCCTCTTCTGATCATGGTCAAATGGAAAAAGTCCTCCCTCTGGAGTGCGAGGACTGAGTTCAAATCCTACCTGCTGCTTATTACCCACATGATCTTGGGTAAGTCACTTGGTGTCTCTGGGCCTTGTTACCCCATCTGCTGTGTGTGTGTGTGTGTGTGTATGTGTGTATGTGTGAGTGTGTGACAACACTCTTGAGGGTTAATGACGATAAAACACCAGTTACAATTGCAGGTATTCCTACCAGAATAATGTGGGTTCCAGGTTCACCACTGTTTCTCAGCATGGGATACCCTTGGGAGCTCCCTGAGGTCAGCTCCCTTACCCATAATTCTCTACCACCTGGGCAGTGAACAAGCAGTACATCAGCAGGGGCACAGAATTCCAAGTTTTCATCTCTGCTCCCTGGTCTTCTACTCCATGAGCGTTTTGCTTGCGCTTCTCCTTCCAGCACTGTTCCTATCTGCTTCTAGTTCCATGTGTACATATCTGACTTTCCTAATAGACCATAAACTCTTTGAAAGTAAGAACCAGATCTTTATTACTGCATCATCAACCAACACCAGGAAACTGCTGCATATAGTCAGCACTCAAAAGTTGGTGAATGATGATTTTGTCAATAATCCTCAATTAAAGGGAGGACTCCATTCGCAGAATCATCCTGGCCAAAATGAAAAAATAATTAGATCCAAGTGTCCATAATTCTGCTGTAAAAAGGTGAGAACGAGAACATGCTACATCCTCACATTGGCCTCATAATGTCATTGTCCTCCAACCAACAAGCATCTGGGAGGCCCAGTGAGTACAGGGAAGGTCTCTGAGTTATACAACATTTTACACAGATTAACTCCATCCATTTCAGAAAGCACAAGGACTACAAGAAACCACACCTGGGGACAAGTTGTTCCTTAGCTCACTGGTTCAGGGCTAACTCCCCCCATTAATCTTGTTCCCATGCCCAATTTTCTTACCAGGCCAGTGGAGACTCCAATAGCAAATACCATCATCCATTTCACCACCTCATACCTTCGACCTTTCTGCATAGAGAAAAAAAATGCCTCATTAATAAAACAACAACATAATTATACTGACAAAAAGATGAGAGAAAAAAATATCCAAGCACCAGTGATTTTCAGATGAATTTCCAAACAGACAGAGAGTATGGCAAGAAAAGACAATGGATGTGGTAGGATCCCTTTCTAAGGCTGTGGACCCGTAGGTACAAGTGTGAGAAGAGGCCCCCGTTAGCAAGATGAAGACTTGGTATAAGGCTTGAACTACCTCAAGATGGGCTGAGGGGAACATAACAAAGCAAAGGAGAATATTTACAACAGGAAGAAAAAGTACCGAAGACCTTCAAATCCTTGACAAGTCAAGGAATCCCACCCTACCTTATTATCCATGCTTTCCAGAACTTCCAGGTAGGGATCATTGATACAACGATCATAGTCCAAACTCTGAAAGAATGACAGGAGGAAAATATTACAGCCAGGTGTAAACATGACAGGAAGAAGTCACAATGCCTAGAAAGGTTTGGGCTAACACTGCACAATTCAGAAAAAAATTTTAAACTGTCCTTTTCACATTTTTTCAAAATCTTAAAATGTTCTCTTCTTTGTGGGAATGGGGGACTGGGGCCATCTAATACAGCAAATACTGTCATTCAGTTAAAGTATTGGCTAGTTTCGCTGAATTCATCTTCCTCCTTTCCTTTTTAAGGTTCTATTACAGGAGACTGCTCACTTTGTAAAAGAAGAGGAAGAGATTTATTTATTTGTAAATGATGATGACATAAAACCAGAAGACATCAATAACATAAAAAAAAATGGGACAGCTAGGTGGTACAGTGAATAAAGCACCAGCCCTGGAGTCAGGAGGACCTGAGATCAAATCCAGGCTCAGACACTTGACACTTACTAGCAGTGTGACTTTGAGTAAGTCACTTAACCCTGATTGCCTTGCCCTCCCTCTTCCAAGTAAAAAAAAAATTTAATTTGTACTCTCATTTAACCAATTTTCTTCTGTCAGGTTTTAGGGAAAAAATTGTAAATAGTAAGAGGACAAGCCAGTCAGTCAGCTAGCATTTATTGAATGATTACTATGTGTACAGAAGCAGTTGAGTGGGTGGAGTTCAATCTGGCCTCAGACTCTTACTAGTTAGGTGACCCTGGGCAAATCATGGAACCTCTGTTTGCTTTAAACCACTGGAGAAGGAAATGGCAAACCACTCTGGCATCCTTGCCAAGAGAACTCCATGAGCAGCCCTGGAGCACATGGTCTATGGGGTCATGAAGAGTTGGACACGACTGAATAACAACTACCGTGTGTGGCACTATGGTAGTAAGTGTTGGGGATACAAAGAAAGAAAACAAATGTGATGAGCCCAACTGGGAGAGATAACATGCAAATTCCTATCCCTGAGGTACTACATAGATGCCCTGTAAATGCTGAGGTGGTGGGAGGCTGGAAAGGCCTCCTGGAGAAGGCAGGAAACTCAGAGGAAGGATTTACATTTTTTTTTAATTTTTAATTTTTTAATTTTTTATTTCTTTTTTGGGGGGGGTTCCAAATCTTCTCCCCTTTTATCCCCTCCCCCCACCCCAATACACCGAGCATTCTAATTTTCCCTATCATCAATCTGCCCTCTCTTCTATCATCCCTCCCTTCTCTTGTCCCCATCTTCTCTGTTGTCCTGTAGGGCCAGATGACATTCTATTCCCCATTAACTGTATGTCTTATTTCCTAGTAGCAACAAAAATACTAAACAGTTATTCCTAAAACTTTGAGTTCCAAATTCTTCCCATCCCTCCCTCCCCACCCATTCCCTTTGGGAAGGCAGGCAATTCAACATAGGCCCTATCTGTGTAGTTTTGCAAATGACTTTGATAATAGTCGTGTTGTGTAAGACTAACTGTATTTCCCTCCATCCTATCCAGCCCCCATTGTTTCTATTCTGTCTTTTGATCCTGTCCCTCCCCGAGTGTTGACTTCAAATTGCTCCCTCCTCCCATTGCCCTCCCTTCCATCATCCCCCCTTGCTTATCTCCTTCTCCCCCACTTTCCTGTATTGTAAGATGGGTTTTCATACCAAAATGAGTGTGCATTTTATTCCTTCCTTTAGTCGAATGTGATGAGGGTAAACTTCTTGTTTTTTTCTCAGCTCTCCTCTTTTTCACTCCACTAAAAAGTCTCCTGCTTGCCTTTTGAATGAGACCATTCAAATTCAAATACCCCATTCCATTTCAGCCTCTTTCCTCCCACTACATTTCTCTCTCACCATTTACCTTAATTTCTTTTAAGATATGATCCCATCCTATTCAATTCACTCTGTGCTCTCTGTCTCTGTATGTGCGTGCATGTGTGTGTGTGCATGCACATGTGTGCGTGTGTGTGTGTGCGTGTGTGTGTGTGGTCCCACCAACTACCCAGATACTGAAACGTTTTAAGAGTTACAAATATTGTCTTTCCATGTAGGAATGTCAACAGTTCACTTTTGGTAAGTCCCTTATGACTTCTCTTTGCTGTTTACTTTTTCATGCTTCTTCTCATTCTTGTGTTTGAAAGTCAAATTTTCTTTTCAGCTCTGGTCTTTTCATCAAGAATGCTTGAAAATCCTCTGTTTCATTGAAAGACCATATTTTCCCCTGAAGTATTTCTTGGTGATTCTTGGTTTGAGTCCTAGTTCCTTTGACTTCTGGAATATCCTATTCCAAGCCCTTCGATCCCTTAATGTAGAAGCTGCTAGATCTTGAGTTATCCTGATTGTATTTCCATAATACTGGAATTGTTTCTTTCTAGCTGCTTGCAATATTTTCTCCTTGACCTGGGAATTCTGGAATTTGGCCACAATGTTCCTAGGAGTTTCTCTTTTTGGATCTCTTTCAGGTGGTGATCGATGGATTCTTTCAATACTTATTTTGCCCTCTGGTTGTAGAATATCAGGGCAGTTTTCCTCGATAATTTCATGGAAGATGATGTCTAGGCTCTTTTTTTGATCATGACTTTCAGGTAGTCCCATAATTTTTAAATTGTCTCTCCTGGATCTATTTTCCAGGTCAGTTGTTTTTCCAATGAGATACTTCACATTCTCTTCCATTTTTTCATTCTTTTGGTTTTGTTTTGTGATTTCTTGGTTTCTCAGAAAGTCATTAGACTCCATCTGTTCCATTCTAATTTTGAGAGAACTATTCTCTTCAGTGAGCTTTTGAACCTTTTTCCATTTGACTAATTCTGCTTTTGAAAGCATTCTTCTCCTCATTGGCTTTTTGAACCTCTTTTGCCAATTGAGTGAGCCTATTTTTCAAGGTGTTATTTTCTTCAGCATTTTTTTGGGTCTCCTTTAGCAAGGTATTGACCCGTTTTTCATGCTTTTCTTGCATCTCTCTCATTTCTCTTCCCAGTTTTTCCTCCACCTGTCTAACTTGATTTTCAAAATCCTTTTTGAGTTCTTCCAAGGCCTGAGCCCACCTGACATCCCCCTGGGATGTCTGGGATACAGAGGCCCCACCCTCCACGTCTTTCCCTGATGGTAAGAATATTTCCTCGTCATCAGAATTGAAAGGTGGGAACATTTGCACCCCCTCAAAGAAGCTCTCTATAGTCTTATTTTTATTCCCTTTTCTGGGCATTTTCCCAGCCAGTTACTTGACTTCTGAGATTCCTGTCCACCCCTGCCTAGATCCGCCCAGCTACTGCTTGGGGTCTGAGATTCAAATGGGCTTTCCGTGGCAGGCGAGGCTGCTATTCAATGTGAGCTTAAGTTCTGGTGCTTGGGTGGGGGCAGGGCCGCCTCCCAGGCTCAGTTCTCTCAAGGGCTTTATACAGAGGCCTTCAGTAATGGAGCGGGTGGGGGCAGGGCCATCTCCCAGGCTCAGCTCCCTCAGGGGGTTTATGCAGAGACCTGAGCTTCTGCCTGCTGCTCGGGGAGTTCCGGGCAGCTGCTACCTCTGCCGCTGCCCCTGCCTCTGCCGCTTCCTGCCCCTGCCTCTGCCTCCGCCGCTTCCTCCCAAGGGGGCCCAAGTCACGGAGACACCCCGCTCACCTCTCGGCCAGCCCAGATGTCTCTCTCACTGACCTGTAGCATCTGTGGGTGGAGGGACCTTCCCGGCCACCGGAGGTTCCGTCCCTGAAGCCTGCTCAGATCTGTTCATCTGGGGCCGCGGCCAGGGCAGTGCTGGGGTGGGCTCCGCTTTCCAGGCACAATGGACCCTGGGGACAGCTCTCCAGGGTTCTCTGGAACGGAAATCTTTTCCATTGTGTTTCTGCGTGCCTTGCAGTGATCCAGAATTTGTGGGGAGTTCTTCTTGCAGGAAATATATGGGCTGTGGGTTCGGAGCTAGCATACATGAGTCTTTCTACTCTGCCATCTTGGTTCCATCCCCGGATTTACTTTTTTAAATAAACAAAAGTAAAACTTTGAGGGCACTTTCTAGGAGGAGGCCTGATTCAGTCCAATCTCCAACACTCTCTAAAATACTACACATGAGAAACAATGCTGAGAACAATAGCTCCGAGGCTCTGCCATTGTCAAAGGAAGATTTAATAATATTCGGCATGGTCTACTTCCCAAGCCAGAAACAGGGACTGTGCATTTTCAGAAATGTTTTCAATAACAGCAAAATAAAACAATAAGAAATTCTGCTTGACTCTTAATGGGAGAATAAAAAAGCCACCTCAGGCAGCTGAGTGAAAGTGGGTTCGCTAGAAGGCTAGGAACTGAAGGGGTGAGACATGAAACAACGGAGTTACAAAAATACACGCATGGACACGCAGGGCCCACATACACAAGTAAACAGTTATGTGCAAACGTCCGTGCCACGAATGGGACGATGCATGCTCGGGCACTCTGGGGAGAGACAGGTGCAGGTAAGCCTGCCTTTCCTGAGCTGCCAGGGTGGGGATGAGATCGCAAGTGATGCAAGTTGAGCAAAGTCGCTGCGGAGAACAAAGGCAAAGCCATGTCCTGTTGGTGAATCTCACATAAGTATTCCAACTCAGAATGTCAGCTTCCAGGGCAGTGTCTTTCATTATGACACTGAGGGCAACATGACAACAAACCAGGAAGTGGATATATGAGCAAAAGCAGAATGGTGACCTGTTGTGGTATGTGAGGCAGGGGGAAATTTTGAAGAGAAGCCAAGGATCCACAGAGAAGAATCAGACAAAAATCAGTTGGGATTTATTATTGTGTAAGTCAACAAATTTCTTTTGTTCTTCAAGATACAATTTTCAAATATATTCTGATAAAATGGGTATTTCTGTAATGATGTTTCATCTCAGGTGAAGTTCCTACAGGGAAACAGATTTGTGAGAAAGCAGGGAGTGATTAGATTTTTCTAAAGCTGCAAAGATCTCCAGGGTTATCCTTTTTTTTTTCCCTTAGTCAATGAAATTTCCTGTTTGTTATACAGGACACAGTGAACAGAGATCAATGAGGTGAGACTGAAGACCCCTGCCCAACAACATTGAAACTGACTGTGAGATGCAACCCCTATATGAACAAGTGAGAAGCAAGGGTCTCACTGCAATCAGGCTAAGACTTTGAAACTAGGGATGACTCAACTTGTGCCTTTATCTGCGGTGACAGGGACTGGTGATAAAAGAGATGAGGTCAGTGTGACAGAGGAGACTCAGACCAGGAACAGAAGTGAGACCTCATCAAGAGAAGGCTGCAAGTCTCTGGTGAATTATTTCTCCTTGAATGTAGCCTGTGGTATGGAGAGGGGTCCCTCCCCACTCTCTCCCAATTATTCCCTTCTCTACAATCTGTGGGTCAGTGAAGTCTGCGACTCATTTGGCCACCCTAGATGAGTGGAGAGGACACTCAGGAAGAGCCTGGGGAGAAGGGTGGGACAAAGGACCCTCTCATCTACCTGTACCTAAGAAGCTATGTTCTCAGGAACACAACATGGTACTGGAGAAAGTGCCCCAGCTCTGGATTCAGAAAAACTGGTTTGAATCTGATCCTGCCATTCTTGGTGCCATCTTGGGCAAGTCACTTGATCTCTGTGTGACTTCAGGTTTTATTCTGGGTGTTGTAAATGTAGAGGTCATTGACAGAGAGGGGAGAGTCCAAATGTGTGGGGGGTGAAGCCACAGATTTTCTACTTTAAAAAACATTTCTGAGTGCTATCCAATAGGGTTACCTAGTTAAAATAGCCATGTGACTGGTGAGGACAGTTTAAGCTATACAGAGACCATTATAAATGTCGGCTAGTAATCTCAGCTTCACCCTTCCTTCAGCAAGGGACCTCCTCCCACTCCTGCCTAAGTAATTCTCTGGAGAGGTGAGGCTGGTGACCTGCACAGCCCTCCCTCACTCAAAACAAAGTCAGGCGCAAGTCATGTCATCATTTCTCTGATGGCATGGTCTTCTTTGGCAACGAAGGACAAACACAAGTAATTCTCCATCATATTCCCCACAGTAACTGTCCCAACTCTCAGAGCTCACCTTCTGGTCACCTCTAGGAGCTCACCTCCAGGTCACCTAGAGGCCCCTCTAGTTAGGTTTCAGACTCTGGGAACCTCCTTGAACTTCACTTAATCTTCCCTCTTAATTTGGCTTTTCATATTCAAATCTGTTGCCCCAGGCCTACCCCGGCCTTCCACGGTCCATTATATCTGGATTGCCCCACGATTCGCAACCAAACCCTTCATTGTCTGATATCTCCTAATTACCTCCAACTGTTTCCAACCCTGGTCACCCCAGTCCCACTGAGGGTAGCCCCAAGGAGGGAAGCCTCTCCTTGGACTTCTCAAGACCCTTCCTAAACCCCTCCTCCCATCACCCTAGACTACCAGATCACCCCCATATCCCTCCTACAGTCTTTTCTGTATTTAAGTTCCATCTCGCCTCCATGAAGGCACTTGGATTCAATCCAGCTCATATAACTGAGATTCTATCTGGCCCGCTTGTGAATACAAGCATTACAAACATTTAGGCTCCTTAAATGTCAACCCAGTATGGTGAATCTTTAATAAACTTTGTTTTTCTTTCGCTTTATGAAGGCTTGAGTTGAATTCTTTTGAGCAGGACCCAGCATGTTAGTATTTTGGGGTCCCCATCACCCCTGAACCTCAACACTCTTCCCTCCTTGCCAGTAAACAATAACCAGCACAACTCACATTAATATGACCCTTCAACATTTGCCAACTGCTTCCCTCACAATCACCCTGCAAGATGGGTCCTGCAAGAATACATTTCCTAATTACACAGCTTAAGAAATCAAAGGTAAGAGCTCAAGGTCCTATAACGAGCAACAAGAGCCAGGATCTGAACTCAGGTCTCACTGACTCTCAGGTATTTCTAGCACAACACACTGTGTGTTGATCAGAACTGAGGAGACCACATAATGTTTTACTTACCAATAACCGCTTTAGAACCTCACCTCATAGTCCTTTCTGGGAAGGATCTCATCATCTTCCTCCTGTGTTTCTCCAAGGATAGTCTATAAAAACATATCCAGAAGAGAAAGAAAGTTTTAAACAAAGTGAAAGTGGAAATAGGTGTTCTTTGGAGATCTGTTATCTCTAAAGCCACTAGGCCATTACTAGGTGGAGATAAGCCCATTCAAATGTGAAAACTGACATATGCAGCTCCTGAAAGAGTTTTTAAAAAAGTAACTTGGCTGATTAACACTTTGTTTCTAATTACTTTGTATGTATCTGTGTGCAAGATCTATTCCCCCTTCTCCCCAGTACATAAATTCCTCCAAGGCAGAGGCACTTTCATTTTTGTGTTATTATTTCATTTAAACGGAATGCAGGGATCCAGAATTCTCAGGAAGTTATGCTAGGCACAGAAAACCCAAGATTCATCCTATCCTGGGTAACATAAAAAATACTGCCAGGTTTCAAGGGGGCAATGAGGCTAAAACTGAGTCAACCTGAGATAAGAAGGAACTCATGATCCCTGAATTGGGGGTACCTAATTTTAACCTTTATTTCTTCACGTTACAATATAAATGCAGTATTATAAACTGAATATTTATTAAGGGCAGAGCGCTGGGTTTGGCCTCGAAAGGGGAACAAAATTTGGTAAAACAGGTTCTCTGCCCACAAGGGGCTTACATTTTAAGCATGATTAACCAGGCTACACTGGAGGGCTGGACAGTGAAGTGCTTCAGAGAAGCAGCTGGATGGTGGAGGGTGCAAGAAGCTTGACTGGGAGACGAAGCCCCGGCTTTCTGACTTTGGGTAAGCCGCCCCCCGGAATCTCGGTTCTTTAGGAGCTCCGAGGTCCTTTCCAGGGGAAGCGTCTTTATAAATGTATAAAATCCTAGATTTTAAGGGCGGTCAAGAATTCTACAAGCGAAAAGGCAAAACAGGGCCCCCAAACACCGCGCGTTATTGGTACATTCCCGGGGCAGTTTTCCCTAGGTGCTGGGGGTTAAGATCAATGTGCTGGGGTCCCTGTTGGCCAGACTAGCCCAGTTTCTGCGGACGGGGAAACAGGCCCGGAAAGGGAAAGGCCTCTCCCCGGCTGGACCCTGGCACGCCGGGGGCTACGCGGTGCTCCGGACCCAGGCAGAGGGAGAGCCCGTGAGCTCCCCGGGGACAGGGGCTGTCCCGATCCAGCTCTCTCCCAGCGGGGTCCGAGCGTGACACGCGGAGTGAAAGAGCGCGGTGAGGAGCGGGGACAGAACTGGGAGGAGATCGGCCGGCCCGGACCCTGGTTCTACAGATGGGGAAACTGAGGCCCGGTGAGAGGAAGTGATTTGCGCAAGGTCACTGGCCTCGTCGTCTCATTCACAGTCAGTTCGGACGGAAAGAAGGATAAAGGCGAGGAGGTGGGAGACGAGGGGCTGGGGTTGCAGGCCGCCGGGAAGGGGGGAGGGGATGAGGAGGGGCTGCTCCGTCCTCGGCTACGCCCCCTCCCGCCACCGCCCCTTAGCAACCGCCGGGCCCCCTAGCAACGCCCCAGGCCCAGCCCCGTCCCCTCCCCTCCTGGGCCCAGCCCAGCCCGCCCGGCCCGGCTCGGTCCGACCCCGTACCAGTTCCTCCGGGGTGCGGCTCTCGCGCTCTCCGCAGCAGCAGCACCAGCGGCAGCAGCAGCACAGGACGCCCCTGCACCCCGCCATCTTCGGCCGCCGCCTCTGCTTCTGCCCCTCCAGAAACCCGGCGGCCCCTCCCCCCAGCCCCGCCCAAAGAGCGCGCGAGCGAGCGCCTCACGTGACTGGTCCGGCCTGGATCACGTGGCACGACCAGGGAGAGGGAGGGGCTCGCCGGCCTCCGACCGGCGTCATGTGACAGGGGACTCACTGCCCGCATGGGCGCCGCCATATTAGGGGCTGAGGGGCGGGACTGGGCCTGATAAAGGAGGCGGGGAGAAGGCGGGGGCGGGGCTCCTGGGGCGAGGAGGCGGGGCGTGGGCCTGGCCCGGCCCCCTCTCGCTCTCCTCCAAACGGCTTAGCTCGCCCGCGTCCCGCCCCCTTCCCATTGTCATGGCTGCGGCGGCGGAGGCAGCTCGGGACTGGAGGCCGCCGGAGAGGTGAGGCCCCCCTGGGAGGAAGGGGGAAGGGGGAAGGACGCCGCGGCCGACCCCCTGCTCTGCAGGATTCTTCCCGGCTCCTGGTGCTGCGCCCCCATCTGGTGCTCGATTCCTTCGGACGTCTGTGCCCGTCCCCGCCCCCTACGAGCCCCCCGCGTAACTCCTCCCGTTCTGCTCCTCGCTCCCCTCCCCTGTGCAGCTCCTGCCCCTCCTCCCCCTCCTCGCGCTGCTCCTCGTCCCCCTCCTCCCCCCGTGCTGCTCCTCGTCCCCCTCTTCCCCGATGCTGCTCCTGCCCCTCCTCCCCTCAGTCCTCCCCGCCTGCTCCCCGCTCCATCCCCATGCCTAGACCTGGGGGTCAGGCTCGCGATGTCTTCCCCATCCCGTGCTCCTCTCCCTCGGGGCGCCCCTCGTAGCCCTGCACCCGGCCCCTTCCCCCGACTTTGCCATCCATCCAGCCCCACACAGGCTTGCTGGCCCCCGGCTGTTGGGGTGTTGTCTCTCGGTTCAGACTGGGGCCTCTCGCCTGCTTTTGCTCTTTTTTTGTTTATTAACCTTTAGCCTCTGCTTAGCACTTAGTAGGTACTTAATAAATACTTGCTTACTATTTGGGCAAAGAATAAGCATTTACATAGCACTTACTATGTGCCGGACCCTGCACCAAGTAAATCTCTTATTAGATCCTCACGACAACCTTTCTGAGAGAAGTAGTGCTGTCATTCCCATTTTACATATGAGGAAACTGAGGCAGACAGGTTAAGTGACTTGATCAAGGTCATGCAGCTCATTAATGTCAGAGGTTGTATTTGAACTCAGGTTTCAGGGCCTTGTGGTTCAGTTGTTTTCGGTTGAGATTTCTTGGCAAAGATGCTAGAATGGGTTCACCATTTCTTCCTCTGGCTCATTTTACAGTTGAAGAAACTGAGGTAAACAGGGTTAAGTGAATTGCCCAGGGTGGATTTGAACCCGAGCTCTTCCCCACTCTAGGCCCAGAGCTCTATCTGAGCCGAGTAGCTGCCTCAAAAGTGTTATATACGTGTTAGCTATTATTGTTGTTATTATCAAATATGAGGATGAGACTGGAACATGGCCCACTTTGCCCTGGTTTGAGTTTGTGAGAGTCCCACAATGTCCCGAAATATCCCGTTGCCCCACTTCTCATTCCCAAGAGAAACAGCTGATATTGACTTCTCTTCGTTCAGCCAGTGAATGTGGGGATGTGTACATTTGCCCCCACGTGACCATGCTCTCTTTATCTCCAGATTGCTCCTGGCTTCAAGGAGTCATTAAAACCTAATAGGTTTACTGTCTCATAAAGCAGCTTCCTCACCCAACACCTTCGGAAAAGTAAGGTAGGCCCCCGGAAGGGGGGTTTAGCACCCTGCTGTTCTATCTTTCTATAGTCCTCAGAAACCTGACTTGACCAAAGCCCTGGGAAGCTGATCTCATAGATCTCCTGTGAGGAGAAGTGCCCATGGAAATTCAGATTACACAGGGGGGTGTTTGCTAGAATCAGCTCATACCAGCTCAGAGCCAGTTGTTAAAGGGAAATGCTACAAAATCAGGGCTTGAGTTACGGTTTTGTTGACTTTTAGACTCAAGAAAGTGATGGAGAAAATGTTCTTGATGCCGATGAAACTTAAAAAGTATGTTGTAGATGCATTTTTTAAAAGCTGGTTGTTAAACATTTCCCAGAACACCCCTGGACATAGCCTTGACTCTTGCTGTTTAGGGGCATGGCCTTAGTTTAAATAGGCAGGAAATAAAGGGAGGGATAACCACTTTAAGGAATGTGGAGTTGGGAAGGAGGGGAGCTAAGACTTTTTACTTTGTATCTTAGTTTATTTATTAAGAGATAGAAAATTCTAAGGAGTCAAATCAACAAGCATCTTATTAAGTTCCTACTATGTGCCAGGTGCTGGATTTCCAAGGAGAGGCAAAAGACAACTCTGATTCCAAAGGAGAGTTACAAGTGTCTTTCTATTTGGAAAACATGGTTGTATGTCTGTGGGGAGAATATGTCAAAGGATGCAGCCCAGGTGTGGGGAACCTGCAGTCTTAAGGCCATATGTGTCCTTGTGAAAGGTCCTTAAGTGAAAGCCACACATATGGCTGTAGGACCAAAATTTCCCTACTCCTAATCCAGCCATTGTCAGATGACTCCTGGCCAGCCATGATTATAATAGCTCGCATTTACAGAAGGCTTTAAGTTTAGAGTGCTTTCCTTACAACTATCTTGTGAGGTTGGGTTGGAGAAAGGGAGCAGAGGCAGGTGCTGAACTGAACACACCTGTGAGACTCCTTCACCACTGGGACGACAGGAACTAGTTAGGTGAGACCCTCCTGGGGCCATCGAATCTGACTTCTTTTGTGCTGATCGATCCATCTCTGCTGGGCATCCTTCCTTCAGCACTCAAGATCAGCTTTGACTGTGGAATACTTACCCAGACTTAGCTTTCCACACCATCTCCAGCTCTGGATTTTTATGGCTTGAGCCTTGTCTGTGCTAACTTTTTCAGGTATGTGTGTCTAGTCTCCCCAATTAAACTGAGCACAGGGCTCTTGTTTGTGGTTGCTGTGATACTAACAAGGGCTTTATACAAGTTGATATTCAGTCATTGTATAAAAATCACAGAATCCTAAGAATCTGGAAGGTTTTCAGAAATTAGTTATTCCTTCTAACCCATACATGAAGAGAAATGTTCTCTGCAATGTTCCTGAAAAGTTCTGCTCTAGTCTTCTCTAGAGAAACTCAATCACTATTTTGCTTTGGGGCTGCTCTAATTAGCAAGTGTTTTCCTTCTATCAGACCGAGATCTGTCTGGTGTCAACGACTTCTGGGCATACTTGGACAAAAATCCTGGCTCTAAGGCATAGGGTGCCAACATTACTGTGAATTGGTTAAATCAACAACTCAGCCGGTCTTTATTAAGCTGTTACTACATGCCAGGCACTGTGCCTAGTGCTCCGAATACCAAGACAGACCAAAAGTCCCCTAAACAGACCAACTTTGGTGGCATAAGGAAAAAAAAATCCCTGTGGCTGAGCATGGTGTCTCTGATCCCATCCACTCTCATACACCATCATTCTGAGAAACAGCAAATGTTTCTTGGAAACCAGAAGGGCCAATCCCACTGCTTTCTTCTCAGCAGATGGAACCAGTGCCCCTGAACTTCAGGCCTCTTCTCACTCACCAGCCCCCTCTGCTAGCTTCCGTCCCCTGGCACACGCCACCACCCACCTTGCCCCAGGAGATTTCTTCTCTTTCTCACCCCTCCCCCTCCTCTCCTGGCCTCAGCCCCGCCCCTCCTCCTCCTGCTCCCTCCTCCCTTTTCCTCTGGCCAGGCTCTGGCTTGGAGCTTTTCCTTTGTCGCAGCTCCGCCCAGACGATCCGGCCCAGCTGGAAAGACCCAGGGCTGACTTCCCTGCTTCTTGCCTATTCTTTCATGGCTGAGCTGCCATAGATGTCACATCCCAGAGACAAGGTCTGTCCTCATGGGCACTGCTATTGGTCCTTGGGAAGGGGGTTCCAGGAGACTGGCAGCTTGTGCTTCTCTGTTCCACCTTCTATCAGGTAGCTTTGAGACTTAGTCCTCTGGGCTTTTATGGACTACAGGGTAATGTGCCTGTGTTGGAGGGAATCTTTGGGGAGGAAAGGAAAGGCCTTGCGGGCACAGCAGAGAGCCCAGCGGTGACTGAGGCCAGGCTAGAAGAAGACTCTAGCACTGGAGGCCAGACCTGCCTCGGGGCAGAGACAGGGTCGGCTTCCCCCTCTAACACCCTTCCTCCTGAAGGGAAAGTCCAGTCACGCCTTGGCTGAGCTCTCTCCCACTCAGGTGCCTGGGATCGGGTATATTAGAGACCTGACTGCCTGGCCATAGGTGACCTCCACACTCTTCTGGCCCCCTTTCCGTCCCCAGCTGCAGAAATCTGGCCATGGTGAACGAAGCCCGAGGCAGTGGCTCTTCAGAGGGCAGCAGTAGTGGCAGTGAAGGCTCCAAAGAGAGCTCCCGCTGTCCCACCCCCGTGCTGGATGCTGAGCGGCATGAGCGACTTCGAGAGAAGATGCATCGGAGGATAGAATCAGGGGACAAGTGGTTCTCCCTGGAGTTTTTTCCTCCTCGAACTGCTCAGGGGGCAGTCAATCTCATCTCTAGGTGAGCTGCAGGCCAGGGGGCTGGGCTGGTCATCTTCAGCCGGCAGACATTGGGGAGGCCACTTAGCATCAGGTGTGGGACTTCAGCAAGCTGAGCTCCCTCCTTGGGGTTAGCGTGCTCATAGCTGCTCATAGCTGTTTGGTTTGCTCCACCCGCATTCTTTGGAGGAACTTGGAGTCTGCTCATGAGGACAACTTAAGAAGTTGCAGATTAGTGACTTAGAAAATGTTTTCAAGGAGCTAGAAAATCAGATTGACCTCTGTACCACCAAAGATGTCTGCTAAAGTCTTGAAATTTGCACTCTCTTTTACCCAAAAACCCCACTTTATAGATAGTACTTTCATGTGCCACAACATTTTGCTTTTCTAACAGATAATACTCCAGGTTATTAAAGTTTAAAGGCAAAATGAATTCATAAAGACTTGTCTTATGAAAAGTTCCCCTTGTTATTCAGTTCCAAGCTCAGGAACCTTTGGGTACCAGGTCAGGGGTACTTTTAAATATGCGCAGTGGATTAGGTGAGGGACCTGATGTACTGTGATTGCAGCAATGCTTCTGTGCACAAGGTGGGCTCTTAATTCACACTGGCAGAGTTGGCCTGCATTCTCTTTCTTCCTCCCTGGAAGGGCCCCTGGGATCTCTCCCCATCCCTTGACCTAGGCTAATATGGAAGCTATGTGAAAACTCCAAAGTGCTGTGCAAATGCAAAGTGGCACGGGTAACATCATCATTGTTACGATCATCTCAAATCCTCGGTCTGTGTAGGCAGGGCCTGTGGGAAAATGGTGGGTCGGTACATGAAGGGCTACTTCCAGGGACCTTCTCCCCCAAAAAATGCCCCCACAGGTTTGACCGCATGGGGGCAGGTGGCCCCCTCTTTGTGGATGTAACCTGGCACCCAGCAGGGGATCCTGGCTCAGACAAGGAGACCTCATCCATGATTATCGCCAACACAGCTGTAGACTACTGTGGCCTGGAGACAGTCCTACACATGACCTGCTGTCACCAGACCCGGGATGAGATCACCAGTCACCTGCACAAAGCCAAGCGGTTGGGCCTAAAGAATATCATGGCATTGCGAGGAGGTAGGAAGCCAGCTGTGTCCTCACTGGTTCTGTGGCGTGGGAGGGGAACCTCCTTTTCCTCTTCTCTATCTGGCTTATTTAACATTCCTTGAAGGTCCATAGCATTCTGAGTCCTGTACAAGGCATGCTTAAGGTGCCATCCCTGCCAGTAGCATTGCCAGGCCATTGCTGATGGTGAGGCTATCCGAGGCACGGTACAGACACAAAGCATGGTTCATGGTTCATAGTCATCGGTATAAGGCACCTTAGCTTGACCTGGGAGTTGTAGAGCAAGAAGTACCTGATATTCCCTTGTCCCAGCAATTGCCCACCTCAACACTCAGTTCCCCACTGTTCCTGATTCTTCCCCTATCAGAAGGTGTAATTCTTGGACTCTCACCCAGGTATGAGAATAGCTAGTGTGTCTCTAGATGCCTGCCCTGGGGGGGTGTCTGTTTTAGGTCCATCAGATGTCAAAGAACTCTTTTAGAAGGACTCTCCACAGCCCTGGACTAGAAGGGCCTGCCCCAAATTTGCTATCTTTACTCTTCCAGAGTAGGGATCCTGTGAGTGTGAGAACCTGGGGATTGGGTTCCACATGGGGGAAAGATTTTATTTTTGAAAGACAACTTGTAGTAAAAACCAAACAAATAAACAATGCAGCAAGCATGGAATTTGGGGCAGGCTCAAGCCTTCACTATCCTCCTGCCGCCTGCGTGACCGTACCCCCGTGTCCAACTCCCTTATCCATAAATGGGGGAGTTAAAACCGATGGTGTCTGAGGCCCTGTCCAATCTTAGACATGCTTGAAGAGGGTAGAAGGTCATGTGAGGGCCGGTTAGGAAGAAAAAGCCCAGGCACAGATCTTTGTAGAAGCCAGGTCAGTACTAGGAGCAGGGGAGGCAAAGGGAAGGAGGCGAGGGCCTGGGTGGAGTAGAATGCATTAGGGAGGCTTGGTGGTGACAGCCATGGACCAACCTTGCAGACCCCTTGGGTGATGAGTGGGAGGAAGAAGAGAACGGCTTCAGCCATGCCGTGGACCTGGTGAAACACATCCGCAGTGAGTTTGGAGACTACTTTGACATCTGTGTAGCAGGTGAGTCCATGGCCCAGAAGACATGAGCTGGGGAGCACAGTGAGCGGGCTGGAGGATGGGGGATAAGCCGCGTGCTGTTATTATACCACCATTCTCTCCCTCCCCTGGGGATGGTTTTCTTCCTTCTTATTCCCACTTACTGTCCCTGGAACTTCCTCGTCCATCCTCAGGGGCCTCAAGCTCCTGGAAGGCCACCTCTGAACCACACACCTTGTAATTTTTGTCATTTCCCCAAATTTTTCATCCTGCCTCAGTGGCACTGAGAGTCACTTCTCAGTCAAGGTCAAAGTCATGATGGGCCAGGCTTCATAGCCTCTTAGCTTGGTAAAGACCCTCAGAGGTCAACCTAGTACAACCTTCTTTGGGCACTCCTTTCTCCAGACTTCCCAATCACTACCTGTCTAGCTTCTATTGGAGCACTGCCATCAATGGTGAGCACCCTGCTCTGGAGGCAGCCCAGTCCCTTTTTGGACATCTCCAGCTATGGCAGAGTTCTTATGTTGACCTGAAATAGAAAGAAAGGGATGAAGAGGAGAAAGGCTTGGGAAGTAGAGTTGAGAGGACTTGGCAGCTGGTTGGTTGGGTGAGTTCATAGGATTCTCAGCCTAGAGATGGAAAGAACCCCAAAGGCACTGAGTCTAGTCCCCTCGTATGTAGTTAAGGGAACTGAAGGTCAGAGGGGCTGGGTGACTTCTCCAGGGTCACTCAGCAAGTTTAGTATCTGCCTGAGGCAGGATTGGAACTTTGGTCTTGGAACTTTTGGCTAGCTACAAGTCCAACTCTATTCCACATCACCTCTTTGAAGTTAGATGGGGAATGTCAAGGATGGTGAGCCTCAGTGACCTAAAGGAGGGGTGGGCCTTCCCAGAGACTGAAGTTTAGGGAAAAGGTGGATTTAGGGGGGAAATGAATTCAGGTTGAATTTAAGATCCTTTGGTTCCCCCCTCAACAGAGGTCTCCAAATGAAAGCTGGGATGTCCTAAATGAGATTGCTGCTCAGATATGGTGAGACCAGATGGCTTTGGAGGCCCCTTCCAGCACTGAGGCTCTAGGTGCTGATCTAATATCTGCCTTTTGGAAAAACAGAACAAGTCCTGGCATCTAACACTGCTCTGATTCTGTAGTTCAGTAAATCCATACTGCATTGGATTCTATCAAGGCATTAGGAAGATGTTGTCAAAATGATAAACCCTTGAAATGTTGGAAGACAGCTAGCTTGTTCCTGCTAAATAGCATTTTTTTCCAGACTAAATTGTTCCTCGTCTGATATGACTTCTTGATCCTTTCATCATGATGATCTAGATATCCCTTGTCTGGGAAACTGTAGTCTGGATTCCAGGTTGAACTAAGGGATTTCTGAGGACTGGGGATGCCGTGAGTTAGATACAGGTACCCTGATTGGGGGATAGGACCGCCTCATTATCTTCCCCTCTGGTAGGTTACCCCAAAGGTCATCCAGAGGCGACAAGCTTTGAAGAGGATCTTCAGCACCTCAAGGAGAAGGTGTCTGCAGGGGCTGACTTCATTATCACGCAGCTCTTCTTCCGGGCGAACACCTTTTTAAATTTTGTCAGAGCCTGTGCAGCGATAGGCATCACGTGCCCCATTCTTCCGGGAATTTTCCCTATCCAGGTAAGTGTCCCACAGTGGTCAGTGGTGCCAGACAAGTGCTTCCATATCTCTGTGGGCCAGGGAGAGTGACCGGGCCTGGAATATTGAAAATTGGTGTTTTGGCTTCCCCTGCCTTGTGAGAGCGGACTTTTATAGAGTGTCTCCAAGATCCCAGGAGCAGCAGGGCCTGTCAGAAGTTGGACATAGAGCCCAAGACAACTGGAGCTTCCTGGGGCTCAGGGTTGTGGACCAGATAAGGGGGTAGCCTGACTCAGACATTGACTGGGCCTCAGGCAGACAAACCTCTTAGAGTTTCAGCTCCCTCAGTTGTAGAATGTGAATGGTGATTCTCAAACTATTTACCTCCCTGGGTGGTTATGAAGAAAACAGTGGACCAGCCCTGCAGCGCCACACATACATGGTATCACTGGGACCTGGGCAGCAGCTGCTGAGGGGAGGGGAGCTCATTTTGCCTGTTGTTCCACGTTGTGAATTGGCCAGGATGCCTGTGTTTCAGCTGTGGCATTGATAGCTAATCCACTGTCCTAATTGCAGGCCCTGGGCTTCTCCATCTAGAAGCAGGTGGATACAGTACTGGGCCTGGTGACTGGAAGACCCGAGTCCAAATCTGACCTCTGATACTTACTAGTTATGGGACCCTGGGCAGGTCACTTCACCTCTGTCTGCCTCAGCTTCCTCATGTGTAAAATAGGGATGAATTAGGATGAATAGGGATGAATAGGATGCTCAGGATTGTGAGGATCCAATGAGTCATATTTATGGAAAAACAACAAACACCTAGTATAGCGTCTGGCACATAGTAGGTGCTTAATAAATGCATGTTTCCTTCCTTCATTTGTTCTTTCCCATCCATCATATGAGACAAAACAGACTGGCCTGTTTAGAAGGAGAGAAAGAGCCACCAAACCAGTAAACTTGCCCATGTGATCCGCTTCCTAAAAGAGCTCCCAAAAGGAGATTTTGGCTTTCCTTCCGTGAGTCACACGGAGCAATAAATGGGCCGCAAAGGGATTGATTGTAGAGTGGGGCTGGATTGTTATCAGTTGTGCTGTGATAAATGAACTGTATAATTACAGCCCTATCTTGTGATTGTTGTAAAAATGCGGCACTGCAGGCCGCTAATTGGCCCAGCCAACAATAAAAGAAATAGAATGGGCAGAAATCACTACTGTATCTTAGCTGCTTTCACTGACTTCCTCTCTCCCTGTGAGACAACCAGTGGGTTAAGGGCTTGGAGTGTGGGTCAGTCTGGGGTGAAGTCTGGGCCTCACCATGGGGTGAGAGGTGGGTGAACGGTGGGCAAGTGCACGGCGGGGTTCATGCCCCTTCCCTCCTGTCCTGTGCAGGGTTACCACTCCCTGCGTCAGTTGGTGAAGCTCTCCAAGCTGGAAGTGCCACAGGAAATCAAAGATGTGATCGAGCCAATCAAAGACAATGATGCTGCCATCCGAAACTATGGAATTGAGCTGGCGGTGGCCATGTGCCAGGAGCTACTGGCCAGCGGCTTGGTGCATGGCCTCCACTTCTACACCCTCAACCGTGAGGTGGCCACCGTAGAAGTGCTGAAGAGGCTGGGCTTATGGAACGAAGATCCCAGGTAAGTCATGAGAGGCTAAAGACAGGACAATGAGGACAGTCCAAGGACTCTTCTGGGCAATCATGCCACTGCTCCTGGTCTGGTGAGAAGAAGTAACATAGATGGGCTTTCCCCTGAGCAATTTGAGCTGAATCTTTCCACCTCTGAAAAAAATCTCCCCACTTCTTGCTCTGGAGCAGGCAGAGGAGGAGTTCCTGGTTTACACTGTTCCTCCTGACCTCCCCTCCGATGTTTCCTTATTCCCCACTGCAGGCGGCCCCTGCCATGGGCTGTCAGTGCCCATCCCAAACGTCGAGTAGAGGATGTCCGACCAATCTTCTGGGCCTCCAGACCAAAGAGTTATATCTATCGAACGCAGGCATGGGATGAATTTCCCAATGGCCGTTGGTGAGCACTTTGGGGGAATCAGAGAAAGATGTTGGGCAGCAAGGACTTTCTGTGGATTCATTTGCAGCTGAGTACTGTTTTCAAGGGGAAGAACAGGAAAAAGGGCACTTGGGTGTTTCTCACTGAGTTCCTGGGGACCAGAGCTGGGCTTTGGGGAGGTGAATGCTGTCCCCAGACGTGGTACCTCTGGTCTCTGTTGTGCCATGATTGTGCTCCATCCTCCAGGGGGAACTCCTCATCTCCAGCTTTTGGTGAGCTGAAGGACTATTATCTCTTCTGCCTGAAGAGCAAGTCCCCAAGAGAAGAGCTGCTGAAAATGTGGGGGGAGGAGCTGACCAGTGAAGAAAGTGTCTTCCAAGTGTTTACCTCCTATCTCTCTGGAGAACCCAACCAGAGTGGTTACAGAGTGAGTGAACTGGAGGGGAGAGCAGGGGACCTTAGAGGGGGCCTCTCCCTCTTCTCACCACTGGGCTTGGGGCATGTGGCCTCACAACTTGTTCTCCTGCCCTTCCTCTACCTCTGGATCACAGAAACCACAGGGAGGGCAGAAGACTAAGAGGAAATTGGTCAGCTCTGTGGAGCCCTTGCACAAGTGGGCATCTCTGATGCTGCTTCTTGGGATGAGATGTGGGCAGACAGGCCCTCACTAAGCATTTATTAAGCCCCTGCTGTGTGCTGGGCTTGTGCTAAGTGCTGGGAATACAATGAAAGGTGGAAGGCCTAATGGGGGACTCAGCAACACACACACGACTCTGCACAAAATAGGCTCTGGACAGGATAAATAGGAAAAAATCAATCGAGGGAAGGCACTGGAATTAAGATGGGCTGGGCAAGGCTCATATAGAAGGTGGGGCCTGAAGGAAGTCAAGAGGGGGAGATGAGGAGGGAAAAAAGGCTAAGGATACAGGGGATCAGCCAGGGAAAATGCCTGAGAGTGAGAGGTGGCTTGACTTGTTCAAGGAACAGCCAGGAATCCTACGTCACTTAATGGCAGATTGTGTGGGGGTCAGGAAGCTGGAAAGAGAATGGAAAGGTAGGAGGGGGACAGATTATGAAGGTCTATAATATCAAATGGAAGTTTTTAAATTTGATTCTAAAGGTGAGAGGGAGCTCCTGGAGTTTCTTAAATGGGAGGGTGACTGGTCTGATCTGTATTTTAAGAACATCACTTTGGCAGTTAATTGGAAGGAGGACTGGCATGGGGAGAGAGTTGAGGCAGGCAGGCCCACTAGCAGGTATTGCAGTTATCCAGGAATGAGGTAATCAGGATCTGAACCAGGATGGGGATTATTTCAGGAGAGAAGGGGGCAAATTTGAGGGATGGTACAAAGATAAAATCACCAGGTCTTGGCACTAAATTGGACATGGGAGGTGAGCGGTGGAAGTTGATCCCTCGATTGTGAGCCTAGATGATGATGGGGAGCATGGGGATCATGTGGTACCCTTTACAGTAATACAGAAGTTAGGAAGGCGGGGAGACTTTTTTTGGGGAAAGATGAGTTCAGTTTTAGACATGTTGAGTTAAGATATCTGTGGGACCTCTAGTTTGTGTTGTCTTATAGGCAACTGGCGATGAAAGGCTGGAGTCTGGAGAGAGGTTAGGACAGTTAAGGAGATCTCAGAATCATCAGCACAGAGATGAGAATTGAATCCATGGGTGCTGAGGAGATCATCAAGTAAAATAGTAGAGGGAGAAGAGAAGAGGGCCAGGAGAATAGGGGTGTGACCGGGGCTGCAGTGGACACTGAGAAGGGATGGTTCGACAGGTAGAAGGAGAACTAGAAGAAGGCAGGGGAGCAGTAGCCTAGAGAAGATACTCTCAAGAAGAAGAGTCACTGTCAACAGTGACTATGTCAGAGGCTTCAGGGAGGATAGGAAGGCTGAGCATTGAGAAAAGGCCATTAGCTCTGGCAATTAAGAGATCCTCAGTAGCTTTGAAGAGAGGGGCTTCCGTTGAGGGGTGAAGACAAAAATCATTCTGCTGAGAATTAAGAAGGGAGAGGAAAAGAAGTGGAGACACAGATTGCAGACTGCCTTCTCTAGGAGTTTGGTCAGAAAAGGGAAAAGAGATAAAGGAAGGTTGGCAGGAATGAATGAATGAAGTGAGGGTTTTGGAGGAGAGGGGAGATATAGTCATGTTTCTAGGCCTTAGGGAAGCAGCCAGCATCCGGAGAAATAGTGAGGTAAAAGAGTGGGATGATGGAGCAATCTGCTGGGGAAGGTGGGATGGAATGGGATCCTTTGGCATGGCTGCCTAGGACAGGTTGATGCTGGGGAAGGAGATTTAGGGATTGCCTGGTGGATTGGAGAGCCTTTGGTGCCATACCTATTCATACCCTTTGCTCTCCCCACCTTACTGCCTGACTGCCCAGGTGACCTGTTTACCTTGGAATGATGAGCCTCTGGCAGCTGAGACCAGCCTGATGAAAGAGGAGCTGCAGAAGGTGAATCAGAGAGGCATTCTCACCATCAACTCCCAGCCTAATATCAATGGGAAGCCATCCACTGACCCCATTGTGGGCTGGGGCCCCAGTGGTGGCTATGTCTTCCAGAAGGTAAGGCCTTCCCTGTTCCCCTGCGACTCAGGGTCTGAGTGCTGAATACTAGGAAGTAAGCAGTCTTTCCCCTAGCTTGCCCTTTTCCCTGAGGTGACTCCTTTGGTTAGGAATAAGGATTGGTGTAGTTTGGGGAAGACTAACCCAGTTTAGAGCCAGGATGTGAATCTAGGTTCCTTGACTTTCGTATTTACTCATCTCCATGACCACTTGGTCTCATTGTTTCCTCATCTGTACAATGGGGACAGTATTTATACTACCTCGCTCACAGGGTTATTGTAAGGGACAGGTTTACTCTTTAAACCTCACAGTTTTTAGAAGTGAGAGATAGTGGTGGAATTGCCATTGGGAAATCTACTTCTACTTCCAGGGATGTTGGGATAAAAAGAAACCATAGACTTGAGAGTAAATAATAGAAATTCAAGGTATTATAATATGTCTTTAGATGTCCTACCATCCTCCACCCCAACAAGACAGACTTTCCCCCTTCCTTTATTCAGCTGATCCCTCAAATCCCACTTCTTTCATAAAGTCGTCTTCAGTTGGAGAAGAAAGCAAATCGCATACAGCTCTGTGCCATGGGCAAATACACTTTCCACCACTCCTCTTTCTCCCAGCATGTAGCACCTTGCTTGTACATCATGATAATATCATAGTGTCCATTAGTGCCTGGGTGACCTGGTTTCTGGGTGTCAGCACTCTTGTGGCATTTGGGGACCTCTTCAGCCCATTCCTTGCCAGGTCCCCAATGGAGTATTTTGGTGACCTATGTGTGATGCCTGCGATTCTCCTACAGGCCTATCTGGAGTTCTTTACCTCCAGTGAAACAGTGGCAGCTCTTCTCCAAGTGCTGAAGAAATATGAGCTCCGTGTCAATTACCACATTGTCAATGTCAAGGTAAGGGAGGGAGGGTCTGATTTCAGAAGCTAGCATGGTGGTGCCCAGGGTGGCCCAGTACCTCACTGGCTTCACCAGTCAGTGCCACCAGGGCCCTCATATTCTTCCCCAAGTTCTGCCATTTCCTTTTTCTTCCTATTTTTTCCTCTAAAGGGTGAAAACATCACCAATGCCCCTGACCTTCAGCCCAACGCCGTGACTTGGGGCATCTTCCCTGGACGAGAGATCATCCAGCCCACAGTAGTGGATCCTGTCAGTTTCATGTTTTGGAAGGTAAAGACAATTGGTTCCCCCCAACCCCCGCTCCCCAAACCTATGGGATATCTCTTTTGCTGGGTCCATGTCATTGACGACCCTTCAAATTGAGCTAAGGGAGACTGACAAGACATTTCAAGGTGAGGAGCGCTGGCTTTTGTTGTTTTCTCTGGCTATCCTTGGGGAGAAGCTGAGCTAACACATAATATGTGTCTAGTCTAGAGAAAGTGTGTCTGCAGAGCTGCTGTAAATCAACCTGCCGCATGGGGCTTCCTAGTCAGCCCTGTTCCTGGGGCTTCCTGTCCTGGCCAAGAGGCATTTTGAAAACATGTCCTTTTCTACTAGAAATGGCATTTCTCCTTTAGCTGAAGCTCTGTAGGCTCTTACTCATCCTGCTTTGCTCTTAGAAATCCCATAAATGGGGGGAGGGGAAGAGAGGGAACAAAGAGGAGAGAAAGCCTCAGTCCTGTCTCTTGTGTGATCTCAGCTCAGCTGTTGCTGACCTTGTCTGTGTGTGTGTCCAGGATGAGGCCTTTGCCCTGTGGATTGAGCAATGGGGGAAGCTGTATGAAGAGGAATCCCCATCACGGATGATCATCCAATATATCCATGACAATTATCACCTGGTCAACCTGGTGGACAATGAGTTCCCCTTGGACAGCTGTTTGTGGCAAGTCCTGGAAGACACCTTTGAGCTCCTCAGTAGGCCAGCCCCGCCATGAGAGATGGGAAAGCTCAGGGGCCCTGGAGCCTTCTTTCTGAGGTCCCCAGCACCCTCTCTTTCCTCTCTTTATCAGTGTTCCTGCAAGGATTCTCCAACTGTTTTTTTCTCCATCCTGTCCCATTTTACACAACCTGGCTCCTATCACCACCTCCCATCCCCATCCCTTCCCCAGTGACAGCTGCTAGGTTGGTTCCTGACCTGTGTGCTTGGATTCAACCAGTCTGTTCTGCACTTGAGGCTTGGGGGATTTCCCTTTTGTTGGGGAGTAACTCCATTCTGCAACTCTGTAATGGCCCTAGGCCACGGAGAAGTGCTGGCCATCCAATGGCATCTTTCAGTTCTGGTGAGGGGAAGTGACCTGAGACTGTGAGTACTGGACTAGAGTGCCTGGTTAGCCAGCTGGGCCTTCCAAAGAAACTGTCCACCTCTTCTCTTTCCTGGGCCACATGCTGATATTCAAGCCCCAGATATATCTAGAAATGCCCCACCGTGTGTGGAGAACTGGGACTGTTTGACTAGACACGTGGATGCTGGACTTTGGGGTCCTTTTGTCTCAGGGACCTTGGTCTCGTCCTTGCCTCAGTTTCCCCATCTGTGAAAGGAGAGGTGAGCATGAACTTTTCTGCCATCCTAGTCAGGAGGAAGTCAGGCAAGCACACTAACTTCGGGCTGTCATATAACCACTATAAGCACTTCACTCTCTTCCGTTGGAGCATTGGTTGAGGCTATGGTTTCATATTTACTGCCTTTTTCTTTTCCTGATTAACCTGTGTTTATTCTGTCTGGGAAACTCCCAGTGTGGAGTCTCCCTCTCATCTTCCTGATTCCAAGACTGGCCTCTATCCCCCAACTACACTAGCCTTCCTTGTTCCTACCATAAGCTGCGCTGTTTCCAGACTCCTGGTTTGGAAGAAAATATCTTATGGAGTTTGAAGTTTACAGAAGCAGCCTCAGTGGGGCCCCTACTCTCATTTTCCTCCTTAGGGAGGTAGAGGGGGAGCAAGAGTCTATGATCCTTGAGGGCAAAGGGGTCAATGCTAGACCAAAAGGGGTCAGTCACATGTTGGGAGCAGCTTTGGGGCCCCTCACTTCCTCTTAACAGTGCTGGGCCTGCTTGCATTCTCAGAGGGAGCCCTTTGACTGACCCTGGCTAATATTTGCTTCTTTTTTAATGATATCTCTTCTTCCTCTACCAGCCCTAGGTCTGACCCACTCAATCTTTGTCCTTCCTCTCTTCAAGAGTTTGTCTTGTATATGAATGAATGAATGTCAGTAACTAACATGTTCCACTGCTGGGTCAGTCATGCTCTCTGGGAGGTGTAGCATTAAGGGAAAGGCCTCTCTCCATCCTCCCCACCCCCGCCCCCAGGCTTCCATTCTAGAGCTGAGATCAGCTGTCTTGGCACTGCTGGGTCAGCAGAAAGAAAACCTCGTGAAGGAGGGAAGGGGGGGGTGGTGGACAGAAGGAAACAGATGCAGCAAAGCAGAAACAGGGGAGCTATTTGGGGAGGGGGGACCCTAATTACAGCCAGTGTAACCTGGCCCGGGTTCTGCCTATTTCTTGGAGGTGAGGGCTCCCCAAGTCAGAGTTGGGGGACTTTGGCAGTCATTTTAGACCCTTAGTACCTATCTTAGAGCATCCCTGGCCTCTGCTTAAAGACCCAGATCTCTTAGAAGTTGTTACCTCTGGGCTGCCAGTCACCTTAGAATGTGCCCATTTGAGTTTTGCAATAAGTTATAATCTGCCTGTGGACAGTTTTTATTGTCCCTATTTCTGCCCTCTGAGGCTCATGCCTTTTTGGCGTAAAAGCATTTGAAAATAGCTATTATGTTCCCGACCACCAAGTTTTCAGTTTTTCCTGTAGATTGTTACATGACAAGTTTCTGGTCCCCTCACTATCCTGGTCACCCTCCAATTAAATGTCCGTTCTAAAATGTGGACATCAGACTGAAACACAGTGCTCCAGATCTGATCTAAGAGGCTCTAGCACAGATGAAACCCAGAAGGAGGCAGGGAAAGGAATGGCATTTTATTATCTGTTAAAGTCAGAGTCTCTGCCCTGAGAGCTGTTTTTCATTAAAACATTACTGGACAAGTTTCATGGACTTTTCTCTTCCCAGCCCTGGTGGGTGGAATGGGACAGGATAGGGGCAGGGCTGAATTTCTTCATCCAAGGGAGACAACTAGACAGGGCCTGCCCCCCATCCCTATGGGCTGTGACTAAAGGGACATGTGCTGACCACTGATCACTGGCTGGTATCTCTTCTTGGGCACCCGGGCTGCCCAGCGCTGGTGCCATCTTCCAAAGGCCTGAAACCAAGAGCGGGAGGGCAAAGGGGAATGAAACCCTATCTTTAGTTACTCCTGTCACTGGCTCCCTGCCCAGTCTCAGGGTCAGACTGTCCATGCCAAGAGAATACAGCAGCTGAGTGCCTGCCCCTCCCCCTTAGAAAAGCTAAATAAAAAGCCCCTCCACTCCCAAAAAGGGCAGCCAGCCAACCCAGGGCAGAATTAGCCCAGAATATCTGGAAAGATACATAAGAAAACTGCTTGGAATGTACTGGGTCCAGGAAGGGGTACATGCCCTCACACTAGCCAGGCATTTGTTCCTTGCCTTGTATAGGATTTGAAATGGGCAGGGGGTGTTGGCAGCTGTTTTGGGGACAAGGACAGTCTTGGGTGACATCTGAGGAGTGAAGTCAAGGCTAGAAATAAAAGCTTTTTCTGAACTCCCTTAACAGAAACAAATGTCTCTTCTTGGTGTGTGTTGAGGTGAAGCAGGGAGCAGTGTGTCTGGAGGTGCACAGTCCTGGAGAAAATGCAGCTAGGGACTTAAGAATGTAGGGGCTAAAAGTACCTGTATGCCATCCCTGGTCTTAGAGCCATCACCTGGTGGGCATGGATACCTGAGAGAGGACCTTGTGGTCTTCTTGCAAACACAGGGCTACCTGAAGCTGCAGCCACCGCTTCCGCCACGTCCCCCATCCCCATTCCAGCCACCGCTGCCTGACCTGTACAAGGGCAACATGAGGTCAGGAGTGGGAACCCACCTGAGAACATCAGCCTATCCCGATCCAGTGGTTCTAAGGATCATGAACAAGGAAGGTATATGCTGGATGAGCAGAGTCTCAGCAAGTGCAAGCGGCCTTTGGCATTCTAGCAAAATCAATTTGCTATCTTTAAAGACTGGAATTAGATTTGAAGTATGTTTTGCATGATTGCATTTGTATAACCAAGATCAAATTGGTTATTGTCTCAGGGAGGAGAGAGGGAAGGAATTTGGAACTCACAATTTTAAAAAATGTTAAAAATGGTTTCCATGTGTAATTGGGAAAAAATAAAATATTTTTTTGAAAAAAAAAAAAAAAGACAGACTGGAATTAGGGCTGACTGGCCTAAAATAAATGACATGGCCTCTAGGTCCCTCCTGCCCCATGAGACTATACTTCAGTGATCCCCTCCAGCATGGCTCACCAATGACCGTGCCAGCTGCTCTGATCCCTGGGCATTTATCCAGCATTGCCAGACATCTGCCAGCCTCTTCTTCCTTTGCTGGCCGTGGAATCTTCGAAGCAATACCTCGTGTCTCCACATCTGTATGTACTTCCTCCTGGAGAGAAAACCTTGTGTCAAATAAGGTCTTATGCCTATGTCAAAGTATTGGTTTTGTTTTCTGTTTCAAAGGAGGCCTCACTGGAGGGGAAGTATCTCCAGGAAGGTCACTTGGAAAAAAACCAGAACAAAAGGCATCAATAAATCTTTTAAAATAAAAAAAAAACAAACACCTAAAACAAGGGGTTGAACAAGATGAACTAAGGTTCCCTTTAGTTTTAAAGTGATAAACTTATGAACAGAGTTCTAGCCCCAGACCTACCACAACCATCTGCCATTTTGATGAGCAACTTGTGTTCTCCAAGTCTCTATTATGATTTTCCCCAAGAAAATGAAGGGCCCTGAGTTTATGCCACATAAAGATGTGCTGAAAGATTTAGGGATGTTTAGTGTTAAGAAGACTTAGGAGGAAGGGAAAGCTATTTCCCAGCTTTTCCAGGGAGCAGATTAGATGTGTCCTGCTTTCCTCAGAGAGTAATGTGCAGAAGTTACAAAGAGCTAAAAGTAGGTTTGATGGTAAGGAACGTTTTCCTGACAAAATCTAGCCAAAAAGGGAATGAGATGTCTTGGGAAGTTAGCTCTAAGATCTAGAAGGGACAGTAGAGGCCATAAAGGCCAGACTCCTCATGATACAGATGAAAAAAAAAATGAGACCCAGGGAGGGTAAGAGCCTGGCTCAAAGTCTTACAGGTTAAGAATCAAAGGTAGAAAAGAGAAGCAGAATTACTTGTTACTAGTTACTAAATTACTAGACTGAATGCAAGGGATAGAGGAGACTGAAATATCTGCTGAGTGCAATATGTATTAAAACCCTTAGAGTAACTTGCCTGGGGACAGGGAGGGCAATGCATTTTCAAGCCTTTCATGGAAACATTGTGATGGTTGTAGGATTAGGGTGCATCTGGTATGACCACCCAGAAAAAAATATCACTTTAGAAGAACTTCAAAATAGTTTTGAACTTTACCCTTCTATTGAAGTTTTTGGATCAATTATATATGTTGACTAAAACGATTTGCAAATAAACTTGTTTATTAAAAAAAAAATCAAAGGTAGAATTTGAACTCAGCTCCTCTGAACCCAGAACTAGTCCTCTTTCCACTGTATCACAGGGAGCGGGCTTTTAAATAAGGACTAGGTGACCACTTTGTTGTAAAGAGGATTCTTCCATTGGTACAGATTAGCCTAGAAACCTTCTCAAGTTCCTTCCAAGAGTAAAATTCTGAGGTTCTAGGTGACAGGCTGTTCTTACTTCAGCCATGTTTCCTCCAACAGTGCTGCCCTCCAAGGGTCTGTGCTCTTGGGGATCTGGATTGTCCTGGAGCTGCCTTGTTGTCTAGTAGACTTCCTAGGCCCCTCCTGGCTGGTCAGTCCCTTGACCTTGCTTTGCCTTTGGTAGGATCGAAGCCAAAGCTGGAAGGAACTAGAGTGGAGACGCAAGCATGGGAAAGAAAGTAGCTGGAAGCTCTGCTTTGGGTCACCTGGGAAGAGAAGGTAAGTACAGGATGAGAATCAAGGGGCAAGCCTCCAGTGATCATCTCCTGCTTTGACTCAAACTATAGGAAATATAGCAGGAAGATCTATAACAGCAAATCATGACTCTCCCAACTTTCAGTGAATAGGGTTTATTTAATTGAACAAACACAGAGATGCAACCAGAAACCATGGCATGAGACTGGCCAAGGAAACTAGGGGATATTTTGCTCAGTGCAGAGCAAACTGAGAAGTAACAAGGTAATTTCCCCAGTTATTTAAATTAGCCCTCTTCTCATGTCCTGCTTGTCCCCAGATGGTGAGACTAGGAACAATGGTGGAAGTTACAAAGAAACAACCAAACCAATCAAAATCTGAAATAGAACCAAGACCATTGGATTTGGAGTGAGAGAATGTGGGTTTGAATCTTGTCTCTTCCATTTACTACTTAACTCTGAGCAAGTCACTTCACTACCCTAGGCCTAAGTCTCCTCATCTGCAACATGAGGAGACTGGTCCAGATGACCTCCAAGTCTATGAACCTGGGCAGGTAGCTTAGCTAGTGCTTCTTTACTGGAGGTGCCTGAGCAGGGATGCCACAGAGAAGGCCTCTGAGGTCCCAAGCAACTCTGAGCTTCTACACAAACCTCTCTGGATTTGTAAAGTGGGGAATTTCCTCCTGGTTGCTTAGACGTAGCTGGTGGTACAATGGATAGTATGCTGGGTCTGGAGTCAGGGGGACCTGAGTTCAAATGTGGCTTTGGACATTTACTAGTTGTGTGACCCTGGGAAAGTCACCTAAACTCAGTTTCCTCAGCTGTAAAATGGGAATAATAATAGCTCTTCTTTCTCCTGTCCCCAATTATTGTGAAGATGAAATGATTATAGTTGTATAATATTGTATAATTGTATAATAATTATATATTATAATTGAGATTATAATTGTATAGTGCTTAGCACAGAACCTGGTATGTAGTAAGTACTACATAAATGTTAGCTATTATTATTGGTAGTATGACCCTGGGAAAGTAATTTATCATCTGTCTGCCTCAGTTTCCTTGACTGTAAAATGAGGATAATAGCAGCACCTACCTTCCAGAGTGGTCTAAACATCAAATGAGATGCTTAGCATGGGGTCTGGCATATAAGGTCCTTAATAAAAGCTTATTCCCTTCCTCTTCGAGGGAAAATCAAAAACTGACCTGTCAGCCAGAACAGCCCTCCTTACCCAGAGACACTGACTTCTTCCTCTGTCCAGTGTGGCTGTGGGGTTTCCTCTTGGCCGGGGCCTGGGCTGTGGCCCTTGTCCAGTAGTTGCCAGCCTGAGAGAAAGCAGAGAGGGAGGGAAAAACCTTAACTCAGAGACAGCCTTTGAGCACAGGCCAGGGAACAGTGTCAAGTGAGCTTATGCCAACCTGGCGAGACTGAGCTCACCAGACTGTATACACTGTATATGTTTTTGAGTAAGGGAATGACACTATCAGATGTGTAACCTAGACATTTATTTACCTCTTCTCTGGATCTGTGTCCTCATCTGTAAAATGAAGGAGTACCCAATCTTCCAGCTCTAAATCAATGATCTCAGGGTAACATCAAACCATTTCAAATCCGGTCCCAAAATTTACATAGTGGAGATGGTTCAAATTTCATCATCCACACATCCACTCTGTGCCTCTCTGGGGCACCAAAAGAAACCTGGTGAGGAGCCAAGGGATGGCCTGAGGCAATCTTAGTTCACCTCCCCACCAAGGCTATGGTGAGAGGCTCCTAAATCCCAGGTGGTGGGGGGTGAGGGGTTGGTGATTTGCTACTGTCAGACTGGTAAGTGGAAGTGGCCTTGAGCTATGAATGAGAAACCCCAGGTTCTAGGTTCAAACTCTAATTCCAGCTGAGATAATATTTAAATACTTTAAATTTAAATACTTTAAACTAAATTTAAAATTTAAATACTTTAAATTTAAATACATGAATCATCATTAATTATTTAATTATCTATTAAATTTATTAACTATTAAAACAATGATTACTAATTAATCAATTTTGACTAATTATTTAATTAACAGTATTTTAAATTTTAAAATGAGAAAGTATTTCAAAATATTTACTGATTTAACATTAACAGATAATAAAGTGCTTAACATAGTGCCTGGCATATAGTAGGTACTAAGTAAACGTTAGCTATGTTAGCTGTGTGACCTCAAGTCACTTCATGGGATACAATATGGTGCAATAGAAAGAGTGCTAGAATGGCAGTCAAGAAGACCTGCATTCAAATCTCTGGCTCTGCTACCTAATACCCATGTGAGACTTGGGCAAGTCACTCTGCTCTCTAGGTCTCATTCTCCTCAAATATAAGTTGAGGGGGTTGGATAAGTTTAGGGATACGTTCCATCTCAGAATCTAAGATGCCATGATCCCTTTGAAGCTCAATTTTCTCATCTGTAAGGGACATAGTGAAATCCAAAGTACTCTTCTTTCCTTGTTTGTAGAGAGGGGAAACTAAGTGCATGGAACACTGAATACACTGTGATGTGTTGGTCAGTTTAGCAGACTTGCTTTTTCTCTTTCCTTTTTTCACTCTTATTTAAATGGGATAGTTCTCTGGGTTGGAGGAAGTGATAGATTCAGAAATTAAGGTGTTGTAAGGGCAAGATATTTCAATAAAAACAAAAAAGCTGTTCTGTAAACAGAACATAAATACAATTGAAATACAGCAAAATACCCTGGTGGTATCCAGTTTTGCCAGTTGTCCATGCATGAATTTTCCAGTTAAATGAACTCACCTTTTTAAAATGTCAAACTTTTTAACGTTTTTGAATGGCAACCTTTCTAAATTTATTTCCCCCATTTCAGTTGGAGGGGAACTTAAGGTATGATCAAGTCTAGCCCTTTCATGTGACAGATGAGGCAACTGAGACCCAAGGAAGGGATGTGTATATGAAATGACTTGTCTAAGGTTGTGTAACATGGCCAAAGTGGGATTAGAATTGACACCTTTAGCTTCCAAATCTAGTACCTTTCTTACTTTGCCAGTCTCCTGTGATGTTAAAGACTAAGGAATATAGGCCAATGGTCCTACCCACAATCTTGGATACTGAAGGCTCTGCCAGACCCCTTCCACCCTGGCCTTACCTGCTTCCCAGGATCATTGGGATCTGCACACAGAATGTGGTGCCCTATGATGGCCAGTCTCTGAGGGTGCATGGCATGGGTCCTGGGCCTGGGGCTGATAGAAATGTCCTCCTCCTCCTTGGTCAACAGATGCCTTGGTCTCTCTCTGGGTAACTCTGCATTCCAAAGGGCCCAAGGAGGCCTCACAAGGCAGTGATACCTGGCATAGTAGATCTGCCTTACAGCTGTCCTCCAGTCCTGGCCCCGGGGGTTGGTCATCCTGGCCAGGCCAGTGAGGTTTCTGGGAAATAAAGGCAGTCTTGGGAAGGCACCATGTCCCTTTCTGCCAGCTCCCTAACTGATCTTGGAGGTGATACTCTGGGTAGAGCTGTTCTATTGTTGTCAAGGCTTGTGCCCCAATTGGCATGCTAGCCTCCTCCCTCCCCAAGGAAAATTTGGGGAAAGCACCAAAAGCACTGCTAGGAGAGCACCATGCAGCCTAAAAGGGGGTTAGGAAATAGAGAAAGGGCAGGCTTGGACTTTGCTTTGGATATTATGGGTGATAGTGATGGGATGATAACATGGGCTGATGTTATGACTTTAAACCTCAAGGTCTTTGTGGGATTTGAATACTTTCTCCTCCTGTCCCTACTGTCCATCTTCCTGGATGACCCAGTCTCAGGTTCTTCACCACAGGGCAACAGGATGAGGGATCTAAGGGCAAGGAAAGAACATACTCCTGGTTTGGGTCCCTGGACTTCCTCCACTGCTATATACAGATTTCCTGGGGGCTACCTCTATGTTATCAGGGCTGTCACCTCCCACCCTAATGGGAGAATTACAGACTGAAGGCCTGGACTTAGGAGGCAGTTGTGATCTAAATGGCTAGAGTCAGGAAGACCTTGGGTTCAAATGCATCCTCCCCACATATGACTGGTCATTCAGTTTTGTCATCCATAGAGTGAGGATAATGCCTTGGGTACCCACCTCACAGGGTAGTTATGAAGTTCCAAGGAGATAATGAATAGAAAACTATCAGTGAACTTTAAAGTACTATATAAACATAAAGTACTATGTAAACATTGGCTATTATCATTTGGATGCTCAGGCAAAGGTGAGGCTGACCCCAACTTCCAGCATCATGTATGTCATACTTCTCTGGTCTCAGGTCCACCTGTACTCCCTCAAAACTTCTACCCTCTGCCCCTAAAGCAGGATGTGAGATGATGATGGAAGGTAGGTTTTGAGGGTCCCAGTCCTATACCCCCTGGCTGGTAGTGAGGAAGAATCCCTGCTGAGTCACAAAATCTGCCCTCAGCTCCTACCTCCTCTGTTTGACTCGAAGGGTCCATATCCAGACCCAGAGGTTCAGGGCAGTCAACACCATGTGATGCCAGGCTTGGAAATGACTGGAAAGCAAGGAAAACAGTTTGTCTGAAAAAGATCTTGGGGTTTCAGTGGACTTCAAGGTTAGGACAATTCAACAGTCTGACATGACTGCCCACTTCTTCCCTGCTTCCCCTCCTCCCCAAACACTAAAGTGGCCTTACAGTTACCTTAATAGCCTTGTAATAAGGCAGTGTCTTGGGCTGAAAGACCTGCCACAAGACACAAGTTTTGGTGGCCAGGGAAGAGATTAAAGGGAGTGTACCAGTGGACATAAGGTCACAGCAGAGCACATGGAGATTCTGAAGGTCCAGGGATGGGTCTTGTTGGCACCAGGCCACCACAGATCCCACAAATCCAGTCACCTCAGGGGCAAAGGAAACTGGGGTGGCTTGATCCTATCCAGTCCTTCACTTCCACCTTCACAACTCCCCCTCCCATCTCCCAGGGATCCCATGCCTAGAGTCCAGCACAAGCAAGAGAGGAGATAGTTCCAATATATTCTGCCCTGGTGAGACCATGAGGGGAGAACGCCAATTACAGAACTGTAGAATGTCAGAGGGGGAAGGAATCTGGGCTACCCTAGACCCAGACAGCACATCTATCAAGCAATCATCCAGCCGCGTGACTTGATGACTTCTAGAGAAGGGGAACTCACTTACTTCCCAAGCATTACCTTCATTCCACTTGGGGACAGCTTTGATAATTACAAAGGTTCTCTGTATACTGAGCTAAAATCTCAACAACTCCCACCAAGGAGAGGAAAGGTAATACTTCTTTCACATGACAGCAGTTCAAATATGACAAGTTAAAATGCCCCTCCTCCCCAAGTCTTGTCTTCTCCTGATCAAACATCTCTTCTTCCTTAAACTCATCCCTATTTGGCATGGACTGATGCCCTTTACTACCATGGTCACCCTCCTCTGGACCCTCTCCAGCTTATCAATATCCTTTCTTTGAAAATAGGCAGTCGAGAGGGGGTGGTTTCAGCAAAACCTGGGAAGTCTTATGTGAACTGATGCAAAGTGAAGTGAGCAGAAACAAGAGAACATTGTATACAGTATCAGCAACATTGTAATGATGAGCAACTGTGAAAGACTTAGCTACTCTGAACAATACAATGATATAACCCTCACTGTATCATTGATACAGTCCAAAAGGACTCAAGATGAAAATTGCTATCCAGTTTTAGAGGGAAAGAACCAGTAAACTCTGAATGTAATTTGAAGCTTATTCTTCCTTCCTTCCTTCCTTCCTTCCTTCCTTCCTTCCTTCCTTCCTTCCTTCCTTCCTTCCTTCCTTCCTTCCTTCCTTCCTTCCTTCCTCTTTCTTTCTCTCCTTCCCTCCCTCCCCCTTTCTTCCCTCGTTTTTCTCCCTCTCTTTTCCTTTCTTTCCTACTTTCTGCCTTCCTCTCTTTTTTTCCAACATAGCTAATATGGAAATGTTTTGCATGACTTTACATGCATAATTCATATCATGTTGTTTGCCTTCTCAATGAGTGGGGAAAGGACTGGAGGGAGGGAGAGAATTTGGAACTCAATTTTTAAAAAAATCAATGTTAAAATAAAGAAAGGATGATTATTCCACAAATTACAATAAACATAATAAAATATTTATTCTGGAACTGACCCCAGTTCTGCAGGTGTGAGCTGCAACCCAGTCTCTTCCCTGAACTCCAGTCCCACATCACCAACTATGAGACCTATGGGATATTTCCATCTGGGTTTCCCATTGGCATCTCAAACTCAACAGGTACAAAACAGAACCCATTATCTTTCTCCCAAAGCCAACAAATATTTACTGAGCACTTTTACCTAATATTCCTACTTTTTCTGTCCAAGGTCCCACCATCCTTCTAGTGACTTAGGGTCTCAGCTGAGGAACTATTCTCCCCTCTCGCCTGCCCCCATCAGGTGCATATCCAATCAATTGCCAGTCAGGTCAGGTCTACCTTTTCAGCATCTCTCACATCTCACATCCATCTCTTTCTATCCACTTATACTACAACCACCAGGAAGCTTGAGGGGCTGGTAGCTTCAGGGGCTTCTAGGATTAAATACAAACTCTTCTGTCTGCCAGTTAAAGCCTTTTATGATCTGATTCAAGTCTGTCTTTCTTGCTTTATTCAAAATATTTCCCCTTTAGGGGAGTGCTGTGGTGCAATGGTTAGAGCTCCTGCCCTGGCATCAGGAAGACTGTGGTTCAAATCCTGCCTTGCACACTTGCTAGTTATGGGTGACCCTGAGCAAGCCACTTCACCTCTTGGTATGCCTCAGTTTCCTCAACTGTAAAAAGAATAAATTAAAGCACCTATCTTACAGGAAACAAGTGAGACTTTTGTAAAGCACTTAGAAGAGAGCCTGGCACATGGTAGATACTTAATACCTGTTCTCTTCTCTTCCTTAGTCCATTTTGTGACACCGCACCCCCCCCCCCCCACCCCGCCCCATGCCTGGAAAGCATTCCCTCCCTCACCTTTTCTTCTTGCTTCTTCTAAAGCTCTGCTCAAGGGTTGTTTTCTGTTCAATATCTTTTCTGATTCTCCCAGTGGCTGGTAAACCTCCAATTCCCTTATTTTTACTTATCTCTTAAATGCAGTTCCAACTGCATTTAAGTTCCTCCTGGGCAGGGTTTTTTGTTGTTTCTATCTTTTTATCCCTAGTGCTTAGCACGTTTTTTTAAAAAAAAAAAAAAAAAAAACAACCAAAACTAGACTTGTGTCCTTTGACTCAGAGTTACTGATCTCTTGGCTGTTCCTCACACAGGACACTCCATCTCCAGACTCTAGGCATTTTCCTGTCACTGTCCCCCATGCCTGGAATGCTCTCTCCTCTCCTCCTGCTCTTGGCTTCCCTGACTTCCTTGAGGGCCCAACTAAAAGCCCACCTTCTATGCCTTCCTGATTCCCCTTAATTCTAGTGCCTTCCCTCTGATTTACTTCTATTTTATCCTGTCTATAGCTTGTTTGTGTGCAGCTGTTTGCATGGTGCCTTCCCCATTAGACTGTGATCTCTTTGAGAGAAAGAAATGTCTTTTGTCTTTCTTTGTATCCCCTGGCACTTGGCAAAAAGCTGGTGTTTAATAAATAAATATTATCAATATCAAATAAATATCAATATCAAATAAAAATACTGACTGACTGATTATGGGGACTTCCCATTGAGGAGAGGGGCTGTGTCTATTCCAAAGACCCACCACAACTATTCCTTGAGAGGTGGAGTTCTCAAGGTGAAAGAGAAGGGACTTTATGATGACAACGACATAGGAAGCTTCTGCAGAGAAGCAGGACCATAGGACATAGTATTGGAGAAGACCTCAGAAACCATCTAGTCCAATTGTCTCATTTTACAAATAAGGAAACTGAGGTACAGAGTGGTAAAGTGATTTGCCCAAGATCACAGTAAATAGCAGAGCAGAGATTTGAGGCCAAATTCTTTGCCAATAAATCCACTGCTCTTTCTATAATTCCACAAAGAATGAGAGAGGCTTCTTATTCAGGGTAGGGGAGTGGGGGTGAAACTCAGGTCTGCAGACCCAAGGCTTGGGTTCAGTTACTTCCTATATTTAACAACAACAACAAAATTCATCCCATAGTGTGCCTTCCCCCACCCACCCATTCAGTGTAGGGCAAGGGAGAGAGGGCTGGGAAGATATATTGTCAGAGCTCTCCCAAATTCCCCTCTAAACAACTTTACAATAATGGCTCAGAATGAGTGCTGGAGGAGCAGCATCCAAGAAAGGATGGGGTGAATTTTCCCATCCCAAGATAACTTATAAGGTTGACAGGAAATGTCTGTCTCACTGAGGTGAGAATGGAAAGCAATCCAGAACAGATAAACTGGGCAAGCCAGCAGCAGGCTTCATGGAGGCAAAAGAGAGGCCCCAAGTCCCAGCCAAAGCTGGCAGCAAGGTCTTGAGCCCTGATGAGTCAACAGTGGACTCTGCCCTTGTGAGTTAGTGCAGCCTTGGGAACAACTAAATCAACAGCAGTGATGTCCAGAGCTCTCAACCCACAGACAATAAGGGGGATGGACAACTGGTTAGAAAGAGATTACAAAAGGGGACACTTGTTGACATTAGGCGTAGGACTCTGTTGCAAGGCATAAGCAGGGATCTGGGTTACAGATCTGGAAAGCAGTTCCAGGGTGAGGAGTACTAACATACTAAAGTGTGTGACCACAGGGTAGTGGGGACCCTGGTCACAGTCCCAGGGCAGAAAAAAGTGCTTTTGGTCACTCACCAACCAGAGCACAGACCAGGAGAGCAGTGACCACACCTTTCCTTAAATCATACCGCCTTGAAGGAATTAGCTCTGAAAACAGCAGCATGGAAAACCTGAAGCTTAGGACAGTGCCCTCTCCACCCCAGGAGCAAAGCCCAACTTTAAGATAAAGTCAAGAAATAGACTAGAAAAATGAAGAAAATACACAAAAAAGAATCTGACAGCTGAAAGTTACTATGGTGAGAGGAAAACTCAAAACACAAACTCAGAAGAAGATCACAACATCAAATGGGTAGATGCAAAGCCTCAAAGAAAAATGTGAATTAATGTTAGGCCCAAAAAGAACCCCTTGAAGAGCTCAAAAAGGACTTTAAAAATCAAATAAGAGATAGAAGAAAAATTGGGAAAATAAATGAGAGTGATGAAAGAGAATCATGAAAAAGGAGTCAATAGTTTGGTACAGGAAGCACAAAAAATGGGAAAAAATGTACAAAAACTTGCTGAAAAATTAATTCCTTAAAAATTAGAGTTGGGTAGAAACAACAAAACAAAATCAAAAGAATGAAAAAATAGAAGAAAATGTGAAATATTTCAATGGATAAACAACTGATCTGGAAAACAGATTTAAGAGAGATAATTTAAGAATTATCAGATTATCTAAAAGCCACCAATTAAAAAAAGAGCCTAGATATTGCCTTTCAAGAAATAATCAAGGAAAACTGCTCTGATACCATAGAACCAAAAGGTAAAATAGAAACTAAAAAAAGCCACTGATCACCTTCTGGAAAAGATCTCAAAATGAGAACTCCAAAGAACATTATGACCAAATTCCAGAGCCCTCAGGTCAAGGAGAAGATATTACAAGAATCCAGAAAAAAATTCAAATACCATGGAGACACAAGCAGGATTACATGGGATTTAGTGGCTTCTATATTAAAGGATCAGAGTGTTTGGAATATGATATTCCAGAAGGCAAAGGAGCTAGGATTACAGCCAAGAATCACCTACCCAGGGAAAATGAGCATAATCCTTCAGGGGGAAAATGGATATTCAATGAAATAAAGGACTTTCAAGCATTCCTGTTGAAAAGATCAGAGCAGAATAGAAAATTTGATCTTCAAATACAAGACTCAAGAGAAGCATAAAAAAGGTAAACAGGAAAGAGAAAACATAAGGGATTCAATAAAGTTAAACTGTTTATACTCCTACAGGGAAAAATGATACTTGTAATTCCTAAGAATTTTATCACTATTTGGGCAGTTAGAAGGAGTATACATAGACAGAGGGTGTGAGTTGACTATGATTGGATGACTTAAAAAAAATTAAAGAGTGAGAAAGAAGGATGTACAGGGAAGAAAAGGGAGAGATAGCATGGGATAAATTATCTGACATAAAAGAGGTATGAAAGAGCTATTACAGTAGAGGAGAAGAGGTGGAAAGAAAGAGGGAGCATGTGAACCTTACTCTCATTGGAAATGGCTCCAAGAGGGAATAACATACACATTCAGTTGGATATAGAAATCTATTTTTTCTTTATATAAGGAAGTGGAAGGGGAAGGGGAAAAGAAAAGGGGTGGACTGATAGAAGTGAAGGAGGATTGAGGGAGGTGGTGGTCAGAAATAGTGTAGTGAGGAAGAAAAGACAGAGACAAAGAGACAGAAAGAGAGAGAAGACAGAAAGAAGAGTCAGACAAATGAGAGGGACAGAGAGACAGACAGAGACATACAGATGAAGATGGAAAGACAGATGGAGAGACAGGGAAACAGGGAAAAAGACAAAGACAGAAAGAAAGAGAGGAGAGGAGACAGAGACAGAGATAGAGAGAGGAGAGATGGAGAAAGAAGAAAGGAGAAACAGACAGATACACATAGACAAAGATGGAGGGACAGAGATGGAGAGAAGGAGACAGAGAGACCAAGAAAAGATGGAGAGACAAAGAAAATTGTGTGTGTGTGTGTACTTGCAACTAGTTAAAGTTATAGTCTCTTTGCTGCCAACGTGGAATACTAAAAATTTCCCAGATTTGGAATCAGAAGCCCTAGGTTCAAATCTTACCCCTAATTTACTGCTACTGATAGGCAGGTCACTTTATGTGCCTGGGCTACAACTGGATGAGATAGCCTCTGAGGTCCCTGTGTCCTCTAAGCTGCAGTAGCTGTGTAAGGGAGAGGAGCAGAGATGGGCCCTAAGATTTTCATGCTTCCTTTCAAAGAAACTTGAGGTCAAGGTGGAATGTAAATGGCATGTCAGAGAGCAGCCCATGGAAGCCGAAGTGGGTGGCTCGAGGAACTATCTCATTGATAGTGTAGGCATGGGGTGGGGGCACAATTCAGGCACTGATGTCCTATAGCAGGGCAGAATCTGAAGGGGTCAGAATCGCCTCTACCAACTCTGGAGGGTGATCTGGCAATGCTGCTTGGCTTCTAGGGCATTTTGAAAGCCCTGCTGCCACCCTGCCTTTGACCAGGGGGTATCCAAGTGGCCAGGGTCAATGGGAACCTGAGAAAGGAACACAAAAAGGTTCTTAATCCCTTACTTTTTCCCTGGAGTCCTGACATCCCCCCGCCACTTCCTACACTCTCACCCACATGAAAAATGCTGAACTAAGGGAGACGTGCTGAGGGCTATCCCCTGGAGCTGTTAGGGGCTGAGTGCTCATGACCAAGGGGATGAAGACAATCAGGTGTCTGCTCTGCCTGAACCCTGCCTCTCAGCAGCCAGGGGATTTCACAGCCTTTCCCCCAACTCATAGCCCTTTTCCTCTGATAGCCTCAGTGTAGGGAAGATACACACTGGGCTCTCTTTATATAGGGAAGTGAGAGGTGAAGGGGATAAGAGAAGGGATCTCCCTACCTGAACAGCTTCTCTCAGGGGAACAGTCTCTTCTTTCCGAGGAGGACAGGCCAACAACTGCTGCCATTCCCAGAACTGGAGCCACTTTTGCCTAAGAAAGAAAGAGGCCTCACAGGCTGCCCAGCCCATTTACTCCCTTCAGCCAAGGATGGGGAAAGAAGCCCAGAGTTAAGTGACCCAGCCCCTACACATTGGCAGTTGGCAGAAGAGTCAGAATTCCAACTCCTCAAGGGCCTGGGATTTTTCATTTTTGGCCACTTCTTGGCACACAGTAATCACTTCATAAAGACTTGCAGGCTATCTTCTTGACCATCATGTCTTAGTTTACCCCAGAGTAAAAGAGGAGGAAGTCTCTTCTGGTGACCCCTCTCTTGGGGATGGAAGCCTAGTCTTTGGACTTTCCCAAGCCTGGGAGGCAGGCAGGGCTTTTGGTTTTGTTTTTAAATTGAATTATTGCCAATATTTTTTAGATGCATGCTCAGAGAGAGCCTTGCCCACAGTTACCCAACCTGAGCTCGGTCTCCGGCTTCCAGTGGCAGGGGTCCCTCCACCACATCCTGTCCCCTCCCCCAAAGAGCTCCCTGGGCTGCCAGAAGACCTGGCCCAGGGAAGAGGCAGAGACAGAGGCAGGACTCCAGGGAGCTAGGCATGGGGTAGGAGGTATGTAGAAGGACAAAGTGACCTCCACCCCTCTCACCTCCAACCTGAGAGGTACATGCATCCTATGGTCAGAGTAATTCAATGAATCAAGCATTTATTAAGGGCCTACTGTGTGCAGGGCACTAAGTTTTGGGGATGAGACAAAGACAGAAATTAATTGGGATGTTGGTCTCAGCACTCACCCAAAGGGGAAGGATATCCTCCAGGGCTCGGGGGCCTCTGAAGAGACTGACCTAAAGCCCAGGAGCAGTACCCATGGAGGATAATCCCCTGCCAGGCTCAGGAAGGAGCTGCTATCAGGTGGGCTATGGGCCTGAGGACAGAGACTGGGAGTCAGAAAACCTCATTCATAGATGGTGGCAGAACTGGGAACCCAGGTCACCCTGCTACATCACCAGATGATTTACCATTATGCCTCTAGCTTTGGCTCTGGGATTTGGAGCACCTCTGAGTTGGAAGGGACATCTGACCCAAACCCCACCTCAAGCAGGAATTAAGCCCCTCTCCATTATCCTCAACAATGGGTCATGGACTCAAAGAAATGCAGAAACAAGGAACTCATTCTGCCCCAGTAATAACAGTAATTTACATGTCCCTAGCATGTTAAGGTGTGTAAAGCCTTTACCATGCATCCTCTTGTTTGATCTGAACAACAGTCTTGAGGTGTTTTCCTCTCAATTGTACAACTGGGCAGTGGTTAAGGGAGTTGCCAAGAGTCACCAAGCAAGTGAGTATTCAAGGCAGGATTTGAACTCAGGGTTCTATCTAGGACACCTTCCCCTTCTGGGACAGCTGTGGGTGCTGGTTCCCCTGTTCCCATCATACTCTTCTCCTAGTAGAGAAGCTCTGTTTGAATAGCCTTCATCCAAGTTATTCTGCCAGACCAGAATGCCTCCTCACTACTGCTCTGGTCAGACCCTACACCCTGATGAACGGAACACCCTCCATCCCTCCATGCCTTCACCTCCTCTGATGAACTTCCGGGGGTGCTGGGAGTGCATGGAGTCAAGGTACCGCTGAGAAATGCTGAGGAGATGGAAGACTCTTCTGAATCCTGGGAGTCAACATGGGGCTCCTTAGGGGGGTCAGTGGAGCTGGAAGGGGGTGACTCTGCCACCTGGACCTTTTGCCACCACTGTCGTAGACAGTTCTGAAGAAGTCGCAACTTCCTGCTCTGGGAGAAAGAGCTGAAGAGACAAGACTTCTGTTGTGCGGCTGGCTGACCTTTCACCCATCCCATATACCCCCAGAAGCTATCCTGGGCTTGAAGGAAGGAAATAAGCAATAATTAAACACCGATGTGCCAGGCATTGTGCCAGGCGCTTTACAAATACAATATAATCTGATTTTCTCAACAGCCCTGGAAGGAAGGTGTTATGATCCCCATTTTACAATGGAAGAAACTGAGGTAGACAGAGTGTAAGTGGCTTGCCCAGAGTTAATGGCAATTAAGTGTGTGAGATGGATTTGAATTCAGGTCCTCTGACTTCAGAGTCAATGCTCTTTTCACTTTCTATTCCAAGAAATTAGGTGATTCTACAGTGCACAGAGTACTAGAGCTAGAGCTGAGTACAAATCCTATCTCAAGATCCTTCCTAAGGCAAGCCAGTTCACACTGTCTGCCTCAATTTCTTCATCTGTAAAATAAAGATAATCGAATACCCCAGGGATGATCCTCCCTCTCTCTCTTGCTGTACACAGAAAAGACCTTACAATTAGGCTGTGCTTCAGTTAAACCCAACTGGACAAAATCTCTAAGGTCAAATTCCTCCTCTGAGATAACCAAGGTCATCTACTCCATTCTATAGATGAGGAAACTGAGGTCCAGGGACACACCCAAGGTCACATAGACTGAGATTTGAACCCCAGGTCCTTTGATTCCACTGACTGGTTTCCACCACACTTTGATGCCTCCCTCTCCAAACCTCCCATGGATCTCCACCACCTGGGACAGAAAAATTAACTCTCCTCAGTCTGGCATTCAATATCTACTGCCAGCATAGTCGAGAGGATCAAGTGAGATAACAGTCGTAAAGTGTTTAGCACAATTGTGCCCGGCCCGTAGTAGGTACTCTATACACCTGTTAGCTAATATTATACCTCCCAGTCCAAGGTGAGCTCCTGGAAGGCAGAGTCAGTCTTTTCCCTTCCTTTGTCTCCCCAGAGCTTAGTAGAGTGCCTGACACATAGTAAGTGCTTACTAAATGTTTATTGGCTGACTGACTGACTGACCATCCAGACTTCCAAGCCCAGGATCCCAACCAGGCCCCATTCTGGAACTGACCACATGTTTTTGAGCCTCAAGCAGGTTGGTTTGTAAGCTGGTTAGGAGATCAGGGGGCTGGGTCAGGCCAGTTTCTCTGATACGTACTCTGCCCATTGGTGCTGGGTCAGTCTTCGGGACCACAGCAAGACCACCCGATGTAGTTTCAGTTTCCGGCAGGCCTCTTCCAGAGAGTCCTTTGCCCTGATCTCTGCATAACAGCAGGACTGGTTTTGTTCTCCTGGGCCCTGGCTGACTGGTCCTCTGCTGGACCTGTCATGGGCCAAAGCTGCTGTGGACAAACTCAGGTTAAGGGGAGAAGGACAGACAGAGGTTGGTGCTGATGAGAAGTGGGGCTGATCCCCTTTGCCTCTTCTACCTCTGACCTCAGAAAAGGTTTATTGACCCATGACAAGGAGGATGAGAGCTTGGAAAAAATGGGAAGAGAGTGTGTGTGAGCCAGGACAAGGTGGTGCTTTACAAATGCTGTTGGCTCAGGATGGGTGAAGAGCCAGTGCTAGAAAGGGTCTAAGGGGGGAGAGGGCTAGCAGAGCAACTTGAAGCCTCTGTATCCCACTTGGTCCTGTTCTGTGTTTCTTTAAGTTCTGGGTGCCCTCCTAGGTCAACCCCCTCTCACCCTCCAGGTGCCAGCTCCTCTGGTGATGGAGATAGAGCTGGGCCACTGTCCTTGAGTGCGTAGCTTGAAGCTGCACCATTTTTACCCACTGATGTAGACTCTTCCTCAAGGTCTCAACTCGCCAATAAGCCAGCCTGTCCTGGCACCAGGTCTTTCTCTGTATGTGGTGCTTCCATGCCCCAAAGCAACTGAGTGGACAAAGGAAGAGGCATCTGTCCCTCCCTCTCCAAGGTCCTGAACATTGAGCCTGCCCCTCTCCCCATGGGACTGCAAAACATGACCCCTAGAGGTAGAAAGTAGAGGCATAAGGGCTCATTGGAGAAAATGCTGAGAGAGACAATGTAGGGTAGGTGGGAGACTCTATCAGGCCTGGGATTTAGGCTGTGGGGAAGAGGGGTCAGTCCATGGACCATGCCTGGACCCAAGACCCAGCAGGGGTGGTCAAGGCAGCAAGAGGGCTCACAATCCAAAGGCCTAAGGTTTTGGGGAAGCAGCTTGAGTTTGGATAAAGTATAATCATCTTGGCAGAAACAATCAGCTCTGGGCCAGTTCCCTTCCATCTTAATTCTTGAATGTTGGCAATCTCCACTCACTCTGGTAAGAACAAGACTTGGCCTGGTCTGGGGAGTCTCTGTTAGTTTTAATCTTCCTCCTATTGGGGTCTCCCCTCCCCCTGCCCCATTCAGGAACGATTGTCCACCTCTCCCCATACACAAAGGAGAGTCTTACCCCAAGACCTTACAGGCAGGCTGTGCTTTGGCTAAACCCAACTGGCCAAAATCTCTTGGGCCAAATTCCTTGGGTGGCCCCGAGATGACTAAGGTCATCTAGTCTATTTTGCAGATAAGGAAACCAAGGTCCAGAGAGATGCCCAAGGTCACATAGGCTGGGATTTGAACCCAGATCCTTTGATTCTTCTGGCTGGTTTCCCATCGTACTGCAATGCCTCCCTCTCCAAACCTCCCTTGGATCTCTGCCACCCAGAACAGAAAGTTTAATTCTCCCCAGCCTGGCATTTAAGGTCCTCTCTGACTTGGGCATGGCTTCCCACACCCCCTGACAACTTCCACTCTACCAGCCAAGCTGGGCTCGCTGGCGCCGGGTCACAAGGGGGCAAATCCGGGCTGCATTCATGGTCTTGACCCGCCAAGCCTGGAAAACCTGCCGAAGCTTCTTCTTCCCCAGCTCAGCCCGAGCCTGGGCCTCCTGGCGAATTTCTGCCAACAGTACTTTCTGCAGGTACCACAGATGGAAGACTGCTGGGTCCCAGTGGGGTTGAGGGGAGGAAGGAGAAAGAGAGGGGTCTGAGAGGGGTGGTTGAAGGCAGCAGGGAGGGAAGGAGGATAAACCAAAGCAGCTCCCCAATGCTATAGGAGCAAGATCAGTGAGTGAGGAGCTGCAGACCCATGGAGGAGCTAGAGGGAAATCTGATATCATAGTCTGATCTCTTTGTTTTAAAGAGAATTTTCAATCCCATGGTCTTTTTATGCGCCACAGGGTGGACAAAGACTCTAAATGGTGTGGGGGAAGGGTAGCCCTCCTGGCCCAGTGGATATCAAGTCAACTTCCATGGGGTGGACAACACAGTTGCAAGGAGGTTGATCAGGACCTTCTGCTATCATTAGACAGGGGCCAATGTTGCCAACAGGGAGGAAAGCTTACCCTACGAACCAACCGACCAACTAATCAATCAAAATGTTTCTATAGATATTATCTGGTGGGAAAGCTAACAACTGCTGTGAGGTGTGTAGGGAAGAGATTTCTATGTCCATTTTAGAGATGAGGAAACTGAGGCTGTGATACAGGAGGGGAAAACCCCACTGGGCTTGGAGTCAGGAATCTACAGTTGGAATCTTGGCCCTGCTGCTGCTTACTTCACACCGGTGGGCACTGAGTAAATCACTGAACCTCCTAGTGCCTCTGTTTCCTATTCTAGGGAATGATGGTATTGGATTGATCTTTGACAGTTCATTTCACTGGATGAATCTTGGGGTTCATTTGGAAAGTTATCAGTGACCTCTCAATGGACAAATCTGATGGCCTGCTCTAGATCTTCATCCTTCATGACCTTTTTGGTTTTCATACTGTTGACCACTTTCTCCTTTTAGACACTTTTCTCTCTGAGTTTTCATGACTCACTCTCTCTCTCTCTCTCTCTCTCTTTCTCTCCCTCTCTCTCATCTCTCAGTCTCTTTCTCTCCTGGTTCCTTTCTCCCAGGTGTCTAAATGCTCTTCCTCAGTTTTCTTTGCTGGATCTTCATCCAGGACCCACCCATTAACTGTGAGTACTTTTCAAGGTTCTATCTATTTATTTTTCCTGTACCATCTATTTATTTTTCCCTCTCTATATCCTGTCTCTCAGTAGGTTCAATGATCAAGTCTACAAAGGTTATTTCCATCTCTCTCTATCCATCTATGTATGTATCATCCATCCATCCATCTATCTATCTATCTATCTATCTATCTATCTATCTATCTATCTATCTATCTATCTATCTATCTATCTATCTATCTATCTGTCTCCAGTCCTAGTTTCTGCTGAATTCCAGTCTCCTATCATGAATTTCCTCCTCGACATTTTCAACTAGATTTTCCATAGGAATCTCAAACTTATCTGTCCAAAATAAAATTCATCTTTTCCCCCAAACACACCCCTTTTCCTAACTACCCTATTTCTGTCTAGGGTGCCACCAACCTTCCAATCAACCAGGCTCACAAACTTTAACTTGACCCTTCATTCTGTCTTTCATATCCCACTCCAATGAGTTGCCAAATCTTGTCAATTCAACCTCAACCAGTATCTCTCTCCCTCTGTCTCTTCTTTTTCCTCTCTGTCACCTTCCATCTCCTCCTCTTCTCTCTCTTTCTTCCTCTTCTCACTTTCTTCTGAACAAGACTTAAAGGAAAACTGATAACACAATCTAGTCTTCACTATCTCCAGCTGCCTAATCAAAACCACTCCAACTCATACCCCAAACAGAACAAATTCTCCTACCCCAAACCTGTCCCTTTTCTGAACTTCTCTACCCCTGTCAAAGGTACCACCATCTTTTCCCACTCTCATCACCCCTTTTCCCAAATGAATCAGTCCCCAAGTCTTGTTACTTTCCACATCTGACCCCACCCAGCCCTCTTAGACACTCATCATGTTCTAAGTGGCCTCCCTGTCTCAAATCTCTTCTCCTCCCTTCCCCCACCACTCCGCTCCAACCCATCCTTCACTGATATTCCCAAAGCATGGCTCTGACAGTGGCAGTCCAAAAGCTCCCTCTTCTTTCTTGGGGAAAATACAAATCCTTTTGCTTGGCATTTTGAGACCTTCCTAATTGGATTCCAGCCCAGTTTTTCAGGTTCTCTCGGGTCTCCCTTTCACACACTCTCCAACTGAACCCCACCAGCCCATTTTCTGTTCCCCATAAATGATATTCAATCACCCACCTCCATCCCTTTGCATGCTATTTCCCCTGCCAGGAGCACCCTCCCTTCTCACCTCTATTAGAATCCCTGGTTTCTTTCAAAAACTCAGATCAAATGCCCTATCTTACATAAGGCCTTTCCTGATTCCCTGCTCCCCCACAGTGGCCTGCCCCTCTGAAGTTCCTTTGATTAACTTTGCATACATTTTGTATTTACTTGTATATGTACATATTCATTGAGGGTAGGTATGATTTCACTTTGTCTTTATATCTCCAATCCCTGACACAGAGGAGGTATTTTATAAATGCTTGCTGAATGAATGAATGGTAGACTAGTGATCACGTAGTCTAACCTCCTCCTTTTACTAATGATAATAAGAACTCACATTTATGCAGCACTGTGAGGTCTGTAAGGCAATTTCCTCCCCGCCAGTTCTGAAAGGTACAGACTCATACAATCTGAGATGGCTGGAAGAGGACCAACTCATGTTTGAACATGAATCCTCTCTGTCAACATCTCCAACAAACAGTCCCCTAGCCTCTGCCTGATGGGCAGCAGGGAGGCTTCCACTTTGGGACCACTCCTTCTGGCAGGAAGGGTTTTCCTGACTTCAGGCTTATGACTGACCCTCTGCATTTCTCACTCACTGAGTGGGGCCAAGCAGAAAAGGTCACTCTTCCAAGTGACAAAAGAAAACTATCCTATCTCCTCCAAACCTTCTATTCTCCATGCTAAACACCCCCAGGTCCTTCCCACAATCCTTTTAATAGCCTGACCTCAAGGCTTTCCACCACTCTGGTCACTATCCCTTGGACTCTCCAGGGTATCGATGCCCTTCCTAAAATAAGGTGCCTGGAACTTAATCAGAGGATTCCAGATCTTAAAGGTGGTAGATCTTAGACTTAGTTCTTACAGCAGGATAGAGTAGACTAGGGTACTGAACTTGGAGTAGGAAGATCCAAGTTCATATCCTACCTTTGATGCTTACTAGCTATGAGAACCTAAACAATTTCATGGTGCCTTGATCTCCTCAACTGTAAAATAAGGGGTTGGACCCTCTGGCCTCTAAGGTTTCTTCCAGCTCTATATCTATAATCCTATGATCTGCCCTGACTAGGGTATATTGAAAACTTAAAGCAGCCTGTTCACTCAAGAGGATTATCTCCTAAGTGAATTTCTATGAAAACAACCTGACAAGGGATCAGAAAACACCTGAAATGTTTGGAAAAACATCTAGCTCTGGGAAAGACCATTATAAGAAATGAGTACTGCTCTTAACCTTGAGATACAGCCTGGACCAGCAGATAGAAGGCAGACCCTGGAGTAAGAAAGACATGGGCTCGAGGTCTGCTTCTGATGCATACTTGGCTGTGTCATCCTGAGCAAGTCACTTATTCAATCTCTCTGAGACTCAAACAAGTCTTTAAGACTGTAACATATGAGTTGCTGATCTACAAGAGGGTGGGGGAGTTTCCAACCAGAGAATTCCTTAAACTTAGTGAAATCTCAAACCTGTAAAGGCAACAAACAAAAATGAAACAAAAATCTCTTGCTGTCACCCAGCCACACCCCACCCCCACATACAAGCACATGAACTGTATCCGCTAAGGTCTTATGGAGACTATGAAAAAGCAGAAGCAGGAAGTGGGTTGCACAATTGCTGTTATCGTGAAGCATCACTCTTCTTTTCAGCCAAAAAGGTCAGAGAAAATTCTCACCTGCTATGTCAACTTTCCTGTTTTGAAAAAGATCGAAAACATAGGCACTTAGCCGTGGAATTAATGCCTCTCATCTCTGCCTCTCTCTGTGTCCCTGGGATCCTTTTTCCAAGTACCCAGGTTTCTGTAATTCCTATTGAGCCTCAAGTAAAGTTTCTGACAATGCCATGCCATTTGTCAGTGGCCATATTTCTCCAAAAGGGGAATCAGGCACTGAATCATACTTTTCATTCATTCATTCATTGAGCATTTTAGAAGAAACTGTTCTTGTTGCTGGGGGATATAAAGACTCTCCCTCCCAAAAAAAACCTGAACCAGTCCCCATTCTTAAGGAGTTTATATTCCATTGGGAGAATTCAATATACATCTATATATTATGTATGTATTATATATATAATATATACATATATACTGTTGTACATAAGTTAATACAAAGATAAATAAATTCGAATAATTTTGGGAGGTAGGTCAGAGAGCACCAAACAGCGGGAGGAACCAAGAAAAGTCTCCGGTAGCAGATGGCACCTGAGCTGAACCCGTTAAAGGAACCAGGGATTCTAAGAAGTACAGGGGTGGGAGGGAAGGCATTCCAGCCCTGGTGGACACTGCTTTTCCAAAGACACTGAGGTGGGAGATGGAATGTCATATATAGAAAATGGCAAATAGGCAAAGGGGAACTATTCTAACTGCCCATGTGTATGGCAACCGCAGTAAGACAGGGTCTTAATACTTGCTGCCTCAGTTGAAGGGTAACATTCAGCCCAATAATCCTAAGTAGCTATTCCATCCCCACAATATGCCTCTCTCCCCTCTTCAGTGAAGGCCAGTGATCTTCACAGCAGGGTTAGTTTGCTTATCATATTTCCACAGAGAGTCAATGGGCAACTTTTCAAATTAAGAACATGTACGGTACCTTTCCCAGCAGAGAGAAAGAAAACTAATCGACCGCCTAGAACAGCACTGTTCTCTCTTCCAGGTTTTACATTCGTTCCTATGATCACAAACTTCCTGAGTCAAATCACATTGAGCAATAGAAAATCTTAAACCTTCCTCCTATATCACTGCCATCCCAAAGTGGTCACTGATATCTTAATTGATTTAATCTAAAAAAAAAATTATTTTGGTTCAGATGTGACTTCATCAGTTTGGGGAACTCTTGGTGTGCAAATTCTCTCCATCATGGCAACTCATTTGTAATTTCTCCCTTTTAGAGTAGGGGTTCTTAACCTGAGATCTATGAACTTGGATGGGAAAGAATTACATCTTTGTTTTTCCATTCATTTTTAACTGAAATCTAACATTCCATTTAATTATGAATGTCGGCAACAAAAGATTATTTCGAGGAGTCCCAGATTGCCTTTGGCAGGACACATGACACCTGAAATGTTGAGAATCCCTAGTTTAGAGAGTCTTTGGGGTACTGGGGGGGGTGAATGACTTGCTCAGGGTCTCATGGCTAGTTAGTGTCATGAGGAAAACTTGAACCCAGGGCTTCTTGACTCCAGGACCAACTCTCTGTTCTCTACATCATGGCATCTCTCAAATTAAATAGTTTTGTCCAGCTTACTGCTGCCAGAGGATTTGGGACAAGGAACCAATTACGGTTATTCAACTTAATATGGTCGTCCAACTTAGAGGGACAAACACAGACTTGCAGTGTGCAGGTGTTGTTAACCCCTTCTTATAGAAGAGGAGACTGAGGCTTTGGGCAGGTAAGTGACTTGTCTACTTTTCCTCAGTTGGGAAGTATCTGTCCTCCTCACCATGGAAGAAACTAAGGTGAACTGTCTTGGCCAAGATCTAGACTCTCAGGTGAATCTGGGGCTAGAACTTCATTCTTCCATCAAAATTCTCCTTCCAATTAATGGCATTGCTTCTCATTGGGACCTGTGTGGGGTCCTGTTGTGACAGTCACTTATGTTAGCTCAAGATCCTGTCTTTTACAATTGGCAGCATGAGAAAAATATCATCCCCCACTGGAACCCTGCTTTGAAATGGCCCTAATTTCAGTAAAACTATAGTCCAAGGACCCTCCCCCTTCCACCAGAGGCTCACATGGATCAAAGTCCATCCTGAGGGCCTGTCTTTCCAAACCAGAAACTACAGGGATCATTCTACAGCCCACTCAAAGCAGAATAATTGAGGGAAGACTTGGACTCAAGAGGGAAATGGTGCCCTAGGTCATGAAGGTATCTAATTCCTCCTTCCTAATGCCTAGTGTCTCAGGCTTCTTATGGAGACTGGTACCCTCTCTTAAAGGTAATCACAACAATGTAATTGTGGGTCTCAGGGCTTGTCACGCTAAAGCTGTGGTTCTTAAATTTTTGGTCCCTAGACCTCTTTACACCTTTAAATTACTGAGGATCCTCCAAAGAGTTTTTGTTTTTGTGGATTATATTAATTCATATTTGCTGTATTAGGAATTAAAATATCTTAGTACTATGGAAAAATTTTGACCATGTGAACCCCCTGAAAAGTCTTGGGGATACATAGCGGGATCTGGGCCCTGATTTGAGTGCCAAAGGGTTTTGCCATAAAGGGTTGGCTTCCAGTAGGCAGGGCCAGATCTACTCTTTGAGCCTTCAGCTCCATCAGTGATACTGTCCCATTCCTTCTTCTCCACACCCTCCTTCCCCAACACCCACTTACCAGCCAGTTGCTGAAGGTCTCCAGAGGCTTGGGCCCTTGGGTTTTGGCTGTCTGATTTCCATCTGGGGTGGAGCTGAATCTTTGGTGCTCCCTCCACTCCACAAACCACTCCTAGAGTAACAAAGGATCTGCCCAAAGAGAACATGTCATTTGTTGCTTGGATATGCAGATGCTCCTGCCCCACTCTCCCCAGCTCCCATTTTAAAGGCTGCCAAAAGAATTTCCAAAGTAATTATCTCAGGTCAACCTCCTAATTCCCATGAAGCAGGATCATAGGATTAAGGATTTAGAGCTGACAGGGACCTCAGGGGCCACATTTATCTCTTAATTTATGGGTGGGGAAACTGAGTCCCCAAATACTCTGACTCCAAATCCAGAAGCTTGCTCACCTTACTCCTGGACTTCTTACACAGGAAGAACCCTCCACCTGGTTTCTTCTGACTGACTGGATCCCCCCAGAACCTCCATTTTAAGGAGGCCAGCTGTGTCTTCATTCTTTTCCAGCCTGTACTTTTGACTTTCTCTACTAGATTGGAGAGACCTCTCCACCTTTCCCCAACTCCTTTTTATGTATTATCTTTCCCCATTAGAATTTAAGTTTGTTGAGAGCAAGGGCTTTTTTTTTTTTAAAAAGAATTTTTAAATTTTTAGAAATTTTAAAATGAACCATAAACTTTATTACTTCTTTTTATGAAATATCCCATCCTTTAGGGAATTTTTAAAGTTTCTATTTCTAGCATTTGAGAATCTGTTATGTATGAGATTGGTCATCTTCTCTGAGGGCTTTCTTCTATCGGCTCGTATTTCCATCTCCAGCACGGTGTTTGGCACATAGTAAGAACTTAATAAATGCTTGCTGACTTGAATGACTGCTGCCTCTCATGGAGTACAAATGTTAACATTTCCACTTCGCAGATGAGGAAACTGAGACTGAGAGAGCTAAAGGGATGACGCAAAACTGAGAGGGACCGTTGACACGCTGAATGACAGGGTCCAAAATAATCCTGACAGAAAAGAACATTGGATCGAATCTAAGAAGATGAAATTGACCTGGGCTGACTACTCCTCCCCTCGTGTTCAGTCTACAGCAGTTTGTCTTCAAAGGCTCTTGGGGTTGAGTGAACTGCCAGCTTAATAGCAATCAACAGTGTGATCTGTCAGATAAAAAAGCCAGGGGGCTGCAGGGCTATGTTACAAGAAGCATGGCAGCCAGGAAGAAGGAGGTGGTGGTCCTCCTGAATACTGGGTTCAGTTCTGTTTGGGAAGGACATTGATTAGCCAGAGCATGTCCAGAGGAGAGTAAGCAGGATAGTAATGGGCCTTGTGTCCATTCTATATCGATCAAGCAACAAGCATTTATAAATTGCCTACTGTGTGCCAGCCCAAAGGAAGAAGCGAAATGGTCCCTGCCCTCAGTTCTGTGAACTTATTAATTCTACTGGGGGATATAATATATATATATATATACACACATATATATTATACACAAATATATACATATGCACACATATATTATACACACACATATATATGTGGGAAGAATGTACAAAATCTGAGAGGAGACAATAAGAGTGGGGAAACATGGGAAAGGTTGTATGTAGGAGGTGGCACCAGGGCTGAACTTTGAAACCAATTCCTGTAGGAATTCTCTGAGGCATAGGGAACAGCCTTCACAAAGGTGTGGAGATGGGAGATGGGAGATGGGGAGTGTCATGTGTAGGGAACAATAAGAAAGGACTGTATGATCAAACGGTAGCCTATAATAAGTCTTGAGAGGAAGAAAGGGGCCAGGCTGTGAAATTGTAAATACCAAACCAGAAGAGTTTGTCTTTGATCCTAGAAGTATAGAGTAGGGGAGTGACATGGCCAGAGAGAGTTGTGCTTTAGGAAAACCAGATGTTTGATTTGGACAGCTGCTTGAAGGACAGATTGGAGGTAGGGAGGCCAACTAGGAGGCTACTGCAATAGGAGATGAAGCCTTGAACCAGGATAGAGGTTGGATAAATGGAGAGAAAGGGACAGATGGGATAGTTCCTGCTCTCAAAGGACTCACATCCTAATTGGGGGAGACAACACATAAAAGAAAGGTCGGATGGCCTGAACATCCAAAGAGAGATGAGAGAAGAACAGAATGCTGGGCATTTGATTATAGAGAAGATTTGTTTTCAGGCCTGAATCAGACTTGCTGATGGATTAAGTTTCTTCAAAGTCAAAAATTCTGTGGTTCTGTGGTTTGCTCCGGGTTGCCCAGCTGTCCCTTGGAAGAGTCTGGGATGGGTTCCAAGGTCAGTCCTGCATCCCCATCCACTTTGCCAAGTGTAGTATAAAGGTTGAGTTTGCCCTGAGTCAGCCACATTCCTCTGTGGGAGGTGGGGGTAGGAAGGGGTCTATAGGCAGTAGATACAGGAGGGTTGGCTGAATTTGTCCTCCTCTACTGGAGGGTCAGCCAAGGCCAGGATGGAACAAACTTGTCTTCCTAAGAAGTCCCAGGAGCATAAGAAGTCATGCTTTCCTCACCTTTCCTGTTGGTCTTCCTGGGAGGGGAGGAGGTCTTTCTTAGGAGTCTTGGTCCTGGTCTGAGTCAGCAGCTTCTGTTCTGTCCTATTCAAATAGAAGTCTTTCCACTGGACCAGAAAGACAGCAAGAGGGAGACTTGGCTGCAGCCCAAGTCTCTGCCCAGCCCTCTGGGGGTGGGGATGGGGAGCTGAAACCACAGGACTCAAGCTTGGGAAAAGAAGAGGCCAGATCTGGAAGGGTCAGGGCAGGCATATGCCAGGGAGGGCAATGGGTGGGAAGATTAAGATGCCCCAAAGGCAGAGTCTTGGTTTCACAGAATCAATATTTTAATTTGAGAGAGAATTTAGAGAATCTGATACCTCAACTCACCACCTGTTTTACAAGGGGGGAAACTGAGGAGTGGAGAGGTGATGTGACCTGTCCAAGGCATTAAACAGTAACCTAGATCTGAACCCAGGTCCTAGGACTCCAAATACTCCATGTTACTTCTCTTTTCCTCTACATATCATTGAAACATGCCATCCTATCCTACTCCATCTAATTTCCATGTTCCTTTAGATACGTTGTACAACAATCTATATTCTTCTTAGACCTATGTTATTTTCATATATTATTATTTTGTTAAATATTTCCAAATTACATAGAAACATTTTAGCATTCATTTTTTACAAATTTGCGTTCCAAATTCTTTTGCTTAATCCCCCATCCCCAGCCCTTGAAAAGGCAAGCAAGATGACATTTGAACCATATTCTTAAAGCTAGTGTACTCAGTGAAGATGGCTGCTCCCTAGACTTCAGCATTTCCTGCATGCTTAGTAGAAGTGATCACTCAATAAAATAACAGATACTTATTAAGTTCCAGGAACTGCTATGCTCCAAAAATACAAAGACAAAAAATGAGAGTGTCTCTCTGTTTGACCTTGGAGGTAATTTGGGCCCATTGGAGGGACTGTCAGATAGAGCTGATCACTTCGGGAGCTATATGGAGGATGGATCAGAACACAGGGTCGTTGGCCACACAGCAGACCTTTAATCTGTATCATGGAAGGGGTCCATCAGGGCAGGGGCCCCTCAGGCCAGGGGGCAGAGGCCGGTGTCCCTTCCCTTCCAGGGCTCCAGGCCCTGCTACCTTCTCCTTCCCCATAAGTCTCTTACCTTTTGGAAGCTCTTCGTCAGCACGGTTCGACCCTGCTTCCTCTTCATGTATTCTATCTGGGCTTCCCGAAGCCACAAGGACCAGCGCATGGCCCGGATGCCTTTCCGGAGGAGATGTCTCCGACTCAGCGCCCTGGCGACAGCCTGCTGTCTTAACAGGTGGCATCGCCAGGCTTTGAAGCAGTGGGTGAGAAGGGCCCTGCAAGATCAGATTGGAACTTAGGGGGCTGGCATGGGACACTGTCCAACCTCTGCCCTCTGGCCTCCCAGCATCCTCCAAGGTCCCCTGCCCCTCCTTTACATCATCAGCCTCCAGGAAGCAGCACTTAGCCTCACGCCAAAGTGGAGCAGGACAGACACTGATGGAGTTTCCCAGGAAAGGCATGCAGGGATGGCCAAATACTGCACCAAGGAGGGGCACAGGTTAGTGTAGACCTAAAGACCTTACCCTGACTACTTTTATTCCTTGCCTCTCACTCACCCAGGAGATCCCTCCTCATTTGTGAGACCCTAGCCTGCATCTATGCTCACTCCTCCTGTCTGTACTCTAACACCCTTCTACCCTCCCCAATTCCAACCCTTTTATGTGTGGGCTTCCCTTATTAGAAGGAGGGACTGTCTTCCTTATCTGTATTCCTAGAGCTTGGTACAAAGCTAAATCTTTAAAAAAAATAATGTTCTCTCCATCAAATTGCCTGCCTTGGGGGGAGAGGAGCCCAAAATTTGGAAAAAATAAAATATTAAATTTTTTAAAAAGAATGCTCTTGTCAAGATATTAGGAAATACCCTGTTTTCCAGAGCTAAGGACCAGCAAGAAATGCCTGAGCTTGGCATTACAACAATTCTTTGCGCTCTAGATAATCTCACCCTCTGGCCAAATTCCATAATTACTCTATTGCTCTGACCAGTACCAGGTGTTCTCTGAGCTTGGGCGAGCTCAGACAAGTACATATGTTCTGGTCATTAAGTCCTGCTATGAATCAAACTTGTGCCATTGTTGCAGTTACCCCTCAACATCAGGGCTGCCACTCATGGTGTAGCCATAAGTATAAGTCCTGAGATCTGACCACACTAAGTCGGGTCCCCCCACTAGGGGCAGGGCTCAGGCACATAGGTCTCTACCTTCTGCCATATTTTATATGTCCTTGTCTCCCCCATCAGAATGTAAGCTCTTGGTGAGTAGAGAGGACCCAGGCAGGTGCTCGGAAATAACCATGAGAACAAAAAGGCCTAACTCACCAGAGGAGAACAGAAGCCCCCCCTCACCCTGCCAAGAGCCTCACCTTGATTCCCCGGCCTCTGGGGTTAGAGGCTCCATGGATGACTTCTAGAAAAGAGAAGGGGATATGATAACTGTCTTCAAGTACGAAATGTGGCTGCCATACGGAAGTGGGCTTAGACGTATTTAACTGAGGAATGGGGAACAAATGGGTAGAAGTGGCAGATTTATGTTGGATGGGATGACAACTTCCTAACAACCCTGCTAGGTACTCAGGAAGGAGGAAGCTGTCTATAGCAGGGCACGGGGTGGTCTTCAAGCAGAGGCCAGATGACCATAGGTTAGCAAGGGTGCAAGAGCTAATAATAAAGGCTTACATTTCTACAGAGCTTTCCAGTGGACATGGTATTTTCTTCATAACCACCCTCCAAGGCAGGGAGTACAAATGCTCCTATTTCTCATTACAGATAAGAAAACTTAGGCCCAGAGATTTTTCTTTTTAAAATGCAAAAGGCAGGGGCCAAACCCAATGCGTTCCTAACTCCTGGTTCTAAGTATTCGCACTCCGTCGCGCTGCCTTTTCTTGCCTGGATCTGGTTTGGACTTGAGGGTCCCTTCCCAGCTCTAAAGTTCTGTGAGTCTACTTGAAAGAATATCTCAGTGGAGGGTCCTGGGTCAGCCAGTCATGGACCTTCTGCCTTCTGTCCTTCCCTCCTCCCTAATTATCTTGCCTGCTGCCTCCTTCAATAACTATCTTCTCCCCACTCCGAGAGGCCATGGGCCTTATAGTCAGAAAGCTCTGAGTGTAAGTTCCTCCTCAGACACTTGCTGTGTGCCATTGGTCAAGTTACTTATCTGCTGTGGGCTTCAGTTTCCTCATCTGTAAAATGAGGGAGGGCTGTACTCCCTAAACCACTAAAGTCCCTTTCCACTCTAAATCTGTGATTTGATGATGAGATAGTTAAGCTGAGCTTTCACCCAAATTTGACTGCATTCCTGAAAGGTATTCCCTGCCCCTTCACTAAAATATCTGTGAAAATGGGGTACCTTTACTCTTGGGGGATGATGGGAAATCATCATTTCTCCCCCTGCCCAATCACAGAGGAGGCAGAGCAATGGAATGCAAAGCAAACTTTGAAGCCTTGGGGACATGGGCTCAAATTCTGATGCTGTCATTTACTACGTGTGATCGAGAAAACTGCCTAACAGAACTCTCTGAGCCTGTTTTCCCATCTCTAAAATGGGGATAACAATAAAAGCTTACCTCGTTGGATTGCTTTGAGAGTCTCAACAGTAACAATGCCTGGGGTTTGACTTGAACTCAGATCTTCCTGATTCTAGGTCTAGTGTTCTATCCATTGCACCACCCTCCTGCCTCCGAATAGAATTAGGTCTTCCTGCTTCAAACTAAGGTCAATTATAAATTCATTTGTCCAGTACTTAACAATTTTTCACCACTTAGCTCCTTCTCTCTCAAGCTTTCTTATGAACCACTTTCCTTTGCATACTCTATGGTCTAGCCATCTGGGCTTACTATCCTATTTCTTATGTATGATGATTTCTCACCTCCCTGCCTTTGCATTGACTGTCCCTATGTCTACAATGCCATCCTTTGTCACCTCCACTTCTTGATATCCCTGCTTTTTTCCTCCAAAACTCAAATGGAGCAACACTCACTACAGGAAGCTTTTCCTGATCCCCTCCCGCTGCTAGTGTTGCCCCCTCCCCAAGCTGGCCTCTATTTCTCTACAAATATATATCATCTCTCATTGCAAGGTCAACCGCTTGAGGGCAATAACTATTGTTTCTGTCTTTGTACCTCCAATGTTTAGATCAGTATCTGCCACATAGTGTACCTAATAAATGTCTGTTGATTCAGTCTCTGTACTGTTAGATATACTATCTAGCATTTACATAGTGCTTTAAGGTTTGCAGAGTGATTTAATACATTTTCTCATTTGATTCTCACAACAATGCTGGGAGGTAGGTGCTGCTATTATCCCTATTTTACAGAGGAGGAAACTGAGGCAGATAGAGAGGCTAGTTGACTTGCCCAGAGTCACACAGCTAGTGTCAGAGGCCAGATCTGAACTCAGGTCTTCCTATATTCAGAGCAACATAGCTGCCTCGCATATAATTTAGATCATATAGTTATAATACAGAATAGTTTTTCCCATTTGCATAAATGAGTCAGCTTAAAATGAAGAGAGCCTGGGGTTTCTGATAGGGAGGAAAACTAAGTCAGACAAAAAGTGACCAGACAGTGACACAGGACAGTTTGGATGGGCAGGTGATGTGGTACTGAGAAGAGAATGCTAAATTTGGACCTGGGTTAGAATCCCTACTTATTAGCTGTGTGATCTTGGGCAAGTCACTTCCTCAATGAGCCTGATTTTCTACACCTGTAGAATGATGGGCTTGGGCTCTGGTTTCTGAGGTCTCTCCCACCTCTAGACCCAGATGGAAGGGTTTGGGGGCAGAAGTTGTTGGTGAAGGGTGGGAGAAATTCCTACCTCCTCCCATTCTGCTGCCCTTGGGATGACTCCAGTTTGATTTGTGCCCCCAAGAAGGTCATGAGTGCTCGGCCCATCCTTCACAGTAATTTACTTTTATCATTTATCATATCATCATATAAGAAACCTGTGCCTTCTCCAGGGGGTCTGTCCCTCTCTCCTCCCAGCCCCAGGGCTGGCAGACCCAGGTTCCAGAAACTGGCATCCCTCATATCCCCTCTGACCTCTCCCAGCTCCAGCTGCTGCTGTGAGGCCCCAACTGCCAGATGCAGGTCACTCCTGGTCTGGCTTCCTACCCCAAGGTTTCTGGCAGTGCTGTGCTCCATCCAGGGGCTCTGTTGTTCACTGGGCCTGACAGCCACTTTGAACTGCTGCTGGGCCAGGAGATGCATCCCAACAGAAGAGCCTTTTGAGCCTGTAGCTTCCTGCCCTGAGGGATGAGGCTCAGGGGCAACGTTCTTCAGGAGGCTCTGCCTAGAGCCATCCCCAGATTCTGAAGAAGTCCCGTCTGGGCTTCCCCAGTGGGTAGGAATGGTACTTTCCTTGGGGCCTGGGAGAGGGGTATTGGTGCCCTGGGGAACCAGGGACACGAGCATCTCCCAGATCTTCTGCAAATGTACCTCCACCTGGGTCTCCATCAATCTCTGTTCCCCCTTCACTTGGGAGCCTGATGCACAAGCCATTCCTGACATGGGGGCTGGCATTGCCTGGTGCAGGTCCCCCAAGGCTGCACTCCTCCCTGAAGGTAGGGATAGCGTATCACAGAAGGCTTGTGGAAATGCTGCAGTGCAGGGGGCTGTATCAGGCTGAGGGAAGGAAGCTGGGTTGGCAGCTCTGAACATGTTCACCCCATTGGTCCCAGGGGAGAAGGTAGGGGCAGTCCCACCATGCCCATCACCAGAGGAGGGGAGACTGAAATTACCCAGCTCCTTGGTGCCAGGGTCCTGGCCCCAGCCCTGTGTCTCAGGAATGCCAAAGGCCCTGGTGAGCTGCTGTACACCCTGAGGCCTCCCCAGACTAGGAGAGATTTCTGGAGTCACATCCCTGTGGGAGAAAGTGAGCGGGCTAGGATATCCTGGCATCAACTTGGTGGAGACCTCTGGAACTTTAGTCTTTGCGGAGTGAGGGTAGAGTCTAGAATACCCTGGTGTCAGTTTGGGGGAGGTCTTTGTAGTTGTGGTCTTGTCAGAAAGAGAATGGGGGCTGGAGTACCCCAGTGTCAGATTTGGGGGGGCTCCTGGAGTTAAGCCATTAAGGGAGAGGGGAGGAAATCTGGGGGAGAGACCTGGAGTCAGAGGCCTATGGGAGAGAGTGCAGGAGGTAGAGTTCCCTGGTGTCCGTGTACTCCTGGAAAAAGCCAAGGGTTTGAGAGGTTCTAGTTTCAGGTTGGGAAACTCAACCTGGTTAGAAGGACCAGAGAAGCTGGGGTACTGTGGTGTCTGACTGGGGTGCCAGCCCTGTGAGAAAGCTGGGGTACTGTGGTGTCTGACTGGAGTGCGAGCCCTGTGAGAAAGAATAAGGGGTCTGGGATGCCCAAGTACCAGGCTGGGTGAGACTTCTGGAGTTAATGTTTTGCCGGAGATGGCATGTAGTTTGGGGTACCCTGGTGTCAGACTGGAGGAAACCTCTGGAATCACAGGTCCATGGGGAAAAGAAAGAGGGCTATGATACCTTGGTGTCAGATTTGAGGGGGTCTCTGAACTCACAGTGCTGTGGGACAGAGTGAGGGGGCTGGAGTGCCCAGGTGCCAGATCTGGGGAAATCACTGGACTCATAGTGCTGTGGGAGAAAATGAGGGGACTGGGGTGCCCAGATGTCAGATGAGGGATAGGCTCTGGGGGCACAGCCCTGCAGGGGAGGGTAAGGGGGTTGGGGCACCCTGATGTCAAGGTTGGAGAGGCCTCAGGAGAAGTGGCCCAGGTGGAATGTGGCCAAGGGCTGGGGTGGTCTTGAGAATCTCTGAGTAGAAGGAGCTCTGTTGGCAACTTGAGGGGCCTCATGGACAAAAGCAGGTGGGCTGACTCTGGGGAAAGCTCATCTCTGGGCCTCAAGTTCTGGTGGTGAGCTGATTGCTGGCACCAGCTCCAGAGGTCTAGGTCCTCCAAGGTGAGGGGCAGCCCTCTGTGGTCTGGGGCCCAGCAATCTGAGATATCCTGTAGTCCTGGACTGGGTTGGACAGCACAGTCCTGATGCACTGACCGAGGGGGAGGGCTCAGCTCAGACCCCTGAGCCTTTGTGGCTTTTGGTGAGACTTGCCCAGTGTTCCCAAGGTCAGAGAATGAAGATGATAGTTGGTCCCTCAGACGTGAGCACTCATGGGTCTGGCTCTTTGGCCTGGAGAGACAGGAAGCACTTCCAGAGCGTTGGGGCCATAAGAGTTCCTTTGAGCAGTCCATCAGGTTCCCGTCTGGCTCCTCTAGGGGTTGGGGGCTCCTATGTCCCCCTCTCCTCTCTGGATCTGCTCTGGTCAGCCTCATGTTGCTTTGCTGGAAGGAGAACCCTCTCTGCTTCCCAGATGCCCTTGTCCTCCAGGCCCTGGGCTGCAGATTACTCTGCTGCTCAAAGCCAGAGTTACTCACCAGGTTTGTGGCATTTTGCAGGAGCTGGCCAGCAGGAGCCAGGTTAGTCTGAATTAAGGCCGAGAGCTGCCTGCTGACCACAGGCCTCCCCAGCTCCAATCTGTGACCTGGCCCCAGGCCTGGTAGAACAGCAGGGGCAGTCCTTCTGCTTTTTGTCCAGCCAGACCCTGTCATGGCATCTCTTCTACTGCCCACAGAGAGGCTGATGCTGATGTTCTTCTGAACCAGTCTTCCTCCTGCAGGAAATCAGGGTCAATCAGTCAATCCATCAGTAAACATTTAATAAGCACCTACTGTGTATCAGGCACTGTACTAAGGACACAAAGAAAGGCAAAAGACAGATCCTGCTACCTGGGTTTGTACATTCTGTTAAGAAGACAAAACATATTTGAGCAACAGTGAGCCTGGCCTACTGGCTCCTGGGCCGGTCTTGGAGTCAGGAAGGCCTGGGTTTGAATTGGTATAGTAGAAAGACCTATATTTGACTCTTGCTCACTTCATGGCTCTGGACAAACCAATTATTTTCTCTACGCCTGAGCTTTCTCAGCTATAGAACGAGGTGGTTTGACTAGAAAACTCAGGTCCCTCCCAGAACAAGGTAGAATAGTGCTTAGTCTTGGAGTCAGTGACACCTAAGTTCAAATCTTGCCTTGGACACTTACCAACTGTATGACTGAAAATCACTTAATCTCTCATGCCTGAATTTCCTTATTTGTCAAATAAGATTTTTTGTTTTTCACTTGTGTCTGACTCTTCCTGACCCCATTCAGGGATTTTCTTGGTAGAGATGCTGGAATGGTTTGCCATTTGCTTCTCTAGCTCATTTTACAGATGAGGAAACTGAGGCAAAAAGGACTTGCCCAAGGTCACACAGTACATATCTGTAGCTAGATGTGAACTCGTCTTTCAAACTCCGGGCCTATAAGCCCTCTTTTAAGGGGGTGAATTTTAATGTCTTCAAAGTACCTTTAAGCTCTAAATCCATGACCTTTGGTGCATGGGGGAAGAATAAGGTTCCGAGTCAGGACTGGGGTTTAATCCCCCTATGCCATGACTAAGAAGTATGACCTTGGGCAATTTCTGTAGGCCTCAGTTTCCTCAGCTGTCAAACGAGGGAGTTGGAAAGACTTCTGAGGTCCCTTCCAGCTCTGACTTACAACGCTATGAATGCTAACACGTTCAAGCTACATCAGACCAAGTAACCCAGCTTCTTATTGCCCCAAACTACACTCTAGCCTAGTTGCCAAATAGCAATTTGGGAGGGAGTTTCTACACTTGAAATTCCTAATGTAGAAACACTACCATTCCTGAAACAGATATATCTCAGTTGCTCTATACCTTCACTCATCATCCCATTGACTTCTCAGAATAAAATACTTCTCCCTGATGACTCCAGGCCTGGAGTCAGAGAGACCTGAGTTCAGATCCAGTCTCAAACACTTAATAGCCTTGTGACCCTGGGCAAGTCCTGCTTGCCTCAGTTTCCTTATCTATAAAATGAACTGGAGAAGGAAATGACAAACTACTTCAGCATCTTTGCCAAGAAAACCCCAAATGGGCTCATGAAGGGTTGGACATGACTGAAAAATTACGGAACCAAAAGAAGAACATTTCACCACCACTCCCTTATGTACACAAGCACTTCCTTATATGTGACTTCCTAGAGGCCTTGTACTGGTACCTCTAGGGCTTAGCATGTAGGGTCTTTTCTTCTCATTTAGAGAGTGCTAGACCTTACTTTAAGTGAGTACCTGAATAGACCAAGGTCTCCCATGGCATCCTGGATCTTCTCCAGTCATCCTGATGAATATCTGGCCACTGGATCCAGATGGCTCAGGAGGAGAAAATGAGGCTGGTGACCTTGCACAGCCCTCCCTCACTCACTCCAAACAAAGTCAAGTGCAAGTTATATCACCATTTCTCTGGTGTCATGGTCTTCTTTGAAAATGAAGGATGAATATAAGAGTGCTGACAACAAGGTGGGGAGAATGAGAAAGGCTCTGGAGTTGGGAAGTTGTGCTTTGAAAGAAATCAGAGAATCTGTTATCTGTTGTCTCAGTTGGCTCTTACAACTATTATTACCCTCCATTTTACAGAGGAGGAAACTGAGGCTCAAAGAGTTTAAGTGACTTGACCAGGGTCATCCATGAAGTAAGTCTGAGGCAGGATTTGAATTCAGGTCTTCTTGACTCTCTCTCTAGCACTACCATCTAGCTGCCAACAAAGGGTAGGTGACAAAGAAAGGTAGGAGGAAAGCACAGGATTGCTTGAGGCAGTGGGGAAGGGCTCCAAGCAGATGCCTACAAGGGAGCTGCCAGATCGTACAACCAGAGAAAGGTTTCAGTAACAGCCCATTAGTCTTAAGAGAGAGACCCTAGGGAGAGTCAATAGGGAGGAATGAGGCAGTCAACAAGCCTTTATTAAGTGCTTACTGTGTGCGTTGAATGGAGAAGACCCAGAAGAGTACAAAATGGGGGGAGAGGTCCTGAGGGGGAAAGCCCAGGAGCTCTCTAACAAAAGCCTTTTAGAGTCCAGCTTCAAGAGAAAAGGTTCTAAGCCAAGGGTTTTTAACCAGGAGTTCACAGGGATTTGTGGATAAATTTCAGGGAGTACAAAAATTTGTTTTTAAAAACGTTTTTAATGACTTTATTTCAATATAATTGGTTTTCTTGGTAAGACTTTGTATTTTATTTTTATGAATTTAAAAATATTATTTAGAGAAAAGGTCCATAAATTTTACCAGATTGCCAAAGGGGTCTATGATACAGAAAAAGATTAAGAACCAATGTTCTTTGTAATATGGGATGGTTCTCTGGGAGGGAGAGATAAAGGAGGAAATTTAGATGATGTATAAATAAAAGATATCAATATATATATTTTTTAAAGTTAGAAATTCATGACCTAGGCAGTGTCTAACTCAGAGGTAACCCTGTAGCCATGTGGCAACAAGAAAAAGTGGAGAAAGACATAGGGCAAAACCCAATGCAGGAAATGAACTGGAGCTCTCCAGAAAGAAAAAGGGGAGAAAGGCCTTAGGCATGGTCCAGCAGGCAAATCCCATAGCAGCAAGCAGAAAGAGATCTTAGAAGCAGGGGGCCTGGAGTCCCGACCACAGCAAAAAAATGGCCCTGAGCAGCATCTAAGCAATCCTGGCCCAACTCAGCAACCTGAACTACAGCAGGACATAAGGCCAAACAATTCTTGCAGAAGGTGGAGACCTCATTTTAGCCATGAGCCTCAGGCCCAAATAAAGTCTGCCTACACTATAAATTAGGGTTCAATTCATGTAGAGATCCCCAACCCTCAATTCTCAACCCCCAACCCAGACTCTGAGGCTGCTAAAATGAGTAAAACACACAAAATGCCAAATACTACGAAAAAATAGTATGGATAGAGAGACGCTCAAAGGTTAACCCCCAAAGGAGAGCCACAGAGAAAAAAAAAATAACCAAATGGGATTACAAGAATACTTGGAAGAAATCTAACAAAAGATATAAAAAGATTGAGGGTGGGGAACATGACAAGAAGAACTGAGACATTAGAACCAATAGTGGTAAATCTCATTCAAGAACTAAATGTTCTAAAAGCAAGAAAAAAGCAACTCAGTGAAACAACAAGAAATCCTAAAACAAAATCAAAAGATTGAAAATCGGGGAAAAAAATGTAGAGAATATAATATTTTTAAAAATTGACCTGAACCCAAGTCAAGGAAAGATAATGTATGAATTATCAGACCAACTGAAAAGTGTAACAAAAAGTTTTTTGAATATTGTATTTCAAGAAATCATAGACAAAAACTGCCCAGATCTCTTAGACTTAGAGGGCAAATTGAAAATAAAAAGAATCTGTCACTGATATCCAGAAAGAAATCCTAAAATAAAATCTCCCAAAAACTTGTTATAATTTTTCTTTCCAGTTTTCGTTTTCCTTCTAATCTTGGTTGCACTAGTCTTATTTGTGCAAAAATTTTTAAATTTAATATAATCAAAATATTTCTTTTATATCTCGTAATGCTCTCTATCTCATTTGGTCATAAATTCTTCCCTCATTCATAGATCTCACAGGTAAACTACTCTATAATCCCCTAATCTGCTTATGGTATCACCCTTTATGTCTAAATCATGTATCCATTTTGATGGTTGAATATTGTGAAAAAATTAAATAGCCAGATTAACAAAGGAATAGATGATTTAAGTCACCCAATATAAGAAAAGAAAATTGAACAAGCCATAAATGAATTCCCGGACAATAATGACTTGCTGGTAGAATTGGGAACTGGCCCCATCATTCTGGAGAACAAGTTAAAACTATACCCAAAAGTCTATAAAGCTACCCTTTAAACTAGTAACAGCACTACTAGGTATATGTCCCAAAAAGAACAAAGAAAAAAGGAAAAAAATCTATATGGACAAAAATATTCATAACAGCTCTTTTTGTGGTAGCAAAGGATTGGAAAGTGAGGGGATGCCCATCAATTGGGGAATGGCTGAACAAGTTGTATATTGGCTATGATGGAATACTATTGTGCTTTAAGAAACGACAAGGGGGATCATTTTAGAAAAACCTGGGAAGATCTATATGAACTGACGAAGAGTGAAATGAACAGAACTAGATCATTGTACATAGCAGAAACAATGTTGTAATGATGACTAACTGTGAAAGACTTACTCTATTTGATATACTGATACATTGATGGATTATTCAAAACAATTCTGAAGGACTCATGATAAAAAATGCTATCTGCTCCAGAGAGAAAACTAATGGGGGGGGCGGAGCCAAGATGGCGGAGTAGAAGGACGCACCTTTACGAGCTCCGAAACCAAAAGCCCATAGAATTAATGTAAAAAGAGTCCCCCATAACTTCTAGGTCAATACAAGGTGTGCAGAAACAGAGTGGAAGAGATTTCTGTTCCAGGGAGCCCTGGAGACCCGTTCCCAGGGTCCAGCGTGCCCTGGAAAGTGGACCCCACCCCCAGCGCTGCCCAGGCCGCGGCCCCAGAGAAGCTGATCCGAGCAGGCTTCAGAGACGGAAGCTCCGGCAGCCGGGAAAGTCCCTCCGCCCACAGAAGCTACAGGTCAGTGAGAAAGAAGGCTGGGCTGGACGAGAGGGTGAGCAGGGCGTCTCCGTGACTCGGGCCCCCTCGGGAGGAAGCGCGGCGGCAGAGACGGGGGCAGGAAGCGGCGGAAGCAGAGGTGTGGGTGGCGGCTGAGGCGGCAGCGGACCGGGACTCAGGAATCCCCCAGCAGCAGGCAGGATCTTCATTACGGAAGATGCCTGCATAAAACCTGAGGGAGCTGAGCCTGGGAGACGGCCCTGCCCCCACCCCGCTTTATTACTGAAGGCTTCTGCTTAAAGCCCCCAAGGGAACTGAGCTTGGGAGGCGGGACCCCCACCCCGCCCCCACCCGCTCCATTCCTGAAAGTCTCTACATAAAACCCCTGAGGGATCTGAGCCTGGGAGACGGCCCTGCCCCCACCCCAGCACCTGAACTAAAGCTCACTGATTGACAGCCGGCAGGAGGAAAGCCCATTTAAATCTCAGAGGCCAAGCACTAGCTGGGTGGATCTAGGCGGGGGTGGAAAGGAATCTCAGAAGTCAAATAACTGGCTGGGAAAATGCCTAGAAAAGGGAAGAAAAATAAGACTTTAGAGAGTTTTTTCCAACAAATGCAAATGATCCCGACCTTTGGATCTGATGATGAGGACATATTCTTGCCATCAAGGAAAGACGTGGAGGGTGGGGCCTCAGTACCCCAGACACCCCAGGGGGGTGGTGGGTGGGCTCAGGCCTTGGAAGAGCTCAAAAAGGATTTTGAAAAGCAAGTTAGACAGGTGGAGGAAAAACTGGGAAGAGAAATGACAGAGATGCAAGAAAAGTAAGAAAAACGGGTCAATACCTTGGTAAAGGAGACCCAAAAAAATGCTGAAGAAAATAACACCTTGAAGAATAGGCTCACTCAATTGGCAAAAGAGGTTCAAAAAGCCAATGAGGAGAAGAATGCTTTCAAAAGCAGAATGAGCCAAATGGAAAAAGAGGCTCAAAAGCTCACTGAATTTAATGGTACTCTCAAAATTAGAATGAAAACTAATGAAGTCAGAGTGCAGACTGAAACATAATTTTTTTCACTTGCTTTTTTTTTTGAAACATGTGGAAATATGTTTTGGATGATTTCCTTGTATAATTGATATTATATCGTTTGTCTTCTCAATGGATGGGGAAGATCCTGGAGGAAGAGAGAGAATTTGGAACTCAAAATTTTAAAAAAGAAGTTAAAAATAAATTTAATAAATTGTTTTAAAGAAAATATACCAGGAACAGATAGATTTACAAGTGAATTCTATTAAACAGAGAACAAAAAATTTTAATATTGCATAAACTATTTTCAAAAAAGTAAGAAAAGATGTGACCCTTCTAATCTCTTCCTGTGATAAGAATATGATCTTAATATCTAAACTGAGAGACCAAACAGAAATGAGTCAAAATTTTAAATGTTAGAAAATAGGCCACAATACATCATATTCAAAAGGTTATGCACTATGACTAAGTCAGATTTATCTCAGGAATGTAGAGCTGCTCAATATAAGGAGCATTCTAAATGAAATAAATCATGTAAGTAATAAAAATAATAAAATTACATGATTATATCAGTGATTGAAAGGTTTCTCATAAAATCTAACACCTGTTTCTATTAAAAAATACTAGACAGCACAGAAATAAATGAACCTTTCTTTAAAATGTAAACCATAATTCTCTCAAGTCAAGAACAAACATTATTTGTACTGGAGAAAGTTAGAGACTTTTCCATTAAGGTCATGGGTAAAGCAAAGATATCCGTTATCATCATTAATATTTAACAAAGTACTGGAAATACTAGCTATAACAATAAAATGAAAGAGAAATCAAGAGAATAGACATAGGCAAAGATGAAACAAAATGACTCCTTTTTGCAGATGATTTGATAATTTACTTAGAAAACCTTAGAGTCAACTAAAATGAACTAAAACAATAAAAAGAGCAAAATTGCAAGATAGAAAAGAAATCCATTCAAATCATCAGCAATGCTGTATATTATTAACAAAACTTAGCAAGATATGAAGACAAAGTCCATTGAAAAGAACTAAAGAATGTATAAAATATTTGGTTAACACCCATGAATTCAACTAATGAAGACTCTCTGTAGGAATAATGATGAACCAAATAATTGGAGAAATATTGATTTCTATGGTAGGCCAAGCCAATAATGTAAGCGATAACACTAATTAAATTCATTTAATCCTTTAGTATCATACCAATCAAACCACCTAAAGATTATTAGACCTAGTCAAAAATTAGATTTGTATGGAAGAAAAAAAGTCGAAGAAAGTAAGAGAAAAAAGTGGAAATGAGGGTAGCTTAGCAGTATCAGACTTCAAACTGTATTACAAAGTAGAAATCACTGAAATGATTTGGTATGCTTTGAAAAGTAGGTGAATTAGAGGAAAAGGTTTATGGACACATAGAAGCCAACAAACAAAGCAACCTGCTTTGTTACTGGGGTACACACTCTTTCTTTGTGAATTAATACAGAAGAAAGTAGGTGAAAGCCAGCATCTCACAATAAGATAAAGTCCAAATGACTGTTATAGACATAAAGGTAACAAGGAGAAAATCTTTCTGATCTATGGACAGGGGAAGAGTTCATGACCAAATGAGGGACAGAAAGGATCGCAGAAGGTAAAATGGACAATTTTGTTTGTTTGGTTTTTTGCAGCTAACATTAGAAGGGAAACAAATAGCTGGGGGGAAAAATCTCTGCAGCAAGTCTTTCTGATTAAGGTCTTGTATAACAAGACACAGAGTATACCAAAAGCCTTATCACAGTTTTAGTGTACAAAAGTGTAAGCTTTGCTTTAGTAGCTTAAAACTGTACTAATACTTTTGGGATACCCATATAATTCAGTCAGTAAATAGACATTTAGTAATTATATGCTTATTATATGCCAGACACTGTGCTATGGGACAAAAGACGATCCCTGATCTCATAATCTAATGGGAGAGATAAAGTGCAAACATCTATGCGCAAATAAACTAGAGACCTGGTAACTTGGAGGAAATCTGAGGGAAGGCACTAGCATTGAAGGGAATGAGGGAAGGCTTCTTGTAGAAGGTGGGAATTTAGCTGTGTGTGTGTGTGTGTGTGTGTGTGTGTTCATCCTTTGTTGCCAAAGAAGACTATGCCATCAGAGAAATGATGACATGACTTGCACTTCACTTTGTTTTGAGGGAGGGAGGGCTGTGCAGGTCACCAGCCTCACTTCTCCTCCAGAGCCATCTGAATCCAGTGACCAGATATTCATCAGGATGACTGGAGATGACCCAGGATGAGGCAACTGGGGTTAAGTGACTTGCCCAAGGTCACACAGCTAGTGAGGGTCAAGTGTCTGAGGTGAGATTTGAATTCAGATCCCCTGACTCCTGTACTGGTGCTGTATCCACTGCACCTAGCTGCCCTGGGAGTTTAGCTAGTATAAGAAGGAGGCCAGGAAGGCCAGGAGGTGGAGATGAAGACAGAGAACTCCAGGCAGGAAGGAGAGCCAGAGAAATGTCTGGAGTTGGGAGATGAGGTGTCTTGTATAGTAATGAGGCCATTGTCACTGGACTGCAGAGTGAGAGGGGGGAATAAGATGTAAGAAGTCTGTAAAGGAGATGGAAAGCAGGTCTAGGTAATGAATGTCAAACAGAGAATTTCAGAAAACTGGGAAGACCTCTATAAACTAATGCAAAGTGAAGGTAGCAGAACTAAGAGAACAATTTATACAATGAAAAAATGTTATTTTATTTTTTGTTTTTTTCTTTGGTTTTTGAGACTGCAACTCCATGCCTTACAACTACTCTCAGGCTGGATGCCAATTCTTATTGGCATGGAAACATTTTTTTAACTGGGGCTGGTTCTCCCCTCCTTCAGCAGCCTGGTGGCCCTACCCTCCTGGGAGTTCGCTATATTGGTACCAAACAGTGTAGACATCTGATCAGTCTTAGTCTACTAAAACTCAGAACCCCAACCTCAGCTTCCCCTACTAGCAGAGACTACAGACAAGGGCCATCACACCCGGATGACAACAATATTATAAAGAAAAACATTTTAGAACTCTGATCAATATGACTAGTCATGTTTCCACAGGATCAGAGATGAAGACTCTTATCTCACCTCTTGTAATTAAAAGTGCACAATGAGACATATTTTTGGACTTGGCTGGTATAGGAATTTGTTTTGCTTGAATATTTTTTACAAGAGTCTTATCTATCTGTCTGTCTATCTATCTGTTAAGGGAGTCAAAGTGGGAGAGAAAATAAATGTTCATGAAAAATAAAGTTAATATATATGTATAAAATATATTAAAATATTTATGATGCATAATAAAGTTATATAAAATATTTATAAAAGTAAAGCTAATTTTTTTTAAAAATTGAAAATAAAAAGGCAGCCTAGCAGTAGACAGAGAGCTGGCTTCAAAGCCAAGAAGATCTGGGTTTAAGTCTTGCCTTGGACACATACCTACTGAACAGGATATCTTACTTCTTGGGGTCCTAGACAGTTATCTAAGCTTTGACCTGCATGGACAGAGGGAGGTCTTCAGAAGGAACTCCTTATATGAATGAAATCACAGGTCGGCTAGAAAGACAAACAAACAAATCCATCCCTGTAAATAGTGTAGAACTTATGGCAAGATTGATGTAGCCTATCAGAACCTGAGTTTGACTCCTGGCCAATTTACTGAGACCTGGAAGGCCTGGGACAAACCATTTCAAGTCTGAAGACCTCAGTTTCCTCCTATGTAAGAGGAAGAGTCTGGATGAGATGAAGTCAAAGGTTGCTCCCAGCTCTAAATCTGACCTTATGCTTGGAGCTTTCTTGGCTTATCTGAAAGGTTTTGTTGACAACTACTAGTTTATAACTTTAAAAACAAAATGAGAAAAGACTCGATGGCCCAAGCACACACTCATCCCTAGGAAGAAACAGGCAATCAGCTACCAATCAATTCACATTTATTAAGGACCTACTGAGTGCCAGACACTGTGCTAAACGCTGGAATAATAGATTAACCTACTTTTTGAAGTGTTGTTTCCTCCCCGGCCGCTTTCATTCACTCTTTTCTTGAAGGCTCACAAAATAATCTGACGAGAGGGCAGAATTGGGCCTGTGTTTGTCTTTTGTTTTTGAAGAAAACCATGACATCATAGAAATGATGACATGACTTGCACTTGACTTTGTTTTGAGTGAGGGAGGGCTGTGTAGGTCACCAGCCTCACTTTCTCCTCCTAAGCCATCTGGATCCAGCGACCAGATATTCATCAGGATGACTGGAAATGGCCCAGGATGCAAAGGGAGACCCTGGCCCTTTTAGGCTAAGGCCTTTCCAGGTACTCATTTAGAGGGAGGTAATACTCATTCAGTGAATAGGTCTCTTTAAGAAGTAGTTAGGGAATGGCCCCTTTAATGAGAAAGAGAAAAAAATAACTAAATCAAGTTGGAAAGGAAAGAGAAACAATTACTATGGATAATCACTCTAAGTCAGGTGAGTCTGGAAAGCAGTCATTAAGTGGAGCTTGGGCAGGAATCTACTAGCCAATCTATGGGCTTCAGAGTGTGCTGGTTTAAGGTTTTTGGAGAAAGAAAGAAAGAGAGAAAGAGAGAGAGAGAAAGAAAGGAAGGAAAGAAGGAAAGAGAGGAAGAAAGAAAGGGAAAGAAAGAAAAAAGAAGGAAAGAAATATAGTCAATAGATTTGCCCAAGTTAACTGGGCAGCCTCTGGCCATTTAAATTTACCTACCTTTGGAGAGGGCAAGGAAGGGGAGAGAGAGACAAAAGGGAGAGGATGAGCTGAATTATGCAGCTAGCTGGGTCCCCATTCAGCAGCTTGGCCTACTCACAGGTGTTCCTTCGTTTTTGAAGAAAACTATGACATCAGAGAAATGATAAAATGACTTGCACCTGACTTTGTTTTGGGTGAGTGAGAATGGGACAGGGCTCCATTGACCCCAGAGAAGCCAGGGAGACAAAGGAACTTGCCTTATGCGCTAACAGAACTAAGAGCTGGGAGGGACCTTACACGTAACTTAGTCTCACCCTTTTACTTTAAAGAGTAGGCAGCAGACAATGTACCCAGGGTCATGGAGGTGATAAAGGGCAAAGGCAGGAATAGAACCCAGGTCTCAAGACTCCTGGCTCATGCTCTAACAGACTAAAAGGTGAGAGGACTCAGTATTCAGCCCAATATTCAAAATGATCCTGCCTTCTCTGCAGCCTCTGGTTGAAAGACTGAATGATTATGCCTGGAATGGACCAGGCTTCCAATTTCATGAGCTACTACTGAATATAGGCAGAGAGTCATAAATGTTAAGTTTGTGAAGTTCACAGATGGCACCAAACAGGGAGGGATAGCTAACACTGTGGGTGACAGTCTGGATCCTCAAAGGTCTTAGAGACAGGCTAGAACATAGTGAGATCCATTTTAACAGGGATAAATGTAAAGTACCCTGCTCCAGCTCAAAAAAATCAATTTCACAAGTACACAATGAGATGAATTGTTGATATCTGGAAGAGAGCTGAGAGTTGATATGGCAGCTTAAAAAATTAATGAGATGTATTTGGTTGGGAATAGCATTCAGAGAAAATGAGGTGATCATCTCAATATACTCTGCCCTAGTCAGAACACATTTGAAATATTGTGCTTGGTTCTGCAATCCATATTTTAAGAAGTACAGGGATAGCCTGATGGCTTTCCAGAGGAGGATAACCAAGATGGCAAAGAGCTTTCAGGTTGTGCCAAGTTAGGATCAATTAAAAGAACGGGGGACTTTAGGCAGCAGAAGAGGTCTAAGGAGTAGATGGGATAGCTCTCTTCAAGAATCTGAAAAACCACACCCAAAATTCTACTTGGTTACAGGAGAGAGGAACAATGGATAGAAATTATAGACAGGTAGAGAATGGTTTTGGCTCAGTGGAAAGAGGAACCAAAGTGAGAGGTTGGTGAGTATCCAAGGAAGGACAACTGCAAATGTGATGGACCTCAAGGTCCAATGAAGTAGCCAGGGATAGTTAGCCTGGAGAGGAGATTTAGGGTGGGACTGGCTTTAAAAGCCCCAGAAGGCAAAAGCAGGAGCAATTTCAGAAGAGGTAAAGACACACAATTTGCCATTTGGCTTGATATGAACAAACGAAACAATAACTGGCCCCCATCCCCCAACATTCTTAACAAGTATAAAATCGAATACTCCAAAGTGCAGGAGTGGGGGCCCCAGCGACCTCTAATCCAGTCCAAGAATGTGATGGGTTTCATGACAAGGTGGAATGTCACTTGTCTGGCATGTTGTGGAAGCTTTTTTGTGGGGGATGGGGGAATTGGACTATTAGGCCTTTGAAGTACTTTTCCAACTTTCAAATTTGGTTAATAAACTAATCTAGCTTATGGCTTCTATCCCTTGGTTTTTCTTACTGTGCACAGAGCTGACTTTCTCCCATCAGTTCCCAGAAGGAGCCTGGGAAAGGAAGCCCATGCCTTCTACTCTCTACCATGGAGGTCCACTTATCTCAGGTCATGTCTCCTCTCTCTCTCTTCCTCTGGGGGCTCATTTTCAGCCAGAGGAGGAGCCCTCAGGGCCCAGAGTCTACCATCTGCTTCTAGTAACTTTGTCCTCTGAGCTCCTAAATCCCACCAGTTGAGGAAGGAAATGTCCCAGCTGAGGCTCTAAGAGGCTTAGTCCTTACATGAGTAGAACCTGGCTAGCCCAAAGCTGAAGTTGTTCCCAGAGAAGGGAGTTCTGATGCTCCTAGGTGGTTATAACCTGAGCTTCCTTCTGGCCAAGGAGGGGTCCAAGGGAGGGCAGCAGATGTAACCCCAGGAGGCAGAAACCTCATACCTGATTTTAGGTGGCCTCCTGGCCAGGGTGGCATGGTCTCCTTCTGATTGGCATTCATGGCGTCTGGGTTGGGGATGTCACCAGGAGATCCTCAGTCCAGCTACTAGGGCATGTGTCTCAATCAGAATGGTCTTTCCAGGCAGCAGTGACGGCCAGCAGATCACAGACTGGTGAGGTCTCTTAAGGAGAAGGCTGGGAGATCTGAGGGTCAAAAGTAGAGCAGGGAAGGTCAAGGCTTCACCTTCATCTTGATCCCTTTACCTGGGACTGTCTCCTCACCTTCCAAGGTAGCGCCTGACTATCCCAAGTTTAACTGAGTGGGTTGCTTGGTAAACTGAGAAGTTAGCTTATTCTGCCAACCCATCCAACTCTGTTTAAAGACCAAACAAAAAAACAAACAAAAAAAACCTAAACCAGTTGTTTCTCTCAAGGGGTTTATGTTCTTTTGGGTGAGAAAAAGTGGGCATAAATAAGAATTAGGCAGCTAGGTGCATTCAGCCCTAGATTTAAAGTTAGGAAAACTTCAGTCAATATTAGTCAATTAGCATTTATTAAGTATGTACTACATGTCAGACACAGTGTAAAGTGTTAGACACTGTGATCTGAGTTCAAATCCTGCCTCAGATCCTTTTTAGTTGTGTGATCCTGGGAAAGTAATTTAACTGTTTATCTTTACTTCCTCATATGTAAAATGGAGATAATAAAGTGCTTTGTAAATTTTAAAGTGCTATATAAATGTTAATTATTATTATATGGAAAATATTCAAAAATGAATCCAAGTTATTCTTGGTAAGAAGGGCAATGGGAGCTGGGGGTGGTTGGAGGAGAGAATCAGGAAAGGCTCCATGTAGAAGAAAGTGGTACTTGAGAAGAATCTTGAAGGAGACAAGAAAAGAAAAAAATTTGTTAAGCACCTACTATGTGCCAGATACTGTGCTAAGTGCTTTACAAATATTCTCTCATTTGATCCTCACAACAACTCTGGGAGATAGGTGTTATTATAATCCTTATTGTATGGTTGAGGAAACTGAGGCAGACAGCGGTTAAGTGACTTGCTCAGAGTCACACAGCAAGAGGCCAAATTTGAACTCAAGTCTTCCTGACTCCAGGCCCAGAGGACCTCCCACTGAGATTCACCCAGATTCAAGGTATGCATTCCAGGAGGGGGATACAGAATTTGAGTCATCTAGTTTGAAATGTTAAATTGGCAGGTGGTAATGTAGGATTGATGCTCACTAGAGAGACTGAGGCTGGATGTATACATTTGGGAGTCATCTACAAAGAGATGAGAGTTAGACTGGTGGGAAGAATAAATTATTTAGAAACAGAGGAGGATCAACAGTGTCCAAGGCTGCGGACGGGTCAAGGAGAATGAGGACTGAGAAAGGCCAGTGGACTTGGCAATTGAGGGATCGGTGACGATTTTGCAGAGGGCAGGTACACCTGAACAATGAGGTATGAAACCAGGTTGTAGAAGGGTAAGAAATAACTGAGAAGAATGGGAGACAAATTGTAGCATGTTTGGTTTTTTTTTCTTCCCTAAGGAGTTTGGATGAGAAGAGGAGGAAAGATTGGCAAAGTCTAGTAAAGGACATTTTTTTAAATGATGAGAGATAGCAAAGAACTGGAAATTGAGGGGATATTCATCAATTAGGGAGTGACCAAGCAAGTTGTGGTATATATGAATGCGATGGAATACTATTGTGGTATAAGAAATGATGAGCAGGAGAGTTTCAGAAAAACCTTAAAAGACTTATATGAATTGATGCAGAGCGAATTGAGCAGAACCAGAATGGTAACAGTAACATTGTGTGATGATCAACTAAGATAGACTTAACTCTTCTTAGCAATACAATGTCTCAAGACAATTTCAAAAGACTAATGATGGAAAATGCTATCCACATCCGGAGAAAGAACTGGAATCTGGATGCAGATTGATTCATACTATTTTCGCTTTTTTCCCCATGCTTTTTTTCTTTTGTTCTGTTTCTTGTTTCACAACATGACTAATGTAGAAATATGTTTAACATGATTGCACATGCATGAACTATATCAGATTGCTTGCTGTCTTGGGTGGGAAGGGAGGGAGAAAAATTTGGAACTCAAAATCTTATAAAAAATGAATGCTGAAAACTATTTTTACATATAATTCGAAAAAATAAAATACTATTTACATAATAAAAAATTAAATGATAGGAGTGACCCAGGTGTTTGTATAGGAGGAACCAGGGGATAGGAAGAAATTGAACACTATTGAGAAGGAGAAATTCAGATGACTGTGGAGGGTAATTTGCTGGACAGGATCAATGGTCCAAGTAGAGACATTGGCTTTGGCAAGGAGAGCCACCTCATTATCAGAGGCAGGAGGGAAAGAGGACAGAATAGTGGATGAAGTCAAGAGCATGTGGGATGTAGAGAAGGAGAGAAGGGGATGACAAGAAAAGCCAACCGTCTGCCCCACCTTGATGAATTTGTATGTCTGTGGTATCCTGTCCTATCCAGGGGGAGCATCTTTATGGCCAGAGTCCCGGTGACCCTTTCTACACTATTCCTCCCATCATTCAGCTTGTTTCTGCGTCTCTCATTTCCTGTCCCAGGTTTGTCTATGCCAGATGTTCACTCACACTGTTTCCCAAGGACCCAATTCATTTGCCTGTGCAATCCCTCCCTTTCCTTCCCATAGCTGTCTCTATTTACTCACTTGTAGGACTCTCATCTCTCTCCCCTGCCCTACCTACTCACCGCCTCCCTGGGACCCTCACCTGTTTCCTTTCTATCGGTCTCCTTTCCATCTGTCTCCCTCGCTCCCCTTTCCCAAGACTCGCACCTGTTCCTATTCACTGCCTTCCCAGCACCTTCATCCACACCCCTCTCTAGTCCTAGGACTCTGATCTCCGCCCTCCCCCTGGCCTCAGAACCCTTGTCTTTCTGCTTCACCCCAGGTCTGTCCTTCCTCACTCCTCGCCCCACCCCATCGCCGGATCCTCACCTGTCTGGCTCATGCCTCCCGCCCACTCCTCATCTGTCTTCCTCCGTTCCTCCAGGTCTATTCCTTTCGCTGCCCCGCAGGGCTCTTCCCATTTGCCGACCAGATGCTCCGCTCCTCCCACTCTGCCCCCTAGAGGCTTCTTCGCCCCTCTCGAGGGGATGAGCTGCCTAGGCAGGTGGTGTCGGGGTCAGGGCGAGTAACGACTGGCAGCGCGGCCGGCCAGGTTGCTTCAAGTTCGCGTCCCGCGGCCTCTGGGCTGGAAGGAGGGGGCGGGGCGGGCCGCAAGGGGCCGGCCGAGCCTGGGGCTCATACAGTGCCCGTGCTTGGCCGCTGGCGCTCGGGATGGGGAGAGTCCAGCCCCGCCCATCCCAAGGGGTGGGCACTGTGCAGAGAGAGTGCAGAGATTTGAGGCGCTGGGTGCATGCATCTTTGCAAAATGTGCCCGCCTAAAAACCTTATTCCTGCTGGAGGTGGGACTGAGAACATGTTTTTTCCTGAGCCCGGGCGCCCTGTAAACCCATTCTTGGATGTATGCCTGGTCCGTGCACACCAGGTGCGCAGAGCGTGTACATTTTGTGTCACACGCAGCCTGACCCAAGTCTGGCGTCTGTAGATGTGGCGGAATAAAGTTATCAGCCTTTTATTGGGCGCTCTTGCTCCCGCCCACCTCTTCTGGCAGCACTCAGACCTAGGGCTGAGAGAGGCCAGGGTTAGCAGAGCTTGTGCTTGGCTGCTTTGGTCTCCACTCAACCTGGGCAGCTCAGCCAAACTAGGTGTTTCCAGGTAAGCCTTTTTGGCTCTGAGCTGGAAATGGCTCAGACCCTTGCTTCCTGCGTGATCCTGGTGGAGTCACTTCCCTTTTCTAGGTCTGCTCATTTGTAAAATGGAGTTGGACAAGATGGATCTATGAGGCTGTGTATTTCAGTTTTAAAGTCCAATAGACCTCAGGGTCTCATTTGGGCTCATCTTGTTTTAACAGCAGGGATTGGAAGCTCAGAGGGCTGTTTGTTGGGAGAGTCTGGCTTTCCTGGGAGGTTAGACCTCCACACTACTTGTCTAGTTCCCATGGAAGCATGCAAGAGACCTGTGACAGCCTGGTCCCCATCCATCTGATCACTTACCAAGGCCTGTTGACTTGACTTTCTAATGCTCTTGCACTGGGCCCCTTCCCTTGATCCCCAAAGGAGCCACCCTATTCAGGCCCTCCATTAGGCAGACCTTGCAAACATCTGCTAACTGATCATGTCGTTTCCTGATGCAGCCTCCTCTCTGCTAATACTTAACATGATGGGTTGGAGTTCTTAATCTTTCTGTGTGTCATGGCAGTCTGGCAAAGCCCACATACTCCTTCTAAGAAAGTTTCTTAAAAAAAGAAATACTTTCAGTTGGCAGTGACTCAGAATATTTTTTCCTCTTCCAAGTTCACATACCCTCATTCAGGAGTCTGTGAACCCTTGGTTCAGATATCCCCTATGCCACACAAATGAGTTCATTGAATTCTGGCTCATTTTATATAGTTGAGGAAACTGAGATTCACAAATTAAGTGTCTGACCCAAGGACACATATACATTAAGGAGCTGCACCAGGATTCGAACCCAATTCCTGCATTCTTCCCACTGTATCATGCTGTGGTTGGATAAGCACCTGGACCCCACGGTTCATACCCAGATTGGCACTCCTGGCTCCAAAAGGTCAGTTTCCTCGTTCCACTTAACATGATGAAGGTTCTACAAGTTCTCCTTGATTCTTGTCAGCCTTAAAAGGAGCCACTTTTGACAAAATTTTTTCTGAATTCCCGAAGTCCAACCTTCAGTGGTTGGCTCCCCAGTTTACTAAACACAAAGTTCTTCCAGGCTCACCACAATCCGGCTCCCATCTGTCTCTCATTTACCCCATTTCAAAGAGTTTCCACCTCATCCAAAACAGAACACTCTCCATGCTGTCACACCCTTTCCCTTCAGCCTCAGCAGTGCCTTTACTTATGCCACAAACCCCCGCCTGGGCATCTCACTCCCCTGCTGGCCTAGTGATGCTGCCCCTCCCCCAGTGTCTCCCAGGATCCCACCTGGACCTTTCATTTGCACTCACTTCTCTCCTAGATTGCCTATGTGAAATCATCTTTCCCTGTTAGATGGTAGGATCCTGGGGCATAGCTGTATATATCTCTAACCTGCCAACACACTGTCTTGTCAATGATATAACTGAATAAATTCGTTTGAGTAAGGAACTTTGCTTTCCTTCAGCTGGGTGGTCAGCAGCAAGTACTCTGTGTAGCCATCCAGAAGCCCCCTGGATTTAGAAGGGTTCCAGCAGTCCTCAAGCTTCCCCCATCCTCCTGCTCCTCATCCACCTCCCTCAAGGAAGGACTGGAATTTCTCAGGCTGGAGCCCTAATAAAGGGAGAGACTAAGTCTGGAAGCCACAAACTCATGTGGTCTGGGAGCTAAGCTCCATTACACACTTCCTGCCCTTAGGATCCCTTGGGAGAATGGAAAGTGACCATCAGTGAATGCTGGGGACCCTGTGTGAACCACTAGCAGGCTGCTCTCAAATTGGAAGGATGAACCAGAGGTCTGAGCCTTAGCTGTTGGTAACTTAGCTAAGGCAAGGCTGAGGACCAGACTGGTGGGGGATTCCCCCTGTTCAAGTACAGTAGAGGCAGCATCTCTCATTTCCGTATGAAAAACACTTGGAAGCCTCCCCTCTGAGAATGGGGCCATCTTCCCGGCACTAACACAGCCTGGTGCTGTGCTGAAGCCACAACTGGTACACCAGTCTGGAGATGGCTGTACAATACAGAGAGCCCAGCGACTGGATTCCTCAAACTTTAATGCCATAACTTGGCAATTAGGGAATGAAGACAACGGCAGTGTTTCAGAGGCTCCACCTGAGTGTCTGTAGCGGAGCTGAGGTCCCTGGGGAACTGTAAATGTGTCTGAGGAAGCAGCAGAGGGAAAGGCTGTCCTCACTGCTGCCCCATATCCAGCCTCTAGGGAAATGCCACCCACCTATGGGGGTGGCACAAGAAGGATGGCTACCCTCACTGGCCACACCTGGGGCTGCAGAGACCTTGGCACAGCCGAGGCACTAGGCAGTGTGGCACTGGAGGTGGGAGAGACAGCTACAACCTATCAAAAGTGCATTAAGGTATCATTGCTCTCAAGGCTAAGACAGACCTTGGGGACTGGGGTGCTGAGAGCCTGGGAAGTGGTTCACAACCGAAGTAGAGACTCTGGCTCAATCATGAGCTTGCCTGGCCCAAGGGAAGCAGAGATGGAGACATTATCCAGTGCCAGAAGCTCAAAAACTCTGAGGGGAGAATGGAGTGAGAGAGTCTTCAGTGTAGGGGGATGAATGCCCAGCATTAGAGGAGGAGAGGGGGAAGTTTAAATCTCTGGGGACATCAAGTGGGAGGGGGATGTCAGTAGGGTCGAGCTGCTGACTTGCTCTCCAGGTCTGCATAAGGGTGCGCTGAGGCAGGGTCCTCTTGTGTGTCAATGGTCTGGTAGGCATTACGCTCCTGCGATGGGCCAAAGGAACCTAGACATGTGGATTGAGGAGAGGAAGGGGATGGTCAGTAAGGCATTCTCCCCACAAACCCCTGCTCCCCTCCCACTAGGGAAACAAGTCACAGAAATTCTCATGCCAAGACCAAGCGGCAGCCTCATTAAGCCTGTTCTACTTTCCTTCCAGTTAGCTGTGGGCCCTGCCCCGAGGGCCACTGGCAGGCCTAGAATCTGGAGTAACATCCAGAGGCTGTGAGGGGGCAAGGGGAAGGGAGGAAGCCTTTCTTAGGGCCTACCACATGCCAGGCAGTGTGCTAAGCGCTTTACAACACTGTTCCCTTGCTGGTGGTGACCGGATGACCTTTGCTGCCCATTTGGAGGAGAGACAGGCTATAATGGGAAGGAAAGTGGTGTTGCAAAACATCTATTTTGCAACAGATGTCTCCTGCCCTGACTAAAGGCCTGCTGGAGAATGCATGAGACAACGCAGGGGAGAGGTTGGGCAGATGAAGGCCCTCTGACCTCAAGAGAAAGTTGAGGTCCACACCAGAGAAGGTACTTCCATTGGGCCCTTCCTGAGGATCCTCCTCCCACCCTGGAGGGTAGAGCAGACTTCTGCAGGGAGGAAGCCTGGAGCCCTGGCAAAGGTCCAGAGGATGAATCATGGCTGGAGGTCCAGCTGGCAGAGCTTGGCCTGTATCAGCCCTTGAACCCTCATAGCTAAGCCCAAGAGGTCAGGCTCAGTCTGCACCTGAATGTTCCTTTCCATGGACCCTGAGGTTCTGCCTGACTCCAGGCTGGGACTGTATCTGCCTGTTAGGGTTCAAGGGAAGGCTGAGGTTTGTTCATCTGCTTTTCCTACTGTCTAAAGAGAAGAGGAAGAAAGTAACTTCTTTTCATGGCCCAGAAACTGGGACTTCTGGAGGAGGAAGATGTCAGTTGAGACACGGCCACACAGTAACTAAACTCAACGTGACTCCTGGTTTCCAAGGCACAGCAATACAGATGGGATCCCCACATCTTCAGCTCCAATCCCACAGGGCACAGATGTGGGGGCTGTTCCCCACCCTGGGCCACCGAAGGGAGGAGCACAGGCATCAGAGAAGGGACTTGGTGTGGAAGGAAGGGCTGTCAGGTGGAAAAGGGGGATGGGGACTAAGAAGTAGGGCCAGGAGAGGAGTCAGGGCCCAGAGCAGTGGCCCAGTCAGACCTGGCAATCTCACCTATGTTGAGGATGAACTCGCCCCCTCGCTCCCGGTACATGTGATAGACAAAGAGGCAGGACAGGGGTTTCAGGAGGAGGCTGAAGATGGCCATGCCTGTGCTGAAGCGGATTGTGTCAGACAGCGGGATCCCATGCGGGTAGAAGATGCTGATGTAGATGATATCCAGAAGGATGGTGATGGCAAGGCCGACCAGAAACTGCAAAATACAAAGCGTGGACAGGACCCGTAGGGCCGAGCTTGGACACAGGCCCTGCTGGAGCGGGGGGAGCCTATGGACACCAGGCCCCAGGCTTCTAGCCTATTCCACAGCTGCAAAGCAGGCCAGACAGTCCTGGAATGCCAGGCAAGGGCCCTGATACTGCCTTCTGAGAGAGACCAGGCTGCCAGGGAGAGCTCACCCTCCAAACTCCAATCAGTCATGAGTGTCACTCAGCTACCTTACCCTCAAAATGGGTAAAAAGCCGAAAACAGAGGGCAGCAGTATTATTTGCTTGGCATAAATCAGAATAGATCAATGGTTTTTTCAAAGGCTTGAGGAGAGAGGAGCACAGGAAGTGTGAGAGGTGCCCTAAGCCTGTGGACCAGAGGGTTGGAAGGTTGGGGGCTGGGTGGAGAACTGCCTTAGCTTTGGTCCTCTCCTCCCCTGGAGGGGTAAGGGCTCACTCCTCTTCCCACCTCCCACAGGTCAGGCCTCCAGTGACAAGAAACCTCAATTGTTTCTTCCCAAAGAACTCTCTGTGCCAGACTGGCCTCCCCTCAGGTCAGCAGAGAAAACATGTGGCTTTTGTCTGGAGCCTCCAAGTTTGCCAAACCAAAGCCTCCCCAAACCCCGTCAGGTATTATCCCCACTGGGCAGCTGGAGAGAGGCGAGGTGCTGGCTGTCACCAGCAAGAGCCTTCCTGCTGGGGCTGCTTCTTCTAGCTCTCAGGCTCTCAGTACGGCTGGCAGCAGAGACCTCACCTTTCTCTCTCCATATCTCCCTCCCTCTAGCAAACACTGGCTCTGGGAGCCTGGGCAAATTAATTTCAGGCCTGGGTAACTGAGACTATGAGCTGCAGAGCAGATGCGCCTCAGAGTTCCTCTATCACCACAATCACACATTTGGGCCCCATGGCTAACTCCACTCACACAGCTTCTGTCCTCGGCCACCAGATTCTATGCTGAGTCCTGGACGAAGCCAGTGCCCTCCCCCTTCACCCACTCCTCTTTTCCAATTCAAAAAACCCTTGTTTTCTGTTTGGTTATTTGTACTGTATCAAGGCTCCTTTCCTCTTCTCCACCATTAGAGCCCCTTTTCTTTCTCTCCTGGGGTATCCATCTCCTAAGGCCCAGCTCAGAGCCCTTCTCCTTTCCTCCCCCCTCAGCACTGATCATGACACTTAGAGAGTCTTGTCTCATTCTCTAATTGCTTCAGGAAAAAAAGGCATTTATTTCATCACAGCAATTAAATAGTGAGATCCTTAGGGGCTTGCTCCCCTCCACCAGTGTCCGTCTACATAGCGCTGGTCACAGAACAGATGCTCTGAAACCCTTGTAGAATGATGTATTTACTGAGCATCCATAAAGGGCAGTGATGTACCAGTGCTAGGAAGGAGGGTTTGTGCATCCCTGGGCTTTCCTTCCTCAAGATAAGGTCATTGTTTTGAGGAAAGCAAGGAAATCTCACTATAATACTGGGGGTGGAGATGGAGTTGTGTTGGGGTGAGACAGGGGGTGAGCCCACTAAGCCAGCCTTGGAAAGGGCCACTTGCCCAAGTCAGATAAATCAAAACAAAGAACCTGGCATCCAGCATTCCTTCCCAAAGGAGAAGCCAGGATGGTGGTGAATAGTGCCCAAGAGCTGAAGATTGTGAAAGGTTCTGAGGGTGGCTTTTCCTTCTAGGAAAGGTTTTGAAAGTGAAAGTCTGGCCACCAGGGATACAAGGAAAGAAAGGAAGGGTGAGGAAACAGAAGCTGAGCAGGGCTTTAGGGGATAGCTGCGATTACGAAGTGAAGAAAGGTGAAAATAAAGGTTGACCAGGGCTGTCAGCCCTCAGGCATCTGGTCCAGGTTTCCCGGAGGGGGAGGGGTGACCCCACCTTCCCCCAATCCCTAAACTCACCATAATTATGGCATCCAGGGAATCTGGCTGAGCAATGGCCCACACCCCCAGGGCCAGGATGGTGAAATTAGCCCAGGCATAGGAGTTGGAGAAAGTCAAACAGCCCCTGGCAAAAGAAGGTATAGTCAATCCCACTAGATTCATCGCTGGGATTGGCCCCTTCTCACTTCTCCACCTCATTAGCCTTTAGCTCTTTTCTCCTATTATTTTTTAAAAATACACTTGAGACCTTTTCTCTTTATGCCAGTCATTTCCTTAAACAAAGCCCTTCCTCCTACCCACCCAGATTGAATCCTCCCTTGTTATCATCCAGTACCCATACCAGTATATAAAACAATAGTCTGCCACATTCTCCCCTGAGGAAGATCTAATCATCACTTTTGCAAGCTCGATCCTGGTTTCTCCACTTACTCTGCATTGGGGAGAATAACTGTAAAGTACTCAGCAGGGTGCCTGGCACACAGCAGGCACTTAATATATGCTTGTTTCCTTTCTTTTAGGGAACATTTCTTTTACTGTGTGGTAGGCATTGTGTGTAGAGTCAGGCTGGATCTCCTCATCTTTCTCTGAATTCCTTGTATGTGCCATTTCTTCCTACCCAGTCATCTTCCATCACATTCAGCTACTACAGGTTAACTTAGTCCTGATGGTCGCCTGCTTTGTCTCCTGCTCTTGGTTGGCTCAAAGACACTACAAACACTTGGAAATCTGTTGGCCATTTCGCTCTGTCTTTGGCCCCCTTGGGGTGTGTGCCCAGAAATGGATCCTGAAGTGTATAGGCACAGTCATTCTGATTACAAAATTCCAAATATGCAAAAACTGGATAAACAAGTCACGGTTTTACCCACACTACTTAAGTGAGATGATCCTACCAAGACTGACTGTTTACCACCATTTTGATGTTTTTGTCAAATTTTGAGATGAGATATGAAACCTCAGCATTATACTAACTGAATTTTTTAATTACTCTATAATTTGGAGCACATTTTCAAAAAGTCACCTATAATATACATTTTTTAAAAAATGTATCCTTTGATTGCCTATCTGGGAATGAATCTTGTATCATATGTGTGTCAATTTCCTGCACAGATGTTGGACTTTTTTACTAGCGATATTTGATGTCAATACTATTCCCCCTTTAGGGTTTCTCTTTTTGCTCTATCTTCATTAATCTCATGGGTTTGAAAGGTTTCAGTTTCTGTGTAATTAAGGTTGTCCAACTTAACTTTTAGGATCTTCTCTATGCCTTGTTTGGTTACAGATTCTCTTTCTTGTCTCCTTGGCTTTTTTCAACGATACGATCTTTTGTATTCAAATCATGAATCCTTTTTGAATTTATAGTGGCAAAGTACAATCAAAGGCTGTTTTCTGTTAACCCATTTTCCAGATTTCCTAGCTGTTCATTTAAAAAATGGATTCCATCCTCTAGTAATTATGTTCTTGAGTTTATCCAACACGGGTCCACTGTTCTGAATTGCTTCTGCCTTACCTATTTTATTCCCCATTTTTTTTTAACCACTGTTATCTGACTGATCATTCGAATGTAATGGCTCTAAATCTATAATTTAGGTAGCACGGTCATTTTTATTATTCTAGTATTATCGTCTAATCCTGAACATGGGACAGCTCTACAATTATTTAAAACTTCTTCCTTTATTTCTGTAAAAAGTGTTTTGCAGTTTTATTTACCCAAATGAAGCCAATATCTTGGTAGGCCAACTCTTGGGTATTTTGTAGTGTATTTGAACTGAATTCTTCTTCATTGTTTCTTTTTGGGTTTTGTTAGTATAGAAATGCTGATACTTTCTGTGGATTTGTTTGTATCCTGCTGGAGTCACAAAGTCCTGATTTCCAATTTGGCCTCTGACACTTCCCAGCTGAGTGACCCTAGCAAATCACTTCACCTCTCCTTGCCTCAGTTTCCCCACCTTTAAAATGGGGATAACAGAGTTGTTGTGAGGGTTAACTAAGAGAAAACTGTAAAGCACTTAGCCCAGTGTCTGGCATATAGTAAGCTCTCCATAAACGTTAGCTCTCATTAGTACTGTGACTTTCCTGAAGCGTTTATCATAGTTTCCTTGCTACTGTCCTACAGTTTGTTTATGTCAGGCAAACTGAAAATAGGGAGACATTTATCAACTCCTTGCCAATGTTTATGCTTTAAATCCTGTTCTCTTATTTTAATAAGATAGCGAGTATTTCTAGAATTGTGTCAACTAATAGTAGGAAGAGGGAGCTCCCTCTTCCTACTATTAGTTGACACAATTCTGCATTACTCCTGCATTACTCCTGTCTACATTTGTGTTCTGCTGGTGTTTCTACATTGAGAACACTGCCTAACATTTGCTTTTATTCATATGCTGCTGATCATAATGAACGACCTTCACATGATTATTTTTTATATTTATTTAGTCAAAAGGTTTTTCTGGATTCACTGAAATATTGGTTGTTTTTGTCATTTAGGTTAAATACGCAAATTGTTGCCTTAATCAATATTATCCTGTATGTGTGGTGTGAATCTAATGACCTCATATTAAATTATTAACTATGTGGCTGTGACCTTCTTGCAAGGATCTAACTTAAAATGTTTGCATTCATATTCATTAGGAAGATTGGCTTACAGTTTTATGTTTCTGCTTTGCTTCTTTCGGGTTTGTCAGGTAAGGTGGCATAATGGATGGAGCACCCAGGCTGGAGTCAGAAAGATCTGGTCCAAATTTGCCCCAAGATACTTTCTAGCTGTGTGACCCTGGGCAAGTCACTTAACTGCTGTTTGCTTCAATTTCCTCAAGTGTAAAATGGGGCTGATAACTAGAGCATAGTGCCTGGCACATAGTAGGCCATATGTTAGTTACTATTAACCATCTGATCCAGTTTTGTTTCTCTTTGGCAGTTCATTTACAGCTGGCTTATCTTCATTTTTAAACTGAGGTTGGATTACTTAAGAGCTTTGCTTTTTTAATTTGGGTGCTTTTTATTTTTGTAGATACTCATCCATTTCCTTTGAATTCTCAGTTTCACTGATATAATCGTGTACACTAGTTTGTAATAATTTTCTTTTCTTTTCTTTTTTTTTGAGGCAATCAGGGTTAAGTGACTTGCCCAGGGCCACATAGCTAGAAATGTGTCTCAGGCTGAATTTGAATTCAGATCCTCCTGACTCCAAGGCCAGTACTCTATCTACTGTGCTACTGAGCTGTCCCTTTTTTCTCATAATTTTTTTCTTTTCCTTCTCTGTTGTGAATTCATCTTACTCATTTTTTATTTTGACTATCTGAATTGCCTCTCTTTTTCTTGGATCGAGTCAGTTAATGTTTTATCTCTCAACTGGCTAATATTATTATTGCCTATTTTTAAATTTTTCTATTTAACTCTAATTTTTGATATTTTCTTTTGTATTTTTAGGACTTTTTTTTGGTTTTGTTTCCCTTGTCTTTTTACTTATGTTTGCGCCTGATGCTCTCTTTTTCCAATGTAGTAATGTAAGTTTTCAAAGAGATACATATTCCTCTGATAGCTGTCTTAGCTTTATTCCAAAAGTTCTATAATATTCCTGCTTAAGATGTCTGCTCCCACTGACCACCCCCGCTCCGAAAAAAGAAAACTCATCTCCAGATGACTTACCATGTCGTCAGCAGCCAGTGCACCAGGACAATGGCCTACGAGAGCAAAGGGGCAGAAGGAGGAGGACGAGTGAGAGAGAAATGGGTTAGTGAGTCTGAAAAACCACAGCAAGAGAAAAGTGGAGCGATGAGATCCTGAGCAGGAAGAGGGCTAACAAACACTCAGTGAGTGACCTGCCAGTGACCGCTGAAACAGAATGATGCAGCCTGGGAGACAAGAAGGGCACTGCGGCGGGCCAGGGCCAGGTCATCTCAGGCCCCTTTTATTTCCCTTCCTTTCTGGCACCAAGTCCCATGCTACGTGGCTACTTCTAACACTCAGGACAGTTCTTTGGAGCCTGGTTGGGTAGATGAGGCTGATGACTGATTTCAGAATCAGAAGGCAGTCTGAGTGACAACAGCCTGGGCCAACACGATTTTAAGCCTTGGGTTTCTTCTTCTTCTTTTCTTCGGGAGGATGTAGCTGAGGTGGGAGGCGCAGCATGCTGGGAATGGGAGGCAGGCTCGGTGGGGGCAGGGCTCTGCATCCACAAGGCTACATGGATAATTATGACGGGCCTGGCTGGGGTGGGGGTGTTGAGGACCAGCCCCAGCTCCAAACCCCCTCTCCCTCTAGATATGGCCCAGCTGTTAATAGGGACACATGATTTCACATACCTTGGGACTGCCAAGTTGTCTAGAAGCCAACTGCGGACAGTCCGAGAATTTAAATGAAAAAGGGACAAGTACGATGTCTGCATCCCAATTTCCCTATTACTAACAAGGATACTGAGGGAGGCTGAAGGAGAACGAGGGCCTGGAGAGGACAAGGTCACGGAGGGAGAGCTGGCGCAGGGAGGACTAGCAGCTAAGTCTCCAGGCTCCTTGCCCAAGGTTAGATGGAATCAGAAGGGACGAGGCATTCCTGCCTCCTCCACCCAAGCCCATCTTCCCACTAAGTTAAATCAAGGCTTTCTCCTGGCTTCTCAGAGTTTCTTGATTGGCGCCAACCCCTAAATTCAGGCAAATCAGTGGCACAAGGTTGACTGAAATTTCTCTGCTTAGTTTGAACAACTTCCCCTACTCCAAGCCAATCAAGCAGACCTGTAAACAAACACTTAAAAAAGACTGATGTTTACAAAATAATTCACGGAGAAGATTCCTTTAATCCCATCATAACTACAGGATTGGGGCATCGAGGTGGTGCCTGGAGGCAGGAAGACCTGAGTTCAAATGTGACCTCAGAGACTTACTATGTAACCTTGGGCAAGTCATTTCACCCTGTTTGCCTCAGTTTCCTCATCTGTAAAATGAACTGGAGAAAGAAATGGCAAACCATCCCAGTATCTTTGCCAAGAAAACCTCAAATGGGATCATGAAGACCAAAATGACCCAACAGCCCCCATCACTACCACCACCACATGAAAAGCTGAGCATCCTGGCACTGCTGCTCACTCAGTGACCTGAGGCCAGTGGCTTGGGTAAGGTGGTCCTAAGACCCCATTGCCTGTGATGTGGAGCTAGCACTTGGCAGATACTCTAAATCTGCTCCTTCTACTAAACCACGCAAGGTCCCTGAATTGGAAGAAACCGGCTGGCACAGAAACCCCTATTTCACATGCTACATCCTGGCCTGCTGGATCTGGCCAATAGGGGAAAAGAAAACAGCAGCAAACCTTTCGGCAGGCCTAGCTTTCAGCTTGGGAGAGCCAGGGTCCACCTGTTCTGGAGATGAGCTGAAGAGCTGCTCCCCAAAGATCAACCCCTTTCCCTTTTCAGGAAAGGTCTTCCAAGGGGGAGCTAGAGGATTATCATTAGCAACACAAATTCGGTAACCAAGGAGATGCTGAGTTTTTCCACACAGTAGCAAAGTGCATCTCTTGGTTACAGATATACGTGTATGTGTAGGTATGTGTATACATACACACATATATGTATGCATACAGAAACATAAAACATAAAATCTACAAACGTACACATGTATGTATGTTTGTATGGATGGGTATCAGCTGGGAGTGGGAAAGAAGCCCGGGGGTGAAAGCAGAGGGGGAAGCCTGGGTGAAGAGGAAGTCTGTACTAACACTGAGACTTTGACAGGTGCTTCCTTACTTAGGGCTCACAACACTGTTGGGAGGTTATTGGGTCGGTCAGCCAGGTATGATCCCAGTTTTACAGAGAAGAGAATCAGATGCAAATCCCCTCCTTACACATCCCCTCCAGTGCCGTGACGTTCTCACAGGACAAGCACCTCTGAGTCAGTGTGGCCTTGGGCTGGGCTTTGGGTTTGTCCTTCTGGCTGGGAGAGGGCAGAGTCATGGTTCCAGGGGCCTACAACTGTGAGACCTAGACCAAGAATGGAAGGGTGGGATTGGGTAGGGGGTGTCAAACTAAGAGGGAGAAGAACCTGGAAAGAAAAGTGTCATAAAAACTGAGGAAGGGTCCAAAAGGATGATGAACAAGGCCGTTCACTTCAGCCATTAAGAGATGATGGGAACATGGACATAGAACTTAAAGAGATCTCAGAGGACACTGAGTCTAAACCCCTCAATTTATAGTTGAGGAAACTGAGCCCAAGTTTTAAGGCCCCTAGGAGCACCACAGTACACAGTGCACTGGCCTAGAGTTAAAAGCCAACCTCAGACACTTAGGAGCTTTATGACCCTGCCTAAGTTTCCTCATATGTAAAATGGGGGAAAATAATAGTACCTACCTCATAAGAGTTGTTATAAGGATCAATTGAGGTACTATTTGTAAAGTCCTCAGCACAGTGCTGGGCACAAAGTAGGTGCTCTAAAAGACTTATTCCCTTCCCTTCTCCAAAGCAGGCAGGGCTGAAATCTGGTCCTGTGACTCCCGATTTCAGTACCCTTCCCACCATAGGGCCCTTCTTCCCCACTGGTAACCTTGGAGAGAGCAATTTCCGTGGGTGGTCAGCTTCCCAGCTGGCCTGTCACAAGCTAAGAGATAAGTGGGAGGCAGTCAAGTGGCAGCACGAAGGGAGACACAGGACAGAGCTTGAAGGCTCAAGACAAAGTTTAGAGAAGCTTGAGGGAGGCAGATGGGAAGAAGCACGTAGACAGAAGGGGCCTGAAGATCCAATAGAGAGGGCAGAACTACAGGAGCCAATACCCAGAGGAGCTGGGAGGAGTTGAGGTCAAGGGCAAAAGCAAAGGAGGGAGTCTCCTCCCCTTTAACAGGGATTGGGAGAAATGGGACAAAGGAGGAAAGAAGGGGATGATGCCCAGAACAAGTGAGAAAGGGTCAGGCACAAGGAGAGGTGGAAGCTGGGGTGCTATAGCCTGATACAGGAATTTCAGAGCTCAGACTGTGGAGAGAGAACACTTGAAGGTCATAAGGAGATCTAGGGTCTGACCACAGTGAGAGAGGGAGAGGGAGGGAGAGAGAGAGAGAGAGAGAGAGAGAGAGAGTGAGTGAGTGTGTATTGTATCCAGGGTGGACAGAACATGCAGGTCATGGAATTGGAAGATCCATCAATATTCATCTTGAAGTCAAGTATAAGGGTGGGGACAGGGGTGAAGAGACAGATGGTGGTGAGTCAAGAAACTCGTTCCTTAAGAGAATGATTTCATTCTGGGGCAGAAGATGAGTATCAACAGTCTGTTCTAGAAAGGGGAGCATATCTGCATGGAGTGAACCTCAACAGAGAAGAGGCTGCTGATGGATGGCCCTGGGGGTAGCAGTGAGAAACCAGGAGCATCTCCAGTGTGTGGGGAAGATGAGAGGGGCCAGCCAGGGAGAGATGCTGGATCTTCTGAGGGGAAGCCTAGTTTTATAAGTGCAAGAGAATGAAACAGGGCTGAAAAATCAGGGTTTCTAAATCATTTAGGAACCACAGAACAGGGGTTCCAGGGAGCACAATGGAAGGGAAAGATGGGTTCTATGATTTGAGAGACAACACAGCAGAATGAACAGTAAAGGAACTGGAATCTGAAGCCCTGGGTTTTATTCCTGCCTTGATCCATCTATTAGCTCCATCATCTTGACAGTCACATAACCACTCTGAGTCTCAGTTTGCTCACCGTGATGAGGAGGATAAGGGACTCCTTACTTCTCAAGGTTACGGGGAGAGCCCTTAGCAAACTTAAAGCAGCATACAAAAGTAAAGTAGCTCTGACGGTCAACCCTTCGACTCTTTCCTAATCCAGCCTCTACATTGTCTTCTCTACATTTCTTTTTATCAGTCAGTGTATTGCATTGGAAGAGAAGGAGTTGGTTTACATGTTTTGTAAAAGAACAAAAAACGTCACCCCACACTGGATGTTCTGGTTTGTTGGAGGCCATTTCTGTTTAGGAACGGCTTCCTCAAGATCACCGGCCATGCATCGGATGCTGTTATGGGGTTTTCCACAGGTGAAACATGCAGAGCTCAGACTAGATTACATTTCTCAATCAAGGATCCCACTGGAAATGGGAATCATGAAAAGGAATAAATCTGCCAGCTACTAACCCAGCATAACTAATGATGAAAAGATAAGACACTTAAAGCTTCATGTTCAACCCTAAAGATAAAAAAACCACAGTCCTCTTTTAAAAGAAAAGTAGTTTAGGGTTAGGGTGATCACATGTTCCCATGTGCTTCTCTTGTCTTCCCTAACCGAGCATAAGCTTGATGAGGGCAGGGACTGGACTGCCCTCCTCCCAAGTGGCTAGGACAGGGCTATGGAAAGGTAAGGCCTCGATGAGACTCTTTGATCCTGGCCCCAAACCTCAAAGCTCTGATCTCTGGGCATTTTTCCATGCCAAATGTTAACCCTAAAATATCCTTCTGCTTTCTTCCAACAGATTTTGGAATGAGCTCCCACCCCAAGGTGCTGCCCACTCTAGGAAGGACATGCAAACATAGTGATGACTGAGAGAAGGCTGCCCCATCTTCAGACCTGTCTTCCCTACCTCCCAAATGATACAAGCCAGTCCAACCTTCCAAACCACAACAACACCTGCACTAGCTCTTGGTTAGGATTACCAGCACCACTGTGCTCACAGGACATTGTGGTCTAGAACCTTAGGCCTTAAGCCTTAACCCAAGTTGAAATCTGACCTCAAACACTTCCTAGCTGTGTGACCTTGAGCAAGTCACTTCACCTCTGTTTGCCTCAGTTTCCTCATCTCTAAAATGCGGGAAAATAATAGCCCCTACCTTCCAGGCTTGTGGTAAGGATCAAATGAGATAATATTTGTAAAGTACTTGTCAGCACAGTGCCTGGCACATACTAAGTCCTATAGAGATGCTAGCTATGATTATTAATATTATATTCTTGCCATTATTGGGTAAAAATGCTGTCATGGAGCTGGGAAACACCTCAATCTAGGCTGTCCTAGCACTGTCTCCAATACAAAAAATGAGTGGGCCCTTGACCCTGGGCCAAGAGTCAGCCTTCCTGATTAATAGCCCTTATCTCTGCGTTGGTGGAACAGCAAATAAGCATGGCCCTGGGGGTGGGTCTAGGCCACAGGAGGATGTCGGAAGTGAGGGAACCCCCCCCCCCCAAGAGCAGCATTTTTAGGCACAGGCACAGCTAGATGCTTTAACATGAAAAAGGGGTTTCATTAGTCACCACTTTCTTAACCTAAGTAAACAATGGGGACAAATAAGTAACCAGGGCAGTAATTTGACAGTGAAAGCAAAGGCTCCTGGAAATGGAGGGTGCTCTCCCTGGCCAGAGCTGCAGGGAGGTGGGAGTGGTGGACACAGGGTTGCTGGGATGGGCTGGGTCCTCTCCTAGTTGCAATCCCCAGCTCTTCCTCTTCTTCAAAAAGTCCCCATGGGAGGTCTGTAGTTAGAGGAGCCTAGGACAAGTCCCCAGGCCTGTGATCACAGGGTTCTCAGCCTTTCTCTTTCTGAACAAGTCCATCTAGTCTCCAGTAGTCTCAGTTCCTTCTTCCCTCCACCTGTGTCCTTCCACTTATATCCAAATCGTCAAGAAGTCGACAAGTACTTAAGTGCCTGCCATATGCCAGGCCTGGTGCTAAGCACCAGAATTTTCCTCCCTCTGCACCTGGATGGCATCTCTCTGTCCCCTGACTGCTTCCCTCCTGGTTCCTCCTCTGCTCCTCAGTTTTCCTTTTGTCCCTTAGCCTTTCAGCCACCCCATCTGCTCTCCCTACCATTCTTCCTTACCCACAGAGGACAGCCTGGTGTCTCAGTTCTGTCAACTCTGTCTCCTCCAGCCAATCACTTCCATCCTCCTGATTCTCCATTCCTCCTCTCCCTCATGATTTCACTGCAGTCAGTCAACAAGGATACAGTGAGGGTCTCCTCTGTGCCCAGCACTGGGTTAAGAGTTGGAGATCTAAAGGAAAGAAAACATCAGGTCCTGGCCCAAGGGGCTCTCACAGTCTTACATTGAAGATAACATCCAAACCTCCATGCTCAGGAACTAAGTCCAGGACACATGGGAAGGGTCAAGAGAGGGAAGGGGCTAGACTGAGACAGGATAGGGAAAGGCTTCCTCCAGATGCTGGAACGTTAGCTGGGTCTTGGGAGGAAGCCAGGGAGAAGGTGGAGATGGAGAGGAGGAGCATCCCAGGAATGGGGGCTGGCCAGGGAAAAGCGAGGGCCCCCTCTCTAGCCACACCCTACCTCCTCCAGGCTGTCCCCCTCTCTCACAACTCACTCTAAGCTTTTCCACCCCTCACTCCCAGGGACTCTCCCCCATCCATCCACTGGGCTTCCTCCTCCTCAGTTTCTCTGGTTTTCCTCCTCCCCAGTTCCTCATTCTTTCAGACCCCACCTGCTGCCTCTTCACCTCTCCAGCCCCCACATTCCCTCAGATTTCCATCTTCCTCATCCTTTACCCTTTTGTCTCCCTCCTTCCTCAAAACCCTCCTGTCCTCAGTGCCCCAATCCTCTCTCCTTCTTGTCCTTTATCTGATATAACATAAGGCAACTGGCCCGGTTAGCCTGCCCTCAGCTCCAGGTCCCCTCTTCTCCCTCCTAAAGCTCTGCTCCCTCTAATCCCTGGTCCCCAGTTCTAACAACTCCAAATCTATGACCAAGCACTTTAGCTAGATGACCTTCTTTGAGACTCACAACAAATGCCCGGAGGTGGGTGCTACACAATCTCCTACACAGGACCCATTTTCACAGATGGCCTAACTGAGGTCCAGGGAAGTTAAGTGACTTGCCCATGGTCACAAGGCTAGTGTTTGAGGCAGGGCACATCTTTCTGACTCCAAGTTCAACATGCTTATCCACCTTGATAAATATATATACATATACATATGTACATTCATACACATACACATATATACATACGTAAATGTGATGGTTCATGAATCTGGTCTCCTTACAGAGGTGTAGGGTTTAAATCCCACTTTCTGACACCATGAATGTTTGAGGAGAAAAGATGGAAGTTTTACTAAAGATTTCTGCAACAGCAAGGAAACTTACACAGAAGCAGTCTGTCACAGGTTATAAATTCCCCTATAATTTACCTTATTTATATAGTTTTTTTTTAAAGCAAAGTACAAATGAATGCCAAAGTTGCTAAGATCTTAGGCGATACCCCAAACTTCTGCTGTCTCCTCCTCATTCTCTGTTCAGTCTTCAATAAACTGGTAAAACATTCTGTGAAGTCAGGTGTGTACGTGTATCTACAGATATCTATCTATATTTATCTATCCATGCTCCAAGGCGGATGGGATGGGGGTATCGCTTGGAGCACGGGCTCCCCAGGCTCAGGTGGGACCGGTTTTCTAGGCCTGGATAACTTCTCCAGGCGCCTCCTTGTCCCCCCTACCCCCTGGGGGCTCCCCTCTCCTCCTGGCCCCAAACCCCCTCCGCCTCCTCCCTCCTCGGCGGCCCTCCCTGGCTCGGAAGGCACACGACTTGGAGCGGGTCTGACCCAGCCTCGGGGACCCCGGGCGGGCCGTTTGACCCGCTCTGTGCCTCAGTTTCCCCGTTCGGTCGATCTCTCAGCCCCTTCTGGCCCCCGTCCTCTCCCCGCTCTTGGCCCTCCCTGCCTTGCCTCTCGGTCCCCTCTTCTCCTCCAGGCCCCCCGCGCCTCGGCCCCCTCCGCCCGGGCACCCCTTTTGTCCCTCTCGGGCCCCGTCCCCGGGCCCAGCCCCCTCCGCCCGGGCACCCCCTTTGTCCCTCTCGGGCCCCGTCCCCGGGCCCGGGCCCCTCGGCCCGCGGCCCTCCTTCCCACCTCCGGCGCTCTGCTAACCGCGCCTTCCCCGGCCCTACCTTGAGGTTCACGGCGGGCAGCTCCATCCCAGGCCTAGCCGGGCCCGGCTCGGACGGCGGAGAAGCAGGCGGCGGCGGAGCTGCGGCTGCTCGGACACTGACCGGAAAGTTGTGAAACAAACTTTCCCGGCCCCGCCTCCTCCCCTCGGCTCCGGCTCGGGCCGGACCTGACCACCTGACCCACGGCCTGTGCACGTGACCGCGAGCCGAGGCTGGTTGCTAGGAGACGGCGTCAACTTGCACCGCGCTGCTCCCCTCCCCCTCCGGCCGGGCCGCGCGAGCCGAGCTCCATCCCGCCGCTCCCCCCGCCTCGACTTTGGGCGGAGACTTCTCCAGGGAGTGATGGGCCTGGGGAACCCCCGAGCCGGCCCGCACCTGAGGTTCTCCCTTCGTCTCGGGGCCCCCCCCTGGCCCTAAGGATAGGCCCCTGCTCCTGCGGGCCCCTGAGGCTCGGGAGAGAGGGCGAAGGGCTGCGGGCACGAGGAGTCTGGGGGAGCCGCGCCCCCTCCCTTCCCTCCACCTGCCACCGCCTGGGGGGCGTCTGTCCCCCCACTGAGGCCAGGGGGCGCTCTGTCCCTGCTCCCCCCTGGCCTAGTGCCGGGCTCGGTCCTTAGTAGATGGCATGCGCCCTCCCTAGCTCTGTGTCTGTCTCTCTGTCTGTGGTTCTCGTTGGGTGTGTGTCTGTGTTTCTGTCTATGTCTGTCTGTCTGTCTCCCTCTCTCCTGCTGCACCATTAGGGCAAGTCGTCTTCTGCCCCCAACTCCCTACCCCTGATCACCAGGCCCAGAATTTCTAGGCAGGCTCTTCCATCACCCTGTAAAAGAGGAAGGACATTCTCCACCCATCCCACCCTCATCCTACGTTCCTGATCTGTTTCTGTTCATGTATGGGATGGAAGACTGATAATAAAAGAATCTGTAAGTTCCCTACCATCCTCTGGTATACTACAGCCATTATGTAGGGAGCAACCCTGGTGGAGAAGGGCCAACCAACATCCCCTGCCCACCTCCAGAGTTAACAACTGTCCAACAAATGCCTGGGATAGACCAGTGAGTCCAAGAACTCCAGAGCGCTGGCCCAGCCCTGCTCCAGAGGAAGGGCCCTTATGAGATGAGACCATTCAGGTGCCACTGTAGATAAGGAAGGCCCCAACTCCTCTACAAACCACAGTTACTGGAGACTCCAAAAATGAGGTTCTCTCACCACTAAGTCTTTGGCATTTTCAATTGAACTGAAATTTGGCATTTCAGTTATTTAAATTGTTTTCCCCCTGGCAAGGGGGCCATAGGTTTCACCAGGCTGCAAAGGCTCCATGACACAAAAATGTTAAGAAACCTAGCCCTAGGAGAACTGTGACTGTATCAGAACCAAAACCCTGCCCTTCTTCCTATGCCCTGAACCCTTTTGAAAGAGTAAAGCATGTCAAATATATACCATGTGAAAGGAAAACTGCAACAGCTTTTCCAAAGGAAAGCTGAGAGTACACAGCTTTGGAAGGCTAGGGAATGGGACAAATGCCCGACTGGGCTCACATTCTGTCTCTCACAGTTGTACTATGGGAGCATTGTGAAAAGGCATGGTTGCCTTTCCCCACCCACACGAGGGAGAGTCAGGATAATTTTCACTGTGAGATGAATGCTGTCAGCTTCAGCCAGGAGATGCATGAGCATTTCCCCAATAATTCAAGGAGGACTCCTGAATTTTGTGCATACTTGCAGGAGGGGAGAATGGTCTGAGTCCTTGGGATCTGTCTTGGAATTATGGGAGTTTATTCAGTCTCCTTAATCAAGTAGATTATTCAATCCTTGTTGGAACTAAAATATTGAAATGGCTAAGTTCTCCAAGACAGCAACACATATTTGTAAGCACTTTCCACCCAATGACCCAGTGAAGTACTGTAGGTATTATTATATACATTTTTCAGATGAGGAAGCTGAGGTTCAGAGGTTAGAGTGAACTGCCTTTGGTCATGCAGCTAGTCATTGTCGGAGAGGAGAGGTTTGGATTGGGGTTTGCTGCTTCCAAGTCCAACACTCTCTTCATTAAGCAAGATAACCCTTTTCTGGGAGCCTACAGACAGGTGGCACCCATAAATCATGTAAGCACAACTGAATGGTTTATTTTTCCCTATCCCTCTTCCTCATTCCATTGCTTCTTCATCTCTATGGTCCTGTCTCTCCCAGCCATCCCCACACTTGAGGTTCAGTAAAAGACATGGCAGATCTAAGGGGAAAGGGGTATCTAAATGCCTCTCATATAAGCTTGTCAAGGTAGAATTTAGGTTAAATCTCACATAGTAGGATTCAACTGTGCTAACAATTTATGAGATTTCAAGATCAACCTCAAAAATGAGGCCTTTCCTGATCTGGTAATAAGTCAGCACTCTCCTCTCAATTTTCTTTGTACAAATTTCCCTGAATAAAATGTTAGTTCCTTGAGGGCAAGGACTGTTTCATTTTCGCCTTTCTATTTCTAGCACCTAGCACATAGCAGGTCCTTAACAAATGCTTGTCGATTGCTTTTTCACTGTTTGACAGAAGATATATTGAAAAGTATATTGATTGTGGGGTCAAGAAAACCTGGGCTCCAGTTCTACATCTGATACTTCTGACTGTGAGACCATGTGTGAGACCAAATTCACCTCTCTTATCCTCAGTTTTCTCTTCAGTAAAATGGAGATAATACATGTAGTGCTTACTGCTGAGGACAGTTATAAGGATTAAATAAGACAGTGTTTAGAAAAAGCATGGTAATTCTTCAGTCTCTCTCTGTAAATGTCAGCTATACTTATGGGGAGAGCCTACAAATTTCTACATACCCTGTATATGCTATCTAGGTCTTTCTGGGTGAAAGGGGGCAAGACTCTTATCCTCATCTATCTGTATCATCACCCCAGAGCATAAAAAGTGATAGGTTCATGAGAATCTATGGGGATAAAAAATTCATGAGCCACAGGTTAAAAGAGTGAAATAACAGAGTACCCAGCAGGCCTCTGTACCCAAAGGCAAGAAAAGGACCCAGGACTTTGTTGTGTTAGATTAGGAAGGGAGAGGCCAGACCCCGAGCAGGATGAAGGACAAGGGATGATCTGTTTAGTTCAAAGAACTGATACTATATTCATTCCCAACCAGCTAATGCTGGTGCCGGAAGCGTAGGAGGGGCAGCAAGTTAGAACCAGTCGAGCAGGATTCAGGGAAAGTAAAATTATGTTCCCAGAGGGGGCAGAGGATGTAGTACTGAGTTCTATGGCAGAGATTTACAGCTGGAAGTGTAAGCTGGGAAGAGTTAAGGGGATGATAGGGAGGGGGTCACAAATCAACTCTATGCACAGAGAATTGGAGGTAATTCAAGGCTGGAAAACACACAGATCTGAATAGTGGACTCCTGAATTTTGTGCATACTTGCAGGAGGGGAGAATGATCTGAGTTCTTGGGATCTGTCTTGGAATTATGAGAGTTTATTCAATCTCCTTAATCAAGTAAAGAGTGTACAACAGAGCAGGGCTATGCCTCCTTTGTTTTAGACATTGTTAGAGTAGCTACCAAAGCCCTAGGGTTCATCAGGTCTGTTATGAAGGGGAAGCATCTTGGATACAGTGTCAGAAGTCTGCATTTCAAACCCTGACTCTTTCACTTGCTCTTGGTATGACCTTAGACAAGCCAACTTCACTTCCCTGAGACCCAAGTGTCCTCATTTCTAAAATGAGGGATTTGGACTAGATGAGGTCCCTTCTGGTCCTAACTCCATGACCCAATTTGGTTTGGGAGCAGCCATATCACCTTGCTGACATGTTGAACTTCCAGACCACAGGCTTTTTACCATAAGAACTTAACTGTCTCATTGTCTCTTAGGTAAAATGAGGATGCTGAGCTAGATTTATTCTCTTGTGTTTCCTTCCTGTGGCAAAGAAAAAAAATCAGAGAAAAATCCACAAAAGTGCAGAGAGAAATTTGTTTCTTTGCTATTAAGGCCATAGAGGAATTATTAAAATGCTAATTGATTCTCTGTCAAAGCCTCCAGACCATTTCTTTTCACCTCAAGCTTCCTCTACCGTCCATCCCATTACCTTGTCAGCAGATCTCGTATGCTTTACTAAGAAAAATGGAGGCCACTCTGTGTGAGTGCTCTCTTTCCTTTTTCTCTATATCTCAAAATCCTTTGTCATCATCACCAATTTCTCCGCCATTAGTCTAGTCTTTAACGAAAAGAGCATGGTAATTCTTGTCAAAGTTAACCCTTCAGTATAAACTTTTGCTTCTCTCCCCTCCTGTCTCTTCTGGCAAATTGCTCCCACAATTTTCCCCTGTCTCTTGAAGCTTCAATATCTCTTTTTCCACTGGTTTTGTCCCTGCTCCCTGCAAATATGCCCAGGTCTCCCCAAACCTTAAAAAACCCTTACAATCTACCATTCCCTCAAACTATCATCTTTCTCTTTCCTTTCACAATAGAGGCTTAATAATAGCTAGCATTTGCATAGTGCAAAATGTTTTACATATGTATACATATATATGTATACACACATATTTATGTATATATAATCCCATTTGATCTGCATGACCACTGTTTGAGGTGCTATTACAATCCACTCATTTTACGGATGAGGGAACTGAGACGGACAAAGGTTGCAAGTGACTTGCCCAAAGTCACACAGCTAGGAAGTATTTGAGATAGGATTTGAACTCAAATCTTCCTGACTCCAAGTACAGCATTCTAGCTCCTTTATTACCTTGATGACTGCCTTAATTTAATTAATGAATGCTGGATTTGTTAGCTGGATTTGTTCAGTTCTAAGAAAGCATACTTATCCAGTGAATGAATTCCGTTTGACTGTACGTTGGAAATTGAAACTGGAAAACTAGATTTGGGCCACATGGAAAGATCTGATTTTGTTGGTTCTTAAAATGACATAATTCAGCTAGGTGGTATAGGGGTTAGAGTGCTAGTTCTGGAGTTAGGAAAACCTGAGTTCAAATCCAGCCTCAGACACTTATTAGCTGTGTGACTGGATAAATCACTGACTCAGTTTCCTCTTTTGTAAACTGGGAATATTAATAGCACTTAACTCCTATAGTTGGATCAAATGAGATACAATTTGTAAAGAGCTTTGCAAACATTAGAGTGCTATATGGATGTTAGCTCTTATTATTTTAACTATTAGCATTAAAGCAGAAGTAACATGAAACAAAAAAAAAAGCAAGGACAATAAGCAGACTTCTGCCTGGGAAGGCCTTTATTCAGGGTATAAATCTATGCAAACGCCTCACTAACTAAAGAACAAACTGCTCTGGGAAGTCACTGCCAATCACACCCATGAGAACAGAACGGCCCGACCTGGGAGATTAAGCTCCTGGCCTTTAGATTATACTGGGACAATGAGTCAATCACTGTTCTGTCTCTCAGTTGTTTCATTTCTGCGGGTCATGGATACAGGGATACACTTGGCTCTTTGTGTGTGTATCTGCATAAATCTGGGGCTTTCTTTTCCAGTGTTGCTTTTTGTCTCTATCTGGAGATGTGATAATCTTTCATTTCACCCAGGGAGTGATAGCAGGAGGAAACACGCAATCAGGACATTATAAAGCAAGCAGAGGAGAGAAAATCAAGAAAATATTGGATGCGATAGACTGTATGTGATGGGATTGTTATCCTAGTCCATGCAACCTCTTTTGTAGCTAATAGACCCCATGCCTTGTTTCTTTTGTCTGTGACTAAGCCCTCCTCCTCCGCCAAACCACTGAGCAGTTTTAAAACTTAGCAATAAAACAGGCTGATTATTGTCCAAAGGAAGGAAGGAAACTGAGTCTTCAGAGGGAAGTGGTTTGGGATGCAGAGGTGCTGAATTAGGGATGCTTGTCCTCTGCAGCAGCCAGAGAGAGAAACTCCCTCTCCAACTGAGATCAAAGGGTCACCAACTTTAGAGTTGGAAGGGACCTTCAAGATCATGTAGCCTAATCCTCTCATTTCACAGATGGGGAAACTGAGACCCAGAAAGGGGAAGGGACTCAACCAAAGGTAGCAAAACTGGATGACTATCTGGTTTTCCTTGCTGATGTTTGTTTTGTAATTAGCAAAGAGTAATAATAATTAATAGTTATATTGTGCTTTGAGGTAGCTGGGTAGTGAAGTGCATAGAGCTGGGCATCACGTGGAGTAATCCAATTGTCAATATTTTTTATAACTAGATGCTAAGCTCTTTTGTTTCTAAGCTACTGAAGGATGAAAAGATCTGCCAGTGCACTCAAAAGTTGACACCCTGGGAGAGAAGTATCATTGACCCTGCCCTAGTTACACTTGCTTCCTGAGTACAAGACCTGCCCTCTATCTACCATGCCACATCTCAGGAAATCTCATGGAGACTAAATTTAGGAGAATATCACCTTTTGACTGGCACTAAATGGAGACTTCCTAGCCCAGTTCATCTCCAATCAAACTACTTCCAGCTCAGTTGAGTTCCAACCCCACCATTTTTGCCTGAGTTCGGGCTGGTTCTTTCATCCCCTTGGAAGTTATTTCATTCATTTATCCTTGTTTATAGTATAGGGATATGCATAATGGAACCAAAGACTCTGGCAGTGTCTTCATGACTGCATGGACACGAAAGATACCAAAATAACCAGGTTCCCTCTGGTTGCTGTGCTTAGCATCAATTGCACTCGTTGGTGATTGGACCGTTTATCCTTGTTCCATGGAGCCCATCTCTATGACAATTATCAAAACGTTTCACTTGCTACTGCCTCTTGCTTCCTTCCAAGAAGGCAGGTACTAATCAATGCAACAGGAAACATGAGAAGAATATTACTTTAAAGATGTCAGAGAGAGGAAGAGGGTAGCTTTGGTTATTGAAACTAATGTGGATGGAATCTCACACCCTTCCCTCTTGAGCTCTTCTTGTGGGTGGATGGATGTGTCTGACTGGATGAGACTTGGGGACCTTTGGCACAGTCAAGGAGAAGAGACTCCAAGACAATTAATAGGATCCTGGATTTAGAACTGGAAATGACCTCAAAAGTCATCTGGTCTAACACCTTCATTTTACAGATGAAGAAAATGAGAACCTCAGAGAAGTTAAGTGAAAGAAGGAAATAAAGACTTATAAGCACTTACTCTGTGTCAGGCACTGGGTTAAGTAAACACTTTGCAGCCATTATCTAATTTGAGACTCACAACAATCCTGGGAGGTGGATTCTGTTGTTATACTCATTTTACTGGTGAGAAAACTGAGGTAGCAGACGTTAAGTGACTTGACCAGGATCATAGCACTAATAAAATATCCAAGTTTGGATTTGAGCCTGGGTCTTTCTGACTCCAGCTCCAGGTTCTATCCACAGAACCATTTAGCTGACTCTTTAACAGCTAGTACTTACCCTAAGTAGGATTTGAATTTAAGTACTCTAACTGCCAATTCAACATTCTGTCCACTACATCACGCAGTACCTGAACAGACATCTGTAGGGTATTAGGAAATTGTCAAAGCTCTTCTTGAAGGCAAGCAGACGTGGATGCTACTCTTTACCTTGATCCCTAGGTATCCCACAGGCTGAATGGACCATTAACTCTGGTTTCTCATAGGGCTGTCTTCTTTCTCAATTTTCCTTGTACTACTAGAGTTATTTATGTACATGTTGTAAAATCGCACGCGCGCGCACACACACACACACATAATGGAACGTAAGCTCCTTAAGGACAATTTGTCTTTATAGCTCAAGTGTCTAGCATTGTCGTGTGTGTGTGTGTGTGTGTGTGTGTGTGTGTGTGTGTGTGTGTGTGTGGTTTTATTGGTGTGGGAAGCTTGTAGTGAGGAAACTCCTTCTGCCAATGCAGAGCTGCCTGGGGAGCACTGATTGAGAGGCTAAGAAATCCTTGGTTGCCCATACAATTCCTGTGATTCAGAGGTAGATTTCCCTGACTCCCAAGACAGCTCTTCATCCACCACTTCAGGCTGTATCTCTGCAGTTACTTAATTATTAAACTCATTGGAAGATAAGGAAGCCAAATGGATTTCACCTACCAGTCTCCTCCCTCACTCTAAGAGGAAGTCCTCACTCACAGTCAATACTAATAACTCACACTTGTATTACATTTAAAGAATCTACAAAGTTCTTTCAGCATAACATCCTTGTAAGTATTGCCCTGTCCATTACAGAAGAGGAAACTGAGACCCAGAGGAGGAAAATAATTTGTTCAAGGTTATATGGTTAATAAACAGAACAAGGATTGAGACCCACTACTGTTTCTCTCTAAAGTCAGTGCTCTGTCCATTAAACCATACTGGTTCATAACAACAACATTTATAGCATTTATATACTGTTTTAAGGTTTGCAAAGTTCTTTAAAAGGATTTGCTTATTTTATCCCAACAACCCTGGAGGTAGGTCCTATTATTTTCCCCATTATGAAGAAATTAAGGTAGATAGAGCTTAAGTCTCTTGCCCAGGGACACACAAAATGCCTGAGGCTAGATTTGAACTCAGAACTTTCATTCTCCAGACCAGCTCTCTATCCCACTTTAACACCTAGTTAAGATACATTGTGAAGGTGATAGCCTGAGAGCAGGATGGAGGCATTCCAAAGGCAGCCAAGAGAGCCATCCACACACACCACAGTGTGTCTTAATCTTCTTCCTTGGAGGACAGAGCTTGTTGGGACACAGGGTGGAGAGCTGGGAGCTGGACATTCAGGCCGGTAGTGGATTCTCCTTCCTAACAGTTCCCCCAGACAGTTGATCATTTGTCCATATGCAGCCCTACACCTTTTATCTATGTACTATATACTCACACACACACACACACAGCAGAATGGCCCAGCCTAGAAGGCTAGACGGAGTTAGGAAGGCTTTTGTTCATTTTGCACTTTTGGTATTTCCTAGTAATGTTACCTAGCAGAGGTACTTCTCTAAAGAAATGAGAAATAGATGGATTGGGGAAAGGAGTTTCCACACCAAGGAAATCATGGCTGCTTGATGAAACAACAAAGGCACACATGTATAGACACTCTCCATCTTTTATTCACTGTCTTTCTCCCCACTCCAAGTCCAAAATTAGCCAAAAGGAGTGAAGAAATTCAGGATATCATAACTCACCAATGAGTTGCAATGTACCAATTGAAAAAGACTGCTCTGAGGATCATTATATACTCCACCTACCCCCATACTAGTTGGGTCTTGGATCTCAAGGAACAGAAACAGTGACAGCTGCTTCTAACTATGGGACTTATAAATAATGCATAAATCACCGGGGGCCACATACATACACACACACACACACACGCACGCACATATACACACAGGCTACAAGGAGACGTGCATTGCCAATTCTCTGCCTTCTTTGGTTTCCAATCATATACTGATTTGGGCATATGATTCCACCCAGAACAGCTTTGTTCAGAACTCTCAATCAGTTTGGAGTGGTCTGAAGTGAGTAGGACATTGTGTGTGTTTTTTATTGTAAGGTGACAAAGAAAGCAGAAGCCTTTTTCAAAATCATTCATCCAGGACAAGGAGAGCCCAGGAATGTCTACATGTAGTCATCATGAGTAAGTTAGATAAATATAAACACAGAAGTTTAGAAGAATTCCTTTGGTGTCAAGGGCTGTATCCCTGGGTCCATCAATTGCTCTTGATTACATGCCTTTCTCCTCATCTATAAAACTGGGCTGTTGGATTAGGTGACCTGTGAGGTCCATTCCAGCCCTAAATCCAAAAAAGAGAGAACTCTGGGAGTGGAGGAGGGGGATTAAAAGGGCACCTCAGGTAGCAAGGAGCACTTGAGTAGGCTCTAAAGGAAGTGAAGAGATTTTAGGAGATAAGAGGTGAGAGATGAGAGAAAGTGAAATCTGGTAAACAGCTATGCAAAAGCAGAGAAAAGGAGTGTCCTTTACCTTCAGGCGTAAAAATGCTTAGAAGAGATAGAACACTCAAGTCTTCTCTTTTCAAGCCTAGCACCATTTACATTACACTCTGACTTAACAAAGTCATCCATGTACTGAAGACAGAGTCATCCTTAGAGAAGACTAATCCATTTTCCTTCAGGTGTCACTCACACCCAGATAATTTTCTATTAAGTCATTTTCAAAGATTCTAGCAGGTGTACCCTAAGATTTCAAGACAAAGTTCATGTAACACCCCAGTCCCCTACCCCCTATCTTCGCCATACCAGGAAATAGAAGGGGCTATCTGGTCTTACTTCTGGGCTCAATCAATAAACATTTATTTTAGCACCTACTATGTGTTAAGCTATAAGATCATTTAAGGTGATTCAGAGGTAGATTTCCCTGACCATTTAAGGTGCTCCCAGAAAGCAAACATTCCCTAGTCCTGAGAAATCCAGACTCTCCAGGCTCTACTCCTGAGTCTCTGACTTTCTCTACCATACCCCTCAGGGTATCTTTTCCCTCCTCACTTTCCCCTTTTCAGCTTCCTTTGCTATATTGTTTTCTCTGATTAGACTATAAACTGCTGTGGGCAGGGATTGTCTTTCTCCTTTAATCTGCATTTCTGGCATTTAGCATAGTGCACGCATAGTAAATATTTCATAAAAGCTTTTTTTGGCAAAGAATAGTTTATTGGCCCATTCCCTTGCGTGTGTCACTCAGCAAGGGGTCCTTCTTCAGTGCCCAGAGACCCCAGGCTTGAAAGCAGTTGGGTGTGATATCCCTGACACCTGCCTCACACAGTTCAGTCATCATGCCAGAGAAATTCACAGTTAGTTCTCCAAGAACGGGATAACAACAGTGTTTGCTTTGAAGATTGGGTTCCATGTGCTCAGTTTAAATTCATCAGCCTATAGTGTTCAGGATCCATCCGCTACCTCTTGGCTCCTGCTAGGATCCTAAAGAGAGAGCATCCTTTCCATCTGGCCCTCTGAAGTCTCAGCCAGGCTGTGAAGGTAGTCATCTCAGGCTGCTTCAAGAGAATTGCTCGTTAAATTTCTAATGTGAGCCTTTGTGCTTCAGAAATCGGCAAACACGTTAAACCAGGGCTTGAGTTATCACTTTATTGATTGTCTTGCCTTGAGAAAGTGATTGGAGAAAGTGTGAATGATGCAGATTAAACTTGAAAGTGTGTCATGTGTGTATTCCCTCCCCTCTCTCCCCCAGACAGACAGTTGTCAAACATTTATCAATACACCTGTTACCTTCACAGTTAACTACTGCTACTCCACAGAACAGAATCTGAGTCTTCCCAGGCTTCTCCCTAAACAGCCCCTATTTTTCTCTTAAATTTCTCAAATCCCAAGGGTGCTGAGAAGAGGTTTGTTCCAGCTTACATACAAGTTGGAGTAGTAGTTATATGGAGCAACTAGATGGTGCAGTGAAAAGAGCACCAGACCTGGAGTCAGGAGGACTTGAGGAAAAAATCCAGCCGCAGACACTCGCTGTGTGAGCCTGGGCAAGTCACTTAACCCTGGTTACTTCAGTTTCCTCATCTGTCAAAACAGCAGGAGAAGGAAACTACAAACCACTCCAGTATCTTTGTCAAGAAAACCCCAAATGAGGTCACAAAGAGTCAGACACAACTGAAATCACTGAACAACAGATTCATCAAACTAACCAGTGTACTTGTTCTTTCCTGTTTACGTGAGCAATTAAAGTGGTTTGATGAAGGATATGATGGGCCTCTGTACACATTTATTTCCTACCTGCATCCTTCACATCTGGAAAGGAGCCCTCCATCATGCCCACTCTTCAGAATCCCAACCTTGTGCCAAGGTTCATCTCAACTCCTGCCTTCCTTCTCGTCTATTTTGTCCTTTTCCTACTCTTTCTTTTCAGGTTATTTGAGAATCATAGATTTAAGGGACCTAGGGAGACCTTAGAAGATCCTTCTAGAAGTCCAGTTCTCTCATTTTTACAGCTGAGGACAACTGAAGACTATGGAGGTCAAGGATCTGCCCAGGGTCACTAGTTATTCCACAACAGAAAAAGGTTTTGAACTCAGGTCTTCTAACGCCAAATCTCATCTTCTTTCCACCAAACCCCACTACCTCTGTGTTTGCTTACCTGCTTATATGTTGTATTCCCAAGTAGAATGTAATGAGGTCAGGGACTGCTTTGTCACTTTCGTCATGTCCCCGATAACTAGCACAGAGCTTGGCACATTTTGTTGTTCAGTTGTTTCCATCATGTCTGACTCTTCATGACCCCATTTGGGGTTTTCTTGACAAAGATACTGGAGTGCTTTGTCATTTCCTCCTCCAGCTCATTTGACAGATGAGGAAACTGAGGCAAACAGGGTGAAGTGACCTGCCTGGCTGCTTAATAAAATGCCTACAATTATTTTTGTTGAATCAAAGGGCTTTCCAGGTAAGCTCCTAAAGCTGCTGTGTGTAGACAGACACCTCTGCCCAGAGCAGTAGAGACAGAATATCAAGACTGCCCCCCCTAGTCGTGAACTATCAACTCTTTATTTACAATTTAATAAAACATTCATGCAACACACCACAGGACTACAAGGTGACAACTCTCCCCCGCTCCCACCAAAGACCCCCTACCCCCTTTAAAGAGGAAAACGCATCTCATTAGAAAAGTTCCCAAGAATTCAGAAGACTGAATGACCAAAGGTCCCAGGATCAGGACTATTTCACTGAGTTTCTCATCAATGAAAATCAGTTTCAACTTAGAAGACTTCTGTCAGGGAAGTCAGAAGACACTGTAGGCTGAGGGTTGAGTCCTGGAGATTAGAAGTTCACAGCTGATAATTACTGTAGAAGTGAACTGGGTTCCACTATAAACCAAATACTACCTCCCCAAATTCATCCTAGTAATTAGGACAAGCCAAAGAGGAGAAAACACTGGACCAATTAAACCAGTTCTGGCCTTCCTCATAATCTCTCCCACCAGAAACCAAAACGAGTTTATTTTCTAGTCCATCCGAATGGTCTCTTTATATCATTTGTGTGCCTGGTTTTTGCTTTCTTTTTCTTCCATACATTATGATGTTGCATTACAGACGTGTTCTGGGTTTCACATATGTGTCTTGTCTCTCCAGCTACGGGCCAGATCCCATCTTCATGAACTCCAGGTTTTAACTCTCTTGGGGATCAGCAATTAGATATATTGGATATTTCTTAAAATAATAGGTGATCTGAGAAAACTTGGAAGTCTGGTTTAGGTACTAGTTCCCTCTAAGTCATCTTAGAGTTTCCAGCTAAAATGAAATGGTACAATATTTGTTTGACCTGTAGAGCCTAAGTTCTTCTGGAACAGGGGATGTATCTTCTACTGCATCTGTGCTCCTCATAGCAACTAGAACATAGCTCTCTATACAGTAGGCACTCAATATTTATTGACAGACTGGCTAAAGAAAGTCCTATGACAAGTGAATTTATTACTGGAGATGGGGTAGGGAATGGACCTGTGATTTAATTGGTTATGGGAAATTCCCAGGTGGGGAAACATCTCTACCAATACATCTTCTCAGATCACTGATAGGACTAGACCTGAGTCCTATAGCCCTGGGCTATGACACATAGTATGTTTCAGAGATGAGATTTGAACGCAGTTTTACTTTTATTCACTACATGAGCCTAAAACTCCAAAATGTGTTGATTACTGTAGCAACTTCTGTCTTTTTTTTTTCTTTCTGGGTAGCCAGGAGGATTTGGGTCAGCACTGCTCTTTTGGTACTTCTTAAGATGACATTACAAAACTCCCTCTGAGCAGTGCCTTAGCACCTGAAATCTCTTGCTTCTGTACCTAGATAATTATATTCATCTAGATCAAGGGTGGGGAACCTGTGCCTTCAAGGTCACATGTGGCCCTCTAGGTCCTCAAGTGTGACCCTATGTTCTGTGAAGTTTGAATTCAGTCAAAGGGCCACACTTGAGGACCTAGAGAGCCAAATGTAGCCTCGAGGCCATAGGTTCCCCACATCTGGTGTAGATTAAAAGAAGCCTGAAGGGAGAGTTATGGCATCCCAGAGCTGGAAGGGGGCTCAAAGGTGGTCTAGTTCAATTTTCATTTAATCAAAAACCCCTTCTTTGATATTATGACCTACCCTCCTTCCAGTGGGTGGGAAACCATTACCTCTAGGGAGAACCTATCCCACTTTGGGACTATTGGAATTGTTAGAAAGTTTTGATTTTCCCTGAGTCTAAAACTACCTCTCTGTAACTCCTACTCATTGGATCTGCCCTCTGGGGCTAAGGTGAACAAATCCAATCCTTTTCTCATATGATAATACTTCCATATTTCCTCTGAGTTTGGACTTCCTGACCTGGATTTGGAGAACTTTCTTTAAAAAAGAGTATATATATATATGTAATATGTATATATCTTTGTGTGTGTATATATATGTATATATCTATACATATGTATACACACGTATATAACTGAATTTCAATTTAATTGGTTTAATTTGTAACTCTCTGTGTTTTCTTTCATGCATTTAAAAATATGATTCTGAGAAGGAGTCTACAGGCTTCATCAGATGGCCAAAAGGATCCAAGACATACAGGAAAAAGTTGAGAACCCCTGGTCTAAGTCTTCTCTTCTCCAAACCAACCAACCTGAGTTTCTTTAGGCAATCCATGTAAGGCTTGATCACCCTTTGGACACTTTTCATTTTGTTAATATCCTTTATAAAACATGGTGCTTGAAAAGGACCAGAATGCTTCAGAATTGGTCTAATCAGAGCAGGGAAAAACAGGACTATAATCTCCCTTATTCAACCTTGGTGATTGTCCTCAACTCTGTGAAGGATGGTTCTTAGAAAGGCATCAGGCTGACATCTATCTCAACAGAAACTAAAGCTAGAGGAAATAGACTACCATTACATCAAGAGGGACTTAGTTTAGACATTAGAAAGAACTTCCTGGTATTAAGGGTGATTAGACAATGCATGACTAGGCCCTGGACTTCCCCTATGCCTAGAAGAAAGAGAGATCTCGAAAATCTCCATGGGTCTAATGCATCCTAATTCAAATTTCTAGATAAGATTTAAGAATCATATAGACAGATTTTGTTGGGTTCTAATGATGTGGTCCATACTTAGAATAAACTGCTTGGGGGATCAAGAACTCTGACTACCTTGGACTTGATACTCCTGGCCACCCAATTAGCTTTATTCTGTTTGATGATGGTGACTCTTAGCTAACCTCTCACAAATATGTGCCTTTAGACACACAGACTGGAGAAGTGAGTGTGGGACATAAAATGGCAGATTTAACTAAAAATTGGGAGAAAAAATGAACTCAAAACCACATACTCACCATTGATGTTGAGTTAGTAGCATCATATTTATACCTGAAGGACCTTATGGGATCTTTGTACACCTACTAAGAGTTATTGGCATTTAAGCTGGAGGCTCCCAGAGGGCATGGACCAGGTCTTACCTAGTCACGCTGTACAGGCAAACAAGCATTTACTGAGTGCTTTTTGATGAGGAGACACTCTGATTTAGAGAAGGAGGAGGGCAGCAAGAAGACCCTATTACCTTACCCAGCCATAGACTTTACTGAGGCATATATCTACCTCTCCCACCAAAGAAGCAGAAAAACACAGAAAGTAAGTAAATTTTCATCTTTCCTTCCTCCCCTCTCCAAGTTGGTACTAAACTATCATCTTTCTTAGAAGAGCCAAGAAGATGAGTTATCCCTTCCTCTCCTGTAGACTTTCATCATGGTGGTGTAGTATTGCCTGGTGACAGTAGAGGTCACTCTTAGCATTGCCATCCAGAGTAAATGTCTGGAAGAAAATGAAGGAAGTAGGGTGCCTGGAGTAGTGGTTGGTTGTTGGTGCCATTGAGTAGTCCAGCACTTCATTAAGCCCAGTGAGTCTCAGATGCCACTCTCCAGTCATTTTCTTTTCATAGTCGGGACATCCAGGTTCAGAATCTCCGACAACCATCTGGTTGCACTCTTTTGTTTTCCCCATCCCTAGTTATAAATAATTTGCCCCTTTCCCCAACCTTCCAGGGCATGGCAGATGGGGAAACTTGGCCATCACCTAGGTAGGTTAAACGTTAATGAACGATCCTTGCTCCCCATTAATGGACTCTGGTTCCACACACCGTCCTTTCCTTCGAGTGACTCTTCGGTTACGGTGAAATTTGGCGTAGCAGCGGAGCCCTGTGCAAAGAAAACAACAGAAGAGTGAAGAAGGGGGCCATCTGTCCTGGGAGAAGAGACAGGCTCTGTGTGTGCACACAGTATTTAAGCATGCACACACATGTGTCTTCTCAATGGCTTTTAATGTCTCTTCTACTTCAAAATCTAGGATCCTATGAGTTCCTCTATAGATGAGTATTTGCCCTGGGATATATGTTTGTTCTCTCCAAAGTTACTAATGATTTCTTAATAGACAAATCTTATGGCCTCTTCTCAGTCTTCATCCTTCTTGGTTTCTCTGCAACATTAAACATTGTTGATCACCCTCTTCTCCCTGACATTCTTGTCTCTCTAGGCTTCCTTAACACTATTCCCTCCTGGTTCTACCTGTTCTCAGTCTCCTTTGCCGGATCTTTACCCAGGTCCCATTCAATAACTTTGAGTGTTCCACCAGGGCTCTATCCAGGCCCTCTCCAAGTCTTCTCCCCCTATACTGCTTAACCTGGTGATCTCATCATTTCCCATGAATTTAATTTCCATCTCCATACTGATGATTCTCAAATCTACTTATCCAGACCTAATGTCTTTGCTCAGCTCCAATCTTGCATTTCCAACTGCCCATTAGACATTTCAGACTGAATGTCCTGTAGACATCTTAAACTCAGCAAGTCCAGAACTGAACTCATTATCTTTCCCCCTAAACCTTTCCCTCTTCCTAACTTCCATGTTGAGGGTACCACCATCCTCCAGTCATCCATACTTACAACCTGGATGTCATCTTTGATTCCTCACTCTCTCTAGTCCCCCATATCCAATCTATTGCTAAGGCCTGTCCATTTTGTTTTTGTAACATCTCTCTCATGTGCCCTTCTCTGACCCTGCCACAGTCTTAGTGTAGGACTTCATCACCTTATAACTGGATTATTGCCAGAGTCTGCTGGTTGGTCTCCCTGATCCAAACATCTCCCTACTCCAATCCATGTTCCACTCATTTGCCAAAGTGATCTTTCTAACCACAGGTCTGACTGTGACACTTCCCTCCCCACCCCATACACCTTCATTCAATCAAGTCCAGTGGTTCTTTATCATTTCCAGGATCAAATATAAAATTCTCTGGCATTCAAAGCCCTGCATAATTTGTATCTCCTCCCTCCCCCATCTCTAGTCTTCTTATACTTTGCCTCCCCCTTCCCCACCATGTACTCTTTGATCCAGGAACATGGCTTCCTGACTGTCCTTGACACAAACCATATCATTCTCCAAATCTTGGCATTTTCACTGACTGTCCCACATGCTCCCCATGCTCTCCCTTCTCATTTCTGTCTCCTCCTCCCAGCTTTCCTGACTTCCTGCAAACCTCAGCCTAAATCCCACCATCTATAGGAAGCCTTTCCTGATCCTGCCTTAAATTCTAATGATTTCCTCTCTTGCGTACTTCCAATTTATCCTGTTTATAGCTTGTTTGTATGTGGTTGTTTGACTACTGTCTCTCTCACTAGACCGTGAACTCTTTTAGAGCAGAGACTGTCTATTGCTTTTCATTTAGCATAGTGTCTGGCACATAGTAGGCACTTGATAAATGCTAATTGACTGATTGATATGTAGAATCTATTTACTCATATTGTTAATGAAAACAGAGATCTCTGGTGTTTTTTTTTCTTCCTGCCCTGACCACTAAATGTCTTTTCTACCAGACTTTCTGACTTCAAGACAAGGTTCCTATACTCAGGGCATGAGAGATTGTTCATGAGTAGCTAGGAACTCAACTGTCTTTTCATAGATTGCTATTTAAGGGTAATGTAGACTGATTTCTCAGAGTCTACTTGCTTTTCCTCCTCGTTTTAGTGACAGACCTTTAGGGAAACTACTCTGGGTTTAGCATATGACTTAGGTCTCTCAACGATTAGTACCCTGAACTAATTATTTTTTCTTGAAATATAAGTCCACTTTGGCAAAGAATTGGAAATTGAGGAGATGTCCATCAAGCAGAGAATAACTGAATAAGTTGTGATGGAATACTATTGTGCTATAAGAAATGACAAGTAGGATGCTCTCAGAAAACTTGAATGAACTGATGCAAAGTGATATGAGCGGAACCAGGAGAATGCCATATACAGTATCAACTATTGTACAATGATCAACTGTGAATGATTTAGCTATTCTCAGAAATACAATGATCTGAGACATTTTCAAAGGACTTATGATGGAAATGCTCTCAATCTCCAGAGAAAGAACTGTTAGAGTCTGAATGCAGATCAAAGCAGACTTTTTTTGGACTTTCCTTTTTGTTGCTGTCATTTTGATATGTGTTTTCTTTCACAGCAGGAATAACACAGGAAAATATTTTGCATGACTGTACATGTATAAACTATATAAAATTGCTTGCCTTCTCAATGAGGGGGTAGGAGAGGGAGGGAGAATTTGGAACTTAAAATTAAAAAAAAATGTTAAAAAATTTTTTACATGTAATTGGGGAAAAAATAAAGTGTTACATGAAAAGAAATACCAACAATAAAAAGAAACCTAAACCCACTTCCAGGGAGGAGGCAGGGGCTTAGGTCACATGGGACTGACTTGAGAGGGATTAACTGAGCAGATGGAGCCTTGGAAGCAGGCAGGTGGCTTGAGGGCTGTAATGCAGTCTATCCAGGCACCCCAAATGCAAGAGGAAGTAGAACCACCTGCAACCTGATGGCTTTGCCTTGATGTTGCCTGTTGCTGCTGCTTCCAAACAGACAACAACAGGGTGAGTCTTTTACATCAGTAAAATGGCGTTGATCACTCTTTATAATATGAGTAATAAATACAATCGCTAGAAATAATAATAAAAGCTAATATTTATATAGTGCCTACTATGTGCTGGGCACTGTACTAAGTTACAAATAGTATCTCATTTGATTCTTATGACAAGCCCTGGGAGGTAAGTGCTATTAGTATCCCCATTTTACAGATAAGGAAACTGAGGCAAACAGAATTGAAGTGACTTGCTCAGGGTTACCTAAGTCCCTACCTCCTCCCTGGGGGGAAATGGGGTTATGTTTCAAGAAAAAAAACAGTGGAGGGTACTAATACTTGAGACAGCTAAGTCAAGCTAAACCTGGAGTAGTTTTCCTGAGGGTCTGTCACTAAAATAAGGAGGAAAAGCAGTAAGCTTAGCAGGCAAGATTTGAACTCAAGTGTTGCCGGGGCAGCTAGATATAGCAGTGGATAGAGCACCAGCACTGGGCCAAAGTCAGTAAGACTTGAGTTCAAAACCAGTCTCAGACACTTATTAGCTGTATGACCCTGGACAAGTCATTTCACCCTGTTTGTCTCAGTTTCCTCATCTGTAAAATGAGCTGGAGAAAAAAATGGTGCACCCCTCCAGTATCTTTGCCAAGAAAACTCCAAACAGGGTCACAGAGAGTTGGACATGATTGAAGTGACTGAACAACATCTTGACTCCAGTCTCAGCACACTGTCCACTGTGCCACCTAGCTACAAAGGACATTAAATGGAGCTGATGAATTTGTTACTATAATAGCACTTTTTTTTTTCAAAACTAGATTTGGGACTTAATTTATATGAGGGACTCTCAGTAAGGAAACTCCCTCTATCAATACCATTTCTTCTGCGTCTCATTAGTCTCTCATAACAACCCTGTGAGGCAGTTGCTATAATGATCTCCATTTTTCAGGTGACGAAATGGGACCCAAAGAATTTAAGTGACCTTCCCAGGGTCACATAGCTAGCAAGTGGTAGAATCAAGATTTGAACTCGGGTCTTTCTGACTCCAAGTCTAGTGCTCTGTCCACTTTCACACTTGGTTTGATAACAATAGATAAGTCTGTGCATGGAGAGAGATGGGAAGGATGGTGAGAATCGTATTATGGTCCTTCATGGTTGTGGGGTCTTTTTGTGTTGAAAGAGGATGAGATTTCTCCTTCCCTTAGAATGACCTTTCTTGGCCAAAGCATGTAGCATCCCTCCCTTTGGGGGACAATCCTTCTTGAACTCAGTAAGGCTGGTCCTTGGAGAATTATCTCCCATTGGAGCCTGACTCAAAGTCTTTTCAGACCCTACCAGAGAGCGGAAACTCAGAAAGCAGAGCCTTCAAGAACACAGGGTCACCTGTGTACCACAATAAAGCATTAGAGCACTTTAGTGAGGAGATGATCCTCATGAAGACCTGAGTTAAAATCTTGTCTCAGACACTTACTAGCTGGGTGATAGCTTTAAGCCTCAGTTTTCATCTATGAAATGGGGATGAAAACTTACCTCACAGGATTGTTATGGGAATTAAATGAGATTATGTATACAAAATGCTTTACAAATTTTAGTGCTATATAAATAAATATAAGCTATTGTTACCAAACATAGTTATTGACCAAGCTAGCTATCGAATTTCTATCTTCTGGTTTAAAATTCATTGTTCTTTCCACTGTCAAATAGTTAACTAGGGGTTCACTAAAAACCCTTCTTCTTAGGGAGACTTAAAAGCCTGAGACTGAAAACTCTCTCTAAGGGACAAGGGAAAAGGTAGGAGGTGATGGAGAAGAATTGGAAGCATGCTGAGGAGCCTCAGGGAACACGACACTGCCACTGTGGAGGTCATGGTTCTGATGGTGTGGAGTGTTGGGGGGTTTTTCTCCCCTCTGCCACAGCCTGAATTCCTCAAGTTAGCAAAGCAACAGAGACACCAGGGAGAAAACAAAGCTGTTGTATGGAGTTGTAGCCATCACACTGCTGAGGATGGAGTGGGTGATTCCTACTTGGCTCCTCTATTTTCTTCCTGATTCTTCTTTCTCTCAAGGGAGGCATGAGTTTTCAAAAGAAAAGTTTCTCTAACTTTTAGACTTTTTTCCCTCCTAACTTTCTGTAACTCAAAGGATTCTTAAAATGTGGTCCAGGGAACCTGTGGCTCACTGAGACCTTTTCAGGGGACCAGTGAGATCAAACTATTTTTAATAATACTAAGACACTTAAAATTTTACATACAGCAAATATTGACAGATAGAACCCACATAAACAAAAACTCTTTTGTGTGTGTGTGTGTGTGTGTGTGTGTGTGGGTCCTCAAGATAGTAAAGGGATCTTGAGACCAGAGAAGTTTGAGAACCGATACTATGAGATATTGGTCACTGTCCTTGTATGTGCTTGGGAAGAATGCAAAAGTAGGTGGGCAGGTCTATGGCTCTTGGAACACTTGGGTGTATAAATGGGTATGTGTGCACACCCACATGAAACCTCCCTCCCTCCATTTGACATTCTTCCTTATATCACTGGGGCATCCAACTAATGTCTTAACATAAACCACAGGGATCTTGATAAGCATTTGTATTACTTCCCAAAATCAGGGAAAAGATTAAATTTATCTGGAGCATGAGCAGGAAGAACCTGAATTTTGAATTTATATTAAGTAGTAGAAAGAGATAGAGGAAGTTAGAGGAAGCCTTAGGTAAATTTTCCACTGACTTCTCCCCTGAAGTAAGTTCAAGAGGGTCCATTCTCTATTCTCAGTCCCCCAAAGGGAGGGGAGAGGACATCGGCCAAGAAAAACTTTTCAACGATGGGACAGTTACAAGGGAGAACTAGGAAATACTATGGGGGTCCCAAGAAGGAGTGACAACTAACTTTCCTGGCAAACCAAATACCTCCAGCTTCTTTTCTAATGATATATAGATTTTTACATTCCCCACTCCCAAAATACAATATTCAGAAGTCTTTAGCCTGGGCTCCATCTTTGATCCCTCACAGCGTCCCCTACAGCTGGCTCACTTGGGAACTAGGTTTAAGAGGGAAATAATTTTTGTTGAATTCCTTTCAATTCTTTAAAGCCCAATTCCTACTCTCCAGGAAACCTCCTCTCATCTTCCCAAGGAATCATCACCTTTTGGGTCTCACAGAGCTGTTTATTTGCTAATGTTATTTGGTATGTTACTGCTTTTATAGTAGATTAAAGTTTTAAAAACACTTTACATCTGTTATCTCATTGGGATACCCACAACTGGGTGTGTTAAGGACCCATCTCACTAATGAGGAATAAGGGAAACAGAGGGATGTAGTGACAAAAAAAAAAAATAATTATCATTTATATAGCACTTGAAAATTTACAAAGAGTTTTATAATTATTTTCTAATTTTATTCTCACAACCACTCTGGGAGGGAGGTGCTCTTATTATCTCCATTTTATAATTAGGGAAACAGGTTAAGTGACTTCCCCAGGGAAACATATCTAGTAAATGTCTGAAGCAGGACCTGAACTCAGGTCTTTTTGACCCCAGGTTTAGTGTTGTATCCACTGAACTATCTACTTGTCAATATTATCTCACTAGATCCTTATAAGTGAATGGGTTAAAAACAAATTTTACAAATTAAACCAGAGAATCATATAGGAAGAATAATGATGATGCAAAAATGCTGTAAAGTTTGGAAAGTTATTTACATAGGTTATCTCATTTGAGCTTTACAACAACCTTGTGAGGTAGAGCTGCTATTGTGACCTTCAACTGAAAGATGAGAAAATTGAAGCAGATGAGGTGAAATGACTTGCCTGGGGTCATATAGCTAATAACTTGCAAAGGTGGCATATGGACCCAGATCTTCCTGACTTCCAAGTCTACCAATCAATCAATCAAGAAGCTTTCATTATGTGTCTGCTATGAGCTAGGCAATGGAGATACAGAGACAAAAAAGAAGTCATCTCTGATCTCAAGAATCTTACATCCTATCAGAAAAAACAACATGTATAAACAGAATAAATATTAAATCTACCTCCTCTACCAGGATGTCTCCCAAAGTCCTGGTTATGAGAAAATAGTATGAGAAATAAGGCCTCCTGGTTCCCTCCCCACCCTATGCCAAAAGAAGTAGGCTAGAGAGAACTTACCTTCCATGCACATGCAGTCATCAAAACATTTGTTATTAAGGCCCCGGTTATGAGGTTTGCAGAGATGTTCCCGTAAATCACAGCACGACCCTGCCAAGATATCAAGCATGGTCAGACTCGCCAGGCAGAGAGCCTCTCCCTGCTATTCCCTGAGGGACTGCCCCCTTTAAAGGGAATCCATCATCTCCATGTCAGGGACGCAGCCCCAGAAGAGAGGGTGGTGTATGGGCCAGCTGGTGTGGAGAGACGTCATGCTGGGCTCACTGAGGGATGTCACCAGAGGCTCCCTCCAGGGAAGGCCAAGATTCCCAGCTGCCGGAGGCTACTTATTGATCACTGAGGAAAAATAAACTGCATGCGACCATTTCCAGGGCAGAACTGGCAGGCCCAGCAGAATGAGAGAATTTTACAGTTACAAAGGATCTCAGAGATTATCTAATACAGCCCTCCTCAATTTAATACTAGCAATAGTTGGCATTTACATAGGGCCTAAAAGTTTATAAAACACTTTACAAATGTTATCTCATTTTTTTCCTTACAACTCAGGGGGTTGGGTGCTATTTTATACCCATTTTACAGATGAGAAAACCAAAGGAGACAGAGGTGAAATGAGTTGCCTAAGGTCACAGAGTTAGGAAGGGTCTGAGGCTAAATTTGAACTCAGGTCTTCCTGACTCCAGGTCTGGTGCTCTGCAAAGAAAATGAGGGTCAAGACAGATAGCTAGAGGATGAGTCTACCTGCAGTATCAGTTACACTGATACTGCAGCCAGACTGGTTTTTAAGACATCTTCAGAGTTTTTTTTCGGCATCACAATTCCATATACATTGAGTGCTGTATGGTTTTAAAAATGTTTTCCTCTCTTAGGCTCAGTTTTCTCATCTGTAAAATAGGATTAATAATAGCTCTTTCCTTCAGGGTTATTATGAAGACCAAATGACATCACCTACATGAAACACATTGCAAAGAGTTACGTAAATACTAGTTAGTATTAACACAAGTGAAATGAATGGCAAATCTCCGCCATCTTTATGCCTTTGCTCACTCCTTTCCCATAACTAGGATGTCCCTCTCTTCCTTTTCAACCACCACAATCTCTTGAAGTCCCTCCCTTCCCTCAAGGTCCATGCAAGATCTCCCCATTTCCACAAAGCCCTCTGATACCCCCACCCAAGTAAATACAAGTTTTCTCCCCTGAAATTTTCTGTATTTTGTTTTTTTGCCAAGCCATCTCCTTTCCCCTAATGGTCTGCCTTGGTGAGGGGATGGGGAGTTTCCCCTAACTGGAGGTCTTCAAGCAGAGGTTGAACAGCCCCTTGTGAGGATATTGTAAAGGGATTCTTGGTCAGGTAGGGGTTGGACTCCATGGTCCCTGAGGTCCCTTCTGACCCTAAGATTCTGTTAGCTCATCCTCCCTTGTACCATGGTTGATCTGGGGTTAGTCCTTCTCCTTGTTCCCATTAGATGATAAATAGGCAGGGTCCATGCCATGGGTGTCTCTGCATCCCTAACCCATCGTAGATACTCAAAATAAATGTTTGTTGAATTGATCAAACTGGGCAAAAAATGAAAAAATCATCAGTCAGTCAGTTGTTTGGTTTCCATGACATAAACCCTTTTTAATTCTGCCTCACCCCCACCATCTGACAAGCAGAAACAATTTGTCATGGAAAACAGCTGTCAAATTTGCTTTGTGATGGGCATGACAGCCATCATAGTGAAACAGGTGGCAGCATAAACACAGGCTTTATTCATTGTTCCCTGAAGATCTGTTGCCTGGGTGACAGGATAGAACAGAATTTGGCCCCACTCATCTTCAACAGGAAGTACTGGAGAGAGAGGAATATCAGATTCCAGACAGATCCTCTAGTTTTGCCATCCTTAACAGCCCTCCTCGGTAGGCTTGAGAACCATGTCCCTCTTTCCCTCTCCACCCTCTTCCCTATAGAAGATTCCCTGGTGTGATGGAGAAGGAGTACCTGGGAGACAGTCAAGGTGATGGTCACAGGGTTCCTCTCTAGCTGCTGATGTTTCGTTGCCATAGCCTGGGCTTTTACTCTGATGTTTCTCTGAAAAGGAGAACATTCTAGGTTAGAAAGCTGACAGACAGATCCCTCTTTTCTCCTTTCCCTCCCTGGTGGGCTGCCACCCAGAGTGTGGGGAACCAGTATCCCCCAGTCCTGCCCCGGCTCATCTTCAGGCTTGCCGTGAAACTCTGCAGATTATTAGAACTGACCGGAAGAACCCCAGAATGGCAGAATGTGAGAGTTGGAAGGGACTTTGGTGGTCATCAAGTCCAATCTTTATATGAAAGAATTCTCTGCATCACATATCTGGACCTTAGAGAAAGAAGCTATAGAAGCAGAAGATTTAGGGCTAGGAGGATTCTTATAGGTCAGTGTGTCCAACCATCTCGTTTGACAGAGAAGGAAACCGAGGTTTAGACACATTATTGGATGTTACAGACCGTCTCCCTGCCTATAGTACAGGGGAATTGGGGAGGTCATTTATCAATCTCAGGTAGACTTTGAGAGGATATTTGTGATATGGTTAGGGAGTGACATAACATTAAAACTCTCCTGCTTCTGAAATGAACATTTCTATGGAGTGAAAAGATGAATTCTTTCAGTTCAGAACTGTGGGCAAGTTGGATCATTTGCCTTAAATCAATCAAGCATCATATGTCTGTGGAGGGGCAGGTACTGGGTATATGAAGATAATGGGGGAACTGTTCCTGTCCTCAAGGAGCTTATATTTTATCAGGGAAAAAACAGGGGAATATACCCACATATGTATGTATGTATAAAAATAAATACAAGATAATTTGGGGGTGGAGGATGAAGAAACTGAGCTTTGAAGGAAATGAGAGATTCTAAGAGGTAGGAATACAGAGGAAGGGCATTCCAGGCATAGGGCACAGCCTGTACAAAAGTGAGGAGAGCACAATTTCAATCCATTTCTATATATTTCTGTACTATACACTATATTGCATTATAGTCCCAAAGAATACTATTTCTAGGCTGCGAGGTAGCTCAGTAGATAGAGTACTGGAACTAAAATCAGGAAGATCCAAGTTCAAATCCTACCTCAGACACTGCCTACTCTATGACCCTGTGCATAACATTTATTACTGTCTGCCTCAGCTTCCCCATCTGTAAAATGGAAATAATAATAGCACCCACTTCCCAGAATCCAATGAGATAATATTTGTAAAATGCTTTGCAAACTGTTAATTTTTATATAAATGCCAAGTATTCTATGGACCTAGGTTCACTCAGAGTATTAAAAAGATATACTATATCTTGAGTTATAGATTGGCTTCTTAGAGACTGGTCTTTGAGGTCTTTTACAGATGAACCTTAATAATCAGTGTATAAAAATTTTTAAATGAGTCACAGAAATAAGATAGAAAGTAATGAAGATAGAATCACTATTTGTTGCTGATTTGAAGATCTGAGTCATTTTGCAGGACTGTGACAGATGGTGGAATGGAAAGAACAGTAGATTTGGAGCTAGGGTATCTGGGTTCAAATCCTGATTCTGCCATTTACAAGTGACCTTGGGGAAGTCACTTTCCTCTCTTGTTCTTGTTTTTCTCATTCTCTCAGGGTCTCAGCTTTCTCCTCTATAAAATAAGTGCGTCAGACTGGATGTCATCTGAGGTCCATTACAATTCTAAACCTCAGGAATGAATCTGAAAGGTTAGCATGCAGAAGATAGATCAGACTTGCTCTGATTGTCCCTGTAACAGAATTAGGATTAGGTTATAGAAGGATTATAGGCAGAGGTTATAGAAGGATTTTAGCTTGATATTAGGAAGAAACTTCCTCACAAATGGAGCAGTTCCTTAGTGAAACAGGCTGCCCTCCAGGTAGAGGTTAGATGGCTTCTCCAACTAAAGTTTGGGCAGCTGCTTGTCAGGGGTGCTAGAGAGGGGATTCTTTTTCAAGTAGAGGCTAAATTCATGGCTTTTGAGGGCCCTTACAACTTAGAGATCCTGAAATTCTGTGCATCAGAATTGAGCCCTAAGGTCTAGCAGGGGAAAAAAAGTACAGGTGAAGTTGAACCACGAATGAGTTATGAGGAGGAAGGGAGGGAAGATATACCTTTCTTCTTAGGAGAAGGCCACATGTCAGGTTTTAAGTCTTCGTAATCAGTCCAGTCAAATAAAGCCATGTCCAGGGTGGGCATCACATCTCCATCAGGTCTAATCCGAGCCTGGGGAGAAGACAAGATAGAAAGATCAATGAGATATATTGATTCAAAAAGTCAGAATTTTTCAGAAAAGCCTAAAAGAGTTGCATGAACAGATGCAAAGTGAAATGTACTCTGTACAAAAGTAACAGCAATACTGCAAGATGTTTACTGTGAATGAGTTAACTATATTCTCAGCAATGCAATGATCTAAGACAACTCTGAAAGGTTTAGGGTGAAAAATGCCAGAGAAAGAATTGATGGTGTCTGAATACAGACTGAAGTGTACTTTTTTTTTTACTTTATTTTTCTTGAGTTTTTATTCTGTCTTCTTTCACAATATGACTATGATGGATATGTTTTGCATGACTACACATGTATAACCTATATGGAATTGCTTGCCTTCTCAATTAGAGGGGCGAGGAGGGAGAAAGGGAGAGAATTTAGAATTCAAAGTTTTAAAAATAACTAGTTAAAACGTTTTAACAAATGTTAAAAATTGTTTTTACATGTAATTGGAAAAAATAAAATGTAAAATTTTTTAAAACTCTCCCCAAAAATCATAATTAGAGAAACCAAGGGCTACAAAGGAAGCACTGGTGAAATCATTTATTAATAAAACATCTCAGACCAAGAGGCATCCTTTTGGCTGATGTGGTTTACTCTGAACCCCAAAAGTCACTTTGGTTCTAGGGTTTCTGCAGCCATAGGGAGTTATGGATTATAATTATATAATTAATTAATTATATATAATTATAGTTATTGGTCAGGATGTCTAAATGTAGTAACACCATTGGATTATGTTGATCTCAAAGTGAATTATTCATTAGTATTTATGAGGAGTAGCCACATGTCACTTCCTTCCTTTAGACTGGATTCTCAATGTATTTTAGCCTCATAGATCCCTAGGATAGTATCTGGTAAAGCTTCTGGACCTGTTCACAGAGTAATATTTTTAAATACTTAAGATAAAACACATGGGGATTATGAAGAAAATAATTACTTTGAAATACCTTGAAATTTTAACAATCAACTCAATCAAATTGGAGCTGGTTCCAACATCCTCCTTTAATATGATCTAAACTTTGGGACAGGTCCCTTTAGTAAGGCCTCTTTAAGGGGCCCCTTCTTTGATCAAAAAGGAAGAATGTTCTGATGGACTGAGGAAGCCCAGGCTCTAGTCTTGGCTAGTAATCAACCAGCAATCAATTCCTGCCTTTATTAATATTTTAGTAAAATATAAAAAACTCCTAGTCTTCAGACCTCCAATGATGAAATCTTGCCTAAGAAGTTGATGAAGACAGCTCAGGACCCTGAACCCAAGGGCACTGGGAATGGCAAACTACTAGACCTACTGCCCAGTCAGTCAAGGAATCAACCCCTGGGGCAATGGCTTCTACAGGTGTCACATCCCTTGCCTACTCAGCTTCTGAAACTCCTGAAAAGAAAGTTTTTCTCACCAAAGTCCTTGGCAATGCTAAATGACTTACTATCAAAAATGGACATGGTTTTATTAGTGGGAATAATTTAAAGAGACATTGCTATTTGTTTTATTTGGCTATAGTTTGCATTGTAAAGATTTGTTTGCATGTTGTTTCCCCCATTGGGCTCCTGCTCCTTGAGTGCAGGGACTGTCTTTGGCTTCATTTTGTATCCCTAGCACTTAGCACAGGGCCTGACACATAGAAAGAGCTTAAGAATGCTTGTTGATGATTGATTGATTGCTTTGCTGCTTCCCCCCAAGGATCATGGAACCTGAAACCTATGTGGTTTTTCCTCCCTATTAGAACATCAACTAGCAGTCAATTCCTGCTTTTATTAATATTTTAATAAAATATAAAACAACTCTAAGTCCTTGAGACACATCTAGCCCAACCTTTTCTCTTTGCAGATGAGAAGTATCCAGTTCCATGCTCTCGTTTTACAGAGAAGAAAACCGAGGTACAAGACAGGAACTGACTTGCCCATGGTCATAACACTAATCAGTGACAGAGACTAGAATTCGGGTGTCCTCAGGTCAGAGTATTCCTCCTTCCTGATCAAAGAAAGAGCCCAAAGAAGCAAAGGACTTACTAAATGTAAGGCAGGTAATTCTAGATCATGTGAAAGGAATAATGCTGGAGCCAGCTCTCACCTATTTCAGTTGATTGATTAATTTTCAGTATGAACATTTACACTTCAGAAATCAGCAAATGCTACAAACTGGGGTTTGATTAAGTGTTTTGTTGATTTCTAGAGTTAAGACAATGATGGAGATGTTAATAATGAAGATTTGATTTAAAAATGTTTCTTGTGTACAAATTTTTGACAGCCAGTTGCTAAACATTTCCCAGCACACTTCTGGATCTAGAGCTCTCACCACAGAAGCCAGACTTCCTTTGGATGCCCTATGGGCATTAGCCCTACTGTAACTTAGCCAGCCTCAGCCTCCCCAGGATCAGAGATTACAAGTATGGACTACAGCATTCAGCTTAATTCCTTCATTTTACAGTTGTTGTTCAGTTGTGCTCAACCTTCCATGACCCTAGTTGGGGTTTTCTTGGCAAAGACACTGGAGTGATTTGCCATTTTCTTCTCCAGCTCATTTTACATAGGAGGAAACTGAAGCAAATAGGAGTAAGTGACTTGTCCAGGGTCACACTACTAGTAAGTGTCTGAGGCCAGATTTAAACTCAGGTCTTCCTGATCCCAGTCCTGGTGCTCTACCCGCTGTGCGCACAGCCACCCTCATTTTACAGAGGAGAGGCTAAATGCCTTGCTTGAGGTTACATCACTCATAAGCAGCAGAACCAGAATTGAAGCTCAGATCCCATGACTTCAGTATTTTTTCCACTAAATATGTGCAAACAAAGCGTTCTCCTTTGCCTGACGGAGTCAGTTGTTTGATCTTTTATGCACAGAATAGTACAACAACCTTCAGTCCTTCCTTAGGCTCCTGAGAAACAGAGACCCTGGAGTCCTGCCTTTCTCTTTCTGGCTCTGGGGAGCATCCTTTCATCCAGGATCGGTTTCCCTTTTGTGACACCCATCCCTCCCTCCTTCTAGAACAGAAGTCCTTAAGAGTCTGGGGGGTGTCTGTGGATCCCTTTTTAGAATCATGTTTTTAAAAGGATAAAATAAAATTCTATATTTTATTTATTCTATTCTATCTTATTGTATTATCTATATTTTATTATTATTATAATGGAAATCAATTATGTTGAAATACAATGATCAAAATAGATATTTTTTTTAGGTTCATAGACTCCAGGTTAAAAACTCCTATTATGTTCTATGTTTCTGAGACTTGGTTTCTAACCCTGACTCTGTTACTGACAAGTGGTGTGACCCTGGCCAAGTCCCTTCTCTCCTCTGTACCTTGGTTTCTTCCCTAGGCATTCAGGTGGTACAGAAGATAGAACTCTGGAACCGGGACATCTGGAGTTCAAATCTAGCCTCAGGAATTCACTTAGCTGTGTGACCCTGTGCACTCTTAACCTCTGCCTGCCTCAGTTTCCTTATGTGCAAGATAAGGATAATAGCAATACCAGGATTCTTGTGAGAATAAAAATGAGATATTTGTAAAGTACCTTGCAAACTTCAAGCATGATAAAATGCTAATCATTATTATTAAAAAAAAGAAGGGTGGAACTGAATACTCTCTTGGGGTATTTTTGTGGGTCTCTGATTCTTACCAGGGGCCGTGAGGATGTAACAGGCAGGACTGGAGATTCTTCAGTGGATGCCGATGTCTCAAATGTGGTCAAGAACAGGATGGTGGGGGCCAGGCTAGTGGATGATTCTTCCATTGGGCCACTGGGGGCCAGGTCCTCAGAGAGTTCCACCTTCTTAATCAAAGAACTGGGCTTTGGATCCAGACTTCTGCCTATCAAAGGGGACAGTGATACTGGAGTCATTTAGGACCCTGTTTCCATGCTATAATGACTGGTCAGGATCAATTAGGCAACCTCCCTAGAAAACACAGAAACTTCGGATTGGAAGGGACCTCAAAGGAATCTAGTTCAACCCAGCCCAGAGAAATGATTCTATGTCTTAGCTAGAGTGGTCAGCCTGTTCAGAGCTAGGGTAATGTATGTAGGGTAAATTTACTAGGGTACATGGAGTAATGGAAGGGAGGGGAAATGATAACATTGGTGAAGGCTGCAGCATAGATAGATAGATAGATAGATAGATAGATAGATAGATAGATAGATAGATAGATAGAGAGACAGACAGACAGACAGACTCACAGGCACTGAGGGGTAATATAGCTGAGTGGGGTCTTATTTTGAAAAAAAGATGAAGCACAGAACTAAATCCCAAGGTCTATTTCTCAAGTTAAAAAGGTCTTTGGCTTCAACACGCAGATATTAGGATTAGTTTGGAGAACCCTAGCCTGAAAAAACCCCTAAAACTGTAAAATGTCATGATGTGGGAGGGAGCTCAGCCCAGAATGTCAGAGCTAAAAAACAAAAAAGAACAGAGAATGAGACAGAGGGTGGCGGAGCCGGGAGGGCCCTTAGGACACAGGATGTCAAAAGGCATAAGAGAGATGTTAGACATAATACATTCTAACCCCTTCCCAGAAGAGAAAACTGAGGCCTCGAGAGATGACATGATTTATCTAGGGTTCCTCCTTCCCCTTGAGCCAGAAGCAAAGCCCACCTGTGCTGCAGCTTCCCCAACCACATCACTGCTTTTGTTTTATCCCACCTTAGTGTTCTTGACTTCTATCATAGAATTATTATAGTTGACAGATGGAGTAAATTATATTAATATTATTAGCAGAAGAAGATTGCAGAAATAAAATTCCTTCTCCCCAGAGCTTAGCACAGTGCCTGGCACATAGGGCTTAATAAACATTTGTGACCTTCCTGAGCAGCCCAGCAGAGATTGTGGTGTGGATTCTGAGGCCTGGGACCTAGAAGTCATATAGTTGAGTTGTCTTTCTTCCCTCCCTCCTTCCTTCCTTCCTTCCTTCCTTCCTTCCTTCCTTCCTTCCTTCCTTCCTTCCTTCCTTCCTTCCTTCCTTCCTTCCTTCCTTCCTTCCTTCCCTCTCTCTTTTTTCCTTTCTCATTTTACATATGAAGAAACTGAGACCAGCATCTCTAAATCTTCTCAAATGCTCAATAGCAAAATCAACGTTTTTAAGACTAACTCAATATAAAAACAGCCCCAGACTGAGATTCCAAGCTGAGGAAAATCCTAGGCTTAGCTTGGTTTGGCAAACCTTAATCATTTCAGGATGCCAGGCAGAGAGAATTGGTTTGGAGGAGGGTGGGCAGCAGAGACTAAGTACTCCCTGTGTGATTTGCATTTTCTCATTCCACCCATGGATCTTGTCTGGCTGTGCACAGAGGGTGATATCAAAGACATCTGTTTGTTGTCACAGTTGAAGACATCCAGGAGAAAAAAAAAAAAACATCTTTTGTTGCAAAAGTATTGAGAGCTGCCTGGCAAGAGCCCTGTCTGAAGACTGCCAGCTTCCGTTTGGTGAATTCAGCTGCTTTGGGGCAGGAAAGCCCCTTTCCTGGAAAAGATGTGAGTGACACCTCTGTCTGTGGCCAAATGCATCTGTAAGCAGTGCTCAGAATGAGCGCCTAGTTAGGATTTTATATATTGATGTGGCAGAGTAAAATGAGCACTGGATGTAGGGTCGGGAGGATCTGGTTTCAAATCTTGCCTTTGCTGCCTAAGTGACCTTGGGCAAGTCTCTTCTCCAGGTCTCAAGTTTCCTCATCTGAAAACTGAAGGAGTTTGGACGACCCGATCTCCTAGTGGTTTATAGTGCCAGTAGATGGAAGAAGGATCCACAAATGGAAGCCAAATGAATACTAGTTAGCATTTACATAATGCTTTAAGGTTTATAAAGTGCTTTACATGTGTTAACTTATTTGATCATCACAAAAGCCTTGGGAGTGGCCTGCTAATAATTATCCCCCATTTTCCAGCTTAAGAAATTGAGGCAGACGGAGATTAAGAGACCTGTCTAGAGTCACACAGCTAGAAAGTATCTGAGGTGGAAGTCAAACTCAGATCTTCCTGAAAACATGCCCAGTGCTCTATCCACTGAGCCACCTAGCTGCCCAGCTGGAGTAAAACCTCGCTCTAGGGATGTGATCCTCGAGAAGTTATTTTCTGAGCATCAGTTTTCTCATCTGTAGCATGGGGGTGATATCGTTTTCCCCTTAATTTGAATCCTTCTTTTCTGATTATCTCTCATTTATTTTGTACATTTCTTATCTGTACATCGTTGCTTATATGTTGTCTCTCCCATTAAACTGGGAACTTCTTGAGGGGAGGGACTGTCTCTTGGCTTTCTGTATCTCCCTAGCATTTAACATAGAGCTCAGCACACAATAGGTCCTTAATAAATGCCTGTTCGCTTCCCTCTCTCCCTCCTCCATTTATACTCTGCCATGAGATATAATAGAAAGGAAAATGCATTTGGCATCGGTAGCCCCCGGCTGAAATTGGACTCCATTATTTACTATCGGTAAATCATTAAGCATTTATTAAGTGATTACCTTGGGCTGGGTGACATGCCAGGGGCTGGTCTCTATCAGCAACACCCTGTATGATCCTGGCCATGTGACTTACCCTCCCGGAGCCTCAGTTTGATTATCTCTCGAGTGAAGGAAGGGTGTGGAGACCAGGTCCCAGGATCCCCTGAAGGAACTGGGGATGCTTAGCCTGGAGAAAGGCAAACATGGGATCCAGGGATTGGGGTGGGGGGATGGAAGGACAGCCATTTTCAAGTCTAGCTGCTCTGTGGAAAAGGGATCAGGGGATTAAGATTTGTTTTGTTGAGATGCCATAGGGCAAAGCTCAGAACGACGGGGGAAGGGTGACAAGGGCTAGATTTAGGCTTCACAACAGGAACAACTTCTTAAAAATTATTTTTATTCTGTCAGTCCGACTCTTCATGATCATATTTGGGATTTTCTTGGCAAAGATACTGGAGGGGTTTGCCATTTCCTTGTTCAACTCATTTTACAGATGAGGAAACTGAGGCAAATAGGGTGACATGACTTGCCCAGGGTCATACAGCTAGTAAGCGTCTGAGGATGAATTTGAACTCACATCTTCCTGATTCCAGGCCAAGAGCTCTTTCTACTGAGTCATCTAGTTGCCCCTCCAAAAAATTATGACTTTCCAAGGGTGAAATGAGGAGCCCCAGGACGTAGGAGCTTCCCTTCACTGGAGATCTTAAAAGGTACACGGCAAAATAGATTTAGATGTGGAACGGACCTTAAAGGCTTTCTAATCCAACCCCCTCATTGTATAGATGAGGAAACTAGCTGGACTAACTACCCAGAGGGGACAGACAGGTAGAGCTGGGATATGAATCTAAGTCCCTTGAATCTCAATCAAGGATCTCTTATTCTGATACAGTTTGGGATACTTGGCCTCCAAAGTCCCATCTGCCTCTCATTTAATGGATTAAATGGAATCAGGGGCATTGACCACTTTTGTTGTCCTCCAATCCTTTAATAGTTGGGGGGGGGATGCAGGGGCCAGGGAGGGCTGTGGACTCCTTCTTAGAAGCATGCTTTTAGATGTGTGAATTAAATTGCATAGGGTTATGAAGGTTAGTGAAAATAACGATGTCATTTTTTCCTCATCTAAGTTCACAGACACCCTGAAATCAAGCCATAAGTCCATGGACCCCCAGGTTAAGAAGCCCCAAATCAGATGGCCTTTAAGGTCCCAATTCTTTCTAAATACTATGAGCCTATATTTCCTCATCCTATGCACATATTCTCTCTGTCTCCATCTCTGTCCCTCTCTGGTTTTTTTCTCTTTGTCTCTGTCTGTCTCTGTCTCTGTCTCTCTAACTCCTCTCTCTCTTTCCCTCTCTCTCTCTCCTCTGTCTCTTTGTTTCTCTGCCTCTCTGTTGCTATCTCTCTGTCTCTCCCCCACCCTCACCCCTTACCTCGATGTTGCTTCCCTCTGTCTCTCCGTCGCTTGTACTCTCTGGCATGTTTCCTCCCTCTTTCAAATTGATTGTCCCTCTCCGGGTAGGGGAACTCAAAACCCAAAAACACATCCTTATCCTTCAACAGGCCAGCAGGACCATGGCCAGGCAGCATCTCCTCTCCAGCAGGCAGCATCCCTGGCAGCCTGGAGGCACTGGCTTGGTCTGGCACGTGGGCCCTGCCCTTCTTGGTCAGTCCATGTCTCCGAGTGTGCCGGGGCCTGGGCTGCCACAGCTCTGGGCTCTGTGGGTTGACGTTATTCTCTGGGACGTTGCTTTCCTTAGAAGCAGACTCCAGAGCCCCTGTGAAGCTTGGATCTGTGAGGACCAGGATCCAGAGGAGAAACGCCTGGGACAAGCAGCTGGAGGGTGCTGCCATGGCCCCGGGCCCTGCAAGATCAACAGAACACAACGCTGAGTGGGAGGCCATCAATCGGCAAACATCTGCCATGTATCTACTATGTGCCAGGTGCCTCTCTGTGATGCTAAATCACAGAGACACGCCCCATCTCTCCACACCGGACATTTTCCCTGGTTGTCCCTTATGCCTGGAACTCTCTCCCTCATTTCCTCATTTCCCGGCTTCCCTGGCTCACATCAAGTCCCCACCTGCTACGGGGTGTCTTTTCTGGCTGCCCCTTAAGTTTAATATTTTTCTTTTGTGGATTATGCCTAGTTTGGTCTGTGTGTAGCTTGTTTCTACGTGGTTGTTTGCGTGTTGACTCACTTGTTAGACCACAAGGTCCTTGAGGGCTTTTTGGCCTTTCTTGGTATCCCCAGAACTTAGCATAGACACTGCCACATAGTAGGTACTTAATAAATGTTTATCAGCTGATTGATGGATCTGGAAAGGTAGAGGGAGTTTCCTCATATAGATATCCACATACCAATGAAATTAGAGGTTTGATTCACACACACACACACACACACACACGTTCCAGGCGTTGTACAATTCCTAAATCTATGATTCCCCTGTGTAACCTTAGACAAATGAATTAACATCCTTCGGCTTCAGTTTCCTGAACTGAAAAATGCACCAGCTTGTTGGTCTGGTGGATAGAGCACTGAACCTGAAGTCATAAAGACCTGAGTTCAAATCCTTACTCCAGTGCTTCCTAGCTGTCAAGCTGCCCTATCTGCCTCAGTTTCTCCATCTGTAAAAATGGGTATTAAAAACATTACCTACCCTCCTAGGATTGTTGTGAGACTTACATAATATCTGTAAAGTTATTTGCAAAGTTCTCCAAATGCTAGAAATTATGATTAAAATTGGAGGGGATCTGGATTTAAGGGTTTTTAAATCTATCCCCCTATGCATAATCTTGGGAAAATCATGTAATCTCTGGGGTCTCAGTCTTCTTGTCTGTAAAATAGGAGGGTAGTGGTGGAGACTGAACACAGTTCTAGAATCCCTTTCAGCTCTAAATCTTTGACTCTTCCTGGATGACCCATGCTTCCCATGTATTGCAAAGGACTCAGGAAGAGGAGGAGCCTGAGAGGCTTCACAGAGAGAAGGTTTGCCTCCTGGGAAGCCCCATCTGGAGTGACCAGGCTACCATGTTCGGTGCATTATCCTCCCCCACCTCTCTTTCCACTTCCTGCCCCCTCCATCCTTATTATATCCAAACAAGTACAGCAGTGGGTTAGCTTGATATGATTGAATTTTTATGACCTCCCTGGGGCCCACCACACATTGTATTCCTCTCTCAAAGGTGCTTACTCAATCTTTTTTTCCTTCCTGATTTCTTGCAATATAATTGCTCAGGATTAGCTGACCTGGATTGCAAGAAACTTTATTTTTCTCCCCAGTCTTCCTATACCTGATCTTATGACCCACCCCCTCTTCACCCCAACTTTCAAGCATTTCTACCCAACATGCTCATAGGGGCCCTACTTCTTTGGGTAGTGCCTTTGGAGCAGGGAATGAAAGGAATAGGAGTCTTTAGATGCTTAATTTTTTTATTATTAACATTAATCATCATCATTAGTAATCACTAGTATTATATCATATATATGTATAAAATCTACTAATAATTGTGAATATTTATATACCTTTCTATAAAAATGTTTTATGTATATGAGATGTCCCAAAAGTCTTAGTGCAGATTTAAGCTACAATCTTTTAAATGTCACCAAGACTTTTGGGATGCTCTGTGTCATCCATTTTGATCTGTAAGATAATTTAGCAATTTTAGGATAATTTAGGTATCCCAAAGTGGGGTGGATAGTATTCTGAGTTAATGGGCTCCTCCTTAATGATGGGATAGTGGTGGTTCCTTGTCTGGTTTGTTGTAGAAGGGATTTTTTTTCTGTTCTGGATTGGAGTCACTGATTTTCTAGATCCCTTTTAACTGTGATATTCTGATGTGGAGATACTTAGAGTCAGGTACATTTGAGTTCAAATCCTGCCTCACATATTTAATTAGTTGTGTGATCCTGGATGGGCAAGACTCTTCAATGCTGCCTGCCTCAGTTTTCTCATCTTTAAAATAGGGAGGATATTATCACCTCTCTCCTAGGGTCATTGCAAGGACCAAACCAGACAACACATATAAAGCTCTTTGCGATCCTTAAAGTGCTAAATAAAAGTTGGATTACTCTGCAGCGTGGATATATGTTCTAATTAACAAAACATGTATTTATTTAGTTCTGCCTCTTCACAAGACACTCCCCTAAATCCTAGGGGGTGAAGATAGAACCATTGAGACTCTGTCTTCAAGTAGCTTTTGCTCTTCTGGTGGGACGGGGTGTGGGGTGTGGGGGTGGGGGCTGGAGGGGGAAAGACAACATGTAAACAGATCTGTGGGTACAATGAAATTTGGGGGTGAGAGAGGGCAGGAAAGGATTCTCCTAGAAGGTGGCACCTGGGTTGAGCCTTGGAAGAACCTTAGGTATTAGGAAGTGGAGAAAAGGAAGGAGTGTATTCCAGGACTGGAGCCCAGTCTATGAAACGTCATGCGAGATCAGTCGCTGACCTTGGGGAAAGGTGATCAGGCCAATATGGCTGTAAAATTTGAGATCCACCTAGACAGAGAGGCTGGAATCCAGCTGTAGAGGTTTTTAAGGGAGAACTTGAAGAATTTGTATTTTATCCTCGAGGCATTTGGGAGCACCTGAAGATCCTTTCAGAGTGACATGAAATTGGACTTTAGGAAGATTATTTTGGTGGCTTTGTAGAGAAGAAAATAAAAAAAGGAGGTTGAGAGTAGGGAAGGGACTCACCCAAGGTCACACAGTTAGGGAGTACCAGAGATAGTATGTGAAGCTATATTCATGTCTTGAGTTCTTTCCAGCTGCTACGACTCACCCAGGGAGAGTCTCAACTGATAAGGGTCAAGTGCTTTCCGAAGTGGAAATCTGATTTCACATCACACACCGTTTCTATTCCACTGTACTGTCTTTTGGAATCTAAATCTGTACATTGAGGTGGCCACGTTCTCCCAAGTTCGGAGCAAGAAGAATGGATGCATCAACCTTTCAGCCCAAAGGCATTCTGTGCTGTGCAGAGCCTGGAGAAACACCTTTTTACCTGTCCTTTCCTCCCATCTTTCCCACAGCCATCTTCTCATTCAATAGTGATTTCGCCCAGCCTGCTGCCTCCTCCCAGTCTTTGTGTCAGGGCTGAAAGGCGGCAGGCTGTGGTACAGCCTTTTCCATGTCCCCTATTATCTGGGTTCCCTCATTATTCAGCACTGAGTCTTTGGATGCTGGAGGAATGTGTGTCACTGGGGAGGGGCTTGAGAAAGATCCCCTCTTCACCCCTAACATCTCCACTTAGCCCTTTGCTCCCTTCTTGGTTAACCTCAGCTGCTCTTAGCATATGAAGGGGATCCCACAGTGTAAGCATCAGCTGAATCTCTTTTCCTTTCCTTGTCTCCTTCTGCTCTGCCATAAGGAAACTCCCTGGTTTTTTCTTCTGTAAAAGATGGGGGGAAGGGGAACGCTGAGCAGGGATGTGAACCTAAGTTGGCAACCCCTCCACGGGGACCTTTAAGGGGCTTTCAATCAAGTGATGGAAAGTTCTGGAAAGCTCATCACACACCTATCAGAAACCTCCAGCCCCAGAATAAATACCCCACTTGTTATGAGAGGCAGAGTGGAAAGAGTTTGGAATGGGAGATTAGAAACTCAGTTCTGTTACTCTTTACCTGTGTGTCTTTAGGTGAGTCACTTAACCTTTGAAAAATAAGGACATTAGGCTAGATGATCTCAAAACTCCATCCCTATTTTTAATCCCATGATTCTATTTAGCTCCACAGGTTTGCAAGTTCCATGGAGGCAGGGGTCTTGTCTTCTCCAACCTTTGTAATTCTCCAGAACATGGCACAGCAGACCCGGTTTCGATTAGAGTGATGCCAATGAGGCCACAGCTGAATTGTCTATATGGTCCAGAATCCTACAGGATAAAATTGAATCCCCCTCCAGGGCAAAGTCATTACCAACTGGATTATGTTGAGGGTGTGGCCCGTGATGCCACAGCTATTCATTCACTCAACAACAAACTATTCATGAAATGGCTAACATAATAACATATATCGGATATAGAATATCACATACATAAATAATATTATATCTTAATATAGAGTATTACACACAGATATGTTATGTATCATGTATAGAATATTAATTATAATATATGTAATAATATATATATCACATATTATAGATCATATAGAGAATATCACACAGAAATGTTATATATCAATATAGACTATCACACACATAGATAACATTGCATATCACATACATAGATAATATTATTTATCAATGGAGAATATCACACACAGATATCACATATCATATATAGAATATCACACATATATCACATATAGAATATCACACATATAACACATATAGAATATTATATATACAATATATTATATTATCTTGAAGACCAAGATCCTAAGGTAGAGCTGGTAACATAGTAAGTGTTTAGTGAATAATTTGTCATTGAAATGATCGAATGGATAACTACAGCTGCACTGGCCACACCCTCAACATAATCCAGCTGGTGATAATTTTACCCTGTGGAGAGAGATGGGCTCAGTGTTCATCAATGATAGATGGTTGTCCAGGATGAGGGTTAGGGGTGTTTTCTGTGCCTTCCTCTCTACAGAGCTCATCATTTCATACATGGCCAAAGCCTTCAACCGTGGCCTTATTAACACAGAATTCTGGCCACCAAGCTAATCAGAATGGGTATAATTCTCCAATTCTTAGAGATAGCAAATAAACTACTGAGGAAACAAGACCAGGCCACGCCTAACAAAATAGTCTCCCTTTTACACTGGAGGGGAGTAAAAGAATCTTAGAATGTCTTAGCCACAAAGACTAGAAATTGTTTGAGCCAATCCCTTTATTTATAAAGGAGGTACCTATAGAGGAGAAAGGAGAGGAATTTCATGTCAAACCCAGGCCTCCTAAAGCTGAGTTACGCCATGCTGTTTCAGCTAGCTTCCCTGGCTTCACAAGTAATCTGGCAGAGTTACTCTGGCTGGGAAAAGATTTGTAGACTGATGAGCAGTGGAGGGGGGCAGTGTCTACAAAGCTCATCAAGCCCAGGGCAGCTGTAAATCCATGGGAGCACAATTTCCAAGGAGAAATGGCAACCCACAACTGAGTGATGGAGGAGTTTGGCAAGCAGCCTTAGGAAATGGGGGAATGGATCACAGCATCAGAGCTAAGGCAGAAAGGGCCTTGAAGATCCTCTAAATACAAACCTATATTTTTACAAATGGAGAAACTGAGGCTCAAGGACAAGGTAGAATGCATCAGAGCCAGGATTCAGACCACATTCTGAGTTCAAATCTTACTACTGACATAATCTGTCTGACTCCAGAGCCAATATTTCCTCTATTATACCACAGTTCCTCTGGAGTTTGGGCTGGATGATCTCTAAGGTCCCTTCCAGTTCTGCTTCCAGTACCCTATGAACTCCATAGCGACTAGAGAAAGCCAGAGTTGTGCGGCAGCCCAGCAACCCAGGACAGAATGTAAAGGGGAGGTGGTGTCAGAAAAATGAATGATTTCTCTCTCATTCTCCCCTCTGCCTCCCCCTGCGCCAGTCCCAGCTACAGTTCCAGACCTGCATGAGACAGCGTCATATGCAAAAGAGGATAATTAATCAACCCTGGTGCCCAGCTTTGATTCCTCAATAGACCCCTCCTTCCATCCAGTCTTCCCATTCAGGGCCCACCCATGGTGAGGGGCAGGGGACAAGAGGGGCGCCTGCCTCCCCGACAGACAACTTGTGGCGCCTTGACTGAATGCTTTCACCAGGCTCCCTGTGGCAGCTGTGACCCATACAAGTCAGCCAGGCTGGCCCACCCGGAGGACCCCTGCACCACCGAGACACCAGGCCGACTGGACGAGGGACAGATGGCAGGTCTTCACAACTTGGGTGGGAAGGCGTGATGGGGTTAGGGTGTGCCAGGGTGGTCACCTTGGGATGGATTGGATCTGGGATGTCCTGGAGAAGCCAAGGATTTGGGATGTGTCAGCTGAAGGTACACTGAGCTGTGGGAACTTGGGCAAGGGAAGGAGGAAAGGAATAAGCATTTATATAATAGCTATGATGTGCTAAGGCATTGTGCTAAGCACTTTGCAGTTATGGTCTCACTGGATCCACACAACAACCCAACAAGGTTATGATCATTACTTTACATTTGAGGAAACAGAGGCAGAAAGAGGTTAAGTGGCTTTCCTAGAGTCACACAGCTAGCAAGTCCCTGAAACATGATTCAAAGTCAGATCTTCCTGACTCTGGTTCCACTGCACCACCTAGTTTCAAGTCTCTAATCCTTATTGTGCCTCAGTTTCCCAATCTGTAAAAGGAAGAGATTGGATGAAGTTATTCCTAAAGCTCCTTGCAACTTGAATGGAATTGGATTCTATGAGAATATAAACTTCCTAGTAGAATAGAAAGTTCTTGAGTCTTGCGATTCCTCTACTTAACATAGAAGGCACTTATTTAATAAATGTTTGTGATACTGAATACTATTTCCTGAACCATTACAATAATTCACTTCAATGGAGTACAGTGGAAAGAGGACTTGAGGATCTGGATTCAAATCCCACCCTTGCTACTTACAACTTGGTGGACCTAGGCTGAGTCACTTCATCTCTGGACCTGTTTTCTCATTTGTGAACAGAGGGGATTGGCTGGACTAGGTAACCTCTAGATTTCATGATCCCATACTTGTTTCCTCCCAATCATTCTGTGAGGAAGAAAGTGAAAGGCTTATTTAACATCCCCATTTTAGAGATGAAGAAAAGTGAGACCCAGAGACATCATGAGAATTGCCCAAGGACACACAACTAGTAAGTGGTAGTGCCTGAAGTCTGAGACTCAGACTTCAAATCTAGTATATCCCTCTCATTATTCCATGCTTCCTTCTTTGCATATTATAGCTCTCCAGGGGCCAACATTTATTGTGTCTCCTATGTGTGGCCAGACACTGAGTGCTAGTCACAAATTAATCTTTCCCACCATTTAAAAAGCCTTGAACTCTAAAGGAATTCCACAATCCACTGGGCACTGCCCTGACCTGATAGCCTATCCCTTTCTCTTGCTCATAGACTCTACTATTCATAACAGAGCAGACATCTCCCTAAAGTTGTACCTGCATTCTCTCATTTGAGACCCATAGCAACCCTGCAGGGTGCTCTGGAGCCAGCTCAAATGCATTCATAGAAAACCATTGTAAAATTTTCAGTGAGAACATTTAGTCCTTAAAAATCAGCAATTGATTTATCATTTTGTTGATTGTCTAAATTTAAGAAAGTGATAGAGAAAATATTAGCAATGAGGATTAAATTTAAAAGTATGTCATGCATACCTTCCCCTCCTCTCCCAAGAGCTTGTTGTTAAATATTTACCAGTACACTCCTGAGGAGCATGGGTAATCCTATAGATGTTAATATCCTTAATTTTATAGATGAATCATTGAACCTTACAGAAGTGAAGAGACTCTCCCAATGGAAATTTCAGAAGTCGGTTTTGCTCTCTGGTCTTTTTCTGTCATCAAATTTAACGGTCACCATGGTGATTGAGAGCAAACTGCTAGAACCATCCAAAGACTGTCTCCAAGGGACTCCCAACAATCTTCAAACGGTCCATTTTCCTTCTTCTTGGGTCAGAACCGCTTTGGTTGCTATTCACCTACTGGCAGGAACTACCCTAGGAAATCAATACTGGTGTGTGTGTGTGTGTGTGTGTGTGTGTGTGGAGTGGCAGGTCTGGGAAGATGAAAGAAGGAGGGATATGGAGTTGCTCCTACTTAAAGACTCATGAGCTCATGGAACTCATGGAACTTAGCTGATACTGGTATTCAAGTAACTTCTGCCTTCTTTTCTCCATCCTCTCTCCCCCAACCAAGAAGTCAAATAATAAAAGCCTGGATTTTGACCATCCCAACTCTTAGCTCAAGTCAAGTGAGCAGGTGTAAGTTCTAGGCATCTCTTTATTTATGAAATACAGCTGTCCTTGCAAAGATTCATTGATCCAGGTTTTATAACTCACATCCTATTTGTCTAGGGACTTACCTAACAAATTCTTTGGATGATAACTGGAATTCATAGAACTCTTAATATACATTGTTTCCTTTGAGGCTCACAATATCCCTGTGAGGTAGGTAGGTATAAAAGGCATTACTGACCTCACTTTACTAAGCCCTTGAGAAGTGACTTACTCAGAATCACACAGCCATTGTCAGAAGTAGGGACTGGAACACAGATCTTTATAACTCTCAGTCTAACATTCTTTTCTGCCTTCAAGGATGCTTTATTTTCATAGATTTAGAGTTGAAAGGGGTCTTGGAGGTTGCCTAGTCTAATCCCCTCATTTTATGGAGGTCTAGATGACTTAGATAACTTGTCCAAGATCACAGAGCTATCAAATGGCAGAGCCAGTATTTGAACTCAAGTCTTCTGTCTCCAGATCAGAACTCCACAGCCCAGAGTTTGTGATCTCATTTATCATTAGAGGACAACCCTTCCTAACATGTTTGCTTTAAGACAAATGGATACCCTAGGTTAACCATGGGATAACTCTAGGTTAAAAGATATGGGGATGGAGAAGAGAAGATTTAGAGGTGACATTTTAACTGGCACCAAATACTTGAAGGGATGCCAGGTGGAAGAGAGAACATATTCATTGTTGGGGCAGAGGACAGAACTAGAATCAATAGGCAGAAACTTGAAAGAAATAGATTGCAATTTAATATAAGAGAAAAAAATCTCCAATGGAACTGTCCAAAAAGTGAAATGGGCTACCCCTAGAGGTAATGAATTTCCTATCACTGTCTGTCTCCACGCAGAGGCTGAAGGGTGATTACAGATAGTGTTCTTGGTCAGGGATGGGTTAGAATGGATGGCTTTGAAGTCCTTTTCAATCTGGAAGTTCACTGTCTGTGATTCTGTATCCCTCTCTCATTTTCTCATATTCAGTGGTTTATGATGTGTTGATATAAGGATATGCATTGGACTTGTGATTTTTACTGATATAAGGAAAATTCCACCAAAGGTCAACACCTTTTCTGTTACTCATTGTCTCAGAAAGTTGTCATTATCGTCATCATCATCATTAGTTACTTTGTAGGGAAGTGAGGGACCATGTGTGGGAAATGTTGTATATATTATCAGATATGACTGCTGAGGCAGCTCGGTGGCATAATGGGTGGAGTGCAAGAAGACCTGAATTCAAATCCAACCTCAGACACTAGTTTTGTGACCCCGGGCAAGTCACTTTGCTGCTGTCTGCCTCAGTTTCCCTATGTGTAAAATGGGGATAATAATACCTCTGAGGATTCTTGTGAGGATCAAATGAGATAACATTTGTAAAGCATTTAACACAGTGCCTTACATTTAACATAGTTGGTGCTATATAAATATTATCATCATCACTGTCATTATTATTTATTGTCATTATTCATTATTTATACAATTTCTAAGCATTGCTCAGAAAACTGAGGGACTGAGTGGCTAGCATTTGTCAGATCCAGGTTCTGAGGTCAGCACTCTAAACACAAAAAAATCTTTTTTACCGAGTGAATATCCATCCTTAATCTACCCATTTTCCAAGTCAGTCTTTAAGAGAGGCTCTTAAAATTTTATGGCAGCCTGGCAAAGTCTACAAATCTCTCCTCAGAATAATGCTTTTTAGAATACATAAAATAAAATACAAAGGAAGAGGATTGTCCTGAAATAAATATAGAAATTTTTTCCTTATCCAAATCCGTGGACCCAATGAGGGAAGTCCTTGGACCTTAGGTTAAGAATCTTTGATCTTTAAGAATAGCAGATTTTCTTAAATCAGAGTCAAGCTATGTTATTCATTACTCATTGGTCACCTGTGGAACTTTAAAGGCAGACTGAGGCTAAGAGATCCTGGAAGAATGGTGAAAGAACAATGGCTGTGGAGTCAAAGGATCTGAGTTCAAATGCTCACTACCCATGTGACCTTGCCTATCCGTATGACTATTGCCTCCATAGCCAAAACTGAGGCTCTTTGTGCCTTAGTTTCCTCATCTGTAAAACTTGCTCTCTCCCACTCTCAAGCCCATTGTGTGAGATGGAATCACTAAAAAATGCCTTGAGATTCTCTATTAGCAAGGCTCCAGGCATGAAAGGAAGCTTATGGACCTGCCAAAAGTATTCACCGCTGGAGTGAGAGTAAGTTACTTAACCCCTGTTTGCCTCAGTTTCCTCATCTGTAAAATGGAAATAATAATACCTCCAAGGGTTCTTGTGAGGATGAAATGAAATAATATTTGTAAAGCACTTAGCACAGTGTCTGGCATATAGTGGGAATGAAAGCTCACCAGACAGGAAAGGGTACCTGAAATTTTCCAACAATATTCATTATGGTCATCATTTCTTAAACCTTAATTAGCAGACCATATCTTCCCATCCAAGAAATATGGGTTTCTGCAGACCAGAGCCTTAACTAACTATTTATGATGCCTGGAAAAATACAAAACACTTCCTGGGCGAATGGCAGAGGGTCAAAATGGAGGTAAACCAGAAGGATACCTATGGATGGAGACATTGGGCTACTGTGTGGCCACTCTGGGGGAGGCTACTGCTAAGGAGAGATAGTAAAGAACGGTGGGGATAGGCCAGGGAAGACTCACCTGGAGGGTGTGGCTCTGGGGTGGAAAGAAGTAGGTCATTTGGTCACTTTCTATTTTAATTCATTTGATCTTTTAGTGGAAGGATTGACTTCAAATGCTTTTAGCTCCCGTTAAAGTCAGCATCCTGGGACAAAATCCAATCTGCCCCCATCCTAGTTACAGCACTACCGTAGAGCTCATCCATTGCACCTAAAAACGTTTCTCTTGCCCACATTTCCTGCTTGTTCTTTCACGGTTCATAGATTTTTTTTTTTAATAGAAAGGGATCTTAAAGCTAATTTAGTACAACTTCCTTATTTTACAAATGAGAAAACAGGCCCACAGATGTCAGGTGTCTCACAAGGGTCCAGGATTCAACCCCAGGTCCCCAAGACCTCAGATTTCAGGCTCTTTCTATTCCACCTTGCTCTCTCTTGCCCTGTGTCACATTTATTCCATTTTTCAACCTTCCCACATAGGTAAGAACTCCCCTCTGGCCCTGTACATTCTTTTTTTCTCCTTTTGTCTCTGCCTTTATTTCACAAAACATTTTATTCTTCCTGGTGATCTAGAGAGAAGATATATTTTCCTTCATTTCTTTCATTTTCTCCTCTTGGAATTTGATCACTAATTTCTTTTTTAGGTAATAACCATCTTTGAAAATAAAAATATGAAAAGTAATCCAGTCAGCCACATTTCTGTTTCACTCACTGTATTCATAGCCCTGAACTAAGCCCTTTGGGAAATGTGTAATTGGTAGTTATAACGACGACGATGACTATGATGACAACGATGATGATGATGACAAGAATGATAATTCAGGACTTGATCATCTCTGCCAGAAATTATAGACAGTCTGTCCTTAAGGAATCCAGATGCATTGATCAATGCAGATTATATGAGGGAACAGTGGAAACTTTGCAATACATTATTTTTGCCTTTCTTTGTATTCTCAACACTCAGCACCGTGCCTGGCCCATAATAGGTGCATAATAAATTCTTATTTACTGATGTCACTGCAGGCTGCAAAAATTTGGCACCTACCAAATATATAATACAATATGATGTAGTGGTTAGAATTAATGACATATCAAACATTTACTACTGACAGAGGACAGATCCAAATACTATAAATAGAGAGCTCAAAATATACTTAAGACAATAAGCCACACCACAACTGGGTCATTATTACAGACCAAACTGTTACAATCACCCAAACATAATGTTGATTCATTAAAGCTTATTAAGAACAATACACTTTTAAAAAGAGACTTAGCTATATCAAAAATTCATAATCTCCAAGTTACATAGAACAAAAGGCTTTTAAAATAGAGAGACTGAGCAGATGAAACCAAGTCATATGAGAAAAGGATCAAAACCGATAGCATGTCTGTCATCTTTTCTCCTACTAGAGTTGTTTGTCCTGTAATGCTCTCAGTAGCAGCTAGGTGGTGCAGTGGATACTGAGCTGAGCCTGTAGTCAAAAAGACTGGAGTTCAAAGTTGGCCTTAGACACCTACTAGCTGTATGACCCTGAACAAACCTCTTAATCTCAAACTGCCTCAATTTCTTCATCTGTATAATGAAAATCATAATAGCACCTACCACCCAGAGTTTTTGTAAGTATCAAATGAAATATTTGTAAATTGCCTGGCACATAGTAGGTACTTGATAAATGTGTGTTTCCCTCTCTCCTTCCAATGAGCTTACAGAAGATGAATTCACATCCATCACAATTTTTTTTTTTATTCAACTACATAAAATAGTCATTCTTTGCGCCTGTGCAATAGTCCAAGGTGCAATAGTCCAAAGAGCATTAAATATAAAAGAATGATACTGGAAGAACAAGAATCCTTTCTGTCTAAATCCCATAGAAAGGGATGACACAAATGAGATGAAAAGCAATGCAACAAGGGGATGGACTGGTCCTGTCATTGTACTGGTAGAGAGAACTCCCAGGTGAGAAAGCTTCCTCCACCAACCCAGGTTGACACTTTCTCTGCAATTCATACTTTTAGAGAGCATTGAGAGGTTCAGGGATTTATCCAAGGTCATATAGCCAGTGTATACAGGCACTTGGACTCAGATAGTTCTGAGTCCAGCACTCCAGTCACTAAACCATGGTGCTTCTCAAAGCAAAAACAATAATGAAACAAACATTTATTAATCACTTACTATGTACCAGGCACTACTCTAAGCGTTTTACAAATATTATCTCAATTAATCCTTACAGCAACCTTGTTATTATCCCCATTTTACAGATGGGGAAACTGAGGCAGACAGGTTAAGTGACTTGCCCAGGGTCATACACCTAATAAATATCTGAAGCTGGACTTGACTTCAGGTCCAGGGCTCTATCCATTGTGCCACCTAGTTTCCTCTATAACAATTATAATAATAAATTGGCATGTATACAGTGCTATAAAGTTTGCAAAGTACTTTACCTACATTCTTTCATTTGATCAAAGAAATGGGGTACTTGATACTAAGGATCTCTCAGTTTGAATGGAGAAATAGTTCCTGCCCAGGCTCCTAGTCTGATGGGGGTAGACAATTCCTACCTTCAAAGAGCTCCCTGTATGATGGGGAATATAAAGTAACATGGGAGACAGCATACCCAGGAATAAATACTGATAAATAAAAATAATGAAAAATAAAAACAAATTCTAGCCAACTCAGACTCACCACAGGTTAAAAGATCAGGGAGCTGGGGCAGAGTCGCTAAAGAGATAAGGACAACTGGAGAAGATTTATGCAAGACAGTAGACTTTGGCCCAATTTAGCAAGGGAAGCAGAGAGGAGATTTGTGTGTGTCTCTGAAAACATTGAGCTTATATGCCTGTCTGGGTGGGTGCTTGCATATGTAAGTGTGTGCAAGTGAGTGACTACAAGTAAGTGTCCCTGTATGTGCATGGATGCCCCAGGATAGAGACCAGACCCAGGTGTGAGCTGTTATTACCAACCAGGCTCAGTGGCAATGATCGATGGATGGGTCTTAGAGGGCCGGGAGCAGAATGTGGTGGTGGAGCTCAGGGTTCTCAGCTTCTGACTGTGAGGGCTGGAATCAGGAGGGTGGCATTGTCTAAATAAATGAAGTTCCACCTTCCCTGCTAGCTATTTTCCCATCTGCTTTTTCTGTTGTTCTGGGCCCCAAGAGGCCCCAAGCTTTCTTGCTTGTCCTCCTCCCCCTTACTCCCCACTCTGCAGCTATAAATACCTTACTGAACTGTCCTCTCCTCTCCTCTCCCCTTCCCTGTTTAGCCCCTTGAGCCATCATTCAATCTATGTCTCCAGCAGCCCAGAAACACTCCACCTCTGTCCTGTGGTGCTCTCAGATGGTACTCCTTTCCCATATGTCCCTCCAATTACTCAGACCTGATCCTGTCATTTGAGGATTATCCAGGCTCCTCCTGCATGGTCCCTCTGGCCCTGCCACTGAGGGCAGAGGCAGCAACATCATATGAAAAAAAACCTTGATTCTAAAGTCCGGGGACTTAATCTCATGTCTTGGCTTTACTTTTTCCTAGCTGTCCACTTCAAGTGAGTCATAAGAACCTAGATTTGAGGGACCTCTGAAGTCATCTGGTCCAACTCTCTTATTTTATAATAGAGGAAATGGAGGCCCAGTGACCTCCCCCATTAGGCTGACTGTGAGCTCCCTTAGGGCAGAACTATCTTTTACCTTTCTTTATTTCTCCAGGGCTTAGCATAGTGCCTGGCACATAGTAGGTATTTAATATGGGATCATTGACTGACTACCCAGAATCACACAGGAAGTCAGTCACTGGCAGAGCTGACAAGCCAACCCCCTGTAGTAGAAGTTTGAGGACAGACCATCTCACTTCTGCCTTTGCATTCCTGGTGTCCAGGACAGTGCTAAATGAATGTTTGCTGCTTGATAGATGATTGATTCCAAATTTAAGACTCTTGTCCCTCTTCCATGCTGTCTTCTCAGCCTCAGTTTCCTCATTTTTCCATATCTGAATTTCCTTATACTCTTCAACCAAAAACAACCTATTGCAGCAGATTGAATACACAAGCAGCTCTGAAAAATCTAACTATTTTCTCTTAAGCCAGGCATGAAAGAAATTTGCAAAAAAAAGGTGCAAAATAGTGTCACTAAAATTTTTTTCATTTTGGAAAATATAGTTTTGTGATTATGTTATGAGTTTATTATTATTATTTTAATAAATAAATTACTAAATGATATTATTAAATAACATAATAATATATTACATATATAATATATTGCTATAATATATTATGTGATGCTATATACTATATTATCCATGACAGTATTATATAATAATTATATGATATCATAGAATGTTTCATTATAATTATTTAACATTATTATATAATTGTACATTATATAATAAAATAGATAATTATCTAAAATTATTAAAAATATTAGCTACATAAATGTATTAGCTAATATTTATTAATAATTAATAAATATTAGCTAATAAGTAGCTAAGATTTATATAGTGCCTACTATGTGTCAAGCACTTTAAAGATATTATCTCATTTGAACCTTACAACAACAGTGAGACATAGGTGCTATTATTATCCCCATTTTACATATGAGGAAACTGAGACATCGAGGGCAAGTACCTTGCCCAGGGTTACACAACTAGGAGGTGTCTGACACAGCTTCATTTTTAATATAGCAAACATCAATAGGTATAAATAAATAACCCACATACAAAAATTTTTTGGGGGGGCAGGAAGTCCTCAAAAGTTTTTAAGATTGTAAAGGGGTCCTGAGACCAGAAAGTTTAAGAACATCTGACCGTGATCCCTATGGTGTCCTCCAGCTTGAACAATAAGGTCTATGAGATTGCACTCAAAGAGGAGGCCCAGAGGTGGTGAGTGGGATGTCTGATCCTGAGGGGGCAGCCCCATGAATAACTCCAGGGAAAGGAACTCACAACCACACATCAGCCGCTCACTGGTTTCTCTTACATCCCTTACCCTGGTCACACACAGTCTGTTGTCACTTGCTATTAGAGCCATAAATTTAGAGATGGAAGGTATCATAGGGCCACTGAGTTCAAGTCCCTCATTTTATAGAAGAGGAGACACACTAGGGAAGACCAAGTACTTTACTCAAGGTCACACCAGGAGTAAGTAGCAGTCAGGCTTCGAACCTAGGTTCAAATATCTCCAATTCAATTCAGCACTCTTTCCATTGTGCTCAAAAGCCTCTTCAGTGATATGGACAGTGATGATTCCTGGTGATGTGGGGAAAGTAGCTCTGCACGGCTCCAAAACAGAGCAATCTCCCAACTCAATCGAAACACAGCTGAGGAGGGAGCCATTCTCAATGAATGAAAGAAAAAGCTGGTGTGAGACAGAGGTGCTGAATTGGGTAAGTGTCATGTGACCTCCTTGTGATGAATTACCAGCTGTTAGAAACCCTTAACAGAAGCCAAATTGATTTCATTTTGAAAGCTGAGTCTTTTCTTATCTTCTGTGGATTATAGCACAAGCTGGAGCTCTGTGTATGTAGATATGTGTGCGTGGGTGAGGGGGTAAGTGTGTACGGACTGTGCGACGATCCAAGGATATAGGAGTGTGTGCAAAGATGAGAAGGCATGGCTGTGAGCATCATTGTGAAAGTAGAGGTGTAAGAATGTGTGTAAAGTTAAGAGTGTACATGTGTGAGGGCGAAGGTGTAAGAGTCCAAGGGGATGAATGTGTATGTGTGCAAAAGTGTGCATGGGTGTGAGTGTGAAGATAGAAAAGTATGTGTGCAAGGATGAGCGTGTATAGGTGTGAGTATGAAAATACTTTTGTATTTTTAAATTTATTTTATATTTTTGTATTTACTTATGCTTTTGCATAAGGGTATAAAAAAGTGAGAAAGTGAATGGGTGTGAGTGTGAAGGTGTAATGGTAAAGGGTGTACAAGAGTATGTGCATGAAGGATGAGTGGGAAAGGAAGATATCTAAGGAATGTAAAGGAGTAAGAATATCTAGAATCTAAATGTCAGAGTGATTGAGAGGATTTGTGAGATTGAGGATAGGAATGAGGGTTTATGAGTGTGCAAGAGTCAAAGGGATGTGTGGAAAGTTGAGAGTGTTTAAGGATGAGATGGTGAGGCTACATGTGTGAGGATGGAGTATATGTCTGTGTGAGATGGTGAGTACATGTGTGAGTAGATAAGAGGATATGTGAGTACGGATAGACAGGTGAAGGTATATGAATGTGAGGGAGTGTATACGTGTGAATGCGAAGTTATGTGAGAACTTTTGTATGAGGGTGTACAGAAGGGTGAGAGTGTACAGCTGTGAGATTAGAAGGATGTGTATAAGAAGATGATTACGCAAGAGTGAAAATTCAAAGATATGTTACTCAAACCCTTGCCCTTCTCTCATTCCTTTTTAAATCTGTTCCCTAAAAAAATTTGCTATCAATCATTTTCACTATAGTGTGAATTCCAGTCACCTCTCCAATGGGTGTCTTCATTAAACCTCTTAAGTGTGGAGTAGGGACAAACATTTATTATGCTCCTACTATGAGTCAGGCACTGTGCTAAGTGCTTTACAAAAGTTATCAGTCATTTGTGACTCTTCATGACCCCATTTAGGGTTTTCTTCACAAAGATACTGGAGTGGTTTACCATTTCCTTCTCCAGCTCATTTTACAGGTGAGGATACTGAGGCAAACAGGGTGAAGTGACTTGTCAAGGGTCACACAGTGAGGGAGTGTCCAAATCTGGATTTGAAATCAGGAAGGTGGAGTCTTCCTGACTTCAGGCCCAGCATTCTGTCCTCTGTGCCACCTAGCTGCTTAGCATCCTGAGCCATCTCCCAGACATCCTGGACCTAGGTGGCTCTGGAGGAGAAAGTGAGACTGGTGACCTAAAGTGAACTGGAAGTCATGTCATCATCTCCCTGATGTCATGGTCCTCTTTGACAACAAAGAATAAACACAACAACAAAAATTATCTCGCTTGGTCCTCACAACAGTCCACTGAGGTAGATGCTATTATTATCATCCCCATTTTACAGTTGAGGAAACTGAGGCTGACAGGTTGCCCAGGGCTGAACAGTTAGTAAGTGTCTGTAAGGCTGGATTTGAAGGCTTTTCACTGAGTAATGAAAGCTTCTGTCCTCCGTTAGAAAAGAATCCCAAATATCAACCAGGCATTATTGGGAAGAGAGGAGCGGGGCCCTATCTGGTCTATCTACCCAGAAAGATTGCTTTCTGTTCTGCTGGTCTGGTAAAGCTGGTCCTGTGCAGGTAAATGTGGCCTGGGAATTAGGGGTGGTGACTGTAACCTGGCCTGGAGGGTTAGGCAAGGTGACTCTGTGTGAGTGTCTGGATGGATTAGAGAGCTAAAAGGGACCTGACAGACCATTTAAACCCAACCTCCTCATTTCCAGGGGTTGTGAGGGGGTGTGGGAGACTTGAGCAGGCTAGATGACGAAGAAGGCAATGACTGGGAAGGTGGCATCTCCTCAGGTTCCCTGGTCACTGTGTTGAGGGGAGATGGGAGGCAGCAGGAGCAAACAGGGCAGCAGCTCAGCCCAGGGAGGCAGAACAAGGGAGTCCTGGGAGAGGACAGGAATAAAGCCCATCAGAGATGAAGGGTAGGGTAGGGCAAGACAGCTGGAGGGAGAGGAGACTGACAAGTGGAGGACAAGGCTACTCCTATTGTTATACCAAAGTCCAGGGGCTCATGGACCCAGGGCCCAGGGCAGGCCTCTTGAGTCAGGATGAAATAGATAAAATGAGAGTTGTATCAGACAATCTCTAATGTCTCACATCCTGCATTCTAAGATTCTGACATTCCTTGTTCTAATGTCCCTTTCAGCTCTGACCTTCTCTAAGTAAAGTCTACCTTCCCCTTCTGACTTTCTGGGCCAGGGGTGGGGAACTTGCTGCCCCGAGGCCATATGTGGCTAGGTCCTCAAGTGAGGCCCTTTGATTGAATCCAAACTTCACAGAACCTTAATAAAAGGATTTGTTCTGTAAAACTTGGACTCAGAAGGCTGCACCCAAGGACCTAGAAAGCCACATGTGGCCTCAAGGCCTCAGATTCCCCACCCCTGTTAAGCTCTAAGGCCCTTCCAGCTCTTGACATTCTGGGTTCTAAGATCTCTATACAGTTTGACATTCTGTATTCTAAGTCCCCCACCCCCCACCCCATCTCTGACATTTTATGTTCCAAGGTTCTTCAGTTGTAAATGTAGTGATGACATTCATTCTCACATTTTCACTGCGCGCCCCCCTCTCCCCCCGCCCCCAGCACTTCAGTTGGCAGTTTTTATTAGGATGTAACTCTTTGGGAGGTGAGGCGGGGAGAGAACGAGAGGAAGGACAGGCAATGCAAAGAGGCAGACTTTTTGTAAATGCACACATTTTTAATGCCAGAAACATGATTTTCACAAGCAAAGGAGGTACCGATTTTTGATAAGTCAAAGCAAAGACTCTGATGGACAGCAGCCAGAGGGGGTGCCATTTTCGATTGGGGTGTGGCAGGAGGAGCCAATTTTCCAACCTTGCCAAGTGGCTAAGCAGCCCCCACCAGGCACTGTGAGGGAGGAGAGAGGTATATTGATCATACAGTGAGGAAGGCAATCTTCTTTTACTGACCAAAATCCCCAAACCAGAGAATCTGAGTCACTGAAGCTCTGGAAATTTAGGTTAAGAGGGCTCTGATTAGGATAGAAAGCCAGATAGAGGCAGACAGTAAGAAATCTAGAGAGAGGCACTGAGAGGGAGGGGAGTGGACAAGGACATGATGGGAAAGGGCACTGGAGTGAGGAAGACCAGGATTCAAAGTCTATGTCTCTGTGTCTTAGTTTCCTCATCTGTAAAATGAGGGTCTGAGTTTAATGTCCTCCAAGGTCCTTCCCAGCTCTACATCTGATCTATGAATGAAAAACAATGGATTGGGGCTGAGGGATTGGATCCCTTTAGAAACTTGGGGGCTGGAGTACAGTTTGTCCAGGTTGAGAGGACACACTCAACTGTTAGGATCCCCAGGGCTTTGTCCTGAGTCCAGACGGGAGGAACGGAGGAACTCGAATAGAGTTGGCCATGAGTCCAAGGTTTGGGAAAGTGTCAAGTCAACCTGTCCCAGGTCAGCCAAAGTCCCCAGGAAACGGTGGAAATGGGTCTGTCTCTCAAGGCAGAGAAAGAATGGTCTGGCCTTCCCATCTCAAGGTTAACGGAGGTGCCTAGAATATTCCTAGCACAGGTGTCTCAGATCTGGTTTCATTCTGTGTCTGAGGAACAAGACTCAGCAGGGTGCCAACCCTGTAGACTAGGTGAGAGGAATCGTCGTGGAGATCGGAGATACAAGAGAAGTCAATGATACAGAAATGCGAAGACTGGAAGAAAGAGAACTGGAAAGAAAAGAGAAAGTGAGAATGCAAAGATATGGAAAGACTGAACGGAAAAAAGAAAAGAAGAGGAAAAGAAAGGAGAGAATGAGAGCGTCGACGTGCGGTGGAGAGCGTAGAAGGAAAAGTAAGCAAGGGAGTGTGTGAGAGAGCTGAAACTGAGGAAACAGAAAAAAGAGGGAGGGTTTGAAGGGAGAGACCCGGGAGTGAGTCAGAAGGAAAAGGAGAAGAGAGAGAGAGAAAGAAAGGGCTGCTTTTTCACCGTTATGCTCAGAACTCCCTGCCCGCCCCTCTGTCCCCCAGCCCTCCGCCCAGGGAACGAGTTGTTTCGCAGGTGACCCACCTTTTTCCAGGGACAGATAGCGCGCAAGCAGGGCAAATTCTCCCGGGCACCTGGCTGCGAGGCCGGCCCAGGAGCTTACCTGTTCAGCGCTCGGGCAGCCCGAGGTAGTGGCGAGCGGTGTGCCTGCCGGGGCGCAGGAGGCTGAGGGCACTGGTGCGCCTCCGAGAGCGCAGAGCAGACCGCAGGCGGACTAGCAGTAGGAGAATGTGCGGATGTGAGAGGGAGGGGAGGGAGGGGAGGGAGGAGGGGATCCGAGAGGTGGGCAAGGGGAGGGGACACGGGGACCCGGAGCCGAGTTCCCCGGGGGGCGGGGGCGGGCTAGGCAGCCACCAGTCGCGGGGCCAGGGGAGATCTGCTGGCTAGCCCACCTGCCCAACAATGCGGGCGGCGGCAGGGGGCCGGGCCGGCTCCCCCCGCGCGCTCCCGAACCCCCGCGCGCCCCCGCCAGCTGCTCTCCGCCTGGGGCTCCCCAGAGGCAGAGGCATCGCGCGCGAGAGAGACTCGGAGACAAAGAGAGCAAACAAAGGGCGGCGAGGCCGGAGGCGTGCGGGGGACCGGCGGGGGCCCGAACCTCCTAGTACGTACGGCTCCAACTTGGCCCCCATCTCCATCCCCACCCCCGCCCCCACCTTCCGTGCTGGGGTCCCCGGGCAGGCTCAGGAACCCAGACGGATGGGCAGCATCTGGGCTCCTTTCCTTCCCCTGCCTTCCCCTCCCCTCCCCAAAGAGAACGGATGCCCAGCCGCGGGGGACGTGAAGCGGGACCCCAACAATGAGATCAAGGCAGCCCGCTCAGCTGGCGGGAGCGTCTGGCCGGGTCGGGGACTGGCGGTCCCCAAAGAGATTATCCCCTTTTCCTGTCAAGTGGAATGGAACAAATCAATGGGGGGAGGTGGTAGAGGACGGAGGAAGACCAGTGGGGCTCTGGCTGAACATCAGAAAGTCAGAGTGGGGGAGGAAAAGGAGGAACGACCTTCCTAGGGCTTTGGCGCTTGCTCTGGTGTGTGAGTGTGGGGTGTCGCTGAGACTTTAATCTGAAGGGGTAAGAAGAGCGCCGTGTTCCCACCCCGACCCTGCCCACCTGGGCTGAGCTCAGCTGTATGCCTACTTTGTCAGTCTCACCCCTCCTTCAGAGCAAGGGAAAAGGCGGGGTGAAGAGAGAAGAACATCTCTGGTTTCTCCTCCCTTTATCCCCCTCCTCCCTGCCTCCCTTTCCTCCCCTCCCCTCTCCTTTCAGTCTGCCACCAAACCCATGGGGGCCAAATGAATGCCTCGCACTTCCCGGCTCAACTATTGAAATCACTCAGGGCCTGAGCCCAGGACAAAGACCGTGCCCCAAACTCATCCATCAAACTGCGGGGGAGGTAAGAAGGGGCTGCCGCTGACTGGAAAATCCATTTCTGGCTCCTGGAAGTGCTGAAGCCCATGAGTCTCTCCCTGCTCCCCCACCCCCCCAACCTTGGCTCCCACTTCCTAGCCAAAAGAATGTAGCAGCCCTTGACTGGGGGAAGGTAGAGGAGACTGGATTTATGGGTCTTCTAGCCCCAGTAACTCAGTGCTGGGTCACTTGTGCCATATCTGGTGGTATGATCAAAGGATAGCAACTGGAAAGGATGGGCCCTTGCCGGGGGGAGGAAGGGGTGGGCTAGGTCCCCAGGCTCTTTCTCCTCCTAGGAGGCAGGGAAGTCAGGGAAATGGAAATTGGAAAATTCCAACTCAATGGAGAATTGTTTCTCTTTGGGACTGGGAAAAAGGACCTAGCTCAGACACATTTAGCTCACTGAATTGAACTTCACTGCCCAATACCTTCCAAGGGGCAATTGGAGACTGGGAAAAAGTCATGTAATTGATGATAAACCAGGAAGGAGGGGAGAAGGAGGATGCTTACTGGAAGGTTCCCAGTCCAGCCAAGTGCAGTTCAAAGAAATCACATGGACAGAATCCTGGATCTAGCACTTGCGGGACAGTGGTTGGGATGTGATCTGTGCCTTGTTTCTTCTTTCTACAAATGACAGGGTGTTGTGGGGGAAGCATTGGATGAGAAAGCAGGAGGAGGCCTGTCTCTGCCTCTTGGTGACCCCAGACAAATCCCTTGACCCCTCTGAGACTTGTCTGTGCTAAGTGTTCTACAAAAATGATTTTCTTTAAGCTACGGATCTTTGGTTCTGTGAAATAAGCCCTATATCCTAGCTTAAATGATGTTGGTGGCTCAGGTTGGGGGTAGACTAAGAGCATGAGGAGCTGCTTGAATACTCAGGGGAAGCTTTGCCTCAGCTGCCAAGGGAAAATAATGATGGTGTTCCATTGGACCCTAGGGCCTCCTGAATTTAGATATAATGTGAGTGATGCATGAATGAGAGACACTTTAGGGCCCTCCTTTTTGAATCCCCTACCCCAGGTTAGCTCAGCAGTTTTGTGTTCCTTGGAAGTAACTTGTAAGCTCAAAGGAATGTTGTATGTGTGTGTGCATGTGTGTGTGTGTGTGCTGGTGTAAGAAAAGAAAGGACCTACAAGAAAAACAACATGTATGAGAGACAGTGTTGTATAGTGGAGTCAGACCTAGGTTCTAGGTTTCTGTAGAATAACCTTTAAATCACTTAGAGGTTACCTACCGTCTTTTTCTGCATCAGATCTAAGATTGTTGTGTTGCATTCTAGACACCACATTTTAGGAAGATGAACTGGAGAACATCCAGAAGAGGAAGGGGGGGGGGAAGGGAATAAACATTTAAAAAATACCTACTATGTGGCAGGTGCTATGCTAAATGCTTTCCAAATATTATCTTTTATTTGATCCTTACAACTATCCCAGCAGATGGTGCTGTTAAGATCTCCATTTTACAGTTGAGGCAGAGGTTAAATGACTTGCCTAGGGTCACACATACTGTCTGAGGTCAGATTCGAACTCACAGCTTCCTGACTCCAGGCACAGCTACCTAGCTACCTCCAGAATAGGATGATCAGGATGATGAGACAGAGATCATGCCATGTTAGAATCATAGCTAGTGTTAGAAGACGCCTCAGGAGGCATCCAGTTCAATGCTTTCTTTTCCAGATGAGGAAACAGGCCCAGGATGGTTAATATTTTACCCAGGGTCACATAGGTAGAAGTGGGAATCAAACTTAAGCCTCATAACTCTTTCAGAACCTTCTTCAGGGCTCTTTCCAGTGTAGCCTCAGGATGACTTTCAAAGCTTGGCTGCAGGAAAATTGCAAACCTTGAAAGTCTGTGCTTCTCTGGGCCCCAATTGGCAGTACAAGGTTGAAGTTGTAAAGGAGAAAGTTTAAACTTAGTGTAAAAAAAAATTCCCAACAATGAGAAGAATTCTGAAGTGGGATAGGCCACTCCAAAGTGGGAGACAGTGGGGTCCCTCTGGAGGTCTTTAAGCAGAAGCTGGAGGACCATGGGCCAGTGGTGTTGTAGAGGGTAGTTTCTGTTCAGGGCTGGGTTCAGGTGGTAGATAGAGAGCTAGGTTCTCAGTCAGGGAGATCTGGGTTTCAGTTCCCTTTCTGATGTAGCCTGCCTCCTTGCTTCTGGGCAAATCTCTAAGATCAAAAATTGTATAAGAGCTATTATTTGCACTAGTAGAGAGAGTTTCTGTTCTGAGAGTTTCCTATATCAGTGACCTCCATTCCCTCCCCTGAGCCCTAAAAAGGGTTGGGATCAACTACATGACCACTGAGGTCTCTTTCAATTTGTAGCTTCTGTGATAGGATAATTTTATCAGTGAGAATGCTCCCTTCGTTGGCTCAGATCACCACCCTTAACTGGTTGGCAAAACCTGTTAGCTTCTTGAAAACAGGGACTAGTCTATTAAAAAAAAAGCAAAAAAGCAAAAACCTTTCTATCTTTAGTGTCTATCACTGTGATATGTTATAATAATAACAGACATATTTCTGTAGTGCTTTAAGGTTTGCAAAGTGCTTTGCATATATTATCTCATTGCATCTTCACAACAACCCTGTTGGATAAGTTCTATGTTATCCTCATTTTGCAGGTGAGGAAACTGAGCCTGAGAGATGTTAGGTGACTCAGTCAGAGTCACATAACTCGTGAGTATCTGAGGCTGGATTTGAACTCAGATCTTCTAGACTCTGATTCCAATACTCTACCTGATTACAGGCAGTTTTTTGTGTATAGCAAGTGCTTAATGAATGCTTTTTCAATTGAATTGAATGGTGTCTGAAAGTTATGGTGGACAAAAATACATCAACTTGAGGTCAACCTAGTGATGATCATAGGATCATGGATATAGACACAGGGGTCAGCTAGTTCAACCTACTCATTTTACAGCTGAAACTGAAGCCTCTTTCTGGCCATCCATTCATCCATCCATCCATCTGTCTGTTCATCCATCCATCCATCTGTTTGTCCATCCATCCATCCATCCATCCATCCATCCATCCATCCATCCATCCATCCATCCATCCATCTATCTATTTATCTATCTATCTTCCCATTCATCTATTTACCTATTCATCTATGTATCCACATATCCATCTATCCATTCAACAAGCAGATAAGCCACAAGCTTTATGAGAGGTTTGTGGCTCCATTACTCCCACTCCCTCTGCTTTTTCATTCCCAGTTTCCATTTTAAAATCTTCTCCAGTGTTTTCCCCTCAGGGCCCTGCCACATTTCCCTAGGGAGCTGATTGCAGTTGGCAAATACTCTCTCTCCTCCCAAACATTTAGCCTTTTATCCTAGACTCCCTCCTACCTAGTTATCATGGGAAATGTGCAAATTATCTCAAATAACATTCCACCATGCAGTGGATGTTTCAGACTGTCATAAATTAACTCCAAATTCAATCTAGATGCTATGACCATCCATCAGCATGATATAATCAAGCTCATGAGGAATCAGATTACAGTGACCCAAATAGGAAAAACTAATGTCCTTTCCTCATAGCATCTGCCCTCTGGACAATCTCCCTTCTCCATTGTTTGTTTACAATCTGCCCTTCCCCCACTGTCCTTTTTCCAAATTCCAGCTAAGTTAGGGTTAGGGTCTAATTCTGTTACTTAGCATCATTGCTTCTGTCTTCTATGGGATTCAAACCCCAGGGTCATTTCTTGGAAGACAGGAGAGTGAAACTGCCCCTCCTCCCCCCACCCTGCAGCCTGAAGCTCTCCCCTTGACTATCCTATGTGACTCTGAACAAATCACTTCTCTTCCCAGGGTCTAATGAGATGATAGATTTAGATAGGGAAGGCACCCTCTATTCCAGGGAGTTTGAGCCAAGGGATTTGTGAATTTGGATAGGAAAAAAATTACATCTTTATTTTCACAAAACTTTAACTGAAATCTAGCATTTCCTTCAATTATGAATTTGTTTTAAAAAATATGCTTCTGAGAATGAGTCCATGGACTTCAGCAGACACTGCCAAAAGGCTCTAAGACACTAATAAAGGTTAAGAATCTTACATCTAGTCCAACACTCAAAATTTAGAGATGGGCAGCCGAGACTCAGGATAATCAAAAAAGGGTCTATCTATCTGTACTGAATCATAGTTCTAGAAATAGAAGGGGGCTCAGAGGTCATCTAGCACCCCACCCCCATTTGACAGATAAAGAAACTGAGACTCAGAGAGATAAATTGATTGGCTGCAAGTCACACAAACTGGGGTTTAAACCCAGGTCTTCTGGCTGTACCACACTGCCCCTGGGCATGAAGAACAACCTTATATAGCAGAATAAAGTCAAATAGTGCGGACACCTCAAGCTGAAACAACAACCCCCCTTAGATTAGGTTTCTTCCTTTGTAAAAAGAGGAGATTGGACCAGTAAATGGATTCTGACTTTTGTCTTTTCCAATATGGTGGGAGATTGATTCCCATAAATACCCAGAAGGCAAAGGTTCATATGCCAGATGGTTGGGATTGGGGGTGGGAGGGAGGCAGTTCTAACTGTAGTGTAGATTACAGAATGAGGGGAAGAAAAGAAAATGAGGCAAAGAGAAGAGAAAGAGGAATCAGGAGCCCTTTGGAAACTGTTTCCTGAGAATTATGGTAGTTGACTCAAAAGGGCTCCCAAGCTAAGAACCCTGAGCCCAGTAATGCAGGGACTGAGTGGGTTGAAGAGAGATAAAGGAAGACTTTCCCCTTGAAGTCTACAGTCACAAAAGTGACAGTAACCTTCAAGAAGAGCAAATGGCTTAGTTTCTCCATATTTAGCTGGCTTAACCAAAAGATTGATCTTTTGAGAATGTGTAATGAGACATGGCATAATTTTAGGGGATCCCAGAAAAGGTCTACCTAATTCTAAACTATATGAGGGAATGGAAAGAGCTCTAGATTTGGAGTCAGAAGACTTAGATTTGAGTTCCCTTTCCTCTCTGAGCCTCAGTTTCCTTCTTTGTAAAATAAAGTGGCTGACTAGGTGATCTCAAAGTTTCCTTCTAGTTCTTGTCCCTATGTAGTCCAGCCCCCTCAGTTTTACAGAGAAAGGAAACCAAGGCTTAAGCAACTTGTTTGGGGTGGGGGTCACAGAGGTAGCAGTCAAGATTTGAATCCAGCTCTTTTAACTTCAGAGACACCACTCATTTCACTATCCTACTCTGAAGTTGCCTTCTCCCCTTAACCCCAGAATCCTTTCCAGTGGGTCAGTGTAAAAGCAAATACTCTTGGGAGGGGTTACAGTCAGTCAATCAATCTGCACTTACTAAGGGCCAGGCATTAGTGATGTAAAAAACTCCAATGGAGTTATATTCACTGTCACAAATTAAAGTGCTAATGAACTCTGAACTGCTGCCTTCCATAAATGTGAATACCCTTTGGCTAAAGGCTAAAGATAGGTTTCTGATAAGGATCAGGAAATATTCCAGGTTGGATTCCCTGAAATAGCAATTTGATCGCTAACCTATCTAGGTGGCCTGCGGAAAATAATTTGATCTCTGTAAAATGAACGGGTTGGTCAAAGATCAATCAATTAGTAAGTGTTTATTAAGCATCTCTTATGTGCCAGACTTGTGTATCTTAGGAGCTGGGAATACACATACAAAAAATAAAACAATCCCTATTTACAATGAGTGTACATTAATAGATGGAAAACATTTTGCAAACCTTAAAAAATCACTACATGAATGATAGTTGTTATTTTTTAAAAAAATAAAATTTTCTTTATAGCTTTTATTTTTACATAGACCAAATTTCCCCTTGCATCTCTCTAGCTCCCCCTCCCAGAGAGCTATCCTTTAAAACAAAGAACTGAGTTTACATTTTAATAAAGGAGACAACGAACACGTACGAAAATATAGACACCATCAATAGGAAGTTAATAAATACAAATATAACAATAATAATAGCTAACACTTAAGACTTGCAAAGTTTATTTTCATAACTTTCGTTTGATCGTCACAATACCCTGTGAGCTAGGTGCCATCGATGGGCACATTTTACAGATGAGGAAACTGAGGTTAAACGACTGGTCTAATGACCATCTTAGCACATTCCTAAATATGTACGAGATCGATAACTAGTAAAATGTTTGGGACGGAAGAAGTTGGGGGAATGAAGAAAGGAAGGCTTCATGCAGAAGCTAATATTAGTGATAATAACTAACGTAGCGCTTACTCTACATATGCCAGGCACAAGTAAAATCTCACCTGATGATGTCTATGGCTTTGAAAAGTTACGGCTTTAGGTTCCTAGGGGACAGGGCTTCTAAAGCATCCCGCCTTCGCGGTTCCTTCCCACCTGTCCAGATGTTGCCTGTATCTCCGCCACTGGGGGCTCCCCGGAACGCGAAGGGGAGGGGAGGAGAGCGGAGTCGGCGCGGGCCTGGGATAGGGGCGGAGTCGGGAGCCTGGCGGGCGCTAGGACCCGGCGGGAGGCGGTGGGACGTAACCCTGCCGTGCGCCTGAGAGAGCGAGGATCCGCGCTGGGGCCGCGGGGAGAGAAGGAGTCGGAACCGGAACCGGAGCTTCTGGGTTCGGCCGCCCCTCGCCGAGTGCCGGCAGCCGGTACTGGTCTTCTGGGGTGGAGGGGAGGAGAGGGGGCCAGGCAGGCGGGCGTTGTGGAGCGGGGAGGGGTGCAGGGCTGCTGCTGCCAGCTGTGCCCCGGACCCTGGACCCCCGGCCGGAGCCAGATGTGCACCATCCTGCGCGCGGGAGGGAGGCCTTCCCAGGATCCCCCCCCCCCCCAGGGCAGCTGCATGTTCTGGGGGTCCTCCTTTTCAGGAGATCATTCTAGGGGGGCCCCTTCCTGCCTCCCGCCTCTCCCGACCCCCTACAATCCTGGACATCCCAGGAAGGGGGACGTGGAGACTGAGCTTTCCTGGGTCCTCGCCTGCGAGCAGACAGGCGTGGGAGGGCATTAAGTGCAGATGGCGGCCCAGGCTTGGCAAACGAGAGCCCCTTGCAGCACCCCGAGCCCCTAGAGGATGGGGGCGGTGCTCATTTTACTGTGGGACCCCCTCTCCCTCCCCAAAACCTGATTCCCCAGCCCGGCTACCCTGCGGTATGTTTGGTCCAGCGACCCTGGTCAATTTCTCTTACAATTCCTGGAGGCTGGAGATGGTTTCCTTTCGCTTTTTGCCTTCTCTCCATCCTTCACTTACACAGAAACTGGCTTCTGAGGCCGCAGAGTGTGCGAACCTGACGGGTGATATCTGCTCTGTTTACTCATTTATTCAATAAATATGTATTAAATGCTAACTATGTGTACTAGGTACTGAGGATACAAGGACAAAGGCAAAGTGGAGGGGGAAAACTGACAAACCTGAAATGGCCCCTTCCCTCAAGGAACTCATATTCTTACAGGGTTGTTATGAATCATATGAAATATTATATGTAAAGTACTTTGTGACCATTGCTATATAAATGTTAGCTACAGCTATTATATAGGAATGTCATCCCTGCTCCAGGTTGTCCTAATGGTGACTCCAGCTTTTAGGATTTGGGAGAATAGAGATTGTGCTCAGCGCCCTCTAGGAGTAGGGTTTTGGATACTTTCCGGTTGGAAAGGGACCAACAGCATCCTGAACCTACTAGTCTGGGTGGCAAATGAAGGCTCCCCTGAATGTGTAAGGGCTTCTTAAGTTCTTAATTCAACTTTAATTATGTGTGATAGTTTAATAATAATTTTATTGATATGAATTTAAATCTACTTAATTTAATAATAATCTAAGGTTACCCATGTGGATCTGAATGCCCCTTTTCCCCTTTGGGCTTGGTGGGACAGTGGGTACAATTAGACTGAGTGGTTGCTTAGGAAAGGGACTAGGTCTTCTTTCTTCTCTCCTAGGTGGCCAGAAGAATGACCACTCTCACTCGGCAGGACCTTAACTTTGGACAAGGTAAGAGCCCTCAGTTTTTCAGGTTGGTTCTGGTGTTGGTGTCACTAGATGTGAAACCTGCCCTGTTCACCCAGAAGCCCCTCAGACTGTGTTTCTCTGTCTCCAGTTGTGGCTGATGTTCTCTGTGAATTCTTGGAAGTGGCTGTGCATCTCATCCTGTATGTGCGAGAGGTTTACCCTATTGGAATCTTCCAGAAGAGAAAGAAATACAATGTGCCTGTCCAGGTAAGGAATGAAACTGTGAGAATATTATGGAATATTATATTTAGTTTTTGGTCACCATTTTATGACAAACATTGTTCATAAACTCACTTGGGTCCAGGGAGGACAAGGGGACAGGAGAGTATTTCATATTTGAATCATTTGAAAAACCCCAGGCTATTTGCCCTGGAAAACAGACTTGATAACTACTTTCATAGATCAAAGGGTGGTCACGTGGAAGCAGGTTTCCGACTTCCTCTCTTGGCCCCAAAAGATAGAACCAGGAGCAGATGGCAATTGCAGAGAGGCAGATTTTGTTTGGATATAAGGAAAATTTCCTAACATTAGTTAAAAAGTAGGGTGGACTTCCTTATGGGACAGTGGGTGCTTTGTGCCTAGGATATCTCCAAGTAGGATCTGGATGCCTACTTTCTGGGAATCATAGCAGTAGAGTTGGAAGGGACTTCAGAGAGTCTCTAGTTCAACCTTCTCCTCTTAGAGAAGAAACTGAGGCCAACAGAGGTAGCATGGCTCCCCTCTTTTGTATTCCTAGTATTTAATACAGTGCCTGGCATAGGGTAGGTGCATAATAAATGTTTATTGAATTATCCAAGGTTGGGTAGATAGTTAATAAGCATTTATTAAGCACCTACTCTGTGCTAAGGCACTATACCAAGGGCTGAGAATACAAATTAGAAAAAGAATTAAAGTCCCTGCCCTGAAGGAGCTCACAAATCAGGAGGGAAAATTCTGAGTCCTCTATAAAGGAAGGGTTTGTGAGGGGTTTTTTGCCCCTTGCTCCAGTCTGTAGGGAGGGGCTGCTGAGGTGAAGGATATTAAGGGTGGATTGACTTCCAGGTTGATGAGATTTCTGGTGATGAGCTTATCCTGGGGGATAACCAGCAAGGCAACTGATAGAAAAGGAGAGTAGAGTCACTGACTGCATTTCTAAAGTAATTTCTACTGCTCCCTGATTTGATGTTTCTTGGGGAAAAAGTTAGAATAAATGCAGGGTAATATTTCAGGGGAAAGTACCTAGCAGCCGAGGGATTCAGGAAAGGCCTCATTTCAAGCTTTCACACTTGGAGCTGAGCCTTGAAGGTGTTGGTAGAGCTAGATCACCTCTGATCTCCTTCCAAGTCAGTGCTTCAGAAGGACTCTCCAAACTATAGCACCATGCTGTGGGCTAGAAGCAGTTTTAAAAAGTACAAGTTAGCATTTATATAGTGCCTACCGTGTTCCAGGCACTGTGCTAAGGGTTTTCCAAATATTATCAAATATGATCCTCAAAACAATCCTGGGAGATGGGGGCTATTATCTTCATTTTACAGTTGATGAAACTGAGGCAAATATAGGCTGAGTCCCAGGGTCACACAGCTAGTAAGTATCTGAGGATTTGAACTTGGAGTTCTTGACTCCAGGTCTACTGAGATACCTAGCTGCCTTGATCCTAGCTCCATGAATCTTCAGTGGATCTTTTGAGGGGGAGGTAGGGCATGGCAGGGTAGACTTGTGTTTTGGGTTTCTTTGGGATTCCTGCTTGGCACGGGTTTGACTAGCTGCCCTCTGGAGTCTCTCCCATCTCTGAGACTCTTCTAATCTGTGGAAGTTTGTAGAATGCTGTTCTGAGAAAAGGAAGATCACGGGCGGGAAGGGAAGACCAGTGGAAACTGAGCTATATACCCTTTTATTCCTGAGTGCCTTGTTGGGCTTTAGCCAAGCCTAGATCTCCCTTAATGTCTCCTAACCAGATCTGGGATGGGAAAGAGATAGGAAGCCTCCACCCCCTCCAGTGCTGGAGTCATAACCAGTCAATTGCTGTTGTGGAAAGAAAGTCTCAATCAGCCTTCGTTGGCTCTGCCACATCTTTCCTAACCAAAATGGCCCCCCTGGCTATCCCTCCCTCCTATGTGCTCTCTTCCCCTTATTTAATAGAAGGAAATACAACAGTTATAGTTCTCTATCCTTCCTCTACCCCCTAACCTCACCCAACTTGGAAAAAAGTAATCTTGAAAAGGATGGTGTGAGATCAATCAACAGTTTTTATCATCATCATTATCATCATCATTGTTTAGGCACCTACTGTGCTCCAGGTGCTGGGGTTACAGAGGCAAGTAAAACAATCTTGCCCTCAGAGGGTTTATGTTCTTTTTGGGGAAACAACATGTGTGTATGTACATACAAAATACATACAGGATAATATTGCAGGACAATATGGGCAGCTATTGGGAGGTAGATAGTGCACAGAGCGCCTGGCCTGGAGTCAGGAAGATCTGAGTTCAAATCCAACTATATGAGCCTGGGCAAGTCACTTCACCCTTTTTGCCTCAGTTTCCTCATCTGTAAAAAAAATGAGCTGGAGAAGGAAATGGCAAACCACTCCAGGATCTTTGCCAAGAAAACCCCAAATGGCATCATGAAGAGTCAGACGTTACTGAAATGACTGGACAGTATTACAGGGGAACATATTGGGAAGTGAAGTATTCAGGAAAGGCCTCCAGATTCCCAGACATGGCTTTTCAGCCCTATTCTGAATTTTTAGAATCAGAGGAAGCTTGAAGTGTGTAGAGTAACAGTTGTAGTGAATAGAGACCTGACCCTCTGACACCTACTGACTTTGTGACCTTGGATAAGTCAAGATTATAACTGTCAGAGAAGGCAGAGGTGCTAACTTACTTTGGTAGGGGGAGTTTCCTCACCTGGGACTTCCTCTAGGCCAAATAAAACCTCAGTTTTTTCCCTTCTGAAGGATGTAAGTCAAGTTTTAAAAAAAACAAAAGGTCTTCCCACAGTGCACACTAGGGAGAAAGCATGGGATCTCCCCTCCTTGATGACAGTGTGGCAGCCTGTTCCCTGACATGTAATAGGTACAGACATCAAGCCTTGAGTTCAGATATGGCCTCCAATACTTGCTGGCTGTGACCCTTGGGCAGGCCACTCACCCTCTTGTCTGCCTCAGTTGCCTCAACTGTAAAATAGAAATAATAATAGCACCTCAGTCCCAAGGTTCTTGTGAGGATAAAAGGAGATAATATTTGTAAAGCACCATGCAAATGCTTACTGTTAATAATGAAATGCTAGGAGTAGAGACTGATGTTTTTGTAGTTATATTTTTTTTAGTTAAATTGAATTAAGTTGGAGCTCAGATGGTATGAATGGATGAAAAGCTGTGTTAAGGAATGAGGGCATAAAGGAATTCAACACTGTGTTAAGGAATGAGGGTATAAATATAAAATCAAAGAAGCTTAGATTCTAATGGGGGAGACAATATGTGGAAGGATTTTCTTCTTGCTCAGTCGTTTCACTTGTATCTGCCTCTCTGTGACCCCACTTGGGGTTTTCTTGGCAGAGATACTAGAGTGGTTGGCCATTTCTATCTCCAGCTCATTTTATAGATGAGGAAACTGAAACAGGATTAAGTGATTTACCCAGGGTCACATAGCTTGTAAGTGTCTAAGACTGGATTTGAACCCATGTCTTCCTAACTCCAAGCCTGGTTCTCTATGCACGGTGTCACCTAGCTACTCTTGGAAGGGTTAATGTTAAGAGCAAATTGGACTTATTGGGAGGGTGGTGGTATCATCAGCAATGAAAGATGACCAGGCCTTCTTCCAAACGATCTCCTATGTCCCCTCATCAAAGATAGAACCTTGAACTGTTGTAGGGTGATGGTCTTCAAATCTTTTTTTATTTTTGGCTCCTGCCACACTATTCTTTGCCTTCAGATCATACTGAAGATTTTTTTTTCTAAAAATATATTTCTTAAAAATTTCCTAATTACATGTAAAAATATTGTTAACAATATTTTTCAAAATTTTATGATCCAAATTCTGTCTCCCTCCTGTTCCTCTCCCCTTCTTAAGAAGGCAAGCGATTTGATATCAGTTATGCAAATGTAGTCATACAAAACATATTTCCATACTAACTGTGTTGTAAAAGAAAACACAGACAAAAAAAGGAAACAAGAAAAATAAAGAGTAAAAAACATACTTCAGTCTTCATTCAGGGTTCATCAGTTCTTTCTCTGAAAGTAGATGACATTTTCCTCATGGGTCCTTTGGAATTATCTTGGATCATTATCTTGATCAAAATTGCTAAGTCACAGTTGATCATTTACACTGTTGCTGTTACTTTGCACAGTGTACTGCTGGTTCTTCTTCACTTGCTTTGCATCAATTTATGCAAGTCTTCCCAAGTTTTTCTGAAGCCATCCCTCTCATCATTTCTTCTAACACAATAGTATTCAATCACGTATCATATACCAGAACTTATTCATCTATTCCCCAATTGATGGGCATCTCCTCAATTGCCACCAGGAAAAAATACTTTTATTTTTAACAGTAACAATCTATTTTTTTCCCACTTACTAGTATTTTATTTTTTCTAATTATATGTAAAGATAGTTTTCAACATTCATTTTTATAAGATTTTGAGTTCTCATTTTTTTTTCTCCCTCCATTCTCCCCTCTTGAAGATGGCAAGCAGTCGGATATAGGTTATACATGTACCATCGTTTTAAACATATTTCCACACTAGTCATGTTATGAAAGAAGCAAAACATAAAGGAGAAACCAAAAGAAAAAAAAAGGAGAAAATAGAATGCTTTGATCTGCGTTCAGACTCCATAGTTCTTTCTCTGGATGTGGATAGCATTTTCCATCATGTATCTATGAAAAGAACTTGTATAAAACTTTTGTATGAATAGGTTCTTTTCCTTTTTCTTTGATCTCTTTGGGATAGTAATGGTATTGCTGGGTCAGAGGGTATGTAGTTAGTTTTATAGCCCTTTGGACATAATTCCAAATTGCTCTCCATGCTGAAGTTTTAACTTGTCAGTTGGGAGGCATGTGATATATATACATCCCCTCAGCATGAGCTACCATATTTGTTCCTTGTGAGTTCAACGTTCTATGTTTTCTGAGGTGTCTTGAGCCTATGGGTAACAGGCAAATTTTTTTTTTTTTTTGTGAATACTTGACTCACTATGGTGCATGTACTGGTGAAGTCAAATTTATATAAAAATTATTTACAAATGATGTTTGATCTACAATTACATGCAAAATTTTGTGGCACACCCAATGATATAGCATGCCCATTGATAACTGCTGACCCAGGGGAAATGAGGGTGGGAATAGCAGTTCTTGGGGAGCCCTCCATCCCACCCGTTCCCTCCCTCTTCTTCTTTGTTTAATAAGGCTCTGTTGCAGTTGGACTGCTTGTGGCTTTAGGGCAGGGTATAGTTTTATTCCTTTTTGGTCTCTATATCCTCAGCATCTGCTCTGTGTCCATAGTAGGAGCTTAATGAATGTTGATTGATTATCCCAAGGACCTCATTCTTGTCTCCTGTGAACAGATGTCCTGTCATCCGGAGCTGAATCAGTACATTCAAGATACCCTCCACTGTGTTAAACCACTGCTCGAGAAGGTAAGAAGTAATCCTGCTGCCCCTGCCTTCCAAATCCTCCCAGTCAGTCCCTTTAGTTCTTTCTAACTGCCTCACTTGTGTTTCTCTGGAGGTTGTGTATTCTGGCTGGGCTTTGAGAGAGGTCATCAGATTAGATCTAAGGCCCGAAGGGTCCCTAAAGCTTCTCTAGTCCAGCCTCTTCATTTTACAGATAAAGAAACTGAGGCCCAGAAGGGAAATGGCTTACCCAAATTCACAGAGGCAGTAAGTAGCTGAGTGGGGATTTGAATCTTGGTCCTGTTTCCTCTTCTCTAAAATGAGAGAGTTAATAGTCTGTAATGCCCCTTGGTCTCTAAATCTGTGATCCTCTGAATCCAAATGGCAGCCCAGTTCTTTCTCTCCTCTTGTGTTGGTTACATAATATACAGAGATGTAGGATGACCTAGTGGGTAGAGAGCTGGCCTGACACATACGGGCTGCATGACCCTTGGGCAAGCCAGAATTGGTACCCCAGGCAACTGTCTTTGGCAAGGTAAAGAAAAGTTGATATCTGCATAGGTGAAGGGAGCTTCCTTATCAGATGGTATCTAACAAAGCCACACACACACAGAGTCAGAATTCAGTGCCCAGTTTACTCTACCATGTACCTATCCCCTTCCATCCTTCTCTTTCTTTTACTGTATCTGGACATAGTTGTTTCATGTTGTCTCTCCCATGAGAAAGCAAAGTCCTGGAGGGTAGGGCTGGTTTTGCTTTTCTTTTTATCTTCAACTCTTAGCATATAGTAGGCACTTAATAAATGCTCATTGACTTGATTGTTGACTGTCTTCAGGAGTAGAAGCAGTGGTCTCCGGGTACCAGCTGACTTTCATAACTCTAACCTATGGAGGGACTTGAGGGGTTTGTGCCCTGGGTCTCCCCATCCTGGGGTGTGGGTGCTAGGATGCTGGTTTCTCCATCACTGTGGTTAATGATGTTGACATTGACGTTGTTTTGGATGGGATGGGGATGACCTGTCTTTGCAGAATGATGTGGAGAAGGTCGTGGTGGTGATTTTGGACAAAGAGCACCACCCAGTGGAGAGATTCGTCTTTGAAATCACCCAACCTCCCCTGCTTTCCATCAGGTAATCCCAGAACTCTGGCCTCCCTTCTTTGAAAAGAGTCACAGAATGGTAGGATTGCTGGAAGAAAAGCTTAGAAGAGAGGGCACCAGAGCTCACAGGATCTTAGAACATTGTTAGAATATTAGAGCTGGGTAGGGCCCTTAGGACCGGGAGAGACCCTAGCTCAGAAAATGTTAGTGCTGGGAGGAACCTTAGAATAGACAATGTCAAAACATGGGATTCCTAGAACCAGAAAAGACCTCGTCACAGAGAACGTTGGCACTGAGAACACTGGGGTTCTCAACCTGGCCCCATGTGCTTGTTTTCTTAACACTTTGATAAGCATATTTCAATAGAATTGGCTTCCTTTGTAGTCTTGTGTTTTATCTTTAGGCATTTAAAAACATGATTCTGAGAAGGAGTCCATCCACAGACTTCCCAGACTGCCCAAGGGTCTGGAGGGAGAGGAGACTGAGGGAAGAGGAGGACAAGGCTACTCCTGTTGTTACACCAAAGTCCAGAGACCCAGGAGCCCAGGGCAGGCCTTTAGAGTCAGGACTAAGTAGAGAAAATGAGGGTCTTGTACCAGACAATCTAATGTCTCACATCCTGTGTTCTAAGTAAGATTGACATTTCTTGTTCTAAAGTCCTTTTTGGCTCCAACCTTCTCTAAGTAAAGTCCACCCCCTCCCTCTTCTGACTTTCTAGGCCAGGGGTGGGGAGCCTGCTGCCTCGAGGCCACATGTAGCCCTCTGACTGAATCCAAACTTTACTGAATAAATCCTGTTCATAAAAGGATTTGTTCTATAAAACCTGGACTCAGTCAAAAGGCTGTACCCAAGGACCTAGAAGGCCATATGTGGCCTTGAGGCCTCAGGTTCCTCACCTCCAGATTTTAGGGATGAGGACTTAAGACTGGGAAGGACCAAAAAAGGGCAAACCTATGTGTAACTTGGCATTTCTCACAGGATCATAGGTCTGTAGCTAGAAGGGAGCTAAGAGGTATCTCATACTTCCTCCTACCCCTCAGTTTTAAAGGGGAAAAATAAACCCAAAGTGACATGATTTATCCAAGGTCACACGGCAGAGGGAGGATTTGAACCTGTATGTTCAATTTCTCCTCTTGTTCTTTGCCCCATCTAGCAATATCATGTTAAAGCCCCGAGGAGACCCAAAGAATGGGGCAGACTGATGGAGGGGACCCAGAACCCTTTGCTAGACTCCAAGAACACCTCATCTGGGAGTCAGGGACCTTGAGTTCCAGTTTCAGCTTCCGCCCTAGTTTCTCCATCTGTAAAATGAGATTTAATGGAGATGATCTTCCAAGTCTCCAGCCCACTCTTGACAGCCTGACTCTCCCTGGGTGGGTGACCCCTGTTTTCTGCAGTGCACACAGAATAGGTCACCAGCTTCTCTCATTTCCAGCTCAGACTCTCTGCTGTCCCATGTGGAGCAACTCCTTCGTGCCTTCATCCTGAAGATCAGCGTCTGTGATGCCGTCCTGGATCACAACCCCCCAGGTAGGGCCTGCTCACTGTCTTCCTGACTCCTGGGCTTTTGGTGTTTGCTTGTTTTTTCCTGTCCAATCCATTGGGCATCTGTCCTTAGGGGAGTCTCCTGTAGGGTATTCCTGGGGCTGAGTGGAATTCCCTTGGGCATTTGTGGGGATGCACAAGCCTTGGTCCAGTGCCACACATGCTTCATGGGGCATGCTCCAACCCAGCCTATTGCTCTGTCTGTACTCCTCTCACTTCCTGGAAGTCTTCCATGATGGATTTACTCCTTCTGGGTCCAATGACACCATCTGCTTTGCTTAGTGCGGCAGAAGTCTATTTTATTTCCACTATGACCATTTCTATTTATATATGTCCTTGCAGGGCTCTTTCCAAAAAAAGAGGCAATCCTTAAGTCTTTCCACATCTATATTTAATCTCCATTAGACCAGGGAGTTCCCAAAGGACAAAAGCTTTGAGCGGGTGGAAGTGGGGATGGCCTTGAAGGACGTATGTATTGGATGATGGGTTCAGCTGTGTAGACCCCAGGACATTTTACCCTGAATATTCAGGGGCCAGAGCACTGTGCTAGAGCTAGGGGAAGTGATCAGACTTCCTGTTGATGGGTACCATCCTTCCCCTCCCACTCTGATGTCTCTTCCTGATCCAGGCTGTACTTTCACCGTCCTGGTCCACACGCGGGAGGCAGCCACACGAAACATGGAGAAGATTCAGGTGATCAAGGTGAGTTCTGGTCCCTGACTGTGTCAAACGATAACATCATGAGGACCTCTGGTCTCCAGCTTTGCTTCTGACAAGGACTTACTGTCTGACCTTGAAGCAGTCTCTTTCCTTCTCTCCACCTAATTCCTCATCTGTGAACCACTGAAGTCAATATGAAAGAGTGAATGAAAATGCATTCACAAAATGCATGCTATGTGCCAAGTACAGTGCTGTATATGCACTGGGGAGACAAATACCAGAGGAAGATAACCTTTAGCCTCTGGGGGAGATAACACATCTGGGGATGGAGGGCAGGAAAGAATGGACATTGTGGTCTGAGAATGATAGGGGTTCAGAATGGAGCCTTTAAGTCAAGATTGTCTTGCCCATTCCACAACTACACCCATGTAGATGTGATGAATGTATTCCAGACCAGTTAGAGGGGTTAGGGAGGGAAGGCAGAAAAGATGGTGAGACACGTGGGGTGACTGGGCAGAATGAGAAACCCAGTTCAGAGCTGCCTGGATATATGGTGGATTAGCAGAGTTTGTCCTTCCTTGTGTACTCCGGACAGTCCAGCCTCGTACCAGAAGGTCCAAAGCTAAGTGGATGAACTCTCAGGAACGAGGGGCAGCTTAGTGGGTGATTCTCTGCCCAAAACAATTCTCCCCTTGTGTGATCAGCTGAGTAATGAACCTCCATCCCTGGGCCCATATGGGAATGTGAGGTGCTGTCAGAACCAGCCATTTCTTATGCCAGGAGGAGACATCCATAAAATGGGGAAGGGAAAAACATCCTGCTGGTGTCACTGGGCTGGTGAGAGAAGAGGGATATGGGTGTGCTTCTGAAAGGAAACCTGCGGGATCTGAGCCTAGCCCTTGTCTGAGGTCCAAGCCCTTTCATCCCCAGCACATGGCAGGCACACAGTAGGTGCTTAATACATGTTTATCAGATTACATTTTTAAAAATTATTAATCACCCACAATGTGTAAAAGGTGAGTAGTAGTATGTCTAGGGGAGGACACTTTAAAGGATGAGGAGCTTATAGATCCTGTTGACATATGACTGGGGGAAATTGAGACCCTGCTTAGAGAAACTGTGACCTCCATGAGGACCAGACCCATGACTTAAAAGAAAGAGAAGAAACAAACATACAATTAATGCACAAGCTTTTATTAATCATCTACTGTGTATAGTACTCTGATAGACACAAGGGAAACCAGGTAACTTACGTTCTATTGGGAAATAAGCATGATACAGAAAATCTATGATAAATGCCACACATCTATGAAGTTTGGACCTCAGTTTCTCCCTGTGTAAAATTGGGGAGGGTGTTAAACTAGATGATCTGTGAGGTCTTTTTCAGCTTTAAATATGTAATCCACAAGTGAAACAAAAGGGGTTTGTGTGTGCATGTGTGTTAGTCAGTTAGTAAGCATTTATTAAGCACCTACTATATGCCAGGCACTGGGCTAAATGCTGGGGTTATAAAAAGGTAAAAGATAGGACAAAGGATGGGTGAGAATTTAACTGGGGAAGGGAAGGTGGGAAGGAGAAACATTCTAAATATGTACACCCAGATTACCCACGGCTGGGAGGTAGGGAGGAGACTCCCAGTGGAATCTGGTTTGGTTCGAACATCAAGAAAGGCAGGAACTAATATGAGAGTTAGCGAAAAGCTAGATTGTAGGGCAGCCCTTGGCTCCCATAGGAATCTCCCTTTAGGTTCTGGGGCTCAATGTGGGAAGGGACTCCCTTTGCAAAGCCAGGGAGTCCTTTTTTTCTTTAATAATTTTTTATTTCATTAAATACTTCCCAATTACTTATAAAACTTTTAAAGTTTTTTTAAAAAAATTTGAGTTCTAAATTTTCCCCTTCCTTCCTTCCTTCCTTCCTCTCCTCCCTCTTTGAGAAGGCAAAGCAATTTGATTATATATATGTGAATTCATACAAAACACATTTCTGTATTAGCCACGTTGCAAAAGGAACACAGACAGAAAAATAAAACAAGAAAAGTAAAGTTTTAAAAAGTATACTTCAATCTGCATTCAGAGTTTGTTAGTTTTGATGGATAGCATTTTACATTAGTGGCTTTTATTTGCATTAGTGACTTTTGGTGGAGTTGTGAACTGATCCCACCATTCTGGAGAGCAGTTTGGAACTATGCCCAAAGGGCAAACTTTGTATACCCTCTGATACAGCAATACTACTTGTAGTTTTGTATCCCAAAGAGATTTTTAAAAGGGGAGGAAGGACCTACTTGTACAAAAATATTTATAGCAGCTCTTTTTGTGGTAGCAAAGAATTGGAAATTGAGGGGATGCCCGTTAATCATGGCTGAACAAGTTCTGGTATGATTGTGAGGGAATATTATTGCGCTATATGACAAGCAGGATGATTTCAGAAAAACCTGAAAAGACATACATGAACTGATGCAGAGTGAGGTGCGCAGAAGCAGGAGAACATTGTACACATTAATAGCAACATTGTATCATGATTAGCTGTGAATGACTTTAGCTGTTCTCAGCAGTACACTGATCCAAGACAGTTCCAGAGGACTCATGATGAAAAATGCTATTCACATCCAGAAAAAGAACTGATGGATTCTGAATGCAGATTGAAGCATTTTTACTTATTTTCATGTTTTTATTCTTTTGGTCTGTTTCTTTTATAGCATGACTAATATGGAAATATGCTATACATGATCATACATGATTACATATGAAAGGAAGGGAGGGAGAAAATTTGCCTTTTTATGTAATTGGAAAAAACAAAATACTATTAAATGTCCCCATTTTTCCATATTGCGTCTAGTTTTGTCATTTTCCTTTTCTATCATGTTAACTAATCTGAAAAGTGTGGGTTGGTACCTCAGTGTTGTTTTAATTTGCATTTTTCTAATCATCAGTGATTAGAGCATTTTTTCACGTGACTATTGATAGCATCCATCTGTTCTTTTGCTTCATTTGGAGGATTTTTTTTTTTTTTTGATTGAGGGTAGGAAAATGCAGGAGCAGAGAGAGAGAGAGAGAGCAATCATGTATACAGTAAAGTTAATGTAAGTGTTTTTCTGGAATGGGGATTTCTTCCAGAATTCTTTAGTTAAGGTCAAATTCATGAATTTATACAAAGTGAGAACTGTCTGTATATTGACTCAGCTTACCCATGAACGATTGTTATTTCTCTAATTGCTTAGCTGTCTTTGTGTGTGAAAAGTGTTATGTAATTGTGTTCATATAATTTCTAGGCTTGTCTTGGCAGGTAGACTACTAAGTATTTAATATTATCTGCAGTTATTTTAAGTGGAATTTCTTTTTCTGTCTCTCGCTGCTAGGTTTTGTTGATAGTATATAGAAATACTGATGATTTTTGTGAGTTTATTTTCTACCTTGAAACTTTGCTAAAGTTCTTTAATTGATTCTCTAGGGTTCTCTAAGTATACCATGTCATCTACAGACTGATAGTTTTGTTTTCTCATTGCCTATTTTAATCTCTTCAATTTTTTATCATGATTTATTGCTATTGCTAGCATTTCTAGTACAATAGTGAGTAATGGTGATGATAATGAACATTTTTGCTTCACTCCTGATCTTACTGGGAAAGCTTCAAGTTTTAGTTTGGTATTAGATACTACTTATCATTTTTCTTGGTATTAGATACTACTTATTATTTTAAGGTCAGCCAGGGATTCTCCCTCTTCAACTTATGTCTCATGGAATTCTACCCCCTTTTGCTCCTAGGACTTCCCCTGGATCTTGGCAGACGAGCAAGATGTGCACATGCATGATCCCCGACTAATCCCACTGAAGACTATGACCTCAGACATTTTAAAGGTGAACCTGGGTGGGAAGGATGTCATGGGACTGAGGCATCCCAGTGACTGCTGGGAGACACATTTCATAATGCTTAGAGAGTATTTATTAGGGACCCAGGGGCTGTTGTCAGTACAGCCCCAGGAGACTTCCTAAGCTGCCTTTGGTTGAAGGCTTTTAGAAAGAACCATCCTATTATTTTAAACTCTCCAGGAAGGAATTGGTCTCTCCCATGCCTTATGGCTATAACCTTGTTAGCCATATCTGGGGAAGCTCCCTCTCACCTAGACTACAACTTGGGCAGAAAATGGGCAAGCTACAAACAGCCCATGACTGAGCTCTGTCTGTCCCTTTGCTCCTGCAGCTTCCCACCATGCACGCCCTCAATCAAAAAAAAAAAACCCCTCCAAATGAAGGAAAAGAACAGATGGGTGCTATCAATAGTCACATGAAAAAAATGCTCTAATCACTGCTGATTAGTGAGGCATTTGTCTTGGAGTCAAGAAAGAGTCCCCACTGTGATCTTTTGGCAGAATCATAGAGGCCAGCTGGTCCAAACCTTTCCCCCCAAAGCATCCCTTCTATGGCATCTTGGACAAGTTGTCTTGCCTGAAGTGTGCTTAGGGAAGCTGAAGACTGCTAAGGCAGCCTATGCCACTTTTGGATGGCCCCCATTAGGAGACAGTGGTTAGGATGTTTTTTCCTGATGCTAGGGCCAAATTTGCTTCTCTGTTACTTCTAACCACTGCTCTCTGGAACCAAACAGAACAAGTCTGATCCCTCCTTCTACTTAGTATTTTTGTGTAACCCAAGGCAAGTTGCTTCTCCTCAGTGTTCCCATCTGTGAAATGGGGGTGGAGGGATAATAATACCTCTCTGTAAGCCTTAAAGGGCTACAGAAACACGACTTTTAACCTTCATCTCCACTGGCATAATTTCCTTCTAACAGATGCAATTGTATGTGGAGGAGAGGGCTCACAAGAGCAGCTGAAGCAGGCCTCCCCAGCTAATGCAGACCTGGACTTTGGCAGCTATCATGGGCCCCTCCTGGCCTGGAACTGCATCCTGGGCATCAAGTGCGCTTACCCCATTGTCTGACAGACCAGGCAAGTCCAACACCATCCTGAGACCAGCTCCCTCTGCCAGCTCTGGTGAAATGCTGACCAGCCTTTGATCATCAGGAAGGAAGCGAGAGTATGGAGACAACCTAGGACAGTTCTGTGCTGTCCTTGGGGTGCCTCTGAATGCAAGTGGCCATTGTATATCAGACTGTGGCTTTTGTTTCAATAAAAGATCCGAGGGCAGCGTCCTGTGGATTGTTGCTCCAAGTTAGGGAAGCCCCAGTTGACCTGGGAATTGAGGGTGCTTCTGCAAGAGCCTGGACCATTCACCCCCTGACCCCACACTTTCCTCCTTCCTCAAACCAACTCCAGGCTGTCTAAATGGAAAGTGTTTATTGAAACTCAAAGCTGCGAAAGTAGGAAGATGCTGTCCTCATTCATTCCATTTGGGGCTGGATCTAGTTGCTACTTCTGGCTGCCTCTTCTGTAGCATTGAGTTTCCTGGTGACCTCAGGGCCAATGGTGATGCTGCTGTTGGTTACTCGGGAGCCGTACCACCCAGCCCAGTACTGAGTGTCCTTTCCCCCGTGCTGGAAGCGGATGTGACGGACTCCTGGGGGGTAGTTGGAGAATGTGTGGGAGACCTGGGGAAGGACACAGAATTAGTCACCTGGGAGGTAGTCCTATGGTTCTTAACCTTGGGTTGGCAGGATTAGAGGGAGAGGCAAAGTAGGGGTTGGAGACAGTGTGGAGTAGAAAGGTCTGGGCTATATAAGGCAGGGGTTCTTAACCTTTTTTGTGTCCTAGGCCTCTCTTGTGAAGCCTGTGGACCCCTTCTCAGTCATGTTTTTAAATGTACAAAATAAACTATATAGTTACTGAAACATATATATTTATAAAATACACACATTTCTATTTATAAGATATTTTATAAATATAAATAGGTATTTACATATACATATATGCATACATATACAGTGTATATATGCATACACACACACACATAAAGTTCATGTACTCCAGATGAAGAACACTTTCTGTTATGTATTCTCTGACCAAGCTCTCTCATAAAAGAGATGGAATGGGGACAAAGAACTGAAATGGGAAAGCTGCCTAGGGATCCCTTGTTGTCCTTTCCCCCAGGACCTCACTGACCTCTCTCCATTCAATATCGCTCCATTGCTCTATCTCTACTGCTGGGGGCTCAAATGTATCCAGGACAAGGTAGTCTGCTGATAGCAACTGCACACAGATCTGGTAGCGGCAGCCACAGTCATATCTGGCAGCAAACCTGAGGGAAGGAAGAAGGGCCAGTCACGCGTGGCCAGAGAATTCCAAAGTCTCAGAATTGGAGATGTCAATGGAATCCATTGTGCACCTGAACTGAGAGGCCTCTTTATAATACCCACAACAACTGACCATCTGGCTTTCGATCTAGGACATTCAATTGGATGGCAGTGACTACAGAGGAAAGAGCACTGACCTTGGTACTAGCGGACCTAGGTTCAAATTCTGGCTCTGACATTTACAACCTGCGTGCCTCTGAGGATCAATCATTGCCCTTCTCTACAGGCCTCAGTTTCCTCATCTGTAATCTAGACTCCATGTGGGCTCGAGTGTAAAAAGTGCTGAAGGGGTTGCGAGTGGAAAATGTTTAAGAAGACTTCTGAGGTCCTTTCTGTCTCTAGATCTGTGATTCCAGGACCAGATGTTACTTATGGGGAAGTGTTTCTTTATGTTTAACCTTGCTAGCACAGCTTAGTGAGAAGTCCTGTTTGGCTTTTTAGGATCATTGGTTTAGAGGGGGAAGGGACCATGTACTTCACACAGTCTAACACTCTCATTTATTAAAGGAGGAAACTCTCAGGGGATTGACTTGTCCCAGTCACTGCAGCTAGTAAGTATCTGAGGTGGATTTGTACATAGGTCTTCCTGACTCTAAATACAGTTGGGATGGATTAAGGCTTTCCCCTGGAATTATAAATGATCAACAAGCATTTATTAAGCACCTACTAGGTGCCAGGTATTATTTTAAGTGATGAAGTTACAAAGACAGTCACTGCCCTCAGAGAACTTACATTCTAACAAAGGAAATGATGTGTTTTTGTAGTGTATACAAACAAATATCACAAGCATTGGCAGCTGGGAATGTCAATAACAGCCTCATGGAGAAGGTGGTGCTGGTAGTGAGCTTCGAAGGAAGGAGCCAAGTGTTTCCAGAGGGAGAAGTGAGGGGAGAAGGGAAGGTCCCACATGTGAGATGCCCTACACCAGGTGTGGGGAACCTGCTCCTTGAGCTTTGAGGTTACTCCTTGGTTCTCTAGGTCCTCAAGTGCAGCCCTTTGACTGAATCTAACTTCACAGAACAAATCCCCGTAATAAAAGGATTTGGGCTGTAAAACTTGGACTCAGAAGGCTACACCCAAGGACCTAGAAGGCCTCAAGAATGCAGGTTCCCTACCCTTGCTTACAAAGACAGAGGGATGGGACATGGCATGTTACATATAGAACAGTGAGATAACCCAGTTTGGACCACAGAGCTCTTGGATGGGAGCAGTGTATAATAAATCTGGAAAGGCGGGTTGGAGCCGGGTTGTGAAAGGCTTCACCAACAGAAGGGTTTATACTGATCGAGAGTCAATAGGAGTAGCTGGAGCCACCCTGTGCTTTGACAAGATCAGTTTGGAACCCAGAGAGGGTTAATAGGAGAAGAAGAAGAGACTGGCAGCAATAAGACAAAGGAGGAGGCTAGGGCAATGGTCCAGGGTGACTCAACTGGTTGTGATGTGAGCAGAAGGGAGAGGGCAGACCCCAATGATGTTGGGGAGGAACAATCTGCCACATTTGGCAACCATTTGGATATGTGGGTGACGGGAGAATGAGGAGGCAGGGATGGCAGTGAGACCATGAACCTGGATGACTGAGGATGGTGGAAGGAAGAAATAACAATGATAAGCAATGTGACGGGCTAAGTTGCCGTCCTACACCTCAGCTCACCCTGCCCTCCTTTGCCTTGTTCATAGGGTCATGGTGAAGATGACAGAACTCCTGGATGGGAGAATGTCCTGCCCCCTCCTGCCAGGTCCCAACCCCACTCACCAGTCCTTGATCACGATGTCCGGCCTCACTGTGTCCATCAGTTCTTTCCAATACCCCTCAGCTTGCAGGTTCACCATTTGAGACTTAAGACAGGTTCTGGGGAGACATGAGAAGGTGGTTGGGGCTGGGTCAGCTTGGTAGAGAGCTGGGTTTCTTCCTCATCACCCCAGCATCCTCAGATATGAGAGGTGCAGATAGGAGTTCTTCCTACACCCAGTCCGCCATACCAGTCAGGGGCACCAGGCTCTGAGGAGCCCATAAGATGTGACCTCCCAGGGCTATCTTGTGACACCTCCCTCAGCCCCTGGGGTTCTGTCTGTAACAGGAGGATAGATGGGTGATGCAGGGGTCTTAAAAGTTAACTCTTATTAAATCATCTCTGGAAATTAAGGACTCTCCTTGAATATTAGTAATCAATAATTTACAGCAGCTAGGTGGCGTCATAGTACAAAGAGGGCCAGGCCTGGAGTCTTGAAGGCTCATCTTCCTGACCTCAAACATGGCCTCAGACACTAGCTGGGTGACCCTTGACAAATCACTACACCTTGTTTGCCTCAGTTTCCTCATCTGTAAAATGAGCTGGAGAAGGAAATGGCAAACCACTCCAGGATATTTGCTAAAAAAAAACAAACAAAACCAAATAGGGTCATAAAGGATCAGACATGACCGAAAACGACTGAATGACAGCAATTTGGCATCCACTAACTTCAGTAACTCATTTTCAACTCCTCAACAATCACCTTTCTTCAGAAGGAGGAAATGTGAAAGGCAAGCAGAAGACTTGGGTTTGAGTCCCTACCCCCCTGCTTATGACCTGGGTCACCTTGGACAAGCCATTGCCTCTCCAAGCTTGTTCATCTGCAGAATAAGGACATGGAACTGACTGGATGGTCTCACCTATTTGGCTCCTGATCCTGGGCCCCATGAGCTCTCTGAGGGCAGGGAATGACTTTTACTTTTCTTTGCATTCCCATGAGCACAAGACCTGGCACATTTATGGTTCGATGGTTTGTCATGTCCAGTCCCATGCAAAGATACTCAAGTGGTTTACCATTTCCTTCTCCAGCCTATTTTAAAGAGGAAGAAACTGACGCAAACAAGACTAAGTGACTTGCCCAGGATCAAGCAGCTAGTAAGTATCCTGAACCCAGATTTGAACTCAGGTCTTCCTGACTCTAGACCTGGGGCACTATCTCCCTGTACCACTCACCTGTCTACCTGGCTCATAGTAGGTACTTTAGTTGACTTTAGTCTTTAGTCAGTCACTTTATTAGGCATTTACTTGGTGTTATGCACAGTGCTAAAACCTGGGGATACCCCCACATTCCAACAGGGATAGCATGAGGATGACCAGGTGCAGTCAAGACACAGATACAGACCAGATGGAGAGCCATTTCAGAAGGGAAGGCCCTAGAAACTGAAGGGACTGGAAAAGGACTCTTGCAGATGGTGGGACTTGAGCTGAATGTGAAGGACACTAGGAACACTAAGGCTGAAGTAAGGATGGAGAGCACTGTATTCCATTTGGGGGCAGAGTCAAGATGGCAGAGTAGAAAGATGGCCCTGTAGAAGCTCCCCCACATAGCCCATAAAATACCTAAAAATGCTTCTAAACAAATTCTACGCAGTAGAAGTCACAAAATGACAGAGTGAAAGAGATTTCCAGCCCAAAACAGCCTGAAAGGCTGACAAGAAAGGTCTATTGCACCTGACGTAAAGCAGAGCGCAACCCAGTGTGGGACCTGTGGTGTGCAGGAACAGGACCTGGAATAGGCTTCAGGGAACCAGCGGCAGCAGCAGTTCCCAGACTGCTCAACCCACAAATGCCAAAGACAGCTTCAAAGGTAAGTGAGAAAGCTCCTTCACCCAGGAGAAGGAAATGCAGTCTGGACCACTGGCAGCAGCCACTGCAGTGGCAGCATCCATTTTTAGAGCCCTCCTCCTAAAGCCCCTGGGGAATTGAGCAGCTGATCAGAATCTCAGCCCTGAGCTTGACCCTGGGGTGAAGAGGAGGAGTGCTGGCATGGTGGAGCTAGAGGTGGTTGTGGAGAGGGAATTCTACTCACAGATTCTGGGCAGAAAAATTTTTGGTTGCTCCCAGACCAATGCGCAGACCAGGAGAGGAGTAAACTCCTCTCCCTTGATTGTGCCACGCTGGAGGAACTGAGAACATACAGGTCCCCCAAAGTATACCCTCCTTTCAACAAAGGATGCAAAAGTCAAGTAACTGGCTGGGAAAATGCCCCCAAAAGGGAAAAAAATAAGACTATAGAAGATTACTTTCTTGGTGAACAGGTATTTTCTTCCATCCTTTCAGATGAGGAAGAACAATGCATACCATCACAGGAAGAACTAAAAGTTAAGGCTTCTGCACCCAAAATCTCCAAAATAAATATGCAATGGTCTCAGGCCAGGGAAGATTTCAAAAAGGATTTTGAAAATCAAGTAAGAGAGGTGGAGGAAAAATTGAGAAGAGAAATGAAAACGATGCAAGAAAAATCATGAAAAGTGACTCAACAACTTGCTAAAGGAGACTCAAAAAAATGCTGAAGAAAATAAAACTTTTAAAAATAGGCTAACTCAATTGGCAAAAGAGGTCCAAAAAGCCAATGAGGAGAAGAATGCTTTAAAAAACAGAATTAGTCAAATGGAAAAGGAAGTTCAAAAGCTCACTGAAGAAAATAGTTCTTTAAAAATTAGAATAGAGCAGATGGAAGCTAATGACTTTATGAGAAACTAGGAAATCACAAAACAAAACCAAAAGAATGAAAAATTAGAAGATAATGTGAAATATATCATTGGAAAAACAACCAACCTAGAAAACAGATCTAGGACGGACAATTTTATGGGACTACTTGAAAGCCATGATCAAGAAAAGGCATCATCTTTCATGAAATTATCAAGGAAAGCTGTCCTGATATTCTAGAACCAGGGGGCAAAATAAATATTGAAAGAATCCATCAATCACCTCCTGAAAGAGACCCCAAAAAAGAAACTCCTAGGAATATTGTAGCCAAATTCCAGAGTTCCCAAATCAAGGACAAAATATTGCAAGTAGCTAGAAAGAAACAATTTAAGTATTGTGGAAATACAATCAGGATAACACAAGATCTAGTTACATTAAGGGATCAAAAGGCTTGGAATATGATATTCAGAAATCAAAAGAAGTAGGATTAAAACCAAGAATCACCTACCCAGCAAAACTGAGTATAATACATCAGGGGGAAAAAATGGTCATTCAATGAAACAAAGGACTTTCAAGCATTCTTGATGAAAAGATCAGAACCGAATAGAAAATTTGACTTTAAAACACACAAGAATCAAGAGAAGCATGAAAAGGTAAACAGGAAAGAGAAATCATAAGGGACTTTCTAAAGTTGAACTGTTTACATTCCTACATGGAAAGATAGTATTTGTAACTCTTGAGACTTTTCTCAGTATTTGAGTAGTTGGAGGGATTACACACACACACACACACACACACACACACACACACACACAGCACAGGTTGAGTTGAATAAGAAGAGATGATATCTAAAAAAATAAAAATTAAGGGGTGAGAGAGGAATATATTAGAAGAGAAAGAGAGAAATGGAATGGGGCAAATTATCTCTCACAAAAGAGGCAAGTAAAAGCTTTTTCAACAGAGGAGAAAAGAGAGGAGGTGAGAGGGAAAAAGTGAAGCTTACTCTTCACATCTGGCTTAAGGAGGGAATAACATGCTCACTCAATTTGGTATGAAAATCTATCTTACACTACAGGAAAGCAGAGGAGAAAGGGACAAATGGGGTGGAGAGGGTGATAGAAGGGAGGGCAAATGGGGGGGTAATTAGAAGTAAACACTTTTGGGGAGGGACAAGGTCAAGAGAGAGAATAGAATCAATAAGGGGCAGGACAGGATGGAGGGAAATATAGTTAGTCTTACACAACATGACTATTACAGAAGTCTTGCAAAATTACACATGTATAGCCTATGTTGAATTGCTTGCCTTCTCAGTGGGGATGGATGGGGAGGGAGAAAGGAAGAGAAGTTGGAACTCAAAGTTTTAGGAAAGAATGTTGAGAATTGTTTTTGTATACAACTGGGAAATAAGAAATACTGGTAATGGGGTATAGAAATCTATCTTGCCCTACAAGAAAAGAGAGAAGATGGGGATAAGAGAAGGGAGGGGTGTGATAGAAGGGAGGGTATGTGGAGGGAAAGGGGTAATCAGAATGCAAGACGTTATGGGGTGGCAGAGGGGAGAGATGGGGAGAAAATTTGGAACTCAAAATTTTGTGGAAATGAATGTTGAAAACTAAAAATATATAAACCAACATTAAAAAAAAAAGATGGAGAGCATTCCAGGGACAGCCAACGCAAAATTCACAGAGATAGGAGGTAACAGCTAGCTGGCCCAGTGGCTACAGTGCTGGACCTGGAGTCAGGAAGACGTGTTCAAATCCAGCCTCAGCCACTTCCTAGGGATTTACTTAACCACAGTCTACCTCAGTTTCCTCTCCTGTAAAATGGGGATAATAGATCTAATTCTTGTAAATGACAACTCAGTGCCTACACATAGCAGGTGCTATATAAACATTAGCTGTAATTATTATTATTTCTCAGCTGCCCACTGTACCTCCTGGCCCTACTCTCTCTGATCCCTCCCCTTTCCCCAGAGCCCACTCAAGTCAGGATTCCTCTTACTGATAGGAGGTGACAAAGTATTTCTTGACTCTGGGGTCTGGAAACTCTTTCCCATGGGCTCCAGGTGTGTTTTCCACTTTCCAATTATCTCCTCCATTCTTGTCTATTGTCCAATATTTCAACCCCTCTAGAAAAAAATAAGTATAATCTTGAGTTCCTTGGGGGATGTGGGAGTGGGGCTGGGGCAGGATGTGAATCAGTTGAGGAAATGAAGTGTTTAGAGAAGAGAATGCTTAGGTGGGGTTTGATATAGCTGTCTTCAAAGTGGTTCAGCACTCAGACATTTACTAACTGTGTAACCTTGGGCAAGTCACTTAACCTCTGTTTCCCTTAATCCACTGGAGAAGGAAATGGTAAAGCACTCTATTACCTTTGCCAAGAAAACTCCATAGACAGTGTGGTTCATGGGTCACAGAAGAAGCTGAATAACAGCACAGCACTCTTTGCTGTGAAGTCAACATCCTCTGAGGTCTCTGTGTATGTGTAAGAGGGAAATACTGTTTATTTCCCAAACCCTATACTTGTCTTATGCCTGCTGAGTGTGTGATTTCTTTGGTATAGGTAACTCTCGAATGAGTAACTCCCTATACTTATGGAAGCAGGCATTTTCTCTGCAATTTGTGGTTTTCATGTGCCAGGAGCGCTGAGAGGGTGGGGTTTGTCCAGGATCCAACAGCCAGTGTGCATCAGAGAGGGGACCTGAGCCCAGTTCTGACCCATGCTGCCTCTACAGGAAAGTGTCAGGAGGGAAGACTGTATGTCTAGGACCTAGACTCTGGGTCTTGAGTAGAAAGAAGCCACCCAGGATTCAACAGCCCCACCAGGTTGAGCAAGGACACTTTCTTGCTGAGTTGCAGTAGGACAGCACAAGGCCCTGTACCTGCTCCACCCCCACCCCCACCCCAGCTACCATCAACCTCCAGTATGAAAGTAGGGAATGTTAGACTTTTGCTTTTGTATTCTCACCACCTGGCACACAGTAGGTGCTCAATAAATCCTTGTTGATTGATAGGTATTTAATAAATTTTTAAAAATTGAATTGGAACTTAGCACATGGGGGCTTGGGTCCTTGCTCACCATCAATCACTTAATCTGACCCCTTCATTTTACAGATGAGGAAACTAAGGCCCAGAAAATTCAAGTGACTTAAGATCATAGGATCCTGGATTTAAGATGGAAAGAGAAATTTGAGGTCATCTGATCCAACCCTTTTCATGTTATAGATGAGGTAACTAAAGTCTAGGGAAGACCTCAAATAGCAACTGAGGGGCTATTTACTATTACCTTGACCTGCCTGAGATCCCTCATGTAGTAATAAAAAGAATTCCAACTTAAGTGCTGACTCCAAATTCAGTGTCATTACCACTGTGCCACCCTACCTCCAAGGGAAGTGACTTGCTTAAGATCACATGGGTGGAAACTGTCAGAGCTGGAATTTAAAGTGGCTCTTCTAACTCCAGATGCATTGGGCCACCCAGCCCATGTATATATAGTCTATATGTCTATAGTATGAGATAGCTTTGATGAGGTGACGGTGGGAACCTACCTTGGGCGCAAGGGTTTCGGATCAGGTTCCTCTGGAGGCTGCAGAGGAAGTAGAAAACCTTCCAGTCGACTACTGGTTGATCCCAGTTCTCAGATATGAAACCTTCTCTCTGGCACTTGCGTTTCCACAGGGACACCAGGTCAATGAGGTCCCTCCACAGGCTGCAGACTGGCCGGCAGTGCCTCAGCAGCACCCGAGCTGGCACCAGGGAGAACAGCTCCAGGAGAACGTTCTCAGGCAGCTCATTAATGGAAGCCATATCCCTGGTGCCAGGGGTGGGGATGGACAATCATCCACAGGTGGCACAAGCCTGGGAGGAGGCAGTGTCTAAACAGGGAAGGGAAGAGGGCAGTTAGGAGGGTGTCTGACAATATGGTGAGGGACAAGGAGAGTTTGGGGTCTTTGAGGCTTTAAAGACACGTGCTATAGCATTTGATTTTTCTGAACAACTTCTTAACTAAGCTGATGAAAAGAAGTAAAGTCCCTGGACAGGGAGAGCCTTACATTTCTGCAAGGTATGAGCATGTCACTCCCTTCCTAGATAAACTCCAATAGCTCCCTGTTGCCTCCAGGATCATGCCTCTGGCATTCTAAGCCTTTCATATGTTTATATGGAAACATATGTAAAAATAAAATACTATTTAAAAGGAAAAATTCCCCCAACAACAAAGCCTTTCATAATCTGGCTCCTTCCCAGTCTTCTTACACTTTATTCCCCTCCAGGATCCCTTACTTGTTGGTCCTCACAAACAACGTTCCATTTCCAGACTTGGTGCCTTTGCACTGGTGGTCCCTCATGCCCAGAATGCCTTCCCTCCTGGTCTCCATTTATGACTTCCCTGGCCTCTTTCAAGATTCAGCTTGAATTCTATCTTCTATAGGAAGTTTCTTGTAGAAATTCTGAAAAATGTCTTAAGACACTCCCAACCCTGATCCCCAGTGCCTTCTCTACTGATATTACTTCCAAATCTGCACTGTTAATTGTTTGCCTGTTGTCTCCACCCTTAGCAGGGGAACTCCTTGAGAGTAGGAAGTCTATTGGTCTTTCTTTGTATCCCCAGTGTGTGTGTGTTCGTCCTTTGTTGCCAAAGAAGACCATGCCATCAGAGAAATAATGACATGACTTGCACTTGACTTTGTTTTGAGTGAGGGAGGGCTGTGCCGGTCACTAGCCTCACTTCTCCAGAGCCATCTGAATCCAGTGACCAGATATTCATCAGGGTGCCTGGAGATGACCCAGGATGAAGCAATTGGGGTTAAATGACTTGGCCAAGGTCACACAGCTAGTGAGTGTCAAGTGTCTGAGGTGAGATTAGAACTCAGGTCCTCCTGACTCCTACACTGGTGCTCTATCCACTGCACTACCTAGTTGCCCCATTCCCCAATGCTTAGCACATAGTAAGCACTCAGTGACAGGAAGCCAGTTAGCGCAGGGGCGGGGTGGGGCATTGAACTTGGAGTCAGGGAGATCTGAGTGGAAATCTAGTCTCAGATAGGTGCTAGCTGTGTAACCCTCAGGCAAGTCATTTAACGTCTTTCTGCCTTAATTTGCTCAACTGGAAAATGGAACGGAATAACCATTTATTATGTGCTAAACACTATTTTTTACAAATATCTCATCTGATCCTCATAACTCTGGAAGGTAGATGCTATGCAACTATAAGATTGTTGTATCAAATGAGATAATAGTGTATATTATATGATATAAAATAATTATAATATATAATAATTATATATTATCAAATGAGATAATATATGAATATAGTAGATACTTAATAAATATGTATTCATTTCCATTTTACAGTTGAGAAAACAGGTTAAGCGACTTGGTCTGGATCACACAGCTCATAAGTATCTGAGACTGAAAAAGAACTCATCTCTTCCTGACTCCAGGAACAGCTAGGTGCTGCTGGACCTGGAGTCAGGAAGCCTCATCTTCTAAATTCAAATCTAGCCTCAGACACTTAGGAGCAGGATGACCCTGGGCAAGTCACTTACCCCTGTTTGCCTCAGTTTTCTCATCTGTAAAATAAACTGGAGAAGGAAATGGCAAACCTTTCCAGGATCTTTGCCAAGAAAATCCCAAATGGGTTCACAAAGAATCTGAAATCCCAAAGTGACTAAACAATAACAACTTCCTGACTCCAGGCACAACACTGTACCATCAAGAGTTTCTAAAAATGGAAACATTAATAGTGATTACTTCACAACAGGATTGTTGTGGAGATGAAATGAGATTGGTTACAAAGTGTTGTGCAAAGCTTCAAGTGCTATAAAAGATATCATCATCATCATCATCATCATCGTCATCACTGACTGATTGAATCAATGGCTATGTCATTAACTGACACTGACAAACAAGTCCCTTCCCCGATCTGGTCCTCACTTTCCCCATCTGTTCAGTGAGGACAGGTAAAGTCCCTCCTGGCTCCCAGCGTCGCTGTTCTAAACTACCTCTCAGCTCCGATATTCTGTGCTCTTAAGTCATTTCAGGCCTTGACATTCTCTGTACTAAAGTCGGTTCTCGTTCTAACATTTTATTCAGCACTGCAAGCAATTAAAAGTAATGCAAGTCGGTTCTCCCTTGCCAGGTGATGGAGCGCAAGAGGCTTTTCAAAAGGGTTCCCTCTCCCCTTTCTCTGCCCCTTAAGATCCAGCTCGTACTAAAATCAATCTCCTTTCTCAGTGCCCACGAAAGAGCTGCGGGCATAGGAGAGCTGTCATCATACGTCGCACACGAGCTAGGGCAAAGAAAAGTCCTTAAGAACCAGCCCTGTTTATGTTCCACTGGGCCTTGGCCGCTAAAGGGAAGGAATTTCCCTTCCCCCTTTTAACCGGTCAGTTCCGGCTCTGACTACAACTCCCCATGGACAAAGGATAGCAAGGCCAAAGAGCTGAGGAATGCAGTGGTCCGGGTGGGGGAGGGGAGATACTAAATCTTCTCCTCCCCCGCCTCCCTCCCAGCCCCCTTTAGCTGTCCCCCTGGACCAGGTGCTGGAGATCGCTAGGTTCGGGCCCTTCTGGGTGACGGATGGCGCCCCAGCTACAATGCCCCTCACCCCTGCCCCCAGCAGCTATAGTGCGCAGAGACCAGGTCTGGCCAAGACTGGCAAAGCTAAACTGGGCCAGGCTGATAAGCTGGCGGTTGCGCCTTGGATCCCGGTTCTTTGCTACATTTCCCCTTCCCCCGCGGATCCTCACAAAGCAACTGACTAGAGGCGGGCCAAGGAGACCGCGGGCTTAGGCCGGACGCTGCCCCTCCGTGCCGGAGGGCCCGCCTCGGCTCCCGGCTTACAGGGGGTCCCGGCCCCCCGGCTCCTCCCGCACCCCATCATCCCGGGCAGACCCGATCCCACCCTCTTCCCCGATCACGCTACTACTAAGCAGAAACCTGGGGTCTCGGCCCTCTCGGGCTCGGCCAGAGCGGGCCTGGGCTGGCAGAGAGCTCTCCTGGATCCGTCTGCGACTCCGGCGTCAGCCGCTTTCGTAAACACTCCAGCCCCGAGCTTTCCGGCCCTCCCCGCAGCGGGCCGTCCGTTACTGGGCCTTCCTGCGCTGGAAATCTGGGAAATGCAGTTTTCCGTCCTCTCTCGACTACGAGATCTGGATTGGAATGCTGCCTCCGACATTTACTAGCTTGGGTGATTATGAAAAAGTCCCTTTATTTCTGATGGTAATAACCATAGGATCATAGAAACATAGATGGATGGGACCTCAGGGGGTCATTTAGTCCGGTTACGTATAACACTGTTATGATAATAAGCTGTTTTTAAGCCTGAGGTGGAGGGTGGGGGAGAAAAGTCCCTAAATTCCAGGTGTTTGTCTCCTGCTTTAGGGAGTTTTAGAATAACAGGGTTCAGGCATAATTGCTCTGAATTCCCAGTTAGGAAAACCCCTAGAATTGAGGCAGAATTTGGGCTGTCTTTGTAACTAAAAAAATTCTGTTTATAGCGTCTTTATGATTGAGGTAAAAATTCAATTTACAAGAAATGTTTGAATAATAAAACAGCAGATTGGGTCATAGTGTTTGTGGATAGACAGAGAAATAGCTTGCTGACCTTTCCTTGCGACTTCCCTCAGTCTCTTCTGCTCCAGAGATGTCTGAAGAGACAGATGACCTGTCCTTAATGTCTCCTCCTTAGCCGAGTCCTCTACTCCTCCGGTGTTTGCTGGAATTTCAGGCTTGCTCCAACCTCTTTCCCATACCCTCAGAATCTTTCTTTAGATCTGAGATAATTCCCTCCTTTTATGTGAATTCCTTTTTTATGAATGCCTTCCTTTTTTACTCATTCCAAGTTTTAACTCAGTTAAGTAATGAGGTGTATAGGCCCTGTTCAAGTTCTGTATTGATTAGATTCAATTACCTAACAAAAGTAATTACATTTAAGTGGGTAGGATAATTGGGTGAAGTGGATAGAGAACTCCAATAGTCTTCCAATAGACTTCCAGGGGTTGGGAAGCTAGTATCTGCCTTCAAGGGGCAGTTAGGTGGTACAGTGGATAGAGCACCAGTGCAGGAGTCAGGAGGACCTGAGTTCAAATCTCACTTCAGATACTTGACGCTCACTAGCTGTGTGACCTTGGGCAAGTCATTTAACTCCAACTGCCTCATCTTGGGTCATCTCCAGTCATCCTAATGAATATCTGGTTGCTTGGCATGGTCTTCTTTGGCAACGAAGGATGAATACATATCTGGCCTCAGATTTTCCTTCTCCTCTGCAAAGGAAAGTAAATTTGGATGGCCAAAAGTTGCCCAGTTGAGTTGGGTTTTACTGCCACTTTTCCTCTCCCCTCACCTCCCCTCTTCTCCTCTTCCCTGTTGTTCCCCCTGTCCTCTCCCAAAACCTTAAACTTACTACACTCTGAAACTGGGACTCCAATGGATCCCTGCCAAGGGCTCTTGGACCCCCATGGCTTTACAGTGATTATCAATAGTAACTGTTGCTATTTCCCATCCAGCCTGATGTCTTTGTTTTTCTTGACCTCATTAAAGGTCATGCCCTGGTTACTTCTTAAACAGACCTATTCAATGAATGGGTGTTGCCTTACCCTAAGTGAGTACCTGCAAAGACCTTGGCCTAAAGGGCCCAAGGTCTCCCAGTGCATCCTGGGCCATCTCCAGTCATCTTGAGGAATATCAGGTCACTGGATTCAGATGGCTATGGAGAAGAAGTGAGGCTGGTGACCTGCACAGCCCTCCTTCACTCAAAACAAAGTCAAGTGCAAGTCACATTATCATTTCTCTGATGGCATGGTCTTCTTTGGCAATGAAGGATGAACACAACTAGCTGTGTGATCCCGGGCAATTCACTTAACCTTGTTTGCCTCAGCTTCCCTATCTGCAAAATGAACTGGAGAAGGAAATGGTGACTCACTACAGTATCTTTGCTAAGAAAACACCAAATGGGGTCATAGAGAGTCTGACACAACCATACAACAACAAATACACAGAGGAGATCTACTGAGAAGGACACACAGAGTTGATAGCATTGAGGGATGGTGGTCTCAAGATATCCAAAAAGGAGAAGTTAACAAATGCTGGTGGGAAATAATGCTATTACTATTTAAAAAAAAAACCCAATTCAAAAAATCCATTGGCTCATATTCCTTTTTTCTCATTTTTTCAGAATCTTTCTGAGAATAATCTAGACACTCACTGAAGCATCTTTCAAGGTTTGAGAAGAGAATGATCAGACTTTTGGAAATGATACTCTATGACAGACTACATCTTTAAGATCTCCCAAATGAATGAAATGTGCTGGGAAGACCAGATTCCCCTGTGCTTTTTCTGTGTTAGTGTGGCCAAAAGCCAAATTTCAATGTTGGTAGAGGAAACTGGGGGGATGCCAAATGAGTCAAATTTAGATATTTTCTAGAAAGTCTTAGATGAAGTCATGAGCCCAAGAAAATGACAAGCCCTTCTAATTCAGACCTGAGCAACATAAACTAAGAGCATTAACTAAGCATAAACTAAGAACATTAATATCAATATCAAGAGAGGTATAGTGAACTAGGGAGGTAGATGTATTTGGCCCTGTATTGAGGGATATCCAGCAGAGTCTAAACAGGAGGGGGATCCTCCAAAAGTGATGAAGATTTCTAGATTCCCCTATTTGTGGGTGATATTGTATTGATTACCCCTAGCATATTTCAGAGTCTTCTAAGTGAGATCCACAACCACAGGAAAAGTTTGATTAAACAAATCTCACAGGAATAGCCAAGTGGATGAAAAGTGCCTAGTGTCAAAATAAAATACAAGTGTTAAGGGTTACTTGCTACTTTGTATCTCCTATGAGATACAAATGATGTCCTATGAGGTCCCATTTTTGTATCATGGATAATTCAAGTTTTATAGTAATTCTTTTCTTTGCTTGTTTCTTTGTTTCTTCCTTTTTTGCTTCTTTCTTTTTCTTTTCTCTTCCTTCCTTCCTTCCTTCCTTCCTTCCTTCCTTCCTTCCTTCCTTCCTTCCTTCCTTCCTTCCTTCCTTCCCTTTCTGTCTGTCTTTGTTTCTTTCTTTTTTCCTTGTTTCCTTTTTTTATTTATTCTTTGCTGCCCTGCTTCTTTCCTTCTTTTTTAGTCATCTATTTATCTAGGTAGCACAAGAGTTATACTTCAAGTAAGATGACCTGGATTCAAATGGTTCTTTTGATGTTTACTACCATTGCAACTTTGGGCAAGTCATTTAACCTATTTAACTGTGACTCCTTGATACTTGAAGTCTTTCTCTCTGGCCACTTGTTAGTATTTTTTTTTTCTTTTATCTAGAAGCTCTGGATTTTGGCTATGTTATTCCTGGGAGTTTTCACTTTGGGCTTTCTTTTAGACCATAACCAATAGATTGTTTCTGTTTCCATTTTGCTTTCTGATTCTAAGGGATCTGGGTCATTTTCTTCCATAATTACTTAAAATATGAGTCTAAGGTTTTTTTTTTTTAATTTTATGGTCATGGCTTTTAGGTAGCTCAACAGTTCTTTAACTATTTCTCCATCTCCTTTCTATGTTGGTTATTTTTGTTATGAGATATCCTATATTTGCTTCTATTATTTTCAGTTCTTTAATTTTGCTTTACTTTTTCTTGCTGTCTCATGGCATCATTATTTTCTGTTTGGCCTATTGTTAGGTTTTGTATTCCTTGCATCAAGCTATTCCCTTTCCAGTTCTTTCTTCCATAGCTTTCATTCTAGCCTTTCTTTTCCTCCCAAACCCCCACATTTTTTCCTCTGACATTCTCATTTCAAATAGATAGAGTGCTGGACCTGGAGTCAGGGAGACCTGAGTTCAACTCTGACCTCAGAAACTTTCTTACTACTGTGACTCTAGGTAAGTCACTTAACCTCTTTGGGGCTGTTTCCTCAACTGTGAAATGAGGATAATAATTGCACCTACCTCTTAAAGTTGTTGTGAGGATCAAATAAGTTAATTCTTGTAAAGTGCTGTGCAAACCTTGGTTTTTTTTCATTGTTGTTCAGTTCTGTCCAACTCTTTATGACCCCATTTGGGGTTTTCTTGGCAAAAATATTGGAGTGATTTGCCATTTCCTTCTCCAACCCATTTTTCAGGTGAGAAAACTGAGGTAAACAGGGTAAAATGGCTTGCCAAGGTCACCCACTTAGTGTCAGAGGCAGGATACGAACTCAAGTCTTCATGATTCCTGACCGTACTGTCTATCCACTGTGCCACCTATATAAACTCTTGCTTACTTATTCATTATTTACTTATAAAGCAATGTTAAACTCTTAAAATAAAACAACCTCTTGCTTCAAGTCTTCCAGGAAGTTTTGTCTGGCTGTGTTTTTACCACACCATCTTGGCCATCCCCCAAGCGCACACCCTAACTAGGGAGAGTCTGTGTAAACAATTTAAATGTATAAATCAAATACTGAAGATTGCCTTGAATTACGAACAATCACAATATTATGAAACAAACAAACCAAATTTACAACCTTAGATCAAGAACCTCTGGAGTAGATAGAGGAGAAGGCACCAGCAGCTTGGGGCAGGTGGGTGGAGGAGACAAGATTGAATGTGAGCTGCCTTGAAGGAAGCCAGGGGAACTGATAGGTGTTGAGAGAGTATGTCCGGGGTGAAGAACTGCAAGGAAGTCAGTGCTGTTGATCAGAGAGTATAGAAAAAGAAGTAAAAATCAGAAGCCTAGAGAGATTAAAAAGGGAAGAAGTAATGAAAATCTTTAAATGCTAAAGGAATGTGTGTTTAATCCTGGGAGTATTAGGGGACCACTGGCACTCAATGAGCTGTGGAGAAATGTGGTCAGACATGCTTTAGAAAGCTCACTTTAGCAATTGAGTAGGAAGATTGGAAGATGGAGACACTTGAGTCAGGAAGCCTAATTAGAAGGCTATTGCAATTGTTCAGGCAAGATGTAAGGACAGATGGAACTAGGCTAATTAATGGATACTTAAGTGGGGAGAAGGGGGTGCAAGATTCAGTGATAATAAAAATGCCAAGATTTGGAAATCAATCAATTCTATATGTAGAAAGTAAAGAGTTGAGGAGAACACTGAGGTTTGGAGTCTGTGTAACAGGGAATGTAAGGTCCAGAATTCCCCTGGCTGGGGAACCCTGTACCTTCTCCATAACCATGGGTGAGTTTGATACCAAAGGAAGAGGTCATGGGACTCCAGACTGATTATAGGTAGAAGTTTAATCATTTGGATACTTACAGTGGGGAAGCATGATGTATCTCTGTCAAAAGTTTGATAGTCATCAGTCTGTGGCAGCAGACAGACTACAGGCTGAATCTCCAAAAGACCCCCTTCCCAAAATCCCTGTGGTTATTATAAAAATCAGAAAAAGGAGCAATAGAATATATCATATGTTTTAGCTAATATTTTAGTTTATGCTTAGCATTGAACCAGTTCTCAGACATCTAGGCATTTACTCAGTGCTGGGTAACAGAGCTGGGCAAATTTTTAGGCACTCAAGGTTGGACTGTGCCAGTCACATTATCTAAGTTATGATTTAGTATCTGAATTATGATTCAATATTTAAGTTATGATTTTTTAACAGGTCACCATGTTTAGGATCTCACTTTTCACAGAGTTTAAGTTAATGACTTTTCACCTCTTACTGTGTATTATCGCTTTTTCCTAATATGGCTCCCAAAGGGAAGATGTTGATACCCTTTACAGTAATGAGGAAGTTCAGAAGAGGGTACGGTTTGGGGGAAAGAGAATGATTGGAACTTGATAATAGTTTAATATCATTTTTGGACTTTAATAAATTCCAGAGCCTGAATTAATCAATTAGAAGCAGAGCCTGTACCTAATGGCCTCTTTGTTCTCTGAAGTGAACTCAGAGAATACCTCTTCCTGTGTCAACAAGGCCAGATGGGGTTGACTTAGCATTCTTTATGAGACTCTATCTTGAATGATGGGAATTTTTCCTTATCTTAATATTTTGTGGGCATATGATATCTTATGGCATGTTAATGGTAAAGAAAATACAGATATCCTGGGTCATAATTTCAATTGACACTTTGTCAACTCTCTTATCTTACTGCATTTACAACTTGTTCAATTATAGTTAAACACCTCTAGAGATCATAAATCTGAGAGACACGGACAGCCTTGGATTGTCCTAAAACAGATTTAAACCTGGTCATTTTCGTGTCAAACAGTCAGAATTTTCCTTCTAGCTTCATGATCATGTAACTGCTAGCTTTAAGGGAATAAACAATATGCATTTAGCCTGTTTGCCTTTTTTAACCAGGTTGACAGTTATGGTGCCCTGACTCAGACGGAGAGAACAGTTCCCCACCTTGCCAATGTCAAAAGACTCAGGTGCCTCAGGATTCATTTTACCTGAAGCCTTAACCTTGATGGGGTCAGGTAAGTTCTATTCTCAACTTCCAAAGAACTCCCACTAGTTTGGTTAAAGTCTGAAATTTCCCTTTAAAGCTAGCTCAGGGGGCAGGGATCAATTCTGTGGTCAAATGTTCCATATAGATCCTCTGAAAGTACAGATTGCTATTAGGAAAATTAGTACAAGTATTGCTAGCATTAGCATTAGTCGAATTATGTTGGTCACGATAGGGCTTTTTTGGATCTGTCAAAGTTACTTTATCTGAAAACCAAATTAAATTTAAAGGCCAACAAAACATCTAGTCAGCAGTGGAAATGTTTCATCTTGGGCTTTTGGAAATGGCTGAGGAAGAAAAAAAGGCAAGAGCCTCTTCCTTAAGGCTCCCAAAGCAGCTTCAGTATCAACCCCAGTACTGGCTAACTCCTTTTACCCCAAGGGCCCCAGCCTGTCCTTTCCCTTCACTCTCAGCCCTATTCCTCCCCTCCTTCCTTCTTCCCCCTTCCCTTAAAGGCTTTGATCTGGGGAGGATGACTGCACCTTGCGATTACCTCCTCCCTCCTTGCTTTCCCTTACTACCTACCCTAGTCTTGAGGAGAATAATTTTGTTCAGTTGCCTTCTTCTCTGTCCCCCTCCCGCTTTCCTGTAAGGGTGCTGGTCTTGAGGAGAACAGTTACAATCCATCTACAGACAAGAGGCCTGAACCTATTCCCCTGGGGCCTATCCCTTTAAGATAGTTAGAACCTCCAGGGCACCAAGGCCCTCCACCCACCTCCCAGGACCTAGAGGTGCTCCCAGCAAAGGTTGCAGGATCCACTCTTACTCTGTCACTTCTTAAATCCTGGAAACTCCCTTTCCTTGGAATAATAATAACAATTCATGATAGAGATTTCTAACAAGCTTCTGATTCACTGTCTCTGTCATTAATTTTGAGTTGTTTGAATTTGTTGTGTTCATATTTGTCAATCTGTCTGTCAGTGTATCTCCCTGTCCTTATCTTGTGTGCTGTGAATGAATGTGTTATCTTGTAAGGTTTAAAATGCAGGCAGTCAGAGACGTCTAAAGACTGTAGATAGGGAAACAAATGAACAAAACTGTAAGACTTTTTTCCTTGTTGTCCCAGTCTGGCCAACCTGGAATTGCAATGGAAAGTTAGATATAGCTAAAAACATTTTAGCAGATTTTGTAGGTTGTGAGATTAATCATTAAAATGTTTGGAAACTGATCATTTGAAATTACTGGGAAAGAATCCCTGAGATTGCAGGTGGCTCCAGGAACTCACCTTGCTAAAACACCCCCTCCCAATCCTGATCACTTAGCATTCCCCACTCCCTCCCAGAGTTAAGAGAGTTTCTCAGAATGAGGATTTTTAATAGCCACAAGGGTTCGTGTCAACCCCTCTCATCCCAGATTAAATTATAGAGAAGAGGATGCAAGAGAAGAGTAAGGAAAGCTTAAATCACTCTTCCGCAACTGGCAAAAGGAGGGGAGGGGCAGCAATTCACAGACTAGAAGTGATTCTAATAGACCTGTAGCCCACCCTTCTAGGTAAATCTTGCAAATGTCACCCACATCCTATACATCCTGCCCATCCTGCCCCAAACGCTGCAAACTGCCCCAGATTTAGTAAATTCTGCAGCTGTGGAGGAAAGGAGAGGTGGATGTGCTCTGCCTGTGTCAGGCATTCCCTAAGCCCTTCCTACAAGAATTATCACCACTGGGACACCAGCCTCTCTGCTTTTGGTAAACTCCACACTTCTCTGTTCCAATTGCAAAAACAAAATGTATTTTTTTCTGTATTTGACCCATTTCCTGATTTGTAAAGGGAAAAATAATAATGGTTGTTGTTATGGGATCAAAATAATATAATGATTGGAAAATACTTAATATAGTGAGTAGCATATGTTAGATACAATATTATTATTCTCTCTTTCTTATTTAATATAATTCATAACTTTGAAGTGGTTCTAATGACCAAAAATAATAAGATAATTTCTGGAAATGCAATTTATATCATCTGAGGTTATTGTACATGAATTGGGCTTTTAAAAGGAAGTGATGAAATTAGATAGATTGATATTTACTTATGATAGCAGATATTTCCATTTGAAATCTTGGCTATTATGAAAATATGTAATATAGTTTCTACATATGATGCCTGAGCTCCCTGCATACCTTGGACTGGTTACTTCTGTCTTTGGTAGCTTTATACTCCCTACCTTATTTCCCCTTGCTTCTTTTTTTGCAATTACTTGCCAAAAAGACTATTTATGGAGAACTTACTTGGGGCAGGTGATCACATGGTGGCCAGAAGAAATGATACAAGATACTCTTAAGGAAAGGAATCCCAGAATAAAAACTCCAAGCAACATTATAGCCAAATTACAGAACTATCAGGTCAAGGAAAAAATACTGCAAGTGGTCAGAAAGAAACAATTCAAATATCGGGAAGCCACAATCAGGATTGCACAGGGTTTAGCAACTGCAACATTAAAGTATTGGAGGCTATGGAACATGATATTCCAGAAGACAAAGGGGCTAGGACTATAATTAAGAATCACCCAAAATAATTAACATTCAAGGGGGAAAACTGTCAGTCATTGAAATAGAAGGATTTTGGTCTTTTGTAAGGAGAAGACAAGAATTGGAAAGAAAGTTTGATCTCCAACAAAAAAACTCAAGAGAAGTCTAAAAAGGCAAAAAGGGAAAAGAAAAGAAAGAATTCAATGGAGCTGAACTATTTACATCCCTACATGGAAAGATGATACTTGTAATTCTTAAAAATTGTACCACTAATAGCAGAGCCAGAAGGAATATACACAGAGAGAGGGTATGGTAATAAGGTGAAGTTGAGGGAATGCCATATTAAAAAAAATAGAAATGAGAAAGAGGAGTACACTGGGTGCAGATGGAAGCAAGAGGTAGACTGAGGTAAATTATTTCACATGAAGAGGTCAAAAAAGCTATTACAGCAGAGGGGAAGATGGGAGGGTGGACAATGGGAATCACTTGAACCTTGCTCTCATCAGTATTGGCTCAAAGTAGGAATAATAAACACAACCAATTGAATATAGAAATCTATCCTTACCTGACAGGGCAGTAGGAGGGTAGGAGATTAAGTAAAGAGGTGGGGGACTGACAGAAGGAAGAGGAGATCAGGGGAAGTGGTAGACAGAAGCAAAACATTGATGAGGAAGGAAAGGGTGAAAAGAGAGAGAGGACAAACAGTCCTCTAGGACAAACTAGGAAAGAGGGAACTGCACAAATAGTAATCATAACCGTGAATATGAATGGAATGAACTCTCCCATAAAATGGAAGTGGATAGCACAGTGGATCAAAAACCAGAATCCCACAGTATGCTGTTTATAAGAAACACACTTGTAGCAGAGAGATACATACACAGAGTAAAGGTAAGGGGCTAGAACAGAACCTATTATGCTTCAGCTGAAGTAAAAAAAAAATCAGGGGTAGCCATCCTAATCTCAGATAAAGCAAAAGAAAAAATAGACCTAATTAAAGAGATAAGGAGGGAAACTACATCTTCCTAAAAGGTAGCATAGACAATGAACTAATATCAATACTAACCATCTATGCACCAACTGGCACAGTATCCAAATTCTTAAAGGAGAAGCTAAGTGAGTTATGGGTTCATAACCAAACAAGAGATAGAGAGCATTACAAAATATAAAATAGGTAATTTTGATTATATTAAATTAAAAAGCTTTTGCACAAACAAAATCAGTGCAACCAAGGTTAAAAGGAAAGCAGAAAGGTGTAAAAACAATTTCTGCAACAAGTATCTCTGATAAAGGCTTCATTTCTCAGATATATAGAGAACTGAACTTGCAAGAATAGAAGCCCCAACTGATAAATGGTCAAAGAATAATGAGCAAGCAGTTTTCAGATGAAATTAGAGCTATCTATATGCATATGAAGAGTTCTCTAAATCCCTTTGGATTAGAGAAATACAAATGAAAACAACTCCTAAGTATCACCTCATGCGTATTAGATAGGCTAATTTAACAAAAAAGCAAAATGATAAATGTTGGCAAGAATGTGGAAAATTGAGAATCTACTGCACTTTTGGTGCAGTTGTGAACTGATCCAACCATTCTGGGAAACAATTTGGAATTAGATCCAAGGGGTAACCTAACTGTGACCTTTGATCCAGCAAATACTACTACCTGGCTTCTATCCCAAAGAGATCATAAGAAAGGGAAAAGAATCTACATGTGGAAAAATAATTATAGCAGCCATTTTCTTGGTGGAAAAACACTGGAAATTGAGGACTGCCCATTAGTTGGGGAATAGCTGAACAAGCTATGGTATATGAATGTAATGGAATACTATTGTGTAATAAGAAACGATGAACAGGCAGATTTAAAAAATCCTGGAAAGACTTATATGAACTGATACAAAGTGAAAAGAACAAAACCAGGAGGAAAATATTATACACAGTATCAGCAACATTGTGTCATGATCAGCTATGAATGACCCAGCTGTTCTCAAAAGGAGACCATGACCTAAATTTTAGACTAAGGCCTTTTCAGGTACTCACTTAAAGTGAGGTAACCTACTGTACGGTGAAGCTCATACACTGGAGGGCACTAGGCTCATGCCTAAGGGCTGGCTTCTGCACCCTCCTGGTTTAAGAGTGATTATCAGTAGTAACTGTTGCTGTTTCCCTCCCAGCCTGATGTCATTTTTTCCTATGCCTCACTAAAGGGGTCATTTCCTGGCTACTTCTTAAAGGGATCTATTAACTGAATAATTGCTACCTCAATTTAAGTGAGTCCTAAATAGACCTTGACCTAAAGGGGCCAAAGTCTGCCATTGCATCCTGGGTCATTTCCAGGCATCCTGATGAATATCTGGTCACTGGATCCAGATGGCTCTGGAGAAGTGAGGCTGGTGACCTGCACAGCCCTCCCTCACTCAAAACAAAGTCAAGTGCAAGTCATGTCATATTTCTCTGATGGCATGGTCTTCTTTGGCAACAAAGGACAAACACATGCAATGAATAGACCTCTTTAAAAAGTAGTCAGAGGCATGGCCCCTTTAATAGAAAAGAAAAAAAAATAGATAACTCATGCTGAGAGGGGCAGGAGCTTCAGGGTTGTGGTTTAGAAGAAAAACTGTTACTATTGACATTTGTAAGGAGATCCTGTTTTAATCACTAAAATGTTTACTGCTAAAAGCTGGGTGCCAATCCTTTTCCCACTGCAGAAAAACTTTTGTTCCAGGAGAATTGTGTGTGTGTGTGTGTGTGTGTGTGTGTGTGTATGTGTATGTGTGTGTGGGTTAAGGGTCCTTTGGACAGTCTGAAGTCTGTGAACCCCTTCTCAGAAAAATGTTTTGTTGTCTTCATTTATAACTGAAGGAAATGCTAGACTGTAGTTAGAAATTATGGAAAAATAAAGATGTAATTGTTTTTCTCATGTACATTCATGAACTCCCTGAAATCTCTCCCTAGCCAGGTCCGCGGACCCCATGTTAAGAACTTCTGATCTGGGATAAAGCTATCACTGCAGTTTCAGTCTAGAATGTACAGGATGGCCTAGAGACTATACTCTCTGAGACATATAGAAAAAGCTACAGGGCCAAGTGGAATCTGTTTCAGGTGATTGGGTTGGGAGAATTATATGTGTATTTCAGTCACGTTCCATTTTTCATGACCCCATTTGGAGTTTGCTTGGCAGAGATATTGGAGTGGCTTGCCTTTTTCTTCTCCAGCTCATTTTACAGATTAGGAAAACTGAGGCAAACAGGGTTAAGTGACTTGCCTAGGGTCAGATAACTAGCAAGTGTCTGAGACCAGATTGAAACTCAGGAAGATGGGAGCCTTCCTGACTTCAGGCCTGACAATCTATGCACTACACCACTACATGGCCACCTAGTAGCCATACGGGAGAACTACACATTATTTTCACTCCAAGGAGAATCCTCTTTTCATTAATGAAGGAGATTATCAAAGAAACTGAGACACTTCAATGGGATAGAGCATCCTCCGAGGTTAAATATTCCTTGAATGCCAAGCAGTGGGCCATATGTGATGACCTCAGTCATCAGTGATGGCTTGACTTAGGAATGATTCTCTTGTTACCTATGACCATGGACTTATGTCTGGAGGTTCTCAGGTTGGGAATGAAGTCACCCACAATGCCCCTTCCACGCCTAGAGCCCTAGTGAGAAGGACAAGACCCTGACTCAGGATCCTGGGAAGAATATCAGTGGGATTGAAAAGTAAGTCCTTCATGACATGTGGGAGACCAACGCCTGAGGAGAGCTTAGCTGATTCATGAGAGCTCCTCAAATGATACCTGATTCAAGGTAGGTCAAAGACACAAAGTTGGGGATGTCTGCAGAGCACTGTGGTCCACCAAGTCATCTTCATGTAACTTTTTAAAAAATATTTTGAAGGATATAACTGAAAATTAGGAATCAAATTGCTCTTTGGGACTATGGGAAAGCTCTGTACCTGTCTTTCTCTGTCTGTCTCTTTTAGAATTGGGGACTTCTGAATTTTTTAACCTGTGATAGAGGCAGGTTAAAGCCTGCCCTGATATGAGTATTGTAAGGGATAGGAGAGGAGATAGTAAGAATTCAGAGGCAGCAAACTCACCAGTTACCTGAATAGAGAAGGCAGTTTGGAGACTGTGTGACTGCTTGAAAGAAACAGAAAGTTTCCCTGCAATGTCCCTACTCTTGGTGACAATTTCCTATAGTCAAAAGGTTTGTAAGCTTAATACCAGGTCTATTAAATTATAGATTATTGCTAGGGGAACATCCGAGGTTAAATCTAAAATTAAACCATTAGGCTTAGGACTTCAGATGAACAACAATAAGTTAGGGTCCTTTAATTCTTAGTAACACTGTGGAGACAATTAGGTCAAGGGCTTATGAAGTTAGCAACATAAATATTATTTGTGTCTCAGTTGGTCAATGTTTAAAAAAATTTTTTTGTGGTCTATATTGTAAATGCTTTAAAAAAAAGTATCACCTGACCAAAAGTTTGAATTGTTTTATCTATTATGAATGGTGTTAAAAATGAAAAATAAAATTAAAAAAAAAAAGAAACAGAAAGAATGAGGTTGGCCAAGAGAGCTGAATGTAGTGCAGCAGGCTCTGTGGCTTCCTGCAGGAAGTGGAACCTGCAAAACTAGCTGAGACCACCTTTTGCACAGGGGTTTTGGATCAGGTTCCTCTGGAGGCTGCAAAAGAAGTAGAAATCCTTCTAGTGAGCTACTAGTTGGTCCCAGTTCTCAGAGATGAAGCCCTCTCTCCAATACTTTTGCTTCCATAGGGTCACTAGGTTGATGAGGTCCCTCCACAATCTGCAGACTGGCTGGCAGTGCAGCAGTGGCTCCCGGACTGGCACCAGGGAGAACACCTCCAGGAGGACATTCTCAGGCAGCTCATTGATGGAAGCCATGACCCTGGCACCAGAAGAGAGGCACATGGTGATGAGGGGACATATCTATGCTGGCCTTGGTCCTCCTGGGATATGGGCTGAGGAAATGCCTATACACTGGACATGGCCCATGTCTTGGGCCCCTTTCTTTTCTTTTTTGGTGAGCATATCAGATCCCATTACAATCTTGATGGAAAAGATTCCCGGTCTTTACATCTCACTCCATCCATCTTCATATTCTAGTCCCCCATCATCAGCTACTTCTGGGACCTCTTCATCGAACAACCCACAGGCATCTCAACCCCAACATGTCCATAACAGAACTCATAATTTTCTCCCCAAACTAAGCCCTCTTCTGAACTTCCTTTTGTCCAGGGCATCACTGTCACTCTAAACATCCCAGTTCACAACCTTGGAATCATCCTCAACCCTTCACTCTCCCTCATTCTCTATACTAAAGCAAAGCAAAGCAAAAGAATGCCAAATGGTGTCATGAAGAGTAGAACATGTCTGAATAACACAATGAAAACCTCCCCAGTGTGTCTCCAATGCACTCACAGAGCTAGCACTGTCTCTCCCTTGCAATCCATCAACCAGAAATCATTTATTAAGAATCTACAGTGTGTCAGGGATACCCAAAAGGAAAAGGAAATGGTCCTTGCACTCAAGAAGCTTATGGGAGACATATGAAAATACAAAGTCATTTGTTTTGAGAAATATAGGCGATGTGGTTCTTGGGTGCTTGTGCTTGGACACCAATTTCAAGATCACATTTCTCCCTAGCCTCAAAACACTATCCCTAACAGTTTTCTCTCCAGCCAAAGGACACTATGCCTAGCAATTACTCATGAGTGGACCCCAGTAAGACAAACTAACTTTCCCCCAAATTACTCATGAGTGGACCTCAATGAGGCAAACTAGCTCTCCTAGTTACAAGAACAAGCTGACCTCTGTAGAATTTCCTTTGTATGAACAGGACTATCTTGTACCAGCAGAATTATCTTGTTTTGATTTCCTTAAGTAGCATATACAATCCAGAGGTCAAGGTATAGATTTCAACTCCCACAACTATCTTACTACAGATATAACATACCAAAAATACAACCCTTAGAAACCGCTTCCTCTGGTTTCTGGTAGTGACTGATGCCTGTGACTATGGTTGTGTGTTATCACTTAATTAGCTTATCTGCCAGACTATCTACTACTTTTCCTATATAAGCTTTAGCATCCTTCCTGTTAGGTTGCAAGTTCTCTAAAGGGCTCTGCCTGCCATATTGGCATTACAAGAAACCTTTGCCAATTCAACTTAAAAAATGCTCAAGTCCATGAATTCATTTCAGATGACCCTCTCCTGTACTCTAGTCCTATAAATCACAAAATTTCTTTGGTGGCCCTTAAGGGGACCAGTCTGAGGTCTCCAAGTTAAGGTAAGCCTTCCTTCTTCTCACCTTGTAATCCACTTACCCCGAAAGCACCTAGAAAGGCTTGCAGGGGTTTTGGGTAGAGTCTGCAACAGGCTGTGGCAGAATTCTTTCTTGACAAGGGATACAAAAAATGAAATGGAAATAGTCCTTTTACTCAATAAGCTTCTATTCTATTGGGGGGAACATATGAACAAATACAAAGTAATTTGTTTTGCAAAATACAGGAAGCTGAAGGGATCAGCAAAAGCTTCATTGGAAGGTTCATGCTTGAACCTTCATATACATAAAGGATTTTAAGGGATGGAGGTGAGATGAGAGGGCCTTCTGGGGATAGGAGCAAAGGCTTCAAGGCTGGAGAATCAGGTGGGAGCAACAAGAAGCGTCCTTTGGGTTTGACCCTAGAGTGTTTGAAGGGGAGTAATGCATAAAAGAAAGGTTGCGCCAGGCTGTAAAAGGCTTTTTTTTTAAACACTATTTTAAAAAGTAATTTTTTAAAAATTAAAAGCTTAAATTGAAAATGAAAAACTAAAAAAAACAAACCCATGGCAGACTTACTTGTTTCTGTTGGTGTTCCTCTGTGTTCCCCAGAACTTCTTCTTAGGAACGCCTTTCTGTTCAGTGGATTTAAGATGCTCCTCTAACTTGCCTTGTTAGGAATAGAGTGAAGCTAGTGCTTTCTGCACTAGGGCTTCCTGGGTAGAACTCTTGTGATCTTGAGTCTGGCAGATTCTAAAACAGCTGAATGTACTCTAGACAGCTCTTGGTTGGAAAGAACCGGAAGTGGGGCTTCAGGAGGGAGAGAAAGGAGGAGAGAGAAGAAAGCTGTGCCAAGCCCCGGAGATACAAATATAATGTCTTTGATCTAGGCTTCAAACTCAGGTTACATTTGTCTCTCTAAAAGTACAAAGGGAAATGGGTAGCTAACATTTATTTAGTGCTAATTATGTGCCAGGACTGTGCTAAGCATTTGATCCTGACAACAACGCTGAGAGGTAGGTGCTGTCATGATCCCCATTTTATAGATGAGACAACTGAGGCAAACAGAGAGTGACTTGTCTAGGGTTACACAGCTGGTAAGTGTCTGAGGTCAGATTTGAACTCAGCTCTTCCTGATCCCAGGCCCTGGCACTCTATCCACTGGCCACCTAGTTGCCTTCCTATGCTGTATGTAGATGACCAAGGAGTAGAAGGTGCTGGATGTGCTGAGTAGAGAGATGGATGTTAAGTAGAGGCTATTTACTCCCTGACCCTCCCAAACCAACTCCAGGTTGTGAGAAATGATCATTTCACTTTTGTATTTAATGATGAATTATTGAATTAGGACCGTTTTCTGCTTCTTCACCCAGAAACCAACCAGTGTGGGAAATCTTAGGCAGAGATTTCCCCAGGCCAAGAGAAATTCTAAGTCTGAGCTGATGGGTGCATTCCTGTTCATTGCCCTGATAGGTCTGGGAAGTGTTGATTCTCCCTTTTGCCAAATAGGTGACAGGGAAATTGATAAATGTCTTTGCTTGATCCTAGTCACATATCTCCAAATCCTCATTGTAATATAGCCCAGCCTCTCATTATAACATTCATTTTTCACTAATTGTTCACCATTCAGAGTTGAGTTTTAACCCTCAGGAACACAACTTTGACCCCAACACCCTGAGCTGTCTTTGGTCAAAGAGAAATGGCCAAACAACCATCCTATTGTTAATAAATGTACTGGTTTTATTAATAAAATGATTAAGTTACCCAGAAACTAGGTCTCTTGAAACTTTTGAAATGGTCCACAAGGCCCTTCCACCCAAGGAAAAAAAAGAAAAAGTAAACAATTCCAAACAACAAAAAAAGGAAATACTTCCTGCCTGGACTTAAACATGGCCAGGACAAGGCCATGTCTTCCCTGCTATCATTTGTGTACAGGATCATCTGTGGTGGGAGCATGGATGGTCACTTCTGATCTAACATCTGGGAGGAGAGAGCAGGGATGCTCAGGATGCAAAGATGAGAGGCATCATAGTGAAGTATAAAGAGTCTAAGGACTTGTTTTCAGATTCTGGTTCTTCTATTTACTCTCTATGTGATTTAGGGCAAGTGCCTTCACCTCTCTGGTCCTCACTTTTCTCATCTATAAAATGAGAGAGTTATAGTGGGGATCCTAGGATTCCATGATGGACTAGCCCCACTCTTGGACTCCTTGGGTCTGGGGCTCCCAGCCACATGTAAAACTCTTTGGCCAGACTTGTGGGGGAACCCATTGTATTTCTCCACCCATGCATAGAGGGGCTGTATCAGAGGGCAGAAACCAGACACAGTCATGAGTGTTAACAATTCTTTGAACATATATCATAGCAAGAACAAATAGTCCCTGGTACCAGGAAGTTCTTGTCCTATATAATTATCCTTTCCCATCATGGTTTTGATATATCAGGGGTATAAGAAATTAAATGGAAATTTTGGGGGAGTTGTATGGAAGCTGCTCATGACATAGGAAGGCCAGCAGAGGACACAGAACCTGTGACCAAATATTTAATCTAAATTTTACAATAAGGTACTGTGAACACCCCACAAAAGAAAAACAAAAAATTCAGACTCCTTCTCTGGTACAAAGGGAAGGCCAAAAATTTTCATGAGGATTTTCCAGATTGCTGGGGCACCTAACCCCTGAGATGTGAAAGGGATAACTGTACCAGTCCCTTAGGATTCCTTTGCCTCAGTGTCCTCATCTATAAAATGGGGATGGTAGGCCTGTAGTACCCATCTCAAAAGGTTGTTGGGAGGATCAACAGGTAACCTGCTTTGCAAGCATTTAAATTCTGTCTCTATTTAAATACATGCATATGTTATATGTACATGTACACAGCCACACTCACACACTCCAAGAGATCTGAGATTTCATGGATGGGAGTCTTCCCCTCAATGGGAACCATCCTTGCTGGCCCATTATTTGTGTCTCTTGTCTGTGTCCTGGTAGAAGATAACCAGAGGGTCCACCCAGTGTGTAGGAGACCCTCCTCAAATTCTCAAGACTCCTGGAGGATATCAGTGGTCCACACAGCCTGTCTATTCCCTATCTCTTACACTCAGCACAAGGCTAGCTCATCTTTTCCCCCAAACATTTCTTTGATGAGGTACTTTACTCTAGATCCCTTCATAATGGATAGAATCATAAATCTAGAACTGAAAGGGACTCAGAGGCCACTGAGTCCAGCCTCCATTCACAGAGTATGGAACTGAAATCCAGGCAAGTGAACTGGCTTGTCCCATGTCTTACAAGTAGTAGGCATGTGAGATGAGATTGGAACTCAGATCCTTCTGACGCCAGTTCTGGTGCTCTGTCTATTACATCTACATTGCCTCTCCTTCTTTGTCATAGGTCATAGCTTACTCACACCCACCATACATCTCTACATTGTCCTCTGAGGGATGTTGGTTTTGTTGCTTAGTTGTTTTCAGTCATGTCTGACCCTATTTAGGGTTTTCTTGGCAGAGATACTGGAGTGCTTTGCCATTTCCTTCTCCAGCTCATTTTACAGATGAGGAAACTGAGGTAAGCAGAGGTTTGAGTGACTTGCTCAAGGTCATACAGCTAGTGAGTCTGAGGCCAGACTTGAACTCAGAAGAAAGAGTCTTCCTGACTGAAAGCCCAATTGGATCCTCTTGACATCTTGAGGAGTAGATGCCATTGTTAGCCTCATTTTACAGATGATGCAACTGAGGGACAGATAGGTTGAGTGACTTGCCCAAGATCACACCGCTAGGAAGCATCTGAAGCAGGATCCTAGCTCAGCACAGTCTTCCTCATATCAGCTCTAGTCCTCAGGGCACTGCACCAACTAGCTAGACCCAATAATCAACTGGCAGAATCAGAACAAAGAAAAATGCAATTGTGGGACGTGGAATAATCAGACTGGTTTGAGGAGAGTCAGGAACTAGAGGAAAAAGCCATTAAAATAAATTAAAGGAAGTTTAAATTAGCAGAGGACAGTCTCAAATTTAGGTGGCACAAGGAATGGAGTGCAGGGCCTGGGATCAGGAAGGCCTGGGTTCAAATCTGCCTCAGACACTTAGTAGTTCTGTGACCCTGGACAAGTCACTTAGCCCTGTTTGCCTCAGTTTCCCCATCTGCAAAATGAGCTGAAGGAAATGGCAAATCACTCCAGTATATTTGCCAAGAAAACCCCAAATAGGATCACAAAGCTTTGGACATTACTGGAAAATAAGTTAACAATAACACCGTTGTGGCATCTGCCAGATACGTCGTGATGGAAAGATGAAATGAGTAGCATGCGTAATGAGTTTCTGAGTTTTGTTAACATAGGGGTTGATTTTATTCAAATGACTACATGCTATATGTAAGAGTATCTAGTAAACATGTTTTCAGGGCAGACTGGAGCTTGCCCTGCTTCTAAAGCAGACTCCAACCCAGTCACAGACACTACAGAATCGTATTTAATATTAATGTAAATTTGATGTTCTTTACTGACTTCTACCAAGATTTTAGATAGTGTCATAAGATAAGAAAATAAAAAACACCCTCACTCCTAAAAAAAGTCACAGAAACTACAGAAAGACCTTCGTAATTAGATTCTGTTTTAATAACCAAAATGGTTGTTGCTGAAAGCTGAATGCCAATCTTTTATGCCACTGCAGAAAAGCTTTGTTCTAGAGGAATTGTATATGTGTCTCTGTGTATGTGTGCTCAAGCGTGTATGCATATGTGTGGATATACATGTGTATATGTATTATGTGTGTCCTTGTGTTTGTGTCTGTGTGTATATGTATGTGTTTATGTGTGTGTATATACATGCTTATATATGTGTGTATGTATATGTGGTTGTGTGTATGCGGATGTATGAATGTGTATATGCATGTATGTGTATTTATGTGTATATGTGTGTATGTATATGTGTGTGTGTTAGGGGCCCGTTGGACATTCTGCTGAAGCCTGTGAACCCCTTCTCAGGAAAACATCTTGTTGTCTACATTCAAAATTGAAGGAAATGCTAAACTGCAGTTAGAAGTTATGGAAAAATAAAGACATAATTGTTTTCCTCCTCCACATTCACGAACCTCCTGAAATCTGTCCCTAGCCAGGTCTGTGGGTGCCAGGTTAGGAATTCCTGATCTAGAAATAAACAATCTGCAATGTACCTGAAAGCCTAGAGACTGTTCTTTGAGACAAGTAGAAAAAGCTATAGGAGCCAAATGGAATCGGTTTCAGGTTGGGAGAACTATGTGTGTATTGAGTCATTTCATTCATGTCTACCTCTCTATGCCCCTATTTGGGATTTTCTTGGCAGAGATATTGGAGTGGTTTGCCATTTCCTTCTCCAGCTCATTTTGCATATGAGGAAACTGAGGCAAACATAGTTAAGTGACTTGCCCAAGGTCACCCAGCTAGTATCAGAGGCAGGATTTGAACTCAAGTCTTCATGATTCTAGGCCCCACTGTCTATCCTCTATCCCAACTAAATTCCCCTTAGCTGCCCACTACATAAATGCTAGCTTTTTTTTTTTTATTATTACCTATAAAGCAATTTTAAATTCTTTGAAAAAACAAAACAACCTCTTGCTTCAAGTCTTCCAGGAATTTTTGTTTGGCTGCGCTTCTTACCACATGATCTTGGCCACCCCCAAGCACACATCCTAAGTGGGGAGACTCTGTGTAAATAACTAGGTCCCAGACAAGATGGGATCAACGTAGATCCAGGCTTCTCAACTTTTTGTGTGTGTTAATGTCCCCTTAGACAGTCTGGCAAAGCCTATAGACTCTTTCTCAGAATAATATTTTTAAATGTATAAATGAAATACTCAGAATTGCCTTGAAATACAATAATCACAATATTAAAAAACAAACAAACCAAGTTTAACAACCTTAGATCAAGAACCTCTGGAGTAGATGGAGGAGAAGGCACCAGCAGCTTGGGGCAGGTGGGTGGAGAAGACAAGATTGAATGTGAGCTGCCTTGGAGGAAGCCAGGGGAACTGATCGGCAGAGATGGGCCTTGGGAGAGAGTCATTGCAAAGGTGTGGATAGAGGAGATGGTGTGTCTGAGGTGAGGAACTGCAAGGAAACCAGTATTGTTGATCAGAAAGTGTTGGAAAGGAAGTAAAAATTAAGAAGCCTAGAGAGATAAAAAAGAGAAGAAATAATGAAAAACTTTAAATACCAAAGCACTTTGTAGTTTTAAAAAGCTATATAAATGCTAGCTATCATTGCACATATTCTTATTATAATTCTTTGCTGTAGTCAGTGCACAGTAAGATTAAAAAAAAAAAAGAAAAATATATAGTGGACCAGTCTGGGTTTGTGATTTCCTTTAGTTTAAGTAGCTCATGATGGTAGGTGGTAGGAGTCATCCAGAATGGTGTGATGAATGAAAAACCCAAAGAAAGAGGGTTTCTGGTAGTTAATAATCAGTTTACTAATTGGACTAGCTAATAATAAATTAGTGGTTTCTCTCACCATACAAAGAGACCCTGAAATTCCCTTGACAAATTCCACCCTGACTGGTGGACATTTAATGAGTCTTTTCAAGTCTTCAGCTCCTCCCACTGAGAATGTGACTTGGTCATGAGACTCAGCCACTTCCCGTAATCTAGAGAGGTTAACCCATCTCCACCCAGACCACTCTGACTGGTTTTCTCCTTCATGAGCTCAGTCACCCTAAACCCTAATGGAGGAGTAGAAGGATAGGGCTCCCCTCCCCCAGGGTGGCAACTTGTCAGACTGGATTCTGTTTATACCCTAAATGGAAGTAAGATCTCCTAGGTGGGTGGAGTCTCATCCCAGACTGAAGAGCATGTTCTTTACGTGTTAGGACTCATCTCATCCATCAGTCATGTTCTTCAGAGGTTGACTTTAACAGAAATGAGGAAATTGAGGAAAAAGGCCTGGATTCCAATTGAATAATTGATTATTAATGTAATAATAGTATAATAATTTCTCTCTGCTTGGATATGAGTTTTGATTGGAGATAGAACAAAGGATTTGACAGAAGAGGACAGTGCAGAGTTGATTTGATTCACCAAGTCATGGAGATAAGAATGGGAGAAGAGAGTAGCCAGTGCTCGAATGATGTCTCAGGAAAAAACTGAAGAGTCTGAGGGAAGGGAGATCATTAAAAAGATGAAGAACAGTGCTAGGGAGAGACAGACTGATAAAAATGATATGGTCAGACAAAGCAATTTCAGAACTCTTGAACAGGGAAGCTGAACACTTGTGGGAGATAACAAGATCAAATCTCCTCCCTTTATTGTCTGTAGCCAACATGGACCAGAAGAGGAAGCAGGTCAGGGGTATATGGAGTATTACAGGAAAAGAGAAGTTAGTGGATTTGAGAGAGCATCTATATGTAAGTTGAAATCTCCTAGTATCAGTACAGGATTTGGGGAAGAGAAAGATTATGAGCCCGACATGAAACTTAATGAGGAAGGACAGGGAATGTCTTGGGGACTGGCAGATAATCACCATTAAGATCTGGACTGGGTGATAAAGTTGGGCACTATGAACTAAAGGGAGGAGATATTGCTGAACGGTGGTAGTAGTCTTGAAGGAATCATGGGGTGCATTGACCTTAGACATTTTAAAGATGAGTGAGACCCTTGGCCCTGCAGCCTGTATTATTCCACCAAGCCCACACCCACCCTTTCCTTGGTCTGGTGGTTGGCTTCCAGGAAGGAATCTTGAAATGGGAGGTGACTGGAGGAATCTGGGACCCCATTTTCTCTAGCCCTGGACTCTTTGGAATGAGAGTGGCTTTACAGGCAAATGGGATTGTGTTTTTAGTTCAAGAAAATGTCTATGTTTTATATATCAATGACCAAGGAAGGGAACTCATCTATAGGCTGGAACTAGAGACACAGATGTGGCTGGAAGGCTAGGAATCATCCATGCCCTCCTCCTCCTCCAAACCAACTAAAATGGTTTTCTAAAATGTGATTATTGAAGACCAAAGTTGGGAAGTTAGGAGATGAATATGTCTCCAGCCTGGGGATAGGCTTCTGTTCCTTCTGGTTCCAGGATTAGGAACTTCCTCTCTGAAGCAGTCTAACTCCCAAAGCTGTTTCCAGTGTTTGGCAGTTCCATTTCTATGATCTTTTGCAAAGGGTAGTGATCTTCCCCAGTCTTTCTTCTTGTTTTAAAAAAAGTTTTTTCTTTTAATTTCTCTTTTTCAAATAAAATTTAAAAAATTTAATTCTAATTTAATTTCTCTTTAAAAATTTATTTTTGTATTCCAAATTCTCTCTCTCCCTCTACCCTCTCCCTTTCCATTGAGAAGGCAAGAAATAAGATGCCTATTATACATGTGAAACATGTTTCCACATGAAGGTGGAGGCTGGGGGAAGCAAGGAAAATAAAGAGAAAAAATTCTCCAATCAGCACTGAGTCAGTTCTGTCTCTGGAGGTGGATAGCATTTTTCATCATGAGTCATTTGGCATTCTGGTGGATCAGTGGATCAGCCATCAGAGTGGCTGATGGATCAGCCATCAGAGTGGCTCAGTCTTTCACAGTTGAATTTCATGACTATATTTCTATTATTGTGTACAATGTTCTCCTGGTTCTGCTCACTTCATTTTGCATGATTTCATATAAATCTTCCCAAGTTTATCTGAAACTATTTCCCTCATTTCTTACAGCACAAAAGCATTCTATTACATATATATAACTTGTTCAACCATTCCTTAATTCCCTCAGTTTTCAATTCTTTGACACTACAAAAAGAGTTGCTATAAATATTTTTGCACATATGTGTCCTTTTCCTTTTTCTTTGATCTCTTTAGGGTATAGAACTAGTAATGATATTTCTGGGTCAACACAATTTTATAGCCCTTTGGGCATAATTCCAAATTGTTTTCCAGTATAGTTGGGCTGATTCATAGCTCCACCAACAATGCATTAGTGGACCTGTTTTTTCTACTTGCTGTCCAGCATTAGTCATTTTTTTTTTTTAACATTTTGGCCAATTTTATAGGTATGAAAGGGTAACTCAGAGTTGTTTTAATTTGCAATTCTCTAATAATGATTTAGATGATTTTTATGTGACTACTGATAGTTTGATTTCTTTTGAAAAGTGCCTATTCATTGGAAAACTAATGCATTGTTGGTGAACTTCTGAATTGATCCAACCATTCTGGAGAGCAATTTGAAAGTATGCCCAAAGGGCTATAAAACTGTGCAACCCTTTGACTCGGCAATACCACTTCTAGGTCTGTATCCCAAATATATAAAAAAAAATGGAAAAAATAACCCACATGTACAAAACTATTTATAACTGTTCTTTTTTGTGGTGACCAAGAATTTGAAGTTGAGGGAATACCTATCACTTAGGGAATGGCTGAACAAGTAGTGGTATATGAATATGATGGAATACTATTGTTTCATAAGAAATGAAGCATGAGGACTTCAAAAAAGCCTGGAAAGACTTACATGAACTGATGCTAAGTGAAGTTAGCAGGACCAGGAAAACACTGTACACAGTAGCAGCAACTTTGTGCAATGATTAACTTTGATTTTCTCTGCAATGCAAGAATCTAAGCGAGCTCCAAAAGACTCATGATGGAAAATTCTATGTACATCTAGAGAAAGGACCATGGAGTCTGAATGCAGACGGAAGCATACTATTTGCTCTTTTTCTGTTGTATTTGTTTCTTCTTTCTTGTGGTTTCTCCCATTGATTCGAATTCTTCTTTACAACATGACTAATGTGAAAATATGTTTACTGTATATGTATAGCCTATGTGTATATGTATAGCCTATATCAGACTTCATGCCATCTTGGGGAAGGGAAATAAAATGTAGAACTCAAAATCTTGTGGAAGTGAATGTTGAAAACTAAAAATAAATAAATAGATAAAAGATAAAAAAAAAAAAGAAAACTGCCAGTTCATATCCTTTGATCATTAATCAATTGGGGAATTATTCTTATTTCTATAGATTTGGTTCAGTTCCCTATGTATTTGAGAAATGAAACCTATTTTAAAAAGTTCTATAAAATTTCCCTTCCAGTTTCCTGCTTTTCTTCTTATTTTGACTGTATTGGTTTTGTTTGTGCAGAACCTTTTTAATTTAATACAATAAAAATTGTCCATTTTACCTCCCATGATCCCTTCTTTCTCTTGATCGTAAACTATACTCCTATCCACAGTCAGAGGTTAAATAACTTCCCCAGAGTCAATATCACTCTGAATCAGTTCATATAAGCGTCTGAATTCTTCATATTCATCCCTACCAGTAATGTTCCATTACATTCATGTACCACAGTTTGTTTCCCCATTCCCCAGTCGATGTCCTCAGTTTTTGGTGTAAAGGTCTCTGGCTATCTTCTGAAAGGGTCCTCTTCTGCAGGACTGGGTTTCCTAGTGACTTCAGGGCTGATGGTAATGCTACTATTGGTGACACTCGGGCCATACCAGCCAGCCCAGAACTGAGTATCTTTGCCCCCATGCTGGAAGTGGATGTAACGGACTCTTGGGGGGTAATTGGAGAATGTGTAGGAGACCTGAGAGAAACCAGAGGAACTAGTTAGTAAACAGCATCCTCTCTCCCCTCCCTTCCCCACCCATCATGTGACTCCCTCCCAGGGATCCTTGACCTCTTTCCATTCAGCACCACTCCATTGCTCGATGTACGCAGGAGCTGGCATAAACTCAGCCAAGACTTCATAGTTATCTGACAACAGTTTCACACGGATACGGTAGGTGCAGCCACAGTCATTCCTGGCAGCAAACCTGAGGGTGGGACAGTGATGGGGAGAAGGAAGTGATGGTGAAGGCCAGGAATTTTCTGGCATGAAGAGAGTGGCTGGGGCCAATGAGCTCTCTGAGCTCATTAGCCGTGTGCTCCCTGGGGCTCACAAACATACTCTAAAGCTCACTGGTCATGTGCCCAGCTAGACCACTCCTGCTTCTTTACCCATGACTGCAACAAATTCTAGTACTGAGGACATAGTCACCAAATGTAAATGAAGTTGAGTTGAACTGCAGGGAACAGTCACTTGCCCCAGCAGAGTACACCTATGCTCATCATCAAATTCATAGAAACAGGGAAAGAAACTCTAATTCACTGCTTAAAGAGATGAGCTCTCCAAGACCCACAGATCTGACACAGTGTTAGAGCTTCCCTGGGAAGGACCTGTCACATCCTGGTCTGGGAATAGAGCTGGTCCCTTGGAAAAGGGCACGAGTGCCATCTTTTGGAGAAAAGATAAACAGTGAAACAGAGCAAGTTGAAAATCTAGGACCCACAAGTTGCCAGCAGAGCAGACAGAGACCAGGAAGTCCTGCTTGACTTTCATATGATCATAGCTAGGGCTGGAAGGACATTTAAGGGTCATCTAGTCCAATTCCCTCATTTTCATTTAAAGAAACTGAAGAGCAGACTGGTGTAGTGAGTTGTTCAAGATCTAAAATGTAGCAAAGTGGCAAAGCATCATTGGAACTGAGGACCCTGAGTCTAGGTCCAGCTATTTTTATTGTATCTCTAAACCTTGTCACAGCTATCCTCTATGAGCGTGGATAAGGCACTGAATAGGCTTTCAGCTCATCTATTTTAAAAAATGAGAAATACTATTTCTTCACAAGATTATGGTGAGGATGAAGTTGCTCACAGATGTGAAAATGTCCTCCCTTCCCCTCCAGCCTGACTCACCAATCCTTGATCACAATGTCTGGTCTCACTGTGTCCATCAATTCCTTCCAATACCCCTTGGATTTCAGGTCCACCAGCTGAGACTTGAGGCAGGTACTGGGGAGACATGAAAAGGTTTTCAGTCTCAGGACTTCTCAGTAGTGGGCTGCTCCCTTCCCCATTGGGGAAGACATAATTTCTGGATAATTAATTATCTTATTAATCATGCCAGCAGATAACTAACAAAAGTAGTCAGTAGCACTCTTGAATGCCAAAGATCCTTAGTGAAACCCACTCAAGGCTTTTATGCCCTTGGAAGAGTGAGTATTCCTGAGGGTGGCAATAAATTCTGATTGGTTAACAATTAATGAGAAGAATATTATAATGAGAGGTGGGCCTATTCTAGTGAGGGGCTGGGGGACTTTACTCTGATCACTCAGTCTTAGACAAAGAGACTTATCTCTTTATTATCCAGTCTACCTCATCTAGGACAAGGTCTACCTCTGCTCAAACCTGGCTGAATGGAGCACAATGGACCAGAATTCACTTTAGATTAAATTCTTTGTAAGGTTCTCAAGCTGAGTGGGGCAATGGCTCCATTTAGGTAAGATGGTCAGGTGTGGTAAAGTTTGGGAAAGGTCAGGAATCTCCCAAATAATTTATTATTTAATAATCATTTCTCACATCATGTGATTGATAAATCCTCAGTCAGACTTAAAGCTGTAATCATTCCTCCCATTCCCATCCCAGAAATGGGTATGATACATTAGTCTCTCTCTCTCTTTCTCTCTCTCCCTACCACTTTCCCTCCTTCCCCCGTCTCTTTCCCCTTCTCTCTCTCTCTCTCTCTCTCTCTCTCTCTCTCTCTCTCTCTCTTTCCCCTCTCCCTCCTTTTTCTTTTCACTCTGTCTCTCACTTGCCCCTCCTCTGCTATCTATGTCTGTCTCTCTCTCCTCACAAGTCTTCAGTAGGGAGTCGACTCAAAGAAGTTGATCCAGAATCCACTTCTTCCCCTCTGCCTTTTTACAGGTTCCTAGGAACTGTTAAGTAAGAATAGTTGATCAATATACAGCAGTGACAGTGTAGTGTAGTAGAGAAGGAGCTTGCTTTGAAGCCAGGAAGACCTTTGTTCCACTTTCTCTTATGATGTACACTATGTGACCCTGGGCAAGTCCCTTCACCTCTAGTGCTCTTGACAATTTTTGAAGACTGAGTTACAGAGAAGGTGCTGATATACATTAGAAGATGGAGTTCTTTATGTTGATGAAAGTATAGGTCTGATTCTCATCTCTATTTATGTACCAATTTACACTGTACCAAGTAAACTGTATTACCTGCCTCATCTGAGTCCCAAAATAACCCTTTGAGGCTGGTAATATGAGTGTTACTATTTTTCTATTTTACAGATGGAGAAACTGAGGCTAAGATAAGTGAGGTCAGTGAATTGTCCAAGATCACACATTTACTAGGTGGAAGAGGTCAGATTCAAAGCCAGGTCCTTTATCTTAAAATCGAGTGATCTTTCTACTTCTCATCCAGTGAGGATTCCTAACAGGTCACCGGAACCTTTCTCTTAAATAAGGACTGTTGATTTCTGGAGCAGCAAAGGAAAGGGTGTCTGGGAATATCCATCAGGCTCCAAGAACTGTCATGGGCTTCAGCCTAGCTCCAGACAAACAAGCAGACTCCAGGGCCTTGTGATTCAGTGTAGTCTTGGGAAAACAAGAAAAAACCCCACCTATCTCAGCACATACCAGACACTAGCACTAGGACTCTAGCTTAGCACCATGTATGCTGCCAGACCCCTGGGACTTCAGCAGCACCAGTCACCCTCACCCCACTCCTTCCATAAAGCACCAGACAGGAGGGTCTCTTGTGGGCCTCAGGATAGCATCAGTACAGCACCAAGTAGACAGCCAGGGCCTACAACCCCTGGCACAAAAAGCCTGAGACCGTACCCCTTACACCCTAGGGGAAGAGCTCAAATTTAAAAGAAGGGAAAAAGGGCATAAAAAATGAGAAAACAACAATAATAACAAAAGAATCTGACCATATAATGTTATTAGGGTGAGTGAGAATTGAGACACAAATTCAGAAGAGGAAAACAATGTCAAAACTTATGGGCAACTCTCTCCCACCCTCCCAGAAGGAAAACAAGAAGTGTTGTCTCAAGCCCAGAAAGAACTCAGGGAAGAGCTCAAAAAGGAGCTTAAAAATCATATGAGAGAAGGAGAAGAAAAAATTGGAAATGAAATGAGAATAATGCAAGAGAATTATCAAAAAAGAGTCAATAGCCTCGAAAAAGAAAACAACTCCTTAAAAAGTGAAATTAGCCAAGTGGAAAAGAAGATACAAAAGCTAACTGAGGAAAATAACTCCTTAAAAGTTAGAATTAGGCAAATGGAAGCTAATGACTCTAGAAGGCATCAAGAATCAATCAGAACTCAAAAGGATGAAAAATGTAAGAAAATGTAAAATATGTCATTGAAAAAAAAAAAGCTAACCTGGAAGATAGATTCAGGAGAGACAATGTCAGAATCATTGGGCTACCTGAAAGCCATAATTAAAAGAAGTACTTGGACAGTAAGAAATTATAAAGGAAAACTGCCCTGATATCCTGGAACCAGAGAGCAAAACAGACATTGAAAGAATCCACCTCAGGAAAGAGATACCCAAAGAAAAACTCCAAGGAATATTGTAGCCAAATTACAAATACTGAAAGTGACCAGAAAGAAGCAATTCTAATATTGAGGAGCCATAATCAGGATAACACAAGACTTAGCAACTGCAACATTAAAGGATTGGTGGTCATGAAACACAATATTCTGGAAGGCAAAGGATCTAGGACTATGACCAAAAATCATCTATGCATCAAAATTAACTTTCAAGGGGACAAAATGGTCATTCAGTGAAATAGAAGGATTTCAAGCTTTTATAAGGCCTGAAAAAAAAATTTGATCTCCAACAATGAGACCCAAGAGAAATCTATAAAGGTAAAAAGGGAAAAGAAAACAAAGGATTCAATGGAGTTGAACTGCTTACATCCCGACATGGGAAGATGATATTTGTATTTCTTTTTCTTTTTCTTAATTAATTTTTAGTTTTAACATTCACTTCCACAAGATTTTGAGTTCCAAATTTTCTCATCTCTCCCCTCCCCCCACCCCAAGACAACATGCATTCTGATCACCTCTTCTCCCAATCTGCCCTGCCTTCTTTCACCCCATCCTTTTCTTATCCTCTTCCTTTCTATTTTCCTGTAGGGCAAGATAGGTTTCTATATCCCATTGCCTGTGTATCTTATTCCCCAGTTGCATGGAGAAACAAATTTTAACATTTGTTTTAAAAACTTTGAGTTCCAAATTCTCTCCCCTCCTCCCTCCCCACTCACCCTCATTGAGAAGGCAAGCAATTCTATCTAGTTTATACATGCGTAGTCATGCAAAACACTTCCATAATAGTCAGGTTGTGAAAGGCTAACTATATTTATCTCCATCCTATCCCACTCCCATTTATTCTATTCTCTCCTTTAATACCTGTAATTCTTAAAAACTGTACCACTAATAGTACAGCTAGAAGGAATATACATAGACAGAGGGTAGGGAGCTTAAGGTGAATTTGAGGGAATGACATAAAAAAATAACTAAGGGGTAAGAAAGAAGAATACATTGGGTACAGAAGGAAGTGAGAATTAGAGTGATGTAAACTATTTCACACCCATCCCCACTGAGAAGGCAAGCAATTCAATACAGGCTATATATGTGTCGTTTTGCAAAAGACTTCCATAATTGTCATGTTTTGTAAGACTAACTATATTGCCATCCATCCTACCTTGTCCCCCCCCTTTATTCTATTCTCTCATTTGACCTTGTCCCTTCCCCAAAGTGTTTACCTCCAGTTACTCCCTTCCCCCATTTGCCCTCCCTTCTATCATCCCTAGCATTCAAATTCTTAAAGGAGAAGTCAAGTGAGTTACAGCTTCATAACCGAACAAGAGATAGAAAGCATTACAAATGTAAAATAGATAATTTTAATATATTAAATTAGAAAGCTTTTGTATAAACAAAACCAAGGTTAAAAGGAAATCAGAAGGGTGTAAAAAATTTCTACAAGTGTCTCTTATAAAGGTTTCATTTCTCAAATATATAGAGAACTGAGTTTGCAAGAATAGAAGTCATTCCCCAATTGATAAATAGTCAAAGAATAATGAACAAGCAGTTTTCAGATGAAATCAAAGCTATCTATAAGCATATGAAGAAATGCTCTGAATCACTTTGGATTAGAAAAATGCAAATTAAAACAGCTCTGAGGTACCATCTCACACCTATCAGATTGGATAATATGACAAAAAAGCAAAATGATAAATGTTGGCAAGAATGTGGGAAAATTGAGACTCTATGTGAGACTGAGCAAAGTAGGATCTTCTCTGTTTTTGTTTATACCAACAAGTATAACGCTTCTATTTGAATATGATTTAAAAAGATCTTTCCCACTCATTGATGGGCTTGTCCATTGAAGGGGAGTTGTTTTGGTTTTACTTTGAGACTTAGTTTTGGAATAAGGTTTGTGTGCCAGATGAAAGACTCTGGGAAGCCACTAAGCAAAATATCCTGCCCACTCTGCCTTGAAAACCCAGATGTCAGTGCTTCCCTCTCTGGTAAAGATGTATGTATGTTAATTGTCAGGCGGTTTGGAAGCACTGTTTATTGGTTTTTGATTTCTATGAAATTTTCATTTTGATTTTCTCTGATGCCTGTGCTTGATTAAGGTTTATTGTTAACCCCTCAAAAGTAGCCTTTCCTTTTAGAGAAGCAGATCAAAGAACTTGTGGTAACAGGCACCCCTATGTATGTTGAGATGTTTACTGATACACTCTAATGTACAGTTGGGGGAGCTGTGAACTGATTCAACCATTCTGAAGAGCAATTAGCAATTATGCCCAAAGGGCAACCAAACTGTGCATTCAGCAATACCACCACTAGGTCTATATCCCAAAGAGATAATAAGGGAAAAGGATTGATATGTGCAAAAATATTTATAGCAGCCCTTTCTGTGGTCGCAAAATATTGGAAATTTAGGAGATGTCCATCAATAGGGGACTGGTTGAACAAATTATCACATATGAATGTAATGGAATACTATTGTGCAATGAGAAATGATGAACAGGAAGATTTCAGAAAAACCTGGAAAGACTTAAATGAACTGATGCAAAGTGATGCGAGCAGATCCAGGAAAACATTGTACACAGTATCAGCAACATTGTGTAGTGATCAACTATGAATGATTCAGCTCTTCTCAACAATACAGTGATCCAAGAGAAGTACAAAGAACTCACTAAAGAAAATACTATCTGTGTCTAAATAAATAACTGATGGACTGATTGCAGATTGAAGCACATTTTTTCACTCTATTCTTTTTCATGTTTTCCTCCCTTTTCATCTGTTTCTTTTTTCACTACTGTGACTAATATGGCAATATGTTCTACATGATAGCACATGTATAACATTTATCTTGTAAAGTCTTGTAAAAAATGAATGCTAAAAATTGTCTTGATGTAATTGGGGGAAAAATAAAATACTATTTTTAAAAAAGAGAGAAGCTCCTTCCTGTCTATGGGCCTCAGTTTGTTAATAGGTAATATAAAGACAATAGATCAAGTGTTCTCTAAGGTCCCTTTCAACATTAAATCCTATGATGCTGGTATTCTTATTTCAGCCTTTGCAAGTCTCTTCTCCAATGTATAAGGGAAAAAGGCTTTTGGCTCAGTCTCCAAATACTTTTCTCAAGCATTAGGGGAACAGGCCATTTCCTTCTAGTCTCTGGGATTTGATGAGCAGGTCAATTTGAAATGAATTGACATGTATTTATGAATCCCACTATGCACCAGGCAATGTCTTGTGTTCTCATCTCCATCCTTTGAAGAAGGGGAAAAATTAATCTCCAGTTTGCAAAGGTTATCCCTGGAAGGAGTTAAATAATGTTCCTCAGCTACTCAGAGGAACCTCCCCCAACCCCAGTGCACCCTGCTCTGGTCAGCCAGGTCCCACCATAGACCTTTCAACCCAAAATATCTCTTACCCATAGGAGGTGACAAAGCATTTCTTGATCTGGGGGTCTGGAAACTCTCTCCCATGTTCTCTAGGTATGTCTTCTACATTCCATTTATCTCCTCTGTTCTTGTCAATTCTCCAAAATTTGAACCCCTCTGGAAAAAGAACAGGTCTTTCAGAGGTCTTCAAGCAAAGCCTGATGTATCCTCCCTCCACAACATGTCTTGCAGTAGTCCTTTTCTCTATCCAGTTGTAATGTAAAGTGAATTTGAAGATCTTCTGTGCCTCTTAATAGGCCCATGAGACCTTCTTTGAGCTTTGGCCCAACCCACAGCTTGAGTTTCATGGAGCCCATGGTAGGAGGAGCCTTGCCAAACAGGTGAAGTAGGAAGGGTGCAGCTGAGAGAAAGTGAGGCAGAGCTGAGAGAGGAGACAGAGCTAAGCAGAGCTGCTAGTGTGAGTGAGAAAGGGAGCGATTCTGCCTAACAGAGCTTGTTTGTGGGAAAGTCTAATGGAGGGAAGGCTTTGGGATGGTCGTGCTCCCTTTACTGGTAATATGTGCAAACTTCACTGCTAACCATGGTGGAACTGGCTTTCTGGTATCTGAATAAATATTTTGGTTTCATTTTTGAGGAAGAGAGTTTATCTTTTGCGAATGTACCCTGGAAATAAGCATACACATCCATAGTAGCAGTTGTGGGTATCGCCTTGGTGTTACACCAGCCACCCCTTAGCTCAGACCTCATCACCTTGGATATGTTTTATGGCAAAAGAAAAAACTGTGCACGTAGACCTGAAAGTTTTAGTTCTCATGACTCAGCAACAAAGTTCTGAATGAATCAGAGATAAAATGTCCACTTTACTACTAAGTAGAATTTAGAAGGAACTGGATTGTTCCCCTAAGCTTGAGAAAAGTGCTAGGAGGCCAAAAATATGTTTTGTTGTCTACATTTGTAAAGGAAGAAAATGCTAAACTGTATTTAGAAATTATAGAAAAAAAGATGTAACTGTTTTTCTCATCCACATTCATGAATTCCCTGAAATCTATCCCTAGCCAGGTCCATGGACCCCACTTAAGGAATCCTGATCTAGCATAAAGTTAACACTGTAGCTTTTGTTTAGAATATCCATGAAGGCCTACTCTCTGAGACAAGTAGAAAAAGCTGTAGGAGCCAAATGGAATCTGTTTCAGATGATTGGATCAGGAGAACTGTGTATTTAGTCATTTCAGTCATGTTTTGCTCTCCATGACCTCATTTTGGGTTTTATTGGAAGAGACCCTGGTGTGATTTGCTATGGTTTGGCATTTTCTTCTCCAGGTCATTTTACAGATGAGGAAACTGAAGCAAACAAGGTTAAGTGACTTGCCCAGGGTCATAGAGCTAGGAAGTGTCTGAGACCTGACTGAAAGGGGAAGATGGATCTTCCTGACTTCAGGTCTGATACTTTATCCACTGTGCCGCCTAGTAGCCACATGGGAGAACAAAAAACTTTTTTCACTCCAAGGAGAATCCTCTTCTCATTAATGAATGAGATTATCAAAGAGACTGAGACACTCCAATGGGATAGAGCATCCTCCTAGGTTAAGTATTCCTTGAATGCAAAGTAGGGGGCTATATATGATGACCTCAGTCATCAGTGATGGCCTGATTTAGGAATGATTCTCTTGTTACCTATGACCATGAACTTATATTTGCAGATACTCAGGGTGTGAATGAAGTCTCCCATAATACCCTTTCATGACTGCAGCCCTATTAAGAAGGACAGGACCCTGACTCAGTATCCTGGGAAGAATATCAGTGGGGTTGAAAACTCCGTCATTCAAGATATGTGGGAGACCAACCCCCCCAGGAGAGCCTAGTTGATTCTTGAGAGCTCCTTGAATAATGTCAGAAATGTGACTCAGAGTGGGAAACCAATGGACTTTCTGACTTTTACAGATGGAAAGTATTGCCCTTTTAAAATACAGTCATTTCAGTTCCTGAAAGGGGCATGATTTTCTTTCACATTTGTGAAAGGAAAGTCACCAGAGACAATTATGAAGACCTGAAAGAAAACTATCACCTCAAATAAATGTATTTGGAGGAGCTGATTCAATGCAGCTTAAAGACACAATGGTGGGAATGGCTGCAGTGCATTGTGGTCCATCAAGACATCTGCATGTAACTCTTTTAAAAAGTGTTTTGAAGGATATAGCTGAGGATTAGAAATCAAAGAACTCTTTGGGGATTATGGGAAAGCTCTGTATCTGTCTTTCTCTGTCTGTCTCTTATAGAATTGTGAATTTTGAGTTTTTTAACCTGTGATAGAGGCAGGAAGCCCTGATAGGAGGCATTCTAAACCATAGGAGAGGAGATAGTAAGAAGCCAGAGACAGCAAACTCACCAGCTACTTGAATAGAGAAGGCAGTTTGGAGACTGTATGACTGCTTGAAAGAAAGAGAAAGAAGAGTGAAGTTGTCCAAAAGAGCTGAATGTGGTAGAGCAGGCTACCCTGTGAATCCCTGCAGGAAGCTGAACCCACCTTGGGCACAGGGATTTTGGATCAGGTTCCTCTGGAGGCTGCAGAGGAAATAGAAAATCTTCCAGTCAGCTACTGGTTGGTCTCCATTCTGAGAGATGAAGCCTTCCCTCCGACACTTTTGCTTCCATAGGGTCACTAGGTTGATGAGGTCCCTCCACAATCTACAGACTGGCTGGCAGTGCAGCAGCAGCTCCCGGGCTGGCACCAGGGAGAACACCTCCAGGAGGACATTCTCAGGCAGCTCATTGATGGAAGCCATGACCCTGGCACCAGAAGAGAGGCACATGGTGATGAGGGGACATATCTATATTGACCCTGTTCCTTCTGGGATATGGGCTGAGGAAATGCCTAGACACTGGACATGACCCATGTCTTGGGCCCCTTTCTCTTCTTTTTTGGTGAGCACATCAGATCCTATTACGATCTTGATGGAAAAGATTCCCGGTCTTTACATCTCACTCCATCCATCTTCATATTCTAGTCCCCCATCATCAGCTACTTCTGGGACCTCTTCATCGAACAACCCACAGGCATCTCAAGCCCAACATGTCCATAACAGAACTCATAATTTTCTCCCCAAACTAAGCCCTCTTCTGAACTTCCTTTTGTCCAGGGCATCACTGTCACTCTAAACATCCCAGTTCACAACCTTGGAATCATCCTCAACCCTTCACTCTCCCTCATTCTCTATACTAAAGCAAAGCAAAGCAAAAGAATGCCAAATGGTGTCATGAAGAGTAGAACATGTCTGAATAACACAATGAAAACCTCCCCAGTGTGTCTCCAATGCACTCACAGAGCTAGCACTGTCTCTCCCTTGCAATCCATCAACCAGAAATCATTTATTAAGAATCTACAGTGTGTCAGGGCTACACAAAAGGAAAAGGAAATGGTCCTTGCACTCAAGAAGCTTACATTTGACAGGGGGCATGTGGAAAAATACAAAGTCATTTGTTTTAGGAAATATAGGAAGCTAGGGGGATCAGCAAAGGCTTCACGTGGAAGGTTCATGCTTGAACCTTCATAGACATGATGGATAGTGGAGGTGAGATGAGAGGGAATTCCGGGGATAGGAGTAAAATCTCCAAGGCTGGAGAATCATGTGGGAGCAAAAAGCACCCTCCTTTGGGCTTGACCCTAGAGTGTTTAAAGGGGAGTAGTGCATAAAATAAAGACTGGACCAGATTGTAAAAGGCTTTAAAAAAAACTATTTCAAAAAGTAATTTTTTAAAAATTAAAAATTTAAATTGAAGATTAAAAAAAAAACCCATGGCAGACTTACTTATTTCTGTTGGTGTTCCTCTGTGCTCCCCAGAAGTTCTTCCTAGGAATGCCCTTCTTTCTGTTCAGTCGATTTTAGATGTTCCTCTAACTTGTCTTATTAGGAGTAGGGTGGAGCTAGTGCTTTCTGCACTAGAGCTTCCTGGTTAGAACTCTTGTGATCTTGAATCTTCTAAAACAGCTGAATGTTCTCTAGACAGTTCTTGCTTGGAAAGAACTGGAAGTGGGGCCTCAGGAGGGAGAGAAAGGAGGAGAGAGGAATGCTGTGCAAAGCCTGGGAGAAACAAATATAAAGGCAAAGTCTCTGCTCTAAGCTTCATAACCAGATTATATTTATCTTGCTATAAGTTCAAAGGGAAATGTGTAGCTAGCACTTATTTAGTGCTTACTATGTACCAGTGACTGTGTTAAGCACTTTATAGCTGTTATGTCATTTGATCCTGATAACAACCCTGGGAGGTAGGTGCTGTCATGATTCCCATTTTACAGATGAGGTAACTGAGGCAAACACAGGGTAAGTGACTTGTCTAGGGTTACACAGCTAGTAAGTGTCTGAGACTAGATTTGAACTCAGGTCTTTTTGATCCAGGCCCTGGCACTCTATCCACTGTGTCACCTAGTTGCCTTCCTATGCTGTATGTAGATGACCAAGGAGTAGAAGGTGCTGGATGTGCTGAGTAGAGAGATGGATGTTAAGTAGAGGCTATTTACTCCCTGACCCTCCCAAACCAACTCCAGGTTGTGAGAAATGATAATTTCACTTTTGTATTTAATGGTGAATTATTGAATTAGGACCCTTTTCTGCTTCTTCACCCAGAAACCAATCAGTGTGGGAAATCTTAGGCCGAGATTTCCCCAGGCCAAGAGAAATTCTAAGTCTGAGCTGATGGGTGCATTCCTGTTCATTGCCCTGATAGGTCTGGGAAGTGTTGATTCTCCCTTTTGCCAAATAGGTGACAGGAAATTGATAAATGTCTGCAACCAAGATTTGTGTGATCCAAGTTACATATCTCAAAACCCTCATTGTAATATTCATTTTTCATTAATTGCTCACCAATCAGTGTTGATTGCTAGCCCTCAGGAACACCATATCTTTGAAGGGCATACAAACTGTGACTCCACCACCGTGAGGCGTATTTGGTCTGAGAGAGGTAGAAAAATGACCATGCTTTTATTAATAAATGTGCTTTATTAATAAAATGATTAAATTACCCAAAATGTATGTCTCTCAGAACTTTTAAAATCGTCACAAGGTCCCTTACCCAAAGAAAAAAAAAGTAAACAATTCCAAACAACAAAAAAAAGGAAATATTTCCTGCCTGGACTTAAACATGACCAGGACAAGGCCATCTCTTACTTGCTATCATTTGTGTACAGGATCATCTGTGGTGGGAGCGTGGATGGTCACTTCTGATATAATGCCTGGGAGGAGAGAGCAGGGATGCTCAGGATGCAAAGATGAGAGGCATCATAGTGAAGTATAAAGAGTCTAAGGACTTGTATTCAAATTCTGGTTCTTCTATTTACTCTCTATGTGATTTGGGGCAAGTGCCTTCACCTCTCTGGTCCTCACTTTTCTCATCTATAAAATGAGAAGGTTGTAGTGGGGATCCTAGGATTCCATAATGGACTGGCCCCATTCCTGGGCTCCTTGGGTCTGGGGCTCCCAGCCACATGTAAAACTCTTTGGCCAGACTTGTGGGGGAACTCATTTTATTTCTCCACCCATACATAGAGGGGTGCATCAGAAGGCAGTATCCAGACACAGTTATGAGCGTAAACAGTGCTACAGACATTTATCACCACAGGAATAGTCTCTAGTCCTAGAAAGCTCTTACCCTATACAGTTATCCTTTCCCATCATGGTTTTGATATATCAGGGGTATAAGAAATTAAATGGAAATTTCAGGGGAGTTGTGTGGAAGCTGCACATGACACAGGAAGGCCAGCAGATGACATAGAGTCTATGACCCATACTTAACCCAAATTTTACAATAATGTACTGTAAACACCTTAAAATAAAGGTATATATATTATATATAATATAAAAGTTATATATTTTTATATAATATATTTATAAAATATATAATAATATATATTACATATAAATATATAATAAAAGAAAAACAAAAAATTCAGACTTCTTCTCTGGTACAAAGGGAAAGGCAAAAATTTTCATGAGGATTTTCCAGATTGCTGGGGCACCATGCCTCTAACACCTGAGATGTGGGAGGGATAACTGTACCACTCACTTAGGATTCCTTTGCCTCAGTGTCCTCATCTGAAAGATGGGAATGATATTACCTATTGTACACATCTCAAAAGGTTGTTGGGAGGACGATGATATAGTACAAGTAACCTGCTTTGCAGCATTTAATTCATTTCTGTCTCTATTTAAATATATATATTATGTGTACATGTACACAAACACACTCACATACTCCAAGAGATCTGAGATTTCATAGATGGGAGTCTTCCCCTCAATGGGAACCATACTTGCTGACCCATTCTTTGTGACTCTTGTCTGTGTCCTGCTAGAAGATAACCAGAGGGTCCACACAGTGTGTAGGAGGTCCTCCTCAAACTCTCAAGACTCCTGGAGGATATCAATGGTCCACACAGCCTGTCTATCTCCTATCTCTTACACTCAGCACAAGGCTAGCTCTTCTTTTCTCCCAACATTTCTTTGATGACATACTTTACTCTAGATCCCTTCATAATGGATACAATCATAAAGGGACTCAGAGGCCATTGAGTCCAACCTCCTCCTTTTACAGAGCATGGAATTGAGACTCAGGCAAGTAAACTGGCTTGCCCCATGTCATACAAGCAGGAGGCATGTGAAATGAGATTCAAATTCAGATCCTTCTGACTCCAGGTCTGGTGCTCTGTCTATTACATCTACATTGCCTCTCCTTCTTTGTCTTAGGTCATAGCTTACTCACATCCACCGCACATTTCTGCATTGTCCTCTGAGTGTTGTTGGTTTTTCTGCTTATTTGTTTTAATCATATCTGACTCTTTGTGACTTGATTTGGGGTTTTCCTGGCAGAGATACTGGAGTGGTTTGCCATTTCCTTCTCCAGCTCATTTTACACATGAGAAAACTGAGGCAAACAGAGGTTAAGTGACTTGCCCAAGAACATACAGCTAGTAAATTTGGGACAGGCCTTGAACTCAGAAAGAAGACTCTTCCTGATTTGTGTCCTAGTACTCTATCTGCTCAGCCACTTATATGCCCCTTGTGGTGGTATCCATCTTTAATTCAGTAGAAAACCATAATACTCTGTCTCTCACAGTTGTGTAACAGCAAGAGATACTGTTATTATCATGATTAATTAGACTCATTATTAATATTCAATTTACTGATATATTATTAATATTTAATTCATCAATTATAGCATCATTAATATAATTAGTTATGTTAGTACAGATGCTAGTGTTGTATTGACATTAACTGTATTGAGTTTATTATTAAGAATTATGATGCATAGAATTTACATGGCACTGTAATGTTTACAATATACTCCACATGTCCTATCTAATTTGACAGTATTTGATATCATTATTATGCATTTGCTCTCTTGCTTTGATAGGTAGCATCTCTCGAGCCAGAACAAATGTTTCCTCATCTTGTTTGAGATTCATGGTCCGACTAGTTGACCACTACACAAAGGGCATGGGAAATTGTGGGACATTTTTTGTCCATCTGGCTGGGTTTCAATTTTCCTGTCTGAAAGAGGGGAACAATACCACCTGCCTTACCTTTTTCGTTAGATTACGATGCTGGAAAAATGAAGCATTTATTGAGTTCCTACTATGTACCAGGTACTACGCTGGGGATACAAGAACTAAACGAGACAGTCCTTTCTCTCAAGTAAATTCTATTTTTTTTGCAGGCTGGATAATTTTTTAAATTATTTTTTTCTTTTTTAGGTTAACACACACATTTTGAAAACAAACATGATTGGTGCTTATATATTTCTGCCTAATTATTTTTAGGTTGCTTTTTTTTCTTGGATGCTTATTTGGTTAATGAGGATGAAGGTTAGAAGAAAACAAGAAATGAGCAGAACAGAAAGAGAAGACTCGTACTTTGCTGTTTTGCGCAGGGTCCTGGTAGCAGACATGCGCCACTGAAAACCCTTCTCTGTTTAAATACACAAAACAACGCTGTGAAGAGTGTGACGATGATTATTGGTAATATCAACAATTATAAAGCACATTAATATAACTTTACGGTTTCCAAAATGCTTTTCCTCCTATGAGAGTGAATGTACAAGGATGACGTTCCCGTTCTAGAAAGAAGACATGCTCAGAGACTTTCAGTAACCTGCCTAGGATCACACAGCTGGACTTGACTTTGGGTCTCTGGCATAGAAGCAGGGCTGCCTTGAAGGGCCAAGGGCCTCGGGCTGCCTGGACTGGGGGCAAGGAGGTGGGAGAGGGGAAGGACATCAAGGCAGGTGCTTCCCTCTCAAGGTCAAGAAGGTTACTTTCTAATGGGGAAAGCAAACACAGAAAGGGGAATTGGAAAGGGAGGGAAAGGCTGCTACAAAAAGGAAGAGAAAGTCTAGGGTGTATTCAAGGTGAGCACGGCTAGGATCCCTGATGGAATGAGGAGCCAGGCTAATAACTTGCCAGTGACAAGAGCAGGCCTCAAGTTGAGGGAATCTCAAGGAGGTACGATGAAGCTCCTATGAAAGGATCGTGTCCCTACTCGGGCTCCACCTTTCCTCAAAAATCATTGACCACAACAGTGTAAGGAAGTTTCTTCCAGTAACTTTTTACCTTTGGTCTACCAGCTGAAAGTCAAGAGAGGTTCTGGGAGACTTTGGGTTTTAGATAATCTCACTGTAGAATTTTGTTCTTCCCTTCTGATCCTTGTATACCTGGGGTGAAGTCGAGGTCAGATTTCCTATTCTCCTCAACCACATCCAAATCCCAGTAAAGGGCATGAGGTCTAGAACAATTTAGGGTCTGGCTGTCTCAGGCTCCTGAAGTCTCTCTGGCCTCCTGTGTTAGTTCAGAATTTTCAGAGTTGAAAGGCTCTTCATCGGCCATCTAGCTCAAGTTACACCTGAAAAACTCTTTCCCTCCCATCCCTCTTTCCCAACTCAAAATAATTTTATGACATTTTTTGAATGCTTGGAAAGATGTTGAGATCTACCATTTGGTTAACCCAAAGAGAAGTGGAAAGATGAATGGTGAGAAGTGGGCTGCAAAGTATCTTAGGTGCAACAGCGAAGGATACCAGCATTATAACATCGGAATTCATGATGACCCTAGACACGTTACTCTTTGCATTCCCGCCCCCCCCCCCCCCTTTTTTTTAAGGAAATGCAGAAACACAAAATGACTTCTTTACTCAGGGCTACAGAACTAATCTTACTTACTTTATGTTAAATCTCCAAATAACCTTAGTTCCTCTTCCAATTTTACTATGTTTCCTCTACAGGGATGATGGCCTCTTGGCTGTTTTTCAAACAAGGTACAGTTATCCCTTCCACATTGTGGGGGCTAGGGGCACAGCACCCCCACCCCCAACCCTGTGATCTGCAAAATCCACATAAAATTTTTTGCCCCTCCCTTCATACCAGAGAAATATTCTGGCTTCATGGATCTCTTTTTCTTTTTTCTTGATGTTATATTATACCATATATGCATTTTATGCATTTTTGAGTTTCTAAATTTCTTTTGTGTCATCTGCTGGCCTTCACAAAATTCCCCCAAAATTCTAGTTTCATTTCTTATGCTGACCCACAATATATCAAAATCCTCAATGGAGAAAGTCATGATGTGGAAGGGATAACAGTACTTCATCTCCCGACTCCGGGCATTTTCTCTGGCTGTGCCCTATGCCTGAAATTCCCTCCCTCCTCATCTCAACCTCTCAGTTTTCCTGACTTCTTGTGATTTTCCATCTTTCCTTTGATCCACAGAAAGTTTTTCTCCTTCCCCCTTAATTCTAGTGCCTCCCCTCTGTTGACTGTCCCCAGTTGATTCTCTATGTAACTTGTATGTACCTACTTGTTTGCCATCCCTGTTAGATTGAGAAATCCTTGAGGACAGGGACTGGTTTTGCTGTGTCTAAAAGGCCTGTGTCACATTGTGGCTGTTCTGTCGTTCAGTTGTGTCTGACTCTTCATGACCTGGTGGACCACAGCACACCAGTACTGTCCTTGGGGTTTCCTTGGCAAAGGTACTGGAGTGGTTTGCCATTTCCTTCTCCAGCTCATTTTACAGATGAGGAAACTGAGGCAAACAAGGTCAAGTGGCTTGTCTGAGGTCAGACTTGAACTCAAGTCTTCCTGACATCAGGGCTGGCCACTCTGTCTACTGTACCACCTTGTCTCCCTACTCTGCATACAGTAGGAGTTTAATAAATGCTTATTGAATCAGATTAAATAGAATTACAAGCCTAATGGGAAATATTCCCATAATATGGGGGAAAGAGTGCTGGTCTTGGAATCAGAACATAAGAATTCAAAGCCCATCTCTGATGCTACCTAACTGACTGTGGGCAAATTAACCTCCCTGGACCTTGGTTTCTCCATCTGTAAAATGGGAGGATTGGACTAGTTAGCCTTTGAAGTCCCTTACAATTCTAAGTCTATGATCCAGTGAATTATATATGAGGGAGGTACAAAAACTGTTGTACGACAGGAAGGGCATTACTGATAAGGAGAATCAAGGAAGACTTCCTGAAGGAAAGGACTCTTGAATTTCCCTTCAAAAATGCCTAACAAAGGACTGGGGAAGGCAGTGGTTTCCAAACACACAAAGGGTACAAGCAAGGTCGAGATAATCAGCTATTAAGAAAGCCAGAAGAGGGGGCCAACAGGAGGTTGCTGTAGGGTTAATTCACATCAAAAGATGCTTATGAAACACAGAGCTTATGAAAACACAGAGCAATTTTACCAAGGAGAGTCCCAAAGCCTGAGAGGCCCTTCGAAAACAGTCCCGCCATTGGCCTGGGCTCCAGGAGTGAAAAATGCAGAGTCCAAGAAGCTGTAGAATTGGAGCCAGCTAGCCAACTCTCTCATTTTACGGAAGAGGAAACTGAGGCTCCAACAGATTACAACTTGTTCAAGGTCACTAAACTATTAAGTAGTGGAGGTAAGGTTTAAACCCAAGTCTTTTACATGTAGGGCCAAAATGCTTTCTAGTATCTCTCCTGCAGAAGACTGTCCCATCCAAGCCACCAACTGAGAAACATTTATTAAACACCTACTACATGCCAGGCATTGTGCTAATCACTGGGCATACAAAAAGAGGCAAAAGACAGTCCCTGTCCTTAAGATGGTGCAGCTAGGTGTCGCCATTGTGCATGGTGCAGAATTTTCTTTTTTTTTTCCTTTCCTTTCTTTTCTTTTTTTTAAATTAAAGGCACCATCCCTTGACTCACTTCTTTAAGAGGCCTATTCACTGAGTGGGCATTATTTCACTCAATGTGAGAACCTGAAAAGGTCTTAGCCTAAAAGGGCCAGGGTCTCCCATTGCATGCTGGGCCATCTTCTGTCATACTGATGAATATTCGGTGACTGGACCCAGGAGGAGGAAGTGAGGCTGGTGACCTTGCAGAGTTCTCCCTTGCTCAAATCAAAGTCAACTGCAAGTCATGTCATCATCTCCCTGATGTCATGGTCCTCTTAGAGAATGAAGAACAAACACAACAGCCAGATACCAGCTGTGTGAGTCTGGGCAAGTCACTTCACCCTGATTGCCTCAGTTTCCTCATCTGTAAGACAAGCTGGAGAAAGAAATGGCAAATCACTCCAGTATCTCTACCAAGAAAACCCTGTGTGGGATCAAAATCTTAAATAAATAAAGAGGCTTCTCAATAAGAACAGAAAGAAAAGGATTTATTTCAATTCTCGAGAAAGGGGCATCCTTCCACCAGGTTGGGGAAACCTGATGGAAGGAGGCCACTTACAGAAATTGAAGCACAATTTTTATATTCTAACACAGAGAATCCCACCTCCCCACCATCCCACCTCTCCATTGGCTGGGAGGTGGGCTCTAAGCATGAAAAACTAGACAAACCCTGGGGAATCTTCACCTATCCCAACACAATTACCTCATCTAATATCTAACTTAACTGCTAATGTGGCTTTAGAAAAGAGGAGAGGGGGAGAAATGGGTACTGGTAGTGTTGATGTGACAACAGTACCACAAAGGGGAGATTTGAGTAACTTCCAAGTTTCAGCTACAGCCCACAGCACTTTCACAAAGAAAGCTGGTAGCTGGTAAGGGGTGGGGGTGGGAACCAACTGTCCACAAGCCCTGGATACCTGAAACTCAGGTATCTAGGGAGAGAGGCCTTATGGAAGAGAAATTTTATTTAGAAAATCCAATATTCCCCATATTTTTATTATGAAAAGTCTTCACAATCTCCTCATCTCACTCAACCCCAAATGGGGTCATGGAGAATCAAACAGGACTGAAACGACTCAACAACAAATCCTCAAGGACTTGTAATGTAATGGGAGAGACAACATGCAAAAAATTATAGACTACAAGCTACACATAGGATAAAGAGGAGATAATTAACAGAGGAAAAGCAGTGGAATTAACAGAGATTAGTTTTCTGTAGAAGGTCGAATTTTAATTGAGACTTAAAGAAAACAAGAACTGTTTTCAGTAATCAGAACGGATGAGGGAGAGCCTTCTAGACATGGGGGACAGCCTGGAGGAGCAGAGAGAAGGAGGGTCTTGTTTGTAGAACAGCCAGGAGACCAGTGTAACTGGATGAAAGAGTATGTGGTGAGGAATAAGGTATAAGAAGGCTGGAAAGGTAGGAGAGGACCAGGTTATGAAGGACATTGAATGCTAAACAGAGCATTTTGCATTGATCCTGAAGACAGCAGGGATCCACTGGAGTTTACTGAGGGAGGGTGGGGGATGATTTGGTCAGATCTTTGCTTTAGTGCCACTTTGGTGGCTTAGTGGAAGTTGAACTAGAGTAGGGTGACCCGAGGCAGGCAGACAACCCTCCCCCCCCAGAAGCTTTTGCAATAGTCCAGGTGTGAGGTGATGAGGGCCTGGACCAAGGTGGGGACATTGTCAGAGGAGAGAAAGAGGTGGCACATTCATCCCACAGGATCTCTGTAAGGTGTACTGGGAGCCAGCCATCTCTGGAGCTCCAGATATCTCTGGTCCCACCTTACTGATGCGAATAGGATGCAGAAACTGGTATACAGGTAAGCTGAGAAGAGCTGCCTGAAAAGAAATGTGGGTCAGAGGGGCTATTAAATGTCTGGGCCTTTAGCAGAGAGGAGTCACCTGGGATTAAATGACCACACCAAGATGAGTAAGGATACTTTCTTATTGAATCAAATGAAGACAGCACTCAGCCCAGGACCTCTCCCAAAGCAGATGCTTAATAGATATTTGCTAAATTGAATGGATTTGAATCCAGTTCATGAGAATGACAATTCCTGGGGAGGAGCCAAGATGGCGAAGTAGAAAGATGAATATACTCTAGAGCTTCCCCCACAGCCCACAGAATACCTGTAAAAAATGAGTCAATAAATTCTAGAGCAGCAGAAGCCACAGATCAACAGAGCAAAAGAGGTTTCCAGCCAAAGGTAATCTAGAAGGCCGACAGGAAAGGTCTATCTCACCGAACACTGAGTGGAGTGGAGCCCAGTCCTGGCCACGAGGCCCTGAAAGGAACAGAACCTGAACAGATCCAGAGTTCCCGGAAGGGAGGATCCCAGATAACTCAACCCACAATCAACAAAGAAAGGTAAATGTGGGAGGGCTTTCCCAGCTGGGGCGAGGAGGAAATTCCTCCAATGGCAACAGCAGCAGCAGATTGCAGGCAGCTACAGTGGCTGGGAAGCAACCTGGGTCCATAGTCCAGGCAGCTCAACTTACAGCCTCTGGCAGTAGGAAGCAGCTGATCTAAACCTCAGCCCTGAGTGATGGCCCCACCCCCACCCAAAGCCCCAGGGAATCAAGCAGCTGAGTGGAATCTCAGCCTTGAACATGATACTGGAGAAGGGGCAATAGGACCATCCTCTTGACAAAGGACTCAGAGGTCAAGTAACTGGCTGGGAAAATGCCCAAAAAAGGGAAAAAAAATAAGACCATAGAAGGTTACTTTCTTGGTGAACAGGTGTCTCCTCCCATCCTTTCAGATGAGGAAGAACAAGGCATACTGTCACAAGAAGTCAAGGCCCCTATCTCCAGAGCCTCCAAAGGGAACTTAAAGTTGGCCCAGGCCATAGAAGAGCTTGAAAAGTGAATTAGCAACTTGCTAAAGGAGAACAAAAAAAATGCCAAGGAAAATAACACCTTTAAAAAAAGGCTAACTGGAAAAAAGAGGTCCAAAAAGTCAATGAGGAGAAGGAGGTATTAAAAAGCAGAATTAGCCAAATGGAGGAGAAGGTTCAAAAGCTCACTGAACAAAATAGTTCTTTGAAAGAGAGAACTGAGTTCAGGGAAATGAATGACTATGAGATAAACCAAGCAGTTAAAAAACAAAACCAAAAGTCTGAAAAAATAGAAGATAATGTGAAACATCTCATTGGAAAAACAACTGTCCTGGAAAATAGATCTAGGAGAGACAATTTAAAAATTCAGGGACTACCTGAAAGCCATGATCAAAAAAAGAGCCTAGACATTATCTTCCATGAAATTATCAAGGAAAACTGTCCTCCTCTCCAGAGGGCAAAATAAATATTGAAAAAATACACTGATCACTGCCTGAAAGAGACCCAAAAAGAGAAACTCCTAGGAATATTGTGGCCAAATTTCAGTGTTCCTAGGGCAAGGAGAAAATACTGCAAGCAGCTAGAAAGAAACAATTCGAGTATTGTGGAAATGCAATCAGGATAACACAGGATCTGGCAGCTTCAACATAAAGGAATTGAAGGGTTTGGTAGGATATTCCAGAAGTCAAAGAAACTGGGATTAAAACCAAGAATCACCTACCCAGCAAAACTGAGTATAGTACTTCAAGGGAATAAATGGTCATTCAATGATACAGAGGACTTTCAAGCATTCATGATGAAAAGACCAGAAATGAAGAGAAAATTTGACTTTTAAACACAAGAATCAAGAGAAGCATGAAAAGGTAAATAGGAAAGAGAAATCACAAAAGAATCTCTAAAGCTCAACTGTTTACATTCCTACATGGAAAGAAAATATTTGTAACTCTTGAGACTTTTCTCAGTATTTGGGTAGGTGGAGGGATTGTACACACACACATGCACACACAAACAGACACACATATAGATAGAGATTACAGGTTGTGTTGAATCAGAAGAGATGATATCCACAAAAAAATAAAATAAAAATTAAGGGGTGAAGGAGGAAAATACTGGGAGGAGAAGGGGAGAAACTGAATGGAAATTGAATTCTTTGAATTGAATTGAATTCTTATCACATAAAAGAGATAAGAAAATTCTTGTTCAATGAAGGAGAAAAGGGAGAAGGGGAGAGGGGAAAAGTGAAGCTACTCTCTCCATATATAGCTTAAGGAGGGAATAACATACTCACTAAATTTGGTATGAAAATCTATCTTACACTACAAGAAAGTAGGGGAGGAGGTGACAAGTGGGATGAGGGGAATGATAGAAGGGAGGGCAAATGGGAAAAGGGAGTAATTAGAAATAAACACTTTTGGGAAGGGACAAGGTCAAATGAGGGAATAAAAAAGCAAGAGGGAGGATAGAGTGGGATAGAGGGCAATATAGTTAGTATCACACAACATGATTATTATGGAAGTCTTTTGCAAAACGAGAGAGGGGAAGAAAAATTGGACATGTTACAAAGCAATTAGTATTAAAACAATTGACGGAATTAATTACTAAGACTAAATCAGAGACATCTTTAGTTTGGGGAAAAGAGTTTTAGTCTAAGTTTCCTAGAGGCAGGTAGCCTCCTGTAAAATTTGGTATTGTTGGAAAAGTTAAGGTTTTAATGATAAATTTGATTTTGTGATTGTTATTTAATCAGAAACTAGAACATGTATAGAAAGACATGTAAGCCACTTAAGACTTGCCTCAAAAGATGTTCCTTAGCCAACATGAAATTATAGTCATATCCGAAACCTGGTTATTGGAACTTGCTATTTTAAGATTCTATGGGACTATTAACTGACTGTTCTTCTGAGTCTAACTCCAGGTATGGATAGTAACAGAGGCGATCTGAGCCTCCAATCCATGATGCCAGTAAGCCTGTGAGATGCTGGTATGAACTGCAAAAGGTGATCTCATGGGAAGGGTGGGAGAGTGACTGTTCAGTTTGGGCTGAGGTAGGATTCTCAATTCTCCACTGACACCTGGCAGACTTTAAGCCTGACAATACAAGCTGACAATCTATTCCTGCCTGGAATTGACATGAAGTTGGGGAGATATTGTTTCCCTGCAATGTCCCTACTCTTAGTGGCAATTTCCTATAATCAAAAGGTTTGTAAGTTTAATATTGATCTATTAAATTATAGAGTGTTGGTAGGGGAACATCCGAGGCTAAGTCTAAAATTAAACTATTAGGCTTAGGACTTTAGACCAACCACAATAAGTCAAGGTCCTTTAATTCTTAGTAATAGTGTGGAGACAATTAGGTCAATGGTTTGTGAAGTTAGCATACATAGTTATTATTTGTGTCTCAGCTGGTTAATGTTAAAAAAAATTCATTTGTGGTCTATATGGTAAATGCCTTAAAAGGAGTACCACCCGACCAAAAGTTGGAATTGTTTTATGTGATATGAACTGTGTTAAAAATGAAAAATAAAAAACTGAAATGATGGGCTTGGGGGTCATTTAAAAGTACAAGATGAGGGGAAATGTAAGACCCATAAGATTCGTGAGGGCAAGGGCTGTCTTTTGTCTTTCTTGGCATCCCCCAGAACTTAGCACAGTGCCTAGTACAGGTCTACTGCCTTATCACTCAGCTTGTCACATAGTTGCCTAATAAATAATTGTTGGCTGACTGACTATGGGAGGATATTCATTTTTGCATGAAAGAGTGAGCCCAGTGCAGTGGGTAAAAGGTAGGCTTTGGAGTCAGGAAGACTTGAATTCAAATCCTGATCTATGACACATGCTGACTGTGTGTCCCTGGGCAAGTCACTTCTCAGCATTCCATACCACCCTTTGGGGCAGTTAGGTGGTGCAGTGGATAGAGCACCAGTGCAGGAGTCAGGAGGACCTGAGTTCAAATCTCACTTCAGACACTTGGCAATCACTAGCTGTATGACCTTGGGCAAGTCACTTAACCCCAATGACCTCATCCTGGGTCATCTCCAGTCATCCTGATGAATATCTGATCACTGGATGCAGAAGCCTCTGGAGGAAAAGTGAGGCTAGTGACCTGCACAGCCCTCCCTCACTCAAAACAAAGTCAAGTGCAAGTCAGGTCATCATTTCTGTGATGGCATGGTCTTCATCAGCAACGAAGGATGAACACACATCACCCGTTAAAGAGTGTAGTTGTTTGTCCTTCATTTTTGGAGAGGACCAATGACATCATGGGCCATGTCTTGATTTGTGTGTGAATTGGGTTTAAGTGAGGCAGAACTGCACAAAGTCATTGACCTTACTTCACTCTTCTGGAGTCATCACAGTTCAGTGGCAAGTCAAAAGTCAGGATGACTGGTGATGGTCTGGGATTGAGTGGATGGTCTTGGCATCTTCAATATCTGACCAAGCTCTAAGTGCTCCACGGTGCCTGCTTCAGCCCCCTTCCTGGCTGTTGGCACAAATTGTTCCCATCTGTTCATCCCATTGAGGGAAGTCTTCATATGCTTGAGGTAGACTCCCCTAATTCACTAACAGGTTTCAGGTCTGTTGGTTTCTCTTAGCCTGGTTTAGTTTGTTTGCCAAGAAAGTTTTACCATAATGTGGCCGCTGGACACACTATAGTTTCTTGAAGCCAAAGGTGAGAGTTGAGTAGAACAGATAGGCACCAAAGTTAGGTGAGCAGCCATGAAAAGGGCTCTGAAGCTTTCTTACGAGAGCTGCTTGTCCTCCCTAAACATCCTATACACTCGCAAGAGGATTATTAGAAACGAGGAATGGCTGATCCTGAATCTTCTGCAAATGTACAGCACTTTCCAAACCTTAAATGCTATAGAAATATTAGCTATAATTACTAAACTATACAAATTCTCTTATAACACCTTAAGGTGCTATGTGAATGATGTTATTATTTAGCTATATATTATAGCAATTATTGTTGATGTTTGTTTTTAATAATAATAATTTATTATTATTATAACCTAAAGTTGCTCAGTGATGAAATCATGGTTCCAGGACCCCCAAACATTAACACATTTACAGAGTGATTTTTGTTTTTCAGAACTAAGGGGTATAGAGTCATTGTTATGATATCCCATTTTATGATGAAGAAAACTGAAGCTCAGTGACCTAAGTGAACTGTCCAAGGTCTCACAGTCAATAAGTATTAGAGCCAGTATGGAACCTAGGTCTCTCCTAGTCTAGCATTCTTTCCATTGTTGATTGTTAAACAGTGTAATTAGACTGTGGGGCCTACAGGGCTACCAGAGCCATCTCCCAAGTATCTACGCTAGCAAAGGAGAACACAGATATAGATAATCCCATATTAATTCCCTCAGCTAATTTAGTATTTACCTATATGGTACAATCATCATAACAATAATGATATTTTAATCAGACCTATAATTTCATTGATATAAGGAACTCTCAATGCAGAAATTCCTTCTTATAATGCAGGTTGGCACCTTCTTGGCAATTTGTAGTCTTAGAGTTAGTTGTCTGGGAAAGTGACTTGGGCAGGGTCCCACAGCCAGTACATATTGTCATTCAGGACTGGAGGCCAAGTCTTCCTGACTCCAAGGTCAGTCCCCTATTGTTACCTCTCATTAATAATCTCTAATTTTTGCAGTTAGTCTCATCCTTAATCCCGGTGTCCTAATTCTCTGTTATGGTCATTATAGTTGATATGTTAAATGGGGATGTTATTTTGTAAATCAATATCTACGTCTTATTTCCTCTGATCTTCACAATGTCCCTGAGAGGTATAGCAGATATTTCTCACAAACTCCAATTTTCAAGATAAAGAAACTGAGGCCCAGAGTAGTTGGATAATTTGTTCATGATCACAGCTAGCATTAGAAGCAAGATTTCAGCCCACGTTTATCGAAGTCACAGAAGTCAGGTTTTCTTTCTCTCTGTGCTCATTTCAGGAAACATTAAGTTAAACCTATTTTGACATGGAACCAGTTGAGAGATGAAAGGGAGTTCCTAAGTGTATTAGGGGTAGGGGAAATCAGTACTGGGATTTTAAATGTCTGTAATCTAAAGAGATTGTGTCTAGGTGATCCTGGTAAATTCAAATGAAAAAATTAGCAAATCTCTCTGGATGTGGATAGCATTTTTTATCATTGACTCCTTTGAAATTGTCTTGGATCATTGTATGAGTGAGAATAGCTAAGTCATTCACAGATGATCATTGTATACAATGTTGCTGTTACTATATATGATGTTCTCCTGGTTCTGCTCACTTTACTTTGCATCAGTTCATGTCAGTCCTCCCAGGTTTTTCTGAAAGCATCCTGCTCCAATAATATTCCATCACAATCACATATCACAACTTGTTCAATCCTTGCCCAACTGATAGGCAGGGGAAATGACTTACACTCCATGCTGCCCCATCCTGGGTGGCTTTTATCTATGTACTCCTCTGAGTTGGCCACAGGGAGTTCACCCAACCTGCAGGTAACCTTCCCTGAAGTACATGGACTGCACATTAATTATCCTCATTTCTTAAATGGGATCAAGAATAACACTCACCTCCCAAGGTTGTTGTGAGATACAAATAAGATAATATACAAACTGCTATATAAATACTAATTATTATTATCCCCTCCCTTTTGCTCTATAACCAGCCCATATTCTTTTTTGGATCACACATTTATTTGATGACACTCTTTATTCATTATTTTATGACAGTCAAACACAAGACAATTTGGAAAGGAAAGAGTGCTAACAACTGGGGGTAGAGAGAGATCAAAAGAGGATTCTGTGGCACCTGAACTGAATCTTGAAGAGATCATGTCAATATTATGAAAGATGACTTCATGAGGTAATGTGTTCTAGGTTCACTCAATTCTAGGTCCAGTGGTCTAGAGACAATGAAATTATTTAGAGGCACTGGAGGTTTTGAAATTTTGACTTCGGGGTCAGTTTGGTTGGAATAGAGAGTGAGTGCAGGGGATGATAGTGAGGCAGGCTGGGCTCAGACTATGCCAGATGGAGAGGTTCTTATTGCATCCTGGAGGCATTAGTGAGCAGCTGAAGGTATTCAGAAGGGGAGAATGGCATGGTCAGCCCTGATTACTTTGGCAGCTGCACTGAGGCCAGATCTCACAGAAGAAAGTCTGAAGTCTGGCTAAGCTGAAAGGTGATGGGAACCTGCGTTCAGCCCTCTCTAGCCCCTGACTCACCATTGTCACTGGCTGGGTCCTGGGTTAACCCCTGGGTGTAAGGGTGCGGTTGTAGTGAGTTAATGGTGGGAGGCTCGCAGCCTACATGCAGACAGACACCTCATCCTCTGCTCATCCTCTGATCGCCTTTGGCAAACCATCTAACCCTAGCTTGCCTCCCCTCCCCTACCCCCTTCATTCTGCTCACAGCCATCACTTTTGCAGAGGCTGCTGCCTCTGAGCACACTTAACCACAGCTACTGTGAGCTAGATACAAAGCACTTCAGTAGGAGGGATGTGCACTCTGATGCTGGAGGACACGTCTCTCCTTTAACCCTTAATTAGACGTAGCTTTTTGGGCCTGAGCTCACTCACCAGAGGCCTTGGAATTGCAGTTCTTCCTTTCACTCTAGCCTCTATCCTGCCAGAAACCAGAAGAGGCTATGGGGCAAGCAGGGTCTCACCCCAGGAACAGGCTCTGTTTTCATCTTTGCAAAACCCCAGGTGACAGGCAGCAAATGCTCCTCCCTGGCCCCTGGGATCACACTGATCCCCTTAGCTCAGGTTAAGAGGAGCATAGACCTAGAGATGCTAGTGAGTCTAACATCCTCAATTTATCAATGAGGAAATAGAGAACAAAGAAGATGTAACTTGCTCAAAGTGACCCAGGTGGCAGAGCCTCTGCTTCCCATGTCTCATATTTTCTTACTTCATTCTCGGAGCGAGAAGGGACATCTCTTAGCTCATGCAGGAGTGCTATCTACAACCTCTAGTCTCTGACTTAATTCCTCCATTGACAGGCAGATTACTACCTCACTAGGGAAGCTTCTGCTCCTCCTAGGGAACTAGATTCATTTTCAGAGAGGAAGTTCTTAGGCTGAGCTTCCATCAATCTCTTTCTGGCTCTCAAAGGTCTTCACCTTGCCTCCTGTTGGCCTGCCTTCCACATCTACTACTGCTCTGTCCTGTCTAAGGCAGCATGTGAGATTTGGGGCACAGTCTCTGGCTCTAACATAGATTTAATTTCCAATTTGGGGCTCCAACCCATAGATCTGAACACTAGTCCCTAGGGGAGCTGCTTCTCAGGTAACATCATTAGGCTTATGAGACTCTAGGGTGTGGGTCATAGCCTATGGGAGAGATGACCCTCCCTCTACCATCCTCTTCTGGACTCTGGCCAAGTTCCCTCGGTCCTAGGATCACAGGATTTAGAGCTGGGAGGGACCTCAGACATCATCTTGTGCCTCTCTTTTCCAACCTCCCCATTTTTCAGAGAACACTGAAGCTACCCCCCAGGAACCACAGCTCTCAAGTTTGACCTCAAACACCTTTTATTTGGCTACTTGCTCCAAAGAGAAGAATCTGAGGAGGAAACTTGATGGCACTTGTGCAGGAAGGTGTGGGGTTCAAAGAAGCAGGAGGGAGGGAGGGGGGAATCCTGAGAATGGCAGCTCCTTCCAGGAGCTTCTGAATACTCATTAGTGTAGGCAAGGCTTGGCCCATGGGGGCCACTGGAAGTGAGGGTAGGTCAGGGAGGATACCCAAGCCCCAGGAGGAGGGAATGTTGTTCACCTGAAGGGGAGTGTGGGGTGGAGGGGCTGGTATTATCTGGCTGTTGGGGAGAGGACATTTCTTCCCTTGATCCCCACCTACCCAAGTAGAATCCTGGGGTCTAATTAGACCCCAGGTTCTTGGGTCTACCTTGGAGCAGACCTTAGATGCCACCTAGCCCTCTTGTGGACAATTCAGGATCTGCGGGCCCTTGCCTGCCCCAGACTGGTTTAACACATCCCACTCCCCACCCAGGGGAGGTAGGTCTTTCTTGGACCACTGTTCTCTCTGGGGCTAGAGCACCATCTGCCTGGGGGATGTTTGCTTGGGGGACAAGGTGTCAAGGAGGCAGTAAGTCAGGGAACTGGCCTCACCTCAGGGACTGGTCTAGCAATCTATTTCCCCCCTCTCTCTCCCTGATGCTCCAAATGGCTCCCAGGACCATAGCTGATAAGCTCAGTCAAGGGGGCCCTTCCAGGACTTGGAAAGGAGAGACTGTGGTGACTAGAAACAGGACAGTGAGAAGAACTGGAAAAGCGGGGGAGAAAAGAGTTCAAAGCGGCTGGTGAGTTAGCTAGTCAACTCGCCACTATCCGTGCTAGGCCAGGAGGATCCCAGACTCCAGCTTAGACCTCAACCCCACTGTGGTCCAAGGCCCCCTTCCCCTGCACTGTTCTCCAATTGCCCGAAGAGGTCCAGGGGACCTCTAACTCCTTACCCCTTCTCTGTTCAGAGGAGCTAATGAAGAGAGGTCCCTGGAAGCAGGCTGCAAAAAGGGACCTGGGCTTTGGTCCCAGCAGCTACCTCTCTGTGTGACCTTGACCAAGTCTCTTTCCCTCTCTGAGCTTCAGTTTCCTCCTCTGATAGAAGGAGATGCTGGTATCTGCCTTGCCTTCCTAATGGGAATGAAATATTCTCAAGAGTGCTCTCCAGAGCACAGGCTTCTCTGTGCAATAATCATAACATTTCACATTTCTAAATTGTCCTTAAGGCTGACAAAATGCTTTCCTCAGAACCATCCTGGACTCATCCCCATTTTACAGAGCAACAAACTGAGGCTCAGAGGGATTGAAGTGCCTTGGCTCCAGGTCACCCAGGAAGCATTAGAGCTGAGAATTCAAACCCACATCTCTGAACTTCAAGTCCAGTGCTTTCTTTCCATCATATCACGCTGCTCCAATTGTAACCAGGAATCATCATGTGATGAAGAGGGGCCTGGATAAGGTACCTTCAGGCTCACAGTCCCTGGATAATTGGGAGTTGACTGTAACAGCAGTGCAAAGAAGGAGGACCTAGGATGATGGAGCTGTTAGAGAAGAGGAACAGAATGGAGAATGTCAGAGCTGGGAGGGCCCTTAGAACATGGAATGTCAGAGTTGGGAGAGGCCTTCAAAACACAATGTCACAGCCTATAGAAACTTTAGGACATAAAAAGTTCAAATTAGAGACCTTAGAGTTGGAAGAGACCTTAGAACATAGACAATCAGAGCTGAACAGGACTTTAGTAATCAGCCAGTCTAATTCACTTTATAGATGTGGAAATTGAAGCCTAGAGAATAGAAATATCTTGCCCAAGGTCAATGAGGTGGGAAGTCATTAAGCTGGATGGAATATCCTTACACCCCTTCCCCCTCTCAGTCCCAGACTGAGGGATACCTTTATGAAATTGACTTACCAGTAGGTCAGGATACAGCAGTGGAGGGCTGTGGGTTGACTCAGGTCAGCTCAGGACCAATGGTAATGCTACTGTTAGTGACACGGGGCCCGTACCAGCCAGCCCAGTAGTGTGTGTCCACTCCTCCATGCTGAAACCAGATATAGCGCACACCAGGTGGATAGTTGGAGAATGTGTGGGAGACCTGGAAGAAAGGAAGAAGAGAAGAGCTAGGAAAGAGGGTCTATCCAACCCCTGCCCAAGGAAACTAACCTAGGGATGTAGGGAACCAGAGGATAGAGGCATTCACTTGGTATCTTATGAGTCCCTTGTGAATCTATTCTGTGATTGGCATGATTTATTAGGATAGAGAGTAGGGAAGGTGCTTAGAGGTCATCTTGTCCAATGATTCCCAGTCTGTGGGCCCTGAAGCTTTGAGTCTCAAGTTATTTTGTGAGAAATGAATATTCTGCCAATTAATGGGTATCAAATATACAAATGCCATCAAAGGAAGTGGGTGCAAAATATTTTGATGATAGGGAGAGGCCATTATGCTCACAAACAGGGCTGGGAACCATTGCTGTAGTTCAGAAATCTCAAAACATGTGCTTAGAATTATATTGAATTTATACTTGGAACAGTAGCCAAGCTAGGGGTGCAGTGGATAATGTTGAGCCTGCAGTCAGGTAGATCTGAATTCAATTCCAGCCTCAGACACTTACTAGCTATGTGACCTTGGCCAAGTCATCTACTTCTACCTGCCTCAGTTTCCTCATTTGTAAAAATTGGAATAGTAATAATAATGATCACGCCTACCTCCCAGGATTTCTGTGACAACAATGAGATGATATTTATAAAGCTCTTTCCAAATCTTCAAGTGCTATAGAAATGCTGGCTATTATTATTTGTACATGAGAGTGTCCTGACTTTTCTGTGCTGTTGCCAACTGCTCAGTGTGCCTCAGTTCTCCATACCAAACTGTGCCATGAGTGGAAAGAAAAATTGAAAACGAATTGTCTTGTTTAACTCTCTAACTTTACAGATGAGGAACTGAGGCACAGAAACAGGAGATGTGAACTTGTTCCTAGTTACCCAGGAAATAGGGACCTCAACTTTCCCTCTTAAAAGCCACTCAGCCCATTCAAAGTCCTTCTAAAGTACTTAGCATGTGCTATTGTGTTACTATTGTGTTTAGCCCTTTAGTAGACTGAAAGGTCAAAGAGGATAGGGAATATATGTCTTTTCCATAGCTCCCAAGGCAGCAGCTAGCCCAGGAGGCATTCTTGCTAATTGTATTGTAGGTGGAAGAATTGAGCCTTGCCATCAGCTGATTCCATAGCAAGCATTCCACCAATCTCTCTTGCCTCTAGTCTCATGCTAGTCTTATGCTCCTCTGGTCAGCCAATGGAAGAAGGGATCTAGGCTGCATGGTTCCCAGGGGCACTGTGGTTTTAGACACTGGGAAACCCTCTCCAACTGAGAGGCCATTCAATACCCCAGTCTCCCCCTCGTCACCTCTCTCCACTTGGCATCACTCCACTGCTGGATGGCAACAGGATCTGGCTGGAAGGTACCCAGAGGCACATGCCCTGAAGAAAGGAGCTGTACACAGACCTGATACTTGCAGCCACAGTCCTGTCTGGCAGCAAACCTAGGGAGGTTTGAGGAAGAAAACGGAGTGGGGTTGGAAATCAAGAACTGACTACAAGGGAGATGACACTGAAGGGGACAACATGCAAATGCAAGGTGATGAGAAGTGAAATATTGAAATCAGTGCCCTCAGTAGAAGCAAGAAGGATGGTTTAGGGGAAAGGCTGATGAGTTCTGGTTTGGACATGAGTTTGAGAGGCTGATGACATCTAGGTAGAGATGTGCACTTCGTTGGGGGAGTTTGGTCCAAGTTCTTCCCCCTGAGGCCAAGCAGAATGAATGCCTTCCCTTTCCAGTTGTAGGCAAAGAGACTGTGACATATACATTTGCATACTGCCTTTGGTCTGCTACCCAAGCCCATGCTGATGTTAGCTGAATGAATTAATGTATGAGAACAGAATCCAAAGGAGGTCCCCGGGTCTCGCTCCCTTCCATATACATGCTGATTCCCTCCTATTTTTTGACCCACTCCTAGTAAGATCAGGGCAAGACAAACACGCAACTCCTAGAAGAATTTGAAGTGGGTGGGATACTTTCCTACTACCACCACTCACCAATCCTTGACAACGATGTCTGGCCTGGTCCGATCCATTAGCTCTTCCCAATATCCTTCAGCTTTCAGGTCCACCAACTGAGACTTGAGGCAGGTGCTGGGGGCAATGTATAGGGGGAGGGACCCCAAGGGAGACGCTCACTTCATGGTCACCCTGGGGGGGTGTCTCAGGTCTTCCCTATATCCTCACCTTGTCCCTAGTCCCCAGCCCTTGGGCAGCCTGGTCACCATGAGGGATCCTGGGTTTAAATTAGTCATTCCATTGCCCCCAGCCTGTGGACTTCTCTTAGGTCAGTCATCTTGACAGGGAGAGCAGGAGAATGGGGAGAACCCTCCCCCCATTCAGCTCCCCCAGTTTCCTTTCCACCATCCACCAGTGGCCCCCTTCCCTGAGGCCAGTACTCTCCCTTTAGTCCCACCAATCCCAGTTCTTACTAATAAGACGTGACAAAGTATTTCTTGACGTGGGAGTTGGGAAACACCCTCCCGTGGTCCCCTGGCAAGTCTTCCACCTTCCACTCATCTCCTCCGTTCACATCCAGGGTCCAAAACTCAAAGCCTTCTATCAGGGAGCAAAGCACAGATTAGAGAGGGCAGCCTTCCTTAGGGCTGTGCTGAGACTGTCACCTCTATCACCACCAGGATGACAAACCTAAAGCTGGAGGGTCATCTAATCCAACCCCCTTGATTTACACAGGAGGAAGCACAGGCTGGGAGAAGGCAAAGATCACGCAATAGAACCAAGATTCCCACTTAGCTCCTCTGGCTCCATGCTCTTTCCCACTGAACCCCTGATTTGGGATTGTACGTTTCTGTCCTCCCACTCAAGAGCTCCAAGGAACTCACTCCTTTACAGCCAGGGTTCTTTCTTCCTCCCCTGCCTTCTCACAGTGACAGCGACTCTGGAGGTGGAGGGTGGGAACTAGAAATGATACCTCGGAATGTCTGCTCAGCTTAACTGTGCTTGTGGATCATTCTTAATTTTGAAAGGAGGGGGTTGCTGAGGAGCTGTCGGGGACTTCTCTCTGAGCCTTCCCTTGCCTAGGGGGCAATGTTTGATGACTTCTGCAAGGGATACCATGCTGATACCGTGCCCCATGTCTGTAGTGGAATTGGTGGAGACAAACTATCTAGTCTGCCATGTGTCTATGGAATGTAGATCACGGAAAAGTGCCTGGCAACAATGTTTATGATATAAGACAAACAGTCTCAGTCCACAGTGTGTGGCAGATGATACAGAGTCACAGTGTGCCATGAATATATTGCAGTGTATACTATGGAGGGCTGGTGTCATTTATGACAACTGTAGGTGTCTACATTGTACCTCCAGTGTGCTGTACAGTATTGGTGTCTATACTGGCCTATTGGTTCCCTGTACTTTATGAATACATATGAATATGGACTGTGGATCTAGGAACACTCTGTGCTGAGGGGCTCCACCTTTGTCTCCTTACTCCCAACTGGGACTGGAACCTGGACAGTGTCACCAGTTTGAGGGGAGGGGGAAGCGGGAAGGGAGAGAAAGGGAGTTCTCTCCAGGGAAAGACAGAAATAAAACACTGCTTGAAAAATATAGGTATATTATATAAATATATGTATATATATAAATGTACACATGCATATATATACACACATACATATATACATACATACACACATACACATACATACACACAAACATACACATGACAGTGTCATGTACTCTATAAGCACCTATGCTATGAAGGGCAGCTAGGTGGCGCAGCTGGGCCTGGAGTCAGGAAGACTCCTCTTTCTGAACTCGAATCTGGTCTAAGATTCTAAGTGGGCAAGTCTCTTAACTTTATTTGCCTCAGTTTCCTCATATGTAAAATGAGCTGGAGAAGAAAATGGAAAGCCACTCCAAGTATCTTCGTCAAGGAAACCCCAAATGGGGTCACAAAGAGTCAGACACAAATGAAATGACTTAACAATGACAAAAGAATTTACATAGCACTTTAAGATTTACAAAGTTCTTTACAAATATTACATCATTTGAACCTCACAACAACTGCGGGGTGGGGGTGGGGGAGTGATTATTATCCCTGATTAGTAGATGAGGAAACGGAAGCAGATAGAGGCTCAATTGACTTGCCCAGGGTAACACAGCTAGTAAGTATTTGAGATCAAATTTGAACTCCTGTCCCACTCTTATTTTATATACTACTGGTATAGACTACATTCGGCATATCCCATGTATATCATAGATGCCTGTACTATACAGCCAATGTCATGTACCCTATGAATACTATAAGTATCTAGACTATCTCGTTGGCGTCTTGAATAGTGCAATGGAGAACAATATGCAACCTATGCCACAGATAGCATGGTTGTTTGCCTTATACAGTTGGTGTCATCCATACTGTTAGTATCTGTGTTGTGCAGTTGTTGTCTTGTGTGCTATAGAGGTATAGGCACTGTGCAGCCTATAGCATGCATTTCACAGATATCCACCCTGCATACCTGGGGCTATGCATATGTTAAGTGTCTACACTGGCCAATTGGTATCATGTTCACTTAATGTGTCTACGCCATGTAAATAGAGACACAGCTTGGTGCACCTGAAATGCACCTAGGACTTGGAGTCAGGAGAGGCTAGGTAAGGTTCTAGTCTTGCACTTCCTAGTTTTCACTTTGCCTCAGTTTTTTTATCTGTAAAATATGGGATAATATGAGCACTTACCTTGAAAGGTTGTTTTGAGGAAAATTTATATATATCTATATATGTAAACATATATAAAGGAAATATATGTCAACCTTAAAGTGAGATACATAGATAAATGTACATAGTGTTGCTCAGTTGTTTTCAGTCATATCATGACTCTTCATGGGATATTCTCTGCAAAGATACTGGAGTGGTTTGCCATTTCCTTCTCCAACTCATTGTACAGATGAGGAAACTGAGGCAAATAGTGACTTGCCCAGGGTCACAGTGAGGAATTGTCTGAAGCCATATTTAAACTTAAAGTCTTCCTGAGCCTAGGCCTGGCAGTCTATTCATTTCACCTCTTAGCTGCCCCTGTGTACATATATTTGTATATAAATGTCAGCTACTATTACATATACCATGCCATGTGTAGTCAGGGTCATGTACACTATGACTTTTACAATGGATTGTTGTAATCATGTGTACTATAAGTAGTGACTATAATGTACACTGTGGGGTTGTACAGTATATTGATTTTTTGTATAGCATACTACATGTATTAATGCTGTGTACATTATAGTGTGAGCCTAATGTATGTTCTAGCTATCTTGTGCAATTGAGGTAAATGGTTTAGGTGTCTACACTGTATGACTCATGTGATGCATATTACTGATGTCTATACTGTATCTTCTCCATGTACAGGGAGATGGAGTGTGTTGCGTTAACTACAGCAAGGAGGCCAGAGGAAGTCAATAGAGTTTGTTGATAACGGAGTGAAGTAAATTACAAGATTGGAAAGGGAGAAAGAGACCACTTTGTGAAGGGCTTTAAAAGTCAAACAGAAGATTCTTTGAGAGTTGCTTCAGATAAAGACATAATCATACTGAGACCAAATTCATTTGCAACAAGTCCTTTTGATCATAAGACTACTACAGTACCGAGGGCAAGTGGACCCACCTTCAGCACAGGGGTTGCGGATCAGGTTTCTGCGGAGGCTGCAGAGGAAGTAGAAAACCTTCCAGTCGGATACAGGCTGGCCCCATTTCTTAGGGATGAAGCCCTCACGCTGGCACTTCAGCTTCCACAGGGACACCAGGTCGATGAGGTCTCTCCACAGGCTGCAGACTGGCCGGCAGTGCAGCAGCAGCTGCCGGGCTGGGACCAGGGAAAACAGCTCCAGGAGGATATTATTGGGCAATTCATTGATGGAAGCCATGGTGCCAACACTCAGGGCAGGCTGGGTATCTGCAAACAATGGAGGGCCAGTCAAAATAATGGAAATGGGCTTGTAAAAGGTAGTATCTACACTGACCATGGCCCCGCTGAGCAAATGTATACAGCACAAATACCTTCACAGAGGGCTGGATTCTGCATTGCCCTAAGCTCAGGTGCTGGGACACCCCTCACCCCCCCACAGGCATATACACACGAGCACACAAACCAAGAACATGCCTATGAGGGGTGTTGTCTTCAGGTGCCATAGCCACAGTGCTAGGGATGGGTTAGGGACAAAAACAAAGGAGAGCTGATCATCCCCTCAGGACTTTAATTTCCCATGGGTTCAATTATTATATCTATGATTCCCCAATCTCTCTATATCTGTCTATCTGTCTGTCTATCTATCTATCTATCTATCTATCTATCTATCTATCTATCTATCTATCTATCTATCTACCTGTCTGTCCATCCATCCATCCATCCATCCATTCATCCATCCATCTATCTATTTCTACCTATCATATCTCTCTCCCTCTGTCTCTTTTCTCTCTGTCTCTGTCTCTCTCTGTCTCTCTCTCTCTCTCTCTGTCTGTCTCTCTCTCATCTCTTTTCTGAGCTATAGTCCCATATCACCAACTGCCTATTGTGTATTCCAAACTGAATGATATTCCGCCATTTCAAACTCAACATGTTGAAAACAGAACTCATCATCTTTCCTTCCAAACCCACTTTTCTTTTAAAATCTATCCTTTAAGTCCCCTTAGTTCACAGCCTTCAAGCCTGAATTGCTGTTCTTCACACAAAAACTCCACACCTCATCTCTGCCTTTGCCTGGAATGCCTTCCTTCTTTTCCTCCTAGAATCCTTTATCTTCAGCTCAAACAACACCTAGGGGGTCTTTACCTTTCTTTTTATGTCGTGGATCTCTGTGGCAGTCTAGTCAGATAATCAGACGGTCAATAAGCATTTATAAAGTGCCTACAATATGCCAGACAGGGTGCTAAACTTTGGCGATATAAAAAGAAAAAGATAATCCCATTCCCTACCCTCCCAATCTCCATCTCTAACATTCTATATTCTTAACTCTTCCCAAGCTGCAACATTCTGTTCTGAGGGCCCTGAAGCTTTGACATCCTCTGTTCTAAGATTCTTCCCAGGCTCCAACACTACTCGGATCCTGGGAGTGGGCTCGGCAACCCTGGGTTTGGGAGAAGTGGGGAGGAGGCGAGACTCCCTCAAGGAGCTCACAATCTAATGCAGAAGACAACAAGCAAATATGTATAAAGCCTATGGTTGTTAATAATATTGTGAAATTTATAAAAGAAAATAAGAACTTGCAAAGGAAACCAAATATATAGTACAATTATCAACACAATTTTTTTTAAAGGGCTAAGTTTACAGATTCCAGAATTTTTTCTTTACATAAAGCCTTTCCTGATCCCATCCCCTGCCAGTGGCCTCTCCCTCAAATTATCTAGCATTTTATTTTAGCATATACTTATATATGTATGTGTTGTCTCCCTTGACTAGATTGTAAAACTCCAGAAGGCAGGGACTGTTTCATTTTGTCTTTTATCACAGTGCTTGGCACATAGTAGGCACTTCATAAATGGTCGTTGTTGGCCCTTCAGGGTAGCCTCTCCTCATGGACAGCGAGTATGGGCTGGAAGTGAGCTTTGAGATTAATCCAATTCCCTCATTTTACTGATAAGGAAACTGAGATCCGGGGAGGGGCAGTGATTTTCCCACAATCCAGTAAATGGCAGATCTGGGGCCCAGGCTCATGCCCCAATTCCATTTCATTTAAATATCATTAAAATGTATAGCATCGCTGTGCAAAATCAGATTAGGAATGAAATTATGCATTTGACAGCCAAATATATGCATTTTGTATTGTGGATCATTTGTGTCCCGGGTTCCATTTCATATCAGGGATAATCTACGGTTAAAAGTAATTGTGTGTGTGTATGTGTGTGTGTGTGCGTGTGCTTGCGCGCATGTTCTTGTGTGGGCATCTGTTGCTCGAGTACTTTCGTGAATGGCAGCCAGTCAATCGCAGTGAGATCTTGGGTAAGGTCTTGCCCCTCTGCGGACCTCAGTTTCCTCGGCTGTCAAACCAGCGGACTGGACTGGGCTGGATCCCTGTCCTCTCCGCTTCTGCCCTCCCTACCCTCTGCAGTTCCATCTCCCGCTCCCTGAGGGCCCAGCTCCCTTGGCTTCTGCCAGTTCACTCTGGAAAATTACTGTCGTCACCGTGGTCGCGCGCCCCCACCCGGCCTGCAGTGCGGCACTGCCCTTGGGGGACAAGGACCCTGGCGCACTAGCTTCCAGCTCCAGCCTCGGCCCCTCCGCACGGCCCGGGGGCCACGGAGAGCCCGCACCCCCTCCCTCTTTGGCTGACTCTCTCCCGGGTCCCCAATCGTACCGCCCCCGCCACCCCTCCCCGCAGTGACCTCGACAACGCCGTTTGGAGACCCCCAGCATCCTGCGCGGCGGGGACCCCCTCCCAGCTCCGGGCGCGGCGGGCCGCTCAGCCGGCGGAGTGAGCGTTGGTCTGGAGTGAGGCCCCGCCTCTCAGTCCTGCAGAGTCCCGCCTCCTCCCTCCTTCCCCCCAATCCAGGGCTGCCGAGCCCGCCCACTCCCAGGATCCCAGAATCTGAGTAGTGTTAGAGCCTGGGAAGAATCTTAGAACAGAGGATGTCAAAGCGTCAGGGCCCTCAGAACAGAACACTGCAGCTTGGAAAGAGTTTAGAATATAGAATGTTAGAGCTGGAGATTGGGTGGGGAAAGGAGATGGGTTGGCGCAGAAAGGGTGGAAACTTAGGACATAGACTGAGTTCAGGGGCCCTTAGATAGGGGCCCCTATCTAACACTTCAGAGATAGACGTGTTTCTTAGAACGTAGAATGTCAGAGCTGAAGGGAACTTTTTAGAACAGAGAATGTCAGAATTGGCAGAACTCTTAAAACAGAGAATATAATTGGAAATACTCTCACAGCCAAATATTACAGCTGGTAAAGCTTTTAGAACATAACCAAGTGTGTGTGTGTGTGTGTGTGTGTGTGTGTGTGTGTAATTTTACAACTCAAATGCAGGAATTAAGAGAGACCTTAGATTAGATTGTCTGATACAAGTCTCTTACTTGAAAGAGGAAGAGGGCTTGGCATCTACAAGTGACTTGCCTCCAGTCACATCCACAGTTACTGGAAGAACTAAGACTGGTATCTAGGGCTCCTCCTTCCCCTCAGGCCTCTCTCCTCATCCACTTGACCCCATCCACTTGGGCTTCCTTTGAGCTCACTGAGAAATCCAAATCTGGGAAATCCAATTATCTGGTGTCTAGGGGAGCTAGATATTACCATCACTTCCTAGGGGAAGAATTATCACCTGCTTTTCAAGTTGCTGCTTTCCTATCCAGCTTCTGCCCCAAAAACCTACCCAAGCGGAGACACATTTGGAGGTGAAAATGACCTTACAACCTGGAATGTCAGACTTGGAGAGACCTTATATCAGAGTCAGGAAGGATCTTAGGATGTCAGAGCTGGGAGGAACCTTAGAATAGAGAATGTCAGATCTGGGAAGGATCTTAGAATGTGTGTGTGTGTGTGTGTGTCCTTTGGAACAGAGAATATCAGAACTAGGGTGTGGGGAGGTGGTTATAGTCCTTTAGACAGTGTTCAGTACAAGGTTCTCATTTTCCAGAGGAAACAACTGAGGCCCTAAAAGGTTTGAAATGACTTGGTTCAGGTGACATAGCAGTGTATGGCTAGAATCTCATGTCTCCCACTTTCAGGCCAATGCTCTTAATGCTTTGGACTGCAACACTGATTCTCTGCCCCCACCCACCCCCTTCCATTTCTTGCCTTCCCCCCACAACCTAGCTTGATCCAGAAGCAGCCCCCTTCCCCTTCTTCCCCATCCCTCTATTCCTTCTTCTGCTGTCCCGTCTTCCATGATAGGATAGTTGGCTAAGTTCAGCCGATGAGGACTTCCATCCTAGACCTCTTTTTGAAAGGGCACCCCCCCCGACCTATTCACGCCACAGTGAAACGATCTCCTGCCCCGCCCCCCCCCCCCCCCCCCAGACTCCTGACTTCCTGGGTGCCCTTCTAAGTGCTACAGGGCCAAAGAGTTGACTATGGAGCAGAGAAATGGGCCACAGCAGGGTCCAGTAATGACCCTTCATTCCCAGCAGGCCGAGTTGGGCCCGAAGCCAACGGCAGGGGAGGAGTTCAGCAGGCTAGGGCGGGGAAGCGGTTCCCTTTAAGAAGCCCTGGCCAGCTTAGCCTTCCCGCACCGGCGCTGGAGAACAGAGCCAAGCCGAGTTTTGTCAGCCTGTGCAGGGCAGGGGAAGGTGGAGCATCTAGTTGCCTGGGACCTGCAGGAGACGAACATCTGGGAGGCGCTCCTCAGCTCCTAGTCCACTGATAGCTGCATCCCCTGACCCAGGAAGACATGGAGGGAGACGGTGACGCAGGTAGAGAGAATGAGAAAAGACCTGGCTGGAGCCGGAGCCGATTAACTCTTGGCTGGGGTGGGGCTTTGCAGGGCAGGGAAGTCGCTAGACCTTGGGGGACCGAAGTCACCTCCTCTTCTCAACAGGGTGGGTAGTGAGGAAGGGGAGGTGGGGCATAGGAGAGGGCAGTAAAGTGATTTCCCATGTCCAGGAAAAGTCGTTGAAGGTGGCCGCCTGGGGGGGGGGGGGAGTGGGGGGGGCGGGTTACCACTATTGGGTTTGTGTACGAGATCCACCGGATTTACCTATCCCTGGCCTCAGTTTCCCCATCAGCATGGGCCACATAATGAATTTTCCTCTTAGACTCTTCCATCAATTGCTTCTGGGCCTCTCTAGGGGAGCCCATGTCAATGGGGTCTGACGTAGTACTCTAGGCTTGTGCGCCTGTCTATGGGGAGGAGGGGTGGATTTGTGGGAGAAGATGAGTCAGGTGTGTGAGGGAGAAGCACATTATTTAATTTTCAGGCTGGTTCAGTATCTCCTTGTTTCAATCTTTAACTCATAATCTCTTTCTCTATAGCATCTCAAGGAGTGATACCTCTTCTCTCCCCTCTTCCCCTCCCCTCCAAGCCTTTCCTCCCTTCCCTTACCTGCCTCTCCTCTCCCTTCCCCTCTCATTATCTGATACCTGTTTTGTTCCCATCTACCTCACAGGCACTATCAACTCTCAGTGGTGCCAGGCTAGCCAGCAGGGCAGCAAGGGCCAAGTTGCATTCAGGTCCCTGGGAAAAGGGTAACTCACCAAGTGTTATCTATGGTAGGGGGTTGGCCAAGAGTGTGTACAGTGAGGCACAACTCTGATTCTGAGGCATAAAGCTGTGCTCCTCCTTAGATGGGCAAGAGACTGTTTGCTGAGTTAGTGTGTACATTTGGGGAGATGGGGGTGTCTCCAGCTGGACCTTTGGGCTTGATGGAGAAGTCTAAGCCTGGAACTGCATGCCAGGGGAGAATAGCTCAAGATTAATTTTTATCCCCTCCTCATTTCCCACCCATGCCTAAACTCCTTGAGGGCAGGGGCTGTTTCATTCATTTTTTTTTTATCTCCAGCACAATGCCTGACACACAGTAAGTCCTTAATAAGTCCTTATTGATTGATTAATGTCCTCTGAGGGAATCTGCTCAGGTGTATTTGAACCTGTGTGCCTGAGACCCTTAAATTTCCATCCTACTTAAATCAGGTCTAATAATTTAAATCCCACCCCCCACTCTTGAGTAGCTTGATCTATAGTTCATACTTGGTTCATAGAATTAACCTTGTCTAGTTCAACATCCTCATTTTACAGATGAGGAAACTGAGTCCCAGAGATGACTTGCCCAGGGTTACATAGGTATTGAATAGCAGAACTGGGGGTGGAACCCAGGTTTCCTGATATCAAATCCAGCATTCTTTCCATGGTGCCATACTGTCTTTCCACTGTACCCTCTGCATGGCCCCAGAATGAAGGACCTGTTGTTCTTGGGGTCCACTAATTCCCTGATCTCAGGGGCCAAATCTAGGTGAGTGAGTCAGCTCCTGTGGCAGCTTCCAAGAGCCAGCTAACTTTCCAACCAGCAACAATATAGGTAGTTGTGTGTGGAAGAGATAGGGGAGTAAGGAGGTAATCAGATCCTGGGTTCAAAGCACAGGGCCAGGGGCCAGGAGAGATGACTGAAGCAGGGTGTGCCTTCCTGAGAGCATCAAGTGTCCAGCCAGGGCCTGAGCTGGACCCTGAAGACAAAGGAGTGGTTTAGGACACCTGGTCCTGGTCCCAAGAGAATGTCCTTATTTACAAGGTAGAGAGCCTCAGTGGTCCAGGTGTTTAATTTCAGTGACCTAGGGGAAGTTGTAAAAATAAAAAAGGGGAGAAAAGTAGGTTAGCAAAACTAACTGACATGGATCAATCACATCTGACAGCACATACTGTGTTTCACATCCATAGTCTCCCACCTCTGTGGGAAGCCAGGAAGGTATACTCTTCAGGGCCAAGCTTGCCTATCATGATCATACATAGCATTCAATGCCTTTTGTTTGTATCAAAGTTTGTTTGTTTTGTATCAAAGTAATTTTTGGATTCTCTCCCCATCCCCACCTTTGTAACAAAGAAAAACAATGATGTAGTGACCAAATCTGATAGTGTTTGCAACACTGTACCCCATCTGGAATGAAGAAGATACTTTTCCTTTCATCTCATACAGGGCTCAAGACTGGTGGCTACAATTACCCCTCCTTCACTTTCTTCTTTTCCTCTATGCTACTTATTGTCCATTTCTCTTCTCTGGATTACTTCTCTGCATCATTTCATCCAAATCTTCTCATGGTTCTCTCAGATTCCCTTTCTGTAAAATGGGAGGAATAATTCTTATCTCCATCCCACAGGACTGTGGCAAAGGTCTAGAGAATGCTGAGCCTACATGTACTTAGTGCTCAAGAGGCATACAATTCCAATTTCCAATCAATACTTATCTAGTGCCAGTTATGTGTAACACCTTTGGCAAAACACTCCTGAAGGTGAATCAGACCAGACTTTTGTCCTTGAAGAGTTTACAGGCCAGTCAGGGAGATGAAGGTAGATAGGTAGAATGTAAATGCTTCAAGGGCAGGGATTGTATCATTCTTTGTATCTGTAGCCTCAGTGCCTAGCACAGAGCCTGACACATAGTAGGGGCTTAATAAATGCTTATTGATTGGCTGATAAATAATTCTAGCATAAAGCACTATATGGGAAGGATAACAGTGTTTTATGTATTCAGGAAAAGGAACTATGTCAGTGTAGGGAAGGAAAATCAAGAAATTTTTTCTGAAGGGGATGACATTTGAATTGGACCTTGAAATGGATACAATTGTACTGAATTTGGAGTAAGGGGACTCAAAGTCAAAGCCTGACTTTGAGGTCTATTACCTATATGTCCTTGAACTTCACTCTGGTCATCAGTTTACTGACCATAAAAGGATAAAATTGGAATAGATCATCTCCAAAGTCCACTTTGGCTCTGGATTGAATGTCCTATGATGCAGCCAGAGGAAGCCTGGTGGAGATCCAAAGGATATCAGTTGACCTGGATTCAAACCCCACCTCTTATGTTTATTACCTGTATGTGACTTGGAGAATATTGCTAATCCTTCCTAGATCTCCTGTAGAGAGTATTAGATAGATGAGATACCTCTGATGTCCCTTCTAACTCTAGAGATCCAAGGATCATTGGATCCTAGGGATCTGACACAATCCACTGAAGTCCCTGGAGCCTCAGTTTACTCATCTGTAAAATGAGGTTAACAGCATTCTCACTACCCTCCTTTCAGGGACATTCTGAGGAAAGCACTTTGTCAAACACCCCAAACACTAGAGAGATATCAGCCCAAGACCCCTGACCTCAGAATATTCTATTCAATTCCAACAAACATCATCTAAGCTCCTGGTATTTCTAAAGCATCATTGCTGAATTGAGGATACTCGGATCCTTCATGTAGAACTGGAGGGAACCTCAGAAGCCAACTAGCCCAACTCAATCCCTTCATATGACAGAAGAGGAAACTAGCCAAAGGAAGTGAAGTAACTTGTCCAAGGTCACACCTCAGAGGTGGAATTTGAATTCAAGTCCTTTGATTTCAGACCAGTCTCTTTCTGCTATACTATGTTGCCTTTCAAAAATCAGTGAGAGCGGATGTTTTTAGCTGTTGTTTTCAAGAGCCTTGAGTAAGAGAAGCCTCGGTCCCAAGACAGAGGACTAACTGATGAGAATTCTGATCCCTTTTCTACCCAATCTGTTCCCAGAGAGTCTGGATCAGCCGTGGTGCGTGGATGACCTGCCTGATTCTGTCCTGGTCCAAATTCTGGCCTCAGTGCCAGCTGCTGAGCTGGTGCATGTGTGCCGCCTGGTGTGCCAGCAATGGAAAACCCTGGTGGATGGTCCTTCGGTCTGGCTCTCCAAGTGCCAGCAGGAAGGACTGGCCAGGGAGGAGCAGGTTGAGGAGGATCGAGACAACTGGCAGCTCTACTACTTCCTTAGCAAAAAGAAGAGGAATCTTCTCAAGAATGTTTATGGAGAAGGTAAAGAAAAATAACCGGAGATGGGAGGAGGGAAAGGAGAGAGGGGAGACAGGTAATGGTAGGGGGAGGGGAAGGAGAGGAGAGAGAAGAGAAACGTGAAGGAGGGAGGGAAAGGAGAGGAAAGAAAGGGAATAGAAAGAATATGGGGGAGAGGGAAAGGAAGAGGGAAGTGAGGGAAAGTGAAGGAAGAGGGGAAGGAAAGGGGAGAGGGGAGAGTATAGTGGAGGGGAGGGAAAAAGAAAGGGAGAGGGCAGTAATAAGGAAGAGGAGGAGAGAAAGGGAAAAGGGAGATGAAAGGGAAGGGGAAGAAGATGGAAGGAGAGGGGAGGGGAAGTGGAAGGGGAGGGAAAAGACTGGAGAGGGAGGGGTGGGAAGTCAGAAATGTAGATTTGAACTCATAACCACTAACACCACTCTTTCCCCACCTGGATCCTGAGGCAAGTAAAAGGACATCTGAATGATTAGCAATAAAACCTCTGTCATTGGCAATGGAGGTGATGGGTTTGGGGACAAGCCATAGACAACACAGACTTGCAGATCACCTTATCTGTCCCCTCCCCGAAAGTAATAGCCCTGGTCAGTCCCTATCCAGGGTCCTGAATTCATTTCTGGGTCGAACATATCAGACAGGACACTGAGAAGCTGAGGAGTTTCCAGAGGAAGGCAATTAAGATGGTAGAGTGCCTCAATTCCATGTCATAGAATTTGCCATGGAGATTAGGGCCAGGGGTATGTGTGGCATGGGGTGGGTGGCATGATCTCTATCTTCAGGTATTTGTAGGGCTGGCTCAGGAAAGGGAGTTTAGTCTACCATACCCTCTTTTTGCATATTGATTCATATCAAACTGAGGCCTACTCAGAGTCCCATATCTTTTTTCCACAGGTATTATGGGGTGGGGTCACCCCTAAATAACTTCAGTTGGTCTCTCATTTTAGTGTCAGTGTCCAGACACCAGTGTTTAGTGTCTTATTTAGATTCACAGGACTTTAGAGCTGGAAGTAACCTCAGAGGACACCCAGGCCAATCTGTATCCACGTAGGACCTCTTCAGTATCCCCTGATCAGAGGCTAGTCAATATCAGGTTGGGCAGCTTGGAATTCTTGGTTCTAATTCCACCTTTCTCCCCTATCCTTATCACACTGAGAACTGTGTGATTCCTGGACAAGTCCTTCCACCTCTGTGTACCTCAGTTTCCTCATCTGTAAAATTAAGTTGTTAGACTAGATTTCTAAGAACCCATTCAGTTCTAGATCTCGTGACAGCCAGTGGTAGGGAACTCACTACCTCCTTAGTCTGCCCATCATTCTTGGATGCTTCTAAGTATCCAAAAGTATGGAAGCTTCTTACATCAAACCAAAACTTGCCTTTCCACTTCTGCCACATAGTGCCCTTGTTTCTATCCTCCAGAGTTAGGGAGAACAAGACTAAACTCCCTTTCCTGAGCCAGCCCTACAAATACCTGAAGATAGAGATCATGCCACCCACCCCATGCCACACATACCCCTGGCCCTAATCTCCATGGCAAATTCTATGACATGGAATTGAGGCACTCTACCATCTTAACTGCCTTCCTCTGGAAACTCCTCAGCTTCTCAGTGTCCTGTCTAATATGTTCGACCCAGAAATGAATTCAGGACCCTGGATAGGGACTGACCAGGGCTATTACTTTCGTTAATGTAGCCCAACATACCATACCCTCTTTTTGCATATTGATTCATGTCAAACTGAGGTCTACTCAGAGTCCCATATCTTTTTTCCACAGGTACTATTGTCTAGCCCAGAGGTATTAAGTAACTACCTCCCACCCCTGCTCCCAGGGCTACAGTGAACCAGATTAAAATATTATTGGGACATATTTAACAGAATTAATTAAAAATACAATAGAACATAGATAATGTTAATATATGATATTCTAAGTCAATATGTGACCCACAGGGATCCTTATGTATGGTTGGGTGGCCTCTACTTCTATTTTAGTTTGACACCACTGGTCTAGCCCTACACTCCACTTATAGTTTTGTTTTGTTTTTTTTAATCCTAGAACAGGACTTTACATCTATCTCCACTAAATTTTATCTTAATAGATTCAGCCCAACATAGAGATAGAGGCTCTAGGGTGTCAAGGACCTTGCCTTCAAACAACCTAGCCCTTATCCTACAATTCTGAGGTCCTATCCGGACACTACCACTTAGTGTCTGTATGACTTTGGGTCAATCATTTCACCACTCTGATCTCAGTTTCCTCAATTGCAAAATGAGGGGGTTGGGCTAGATAACCTCTGAAGTCCTTTCTACCTCTAATTCTGGACTCCTAAGTGTTTCTGTGCTCTTTTGGGGATCTCAGTTTAGTCACTCGATTTGTTCACTATCCCTTGCATATTTGACCCATCTCTTCCCTTCTGGGAATGAAAGTCTAAGCAGTTATTGGAGAAAGGTGTCCCAAAAGAGTGGACTCGAATCTCTGGTATCCAATAAGAAGGGAACTAGGAGCCCATTTCTGTTCTTTAAATGTGAAGACAAATTTCTGAACAATTTAAACTGTCCAGAAGTGGGATGGGCTGCCCCTGGAGGGAGTGGGCTCCTCTTCCTTAGAAGGAAGATGCAACATTTCAAGCAAAGGCGTAATGCTCACTTAGTTTAGATATGATTTAGAAGGATTTCTTTTCCTTTCCTTTCCTTTCCTTTCCTTTCCTTTCCTTTCCTTTCCTTTCCTTTCCTTTCCTTTCCTTTCCTTTCCTTTCCTTTCCTTTCCTTTCCTTTCCTTTCCTTTCCTTTCCTTTCCTTTCCTTTCCTTTCCTTTCCTTTCCATTTCCTTTCCTTTTTCCTTTCCTTTTCTTTTCCCTTTCCTTTTCCCTTCCCTTTCCTTTTTCCTTTCCTTTCCATTTCTTTCCTTTTCCCTTCCCTTTCCTTTTTCCTTTCCTTTCCATTTCTTTCCTTTTCTTCTTTCCTTTTTCCTTCCCTTCCTTTCCCTTCCCTTTCCTTTCCATTTCCCTCCCTTCTTTTAGGGATGGGTCCTTGCAACTCTGAAATTCTGTGAGGGAGTTGGGGAAGACCTCAGAATTGTAGGATAAGGGCTAGGTTGTTTGAAGGCAAGGATTGTTTCACTTCTGTCTTTGTATCTCTAATGCCTACTACAGTGCCTTGGCACAGAATGCTTAATACATATTTGTTTGATTGATTAATAGGGGCTAGGAAAATATGGAGGATGGTACTTTGTGGCTTAACAAAGTACTTTGTAGCTCATTTACCTCCCTCCTTAAGTCACTGGGCCCAGGAAAAGAAGGAAGAATGAGATGATGGTACTCAGATGCTCAGAGGCCCTACTCCTTGTTCCAACCAGTAGACTAGGCCTAGGTCAAGCCTGGATTCTCCAGTAGCCAGTCACAGTTCACACTTCTTGGTTTTTAAAGATCTTTCTCAATCCCAAGCCAAAGCCACACCTGCTTTTCTCTCCACACTTGGACTCAGTCTTGGACCTAGTTGATTTAAAGAAGGAAATCAAATATGCTGTGGCTATAATGGATGGGCAGATCTTGTTTTTGGCTCCCCACAGATGAGTTCGAGGCTTGGGAAGAGGTTGAGAAAGGTGGAGATGGCTGGAAGGTGGAGGAAATTCCGGGAGACTGTGGCAGTGACTTTCCAGGGGATGAGAATGTCAAGAAATATTTTGTCACATCTTATGAGTAAGGACAGGGTGGGCCCTGGGTGGGGGAAAGGAGAGGGGAATCCAGGGGTGGATTTTGCTTCCATTAACCCCTTTTCTCTCAGGTGGTGCCGCAAAGCTCAAGTTGTTGACCTACAGGCCGAGGGCTATTGGGAAGAACTGCTAGACACCAATCAACCCTCTATTGTGGTGAAGGACTGGTAAGGGCCACATCATTGGGGTAGAGATGTGGGAACCATTGAGGCAGGGTGGAGAACTTTTGACTCTGCCATCTGGGAAACAGCTGGAGTTTACTAGGAGGGATCAGGCTTAGGTGTGGGCCAGGGTGTAGAATGCCTCACTCCTCTTTCTGAGAACTGCAGTCTCTGCCTGGCATCCTTTCGGTAGAGGGAGTGGGAGAGAGGATGGAAGGGTAGGTGGAAAGGGGTGGAGCTAGGGTTATGGTTGAGGTGAGCTGGTGAAGAGGGAGTTTCAGGGACTTGTTGGTTTCTCTGAGTGGAGGGGGGTAGGTGGGAATGAGTGAGGATGGGAGGGCAGAAAAGGGTGGGGTTGAGGAGAAGGCTTTCTGCAGGTACTCAAGTAGGAGCGATGCTGGCTGCCTGTACGAACTGTGTGTGAAACTGCTGTCAGAGCATGAGGATGTCCTGGCCGAATATAAGAGTGAGACGGTGGCACTGCCCCATGGCCTCTCGGGCTGGAATGAGGTGACATGATTTGGGGCAAGTGTGGGCTTAGTTAGACAAGGGGGTAGAGCAGAGGGGCCTGCAGGTGGACTGGGGGCTTTTCCCTTATTCGGGAGGTTGGGGGAAGGCTTGTCTGGCAGGACCTTGGGCAGAGCCATAGAACAGGGGCTGGGAAACCAGGGAGAGGCAGCAGGCAGCTGATCCAAAGTTTAAAACCCTCATGGACCTAAACATTTACAGTCTATGGCTGGTGATGGTGGGTAAAACACAAATCATTAGCAGAAAAGCATAGGGTGAGTAGGAAAGAAACGAAGTAACTTGGTTCCGAAGAGGTCTGCATACCATACGTCCACCCCCTTGGAAGGAACTGCTATATGTAACCTGGATCATAAGAGAAGACTTAGCTTGGAGCAGGACTGTTGCCCCAAAGAATTTAAGGGGCCATTGCCTGGAAGAGGAACAGATTTTTTTCTCACTCCTGGGGCCAAGCAGAATGTAGAACAATGAGGAGAAATTGCAGAGGTTTAATGTAAAGGGAAAATTTCCCCACTAGAATTGTCTGAGAGGGTGAGAGTGGACTCTCATCTCTAAGTAGAAGTTAGAGGTTTCCTTAGCAAGAATGTTGTAGAGGGGATTTCTGGTCATGCAAAGCTTAGACTAGCTGGTCTCTGAGGTTCTTTCCCATTTGACATTAGAGCTTGAGCCCTGGGTAGCAAATGAATGGAGATGGGGACAGGGTCAAAACAGTAGAGAGGAGGGTAGAACCCCAAGGACAGGGACTCAGGAACCAGTTCGACTCTCTCCCTGAAATCTGAGAAAGAGATTTATATCTGTCTCTTAGGGCTGGGCCAACTCAGAATACAGGAATAGGTCAATGCTACGGGTAGGGGCTGGGGGAGGGGAAAGACTGAGAGCTGTCTCCTACCTTCAGGGATAGAAAAGACAAAAAGGTTGAAGCAGGCTGATCTGGGAACTAAGGATGAGGGCTTAAGACAGGTAGTTCTTTACTTGGACAGGAAAGGTTCCAACCCAGATCCATGGTGCCCTAGTTCTGTAACTGGTATCTGTTGCTAACCAGATGCCAGGTATATAAAGCCCTGACTAAGGGAGGGTAGAACTCAGACTGGATTTGGGAAGCATTGGTAGATAAAGGCAATCTCTATGCTTAGGGAATTTATTCTTTAACTCAATACAGAATTGTAGGATCATAGACAGAGTTGGAAAGGAGCTCAGAGGTCATCTACTTCAGGCTCCTGAGTTTGCTGTTAAACTGGTGTCCTGAGAAGTTATCACCCCAGGTCCCATGGGTAATAAGTAAATGGAGCTAGGCTGTGGTCCGAGTTCCTCTGATTTTGCATCCATTGCAGGGGAAGAAAATTTAGGAACTCTTTCCCTTCTCCTACAAATTGTCAGAAGGCTATTTCAAACTGAGGCTATGAAAAATAAGGGAAGTGTGTATGTGTATGGTGTGTTAGGGGGAAGATTGTCAAAGAAGGGTCTTAATAAATATTCTAAAGGATGGAATTAATAGAGACACATTAGAGTAAATGTGGCAGAAATGAGCCACCAGGGGAGTGGGAGCCACCAAGCAGGTTTGCTGGGATAAACACACAAAGAAATATTTATTAAAGTACTTATGAGTTCAGAACACTGTTGTAGGTATGGGGGGGAGGGGTAAATGGTGATACAAAGAAGTGAAGACATGGCTCTTATCTTTATGGAGGTTATGGTTTAGTGGTGGGGAGTAAGCTGAAAACTTGGATAACTGTAATATAGAAGTCCCTGTTGAGAAGAAAAGGAAGGGAGGGAGTTTTGAAAGTTTTGTTTTTATTTGCTGCAGCAAAGAAAGAATCAGAAAGAGTGTGTGTGTGTGTGTGTGTGTGTGTGTGTGTGTGTGTGTATGTATGACTCTGCTTTCCATCTCCCCAGATCTCGCACACCTTCACAAACTATGGGCCAGGAGTTCGATTTGTCCGCTTTGAGCATGGAGGCCAGGACACAGTCTACTGGAAGGGTTGGTTTGGTGTCCGGGTGACCAACAGCAGCGTGATGGTGGAACTCTAATTTGACTCAGACCCTCTTCCCCATGGGCTAGGGGCTGTCTCAGCTGGGGGTGTTGCTCTCTAGACTGGAGAAGGGCTCACTTCTAGAGTTCTTTTCCTTTCCAGGGCCCTTGACTCTTGGGGAAATCTCGGTTGTGGTGGGGCTGGAAGCTAGGCTTTGTGTCTCTACACTATGCACTCTCTGATTTCTGTCTTTCTTCCTTGGGTGTCCTCATTCTCCTTATACCCAGCTCCCAAGGGGACTCCTAAAGGATGGGGGAAGAGTGCTTATTAGCATGTACCTGCATATTATTTGCATGTCTGCCCAACCATCTTTTTTTCTGATCAAAGTTTCTCAGAATGAATTAGATCAGAATGCTTGAAGAAAAAGGGGGGGGGTTCATTTGGGCCCCAACCCTTCCAGTTTGTAGAACTGGGATCAGTCCAGGCTCTATTGTGTCTTGGGCCTCATGTGAGGGCCTGGGAGCAGGGGCAAGGCTCAGCAGCCACTGCCTAGTCTGGCCAGAGAACAAGGGCTGGGATTGTGAAGGCTGAAGGAGATAAAGAGAAAGAGATCAGAGATCTGGGAGCCTGGAGCCTGGTTGATACTTGAGCATTCCGGTGGCAGGAACCAGAGAAACCAAGGGAAGTCTTTGTCTGACCCAACCCATTCCTTCAGCCCTCTTGGTATGCCCTGGGGGAGGAGGCAATTGGTCTGGTTACTACATGTTTGTATAAAGAAGGACTGAAACACCAGCCCACCTCTCCCCTGGCACTATCTCTATATATTCTAAGCTCTCATTCGCTCTGCAGTTGCACCTGTGACCGTGGTGGCCAGTGGGGAGAAGGGGCTACTCCCTGACTAGAAATATGGTCGCTAACATCCCTGGTTCCATTGGGCAAGTCTCTTTCCCCCCAAAGAATGGTCTCAACCCTTTAATAGCCAATGCTAGTTTCCTTCTTCTGTGGAGTTGGGGGCAGATTCCTAGTCCATAAACTAGCTGGCTTTTTTGCCACCCACCTTGGTTGAGGCTGAGGGGACCTGAAATGTGCTGAGTTGGTGCCTCCGGAGGAGGAAAGCTAATAAAACCACTGTGTCTGCTGCCACTGGGTCCCGGCTCTCTCTGGGGACCTTTGGTGGCTGGGTCAAGTCACTGGCACCACTTGCTGTAACATGTTGGATAAAGGTTCTCACTGAAGTACCCCTGTGCCCAGATGCCTTTCAGTGAGAGCTGTTTTTCAAGAGTATCCCATATTGAGAGTGACAAGCTTTTGAGGATCATTGGATTTTGAGTGGGAAAGGACCTTGGGAGCCATCTTGTCCAGCTACCTCATTTTACAGAGGTGGAAAGTGAAGTTGAGAGGACTGAAGTGATTTGCTCATGGCACAGTGATTAAGGCACTGCATTGGAGTCAATTTCTTCATTTCTATTGACCTCACTTTCCTCCTCTGCCAAATGATGGGGTTGAATTTGCTGAGCTCCAAGGACCCTTCAAACTCTCTTACGATCTCCATAGAGGACGTGACCAACAGACAAGAAGGATTGACATTAGAGTTGGAATGAATGGAAGAATGAAAAAACATACATTAAGTACTTACTATGTACAAAGCACTGTGATTTGGAGGTGGTAACCAGAGTTCTCTCCCTTGGTGACAAAATTACAAAGTTGTGTAATTTGGAATGGATAATGATGAGAGCAAGAAGGCACCATAGTGGTTGTACTACAAGCCTGAATTTGTACTGGATTCTTGTCCTAAAAGAATTGTCATCTAGACTATATTTGAAGGTATCCAGTGAGGTGCAAACCACTCCTCCTATATATTCACTCTTGGACAGCCCTAGAAAGTTTTCCCTGTTACCGAGCCTGTGTGTCTCTGCAGTATTAGCTCCTAATTTTGCCCTTTGAGATCAAATCTAATCCCTTTTGCACTTGAAAAGGCTTCAGACACTTGAAGACAGCTCTCATGTCCCCCGTGAATATTCCCCATGTGAAACATTCCCAATACGTTTAATGGTTCTCATAGAGAATGGATCATATGACAGCTCCTCACCTCTCTGGTTGCCCTACTGAGGATGCTCTCTGGCTTTCTAGTATCTTTCCTACACTATAGTGCCCAGAAGTGAGTGCAGGACTCCACAGGTGGTTGGACCAAAGCTTGTGTTTGTGTGGTGCACATCCATAATCAAATATGATCTTGACAACAGTAACCCTGTGAGGCAGGCAGGAAGGGACAGGCATCATTAATCTCATTTTGTAGAAATGGAAACTGAGCTCCAGGAAGTGAAGTGACTTGCCCACAGACACACATCTAGTAAGAGTCAGAGCTGGGAATAGATGCAAGGCCTTTTGCCAGCTAGTCCTAGGCTCCCTTTGGTTCTCACCCTTCTGGAATTTGTGACCTAGCACTGAGGGTTGTCAGGGATGACCCCAGAACAAGGGGCTAACACTGGCAGTTTTGTTCTTCTCCAGTCAGGGAGATGGAAACAGGAACACTTTGTGATATAAACACCTGGTTACACTTCAATTTCATCGATTGGTATTGGTTTCACCAGGAACCAAAGTGATTTGCATTCTTAAACCCAGGTTACCAATACTGAGATGCCTGTGGTTCTGTTGATGGAGCCTGGAAACAGGAAAACCTGAATTCAATCCCACTTGTGACTTTTATTTAGCTTTGTGACAAGCTACCCTAAAAATCTCTGAGCCACAGTTTCCTCATCTCTGAAATGGGGGAGAATAACACCACGCTGCCAACCCCACAGGGTTGGTGTGAGGCAAACAGGAGATAAGGACAGGGAGGGGATTGCTTTACAAGTCTTAAAGAACTTTATATATGGAAGCTCTGCTTATTGAAATTTAAACACCACTACTCAGCATAGGTTGATCTACCCTTTCCTTCCCAGGGCTCCCTTGTCAGTTTCTATTAGATCTAGGTCTCCTGACATCGATCCTGAGACAACAGAACTTGAATTCAGCCTTAGGTGGTGCAGTGAATAGAGCACTGGGCCTGGGGTCATGAAGATTCATCTTCCTGAGTTCAAATTTGGCCTCAGACACTTACTAGCTGTGTGATAAGTCACTTAACCTTATTTGCCTCAGTTTCCTCATCTGTAAAATGAGCTGGAGAAGAAAGTGGCAAACCACTCCAGTATCTTTGCCAAGAAAACATCAAAATGGGTTGCAAAGAGTCAGACATGACTGAAAACTAATAAAGTATTTGGAAAGGTATCATGATAGCTACAAACCATAGCAGTTTAAGGTTTATAAAATATTATTATTTTCATTTTGTAGAAAAAGATTTCAGGAGGTGAAGTAACTTACCCATAGTTAGTAAGCAGCAGGGTTGGAGTGAAAGTCTAGCTAGGTCTTTGGACTCCAAGTCCATGAAGGAGGGAGGGGATGCATTTCTGAAAAGTTATAGGCAATATTTATTTTTTAAATAGATTCTCCATGTTCTGAGGAAACCATATCATTTGATGATGCATTTAAATAACGAAGTTCTCCTAATTCCTGATTCAGTAATTTCTACAAAGGTATTGAAGTTTAATCTCCCCCAGACTCAGTTTCCCCAGAAGTAAAATGATACTCAGATCACACCCCTGAGGGTTGTTGTGAAGACTTTGTGGACCTTCAAATGCTGTAGAAATGTGACTGATCCTTATGAAAAGATATCTAGGCACAGTGAGGTGGTTGTCTTTGCAGTTAGAGGACCTAAGCTTGATTCTTGGTTTTACCAGCTACTATGGCCTTGAATATGTGTGTGTGTGTGTGTGTGTGTGTGTGCGCGCGTGTGCATGTGTGTTCGTCCTTCATTGTCAAAGAAGACCATGCCATCAGAGAAATAATGACATGACTTACACTTGACTTTGTTTTGAGTGAGGGAAGACTGTGCAAGGTCACCACCCTCATTTCTCCAGAGGCATCTGAATCCAGTGACCAGATAGTCATCAGGATGACTGGAGATGACCCAGGATGAGGCAATTGGGTTAAGTAACTTTCCCAAGGTCACACAGCTAGTAAGTGTCAAGTGTCTGAGGTGAGATTTGAACTCAGGTCCTCCTGAGTCCTGCACTGGTGCTCTATCCACTGAACGACCTAACTGCCCCCAATGGCCTTGAATAAGTCACAATCTATGTGACAGGTCTGTGCTTCAGCTTCCGTATCTGTAGAAGAAGGCTAGTGACTGTGCCATATACTTCACGGGGTTATGGTGGGGCTGAAAAGAAATATTTTATGTGAAATTAATAGCTATCTGTTGGCTTATTATCTCTTACTGGGTTTACACAAAATTGAAACTTCATAAGAAGTTCTCCAAGTGGCCACAAGGTGTCGGCATTGACAAGGGAGTTCCAGAGATTAGGTTCATGTAGGTCAGGTTTTCACTGGCCCAGCAAGATCTTGGAACTGGTACTTAGAAGAGACTTTAGAGACCATCTAGTACAACCCATTCATTTAAATAAGAGTAAGCTGAGGTCCAGAGAGGTTAAATGAAGGAAAGTCCTGTGATTTCACTGTTTAAGCTGGAAGGTACCTTAGAAATCCTCCCATTTTGCAGATAAGAAAACTGAGTCCTGAGGGTCAAATTTTTCCAGGTTCCTTGGTGGGAGAGGGTGACGTTGGTGTGCTGGAAAAGGGGCCAGGATTTGGATGTTTTCCCCTTCTCCACCCAAGGTACTTCTATTCTGGTATTGTTGTCTCCCTGAACATTAAGGCTGTGGGAATAAGCTATATAACTTTACCAGAGAATACCCTCATTTTCTCCACCTAGAGAGCAAGATCCCTTTCCCAGAATCATCTTGCCCCTGGATATAAGGGACCTAGTGAACGCTGGAAAAGACTGGTTTTTGGGTGACTGTCTCAGCATGAAAACTTCCTGGAGTGGAGGAAGCATCTTTCTCTCTGTTCCTTTGGGGTTAGGATCCAGAAGGTTGCTTTTGGAGGGTAGGCTTTGGGAACATGATCGTCAAGTGATGCAGGGATGGAGGCTCAAGTTGGAGGACATGGTGAGGGGGGGAATATGAGCTACAAACCACGATCAAGCCACAAGCAAATTCAACCCTTGAGCATCCGAGGGACTGGGGAAGGACACACACAGAGAGATAATGTGATGGAGTGTTTCTGTTTAATTCAATTTAAATCAAAAAGTATTTAGACAGAGTCCCTACTGTGTGCCAGGCACTGTACTGGAGGCTGGGGTTACTAAGCCAAAATGAAGCAATTCTTGCCCTCAGGAAGTTTACCATCTACAAGGAGAAGGAAAAAATTAAAATGCATCAGTAAGCATATGGAAAATAGATACCAGATCAAGAGTTTATTAAGTACTTACTATGTTGCAGGCACTTGGTAAGGGCTGGATGTACAAATAAAACTCACTCCTTTGGACATTCACATGGGGGTGCTGAGGAAGAAACCATAAAGGGAAGAAAAAGGAGTCTGATGGTATCTGTGTGGTGGAAGTGGAGTGAAAGGTTGAGCCCCAGGGAGATAGGGCAAAAATGCTACCCCCTCAGAGCCATATGGAACAAATAGAGAGGGAACATTTTTGAGGGGTTGGGGTTGGGAGAATTTTAACAATCCCAAGCTGAGATTGTTATGAGGAGCCCAGGATCAGGCAAAGTTCTTCTGCTTCTAGACCTTGGATCCAATGATTCTTGAGAAACAACCAGATGAGAGCCTGCGATTCAGGCCACTTGGACTCTCCCCTCCCAGTGTCCAGACCCAGTCCATAATCTCTGGATGTTTGAGCCCCTGCTTTGCCCTCAGGCTGGGACAGGGACCCTCAAACTTGGAAGACCAATTGGGGAGGCAGCGGGAGCCTTGGATCTTGGATTCAGATTATAGCTCTGCCTCAGTTAGTGGCTGTATGACTTTGGACAAAGCTACATGACCTCTAAAGGTCTTGCTAGCTATAGATCCCATAAGCCTTTCAGGACTCATAGAAAGGAGTCACTTACCCTATGTCAGTTTCTTTATCTAGAAACATAAGAGAGGAGAATAGCTCGGTGGTGCAAAAGATAGATAATTGGACCTGGAGTCAGGAAGATTCATCTTCCTCAGTTCAAATCCGACCTCAGACACATATTAGCTGTGTGACCCTGGGCAAGTCACTTTACCCTGTTTGCCTCACTTTCCTCCTCTGTAAAATGAACTGGAGAAGGAAATGGCAAAGACTCCAGTGTCTCTAATGTCCAAGAAATGGGGTTATAAAAGAGTTGGACAATGGCTGAAGAAAATGATTCGAAACCAACAAAAATGAGGGGATGGAGTTAGACTAGATGACCTTTAAGGTCTTTGCCAGCTAAAAGTTCTATGGCAGGTGGACCTGGAGTCAGGAAGACTTGAGTTCAAATCTAGCCTCAGACAGTATCTGTGTAAGCCTGGGCAAGTCACCTAACCACCATCTGCTTCAGTTTCCTCACCTAAGAAGGAAGATAATAATAGCACCTTCCTCTGCGGGTTTAGAGGATAAAATGAAATAATGTTTATAAATTGCTCGGCAAATCTTCAGGTACTGTATAAATGCTAATTGTTATTCTTGGAGAGGAGCCATACTCTTTCCTTCTCTGGGCTTCAGTTTCATCCTCTGTAAAAATAAAGACATTGCCTCAGATTGTTTACTTAATCAATTAAGCAAAAGTATTTCACATGCGTTTACTATGTGCCACGTACTAGAGCTACAATAAAGGAGCAGTCCCTACCCTCAGGGAGTTTACATTCTATCAGGGAGATAATATATCTATCTATACACATATGTAACACATCACATACACTAAATTGATACATAAATATAAGATATTTTGGGAGAGGTACTAGCAACTGGAGTGAATCAGAAAAGTTTTCATGTAGAAGATGATCCTTGAGCTGAGCCTTGAAAGAGAAAGGGATTCTAAGAGGAAGAGATGAGGAGGCAATACATTCTTGGCATTGGAGACGGGCCAGTACCAAGGTTCATAGACTAGAGATGGAGGATCACGGGGGAGGCCAAACCAAAGTGGCAAAACCTGGGTTCAGATTCTGGCTCTGTAATTTGTCAGTTGGTTGACTTTGGACAGGTCATTTCCCCTCTAGTTTCCTAGCCTGTAAAAAAAGAGATTAGGTTACATACACACACATGATATATATATGTATATATGTGAATATGAAATATATATGTACATATATATGTATATATGTAACCCAACACATGCATATACACATACATACACACATATAAATGCATATACATACACACATTCATACATATATATGACTTCTAGGAGGTTGATTTCATCTTTCAGTCCTTTTCAATTCAAGCAGTTCTTAGAGAAGATAGTGTCATCCCTTTCCGGCCCCTGCTGGCTGAAGTGAATATTGCCAATCAAAAAGATCCAATTTGTATCAACCATAGAAAGATGATTTAGTATTTTTTTCTTCTCCCGTAAATTAAGTCTAATCTTGTGTTGACTCTGCTGTACAGAGAGAGTAATGAATACAATTAAGATGTGATCTTGTTCATTCTCTTTGAACAAAAGATAGTTAATTGTCAGAAGGGTTATTGTAACAAAGGAGTTATCTACAGCAAACCCTGGGGTCTCAGAGAGGTTCCTCTTTGTGTATGTGTGTGTGTGTGTTTGTGCATGTGTATATGTGTGTGTGATAGTCTATCTTCCGCCAGATTCTCTAGGGTCCTATAAAAAATCAAGTCAATAAGCATTTATGAAACACCTACTACATGCCAGGGAGTATGCTAAGCACTATAAAAAAAAGAAAGAAAGTGCCCCTCTCCCTCAAAAAATTGTCCCTGCTTTCAAGGAGTTCACAGTCTAAGGGACACTTTTCTGCACCACTGTTGGCTGCAATCTGACTGGACTGATGATTAATGAAGGGGTTGGACAAATCTTGGGGATCACTTCCCTTCACCTGGGATGGTATCCTCCCAAATTCTGGAGATGTTTGTTTGCAGGGTTTGGTTTTATTTTTTCTGGTTAACTTTCATTAAAAAAAATCATTTTGTCGATATTCTTTAAAAAACATCTCTATCGTTTCTCAGTGACTCTCCTCCCCCATAATTTTATAACTTTACTGTGCTTTAATACATACAATTAAGCAAAACAAGCCAACACTTTGACCTTGTCTGGCAATGCAGGCCACATTTTACACCTATAATCAATCCACCACCATTCTGTTAAGAGGCAAGAGACATGAGAAAGAAAAGGGAAAAGCTTCTTGATTCTGAACCCTTTGAAAAAGGAGGAAGTGACTCAGTAGTAGACTGGAGCCAGCTCACACTAGCTTGGGAGAGAAGAGTGTCAAATTTCCAGTGTGACCATTTATACCTCAGAAATTTGCATCCCACAAATCAAGATTTGATGTATTGTTTTGTTGATTGTCAGGACTTAAGAAAATGAAGGAGAAAGTGTTGTAATTCAGATTGAATTTAAAAGTAAGTCTTGGGAGCTGCTAGATGGTGCAGTGGATAGAGTAGGAGAGGACCTGAGTTCAAATTCAACGTCATACCCTTAATGAGCTGTGTGATCCTGGGCAAGTCACTTCACCCCAAATGCCTCCAAAAAAAAGTTTTTTAATTAGTAGTTAAACCTTTATCAACATATCCCTGTAGTGATGTCTCCCAGGGAGAATCATAACCATGAAAAAACAATGTTGGAGCTGGAAGGGACTTCTCCAAAACCTCATTTTTACAGGTAGGGAAACTGAGGCTCACAGTGATGAAGTAGTATGGCCTCAGGCTTCATGCTAAAACTTGAGAGGGTCAGGATTTGGTGGCTTTAAAGTTCCCCATTATTTCCACCACAGCAAGCTGCTTCTCTTAGATGAACTCCAAGATCCCTTCCAATTTTTAAAATGCTTCTTCTGGCTATCAACTCCTCCAATGTCCTCCTGGATATGTAACTTAGTCTTCAAATTGATTTTTTTTATCCATATGGGTAACTCCCTCTATCTGGGTACATCAGCAATTCAGCTGCATCTTATCATCTTAGAGAGTTATCTGAGAACACTGAAAGGTATAGAGACTTAAGTAGGGTCATGTGGCTTGAACTCACACTTTTCCGTTTCAGAGAACTTCCCTTTATTCATCATGTACTCTGACCAGGAATAGTCATAGGAATTGAACCCTGTAAGAAGCTCTTCAGATCACTGAGTTCGACCTTTTCATTTTCTTTTGTTCTTCTTTTAACATTTAATTTTAATTTTAGTTTTTCTTGATAATATGTAAACAAACTTTCTAATATCCTTTTAAAAAAATTCCATATTCTTTCCCTCCCTCCCTCCTCTTCGCCCTCCTCAAGAAGACAAACAATTTGAGATAGATTATAAATATGTAGTCATGCAAAACGTATTTTCATATTAGCCACATTGCAAAAGGAAATACAGGCCAAAAACCCCCAACAACCCCAACAATAATAAAGTTTAAAAATTTTAGCTTCAATTTGTATTCAGAATTCATCAGTTTTTCTATTGGCGGTGGATAGCATTTTTTTCATCGTGAGTCCTTTGGAATTGTCTTGGATCACTGTATTGCTGAGAGTAGCTCAGTCATTCACAGTTAACCATTATTCAGTGTTGTTTTCTCCTGGTTCTACTCACTTCACTTTGCATCAGTTCATGCAAGTCTTCCCAGGTTTTTCTGAAAGCACCCTGTTCATCATTTCCCATATCACAATAGTATTCCATCACAAACATATGCCACAACTTTTTCAGTCATTCCCAAATTGATGGGCATCTCCTATGTTTCCAGTTTTTTGCCACCACGAAAAGAGCTGTTATAAATATTTTTGTACATATAGGTCCTTTTCATTTTTCTTTGATCTCTTTGTGCTACAGACCCAGTAGTAGTATTGCTGGATCAAAGGGTATTTACAGTTTTATAGCCCCTTGGTCATAGTTCCAAATTGCTCTTCAGAATGGTCGGACAGTTGAATACCAGCAGTGCATTAGTGTCCCTATTTTTCCACATCCCTTTCAACATTTGTCATTTTCCTTGTCTGTCATATTAGCCAATCTGATATGTATGAGATAGTACCTCAGAGTTGTTTTAATTTTCATTTCTCCAATTTCCTATTCTTTGACCATTTATCAATTGGGGAATGACCCATATTCTTAAAAAAATTGCCTTAGTTCACTGGCACATATTTGAGAAATGTGACCTTCATCAGAGAAACTTGCTATAAAAAATTTCCCCCAGTTTCCTACTATCCTTCTAATCTTGGCTGCATTGCTTTGGTTTGTGCAAAATCTTTTAAATTAAATGTAATAAAAATGGTCCATTTCATGTCCTGTAATGCTCTATATCTTTTTCTGGTCATAAATTCTTTCCTTATCCATACATCTGACAAGTAAACTATTCCATACTCCCTTAGTTTGCTCATGCTATTACCTATTATGTCTAAATCATATACCTGTTTTGACCTTATCTTGGTACATAGTGTGAGATGTTGATACCTATTTTCTGCCAAACTACTTTCTGCCAAATAGTGATTTCTTGTCCTAAAATCTTGGATCTTTGGGTTTGTCAAACACTAGGTTACTATGGTCATTTACTGCTGTGTATTGTGCATCTAATCTATCCACGGATCCACCCCTCTGTTTCTTAGCCAGTACCAGATTGTTTTGATGATTACTGTTTTATAATACAGTTTGAGATTGGGTATGGGGAGGCCACGTCCTTCACATTTTTAAAAAATTAATTGCTTTGATATTCTTGACATTTTGTTCAAAGAACATGTATTGATTAAGGACCTAATGTGTTCCAGGCCCTGTATTAAGTGTTAAAGTATAAAAACAGTTATGATCCTCAAGAAGCTTATGTTTTATGAAAGGGAGACAAAACACATAGGGGAATGGTGTCCAATAAAGGAGGTTTGTTCTGGGAAGTCATAGGAATGGCTATTGAAGCCACTGTCATGCCATTTCCAATATCAATAGTAGCAAGGATTTTTAATTATTACTTCTAGAACAATATGAAGTAGAGATTGGGACTATAGAGAGAATGGTAAGTATATGGGAGTAGAACAGATGGCAAGATAGCTATGCTTGGGAGACCCTGGTATCTTGCTGGATGGGGATGGAATTGAAGCTCAGAGAATTTAAAGGACTAGATTTTCATCAGATAGAAGGATCAATTAGCCAACAAGTGTGTTTTAAGCACATACTATGTCCCATAGCTAGATGTAGATGAAACAAGTACAAAGGACAGCTACCACCATGTTAGTCTTTGACTAGGGATTGCTTTACTCATTATAATGGTACCTGGGACATAGTCAGTGATAAATAAATGCTTGCCAATGAATTAATTGATTGATTGGACTCTGGAAAAAGAGATCATGAGAAGGGGAGGGAATCAGATCTAAGATCTGTGCCTTGTAATTATTTGAGAAGGAGCAGACAGAGGAAACAAACTCCCTGGGTGAAACAGCGCTAGACTTACCTGGAAACTGGGGGATGGGGGATGGGGGATGGAGAACTCTGTGGAGGGCCATTGCCTTCTTGGAATTGGATAATGGGCTGATGGCAGAGACACAAAAAACAGATAGACAGAGGTCTTGGTGGCAGCTGATAAGGGCGCAAACCTTGGGCAAAATGCATTCTTCCAGGTTTTTTCTTTTAAAAAGAAATGTTTCTAGGTCTGAGAGAGGGCAGGACTTTCTCCTAGAATTCTCAGGTTTTCCTCTCTTCAGTGCTTTTTCCTAGTGCCAAAATAGACCTGGTTATATAATAATAATGACCCACTTTTACACGATGCTTTCTAAAGGCTTATGGCATACTTGGTTGACAGCTGCCTTATGAGGCAAGAGGTATAAGTGTTATTATTTCCAAATGATGTATAAGGAAAGAGTGGCTTGTTGAAGATCCCATAATTATTAAGGATCAGAACAGGAACTGAACACAGGTCCTATCACAGGTCAAAAGCTCCAGTAGCTCCCCAAGTCCCAGTCAATAAAATTCATACACGGGTGGTATCCAAGATCCTTCCCAATGGGGCACTGGCCCACTTCCAGGTACTTTCAATATTGCTCCTCCCTATGACCTGTGCACTCCAGCCAAATTTATGCGTTGTCTCCTCCGTTAGAGTGAGAGGTGCCTGAGAGCAAGAACTGTCTTCCTTTTCTATTTGAATCTTAGGGCTTAGCACAGTGCTTGGCACATAGTAAATGCTTAATAATTTTTATTTATTTGTTCATCCATTCATTCATCCATTCCTCTCTCTCACGTTTCTTCTCTCTGTCCACAGAGTCTAGAGTGAGAATAGTAGGAGATGAGAGGTCAACTTAGCTCCCCAAATAGAGGGAGGCCAGAGAGGACCAGAAATGGTCTATTTGGAAAAAACGCTTTCTCCTTCCTTCCCTAGGAGGGTAGATTCCCAATACCTGTCCTTTCCCTAAAAGACAAAGATGACTTTAACAACAACTAGGGGGGAGAAAAAGGAGGTAGGAAGACGAGAAAGTGATTTTCTCGCCTGACATTTCTAGGGAATTAAATCTTGTTTTTCGTCACCAGCGAGTGGAATAATCCAATATATTAAAGCTAATGTGGCCCACGTATTTACTGTGGTGCATTTGACCTAACAGAATTTTATTCCTACATTAAGAGTAAAACTGTCGAGGGAGGGATGCAAAGCTCCCCTTCCTTCTTCTTCTCTCCCCTCCCCCCCCACCCGATCAATTACTCCCCTCACCAACACTGGAAAAATGAATTATTCTCTGAAAAGCAGACTCCACACCCGATGAATTCTGCACTGCAGATCTGGCGAGCTACATCAAATTGGATTTGGTTTCCAAGCAACATTTAAAACCAGGAGGAAAGGGTGTTTGGGGGGGGGTACTGAATAGTTCAGTGAAGATTAATGGGTCTACTTTCATCCTCACTGCCCTTTGCCTTGGGGCTCAGGCTGTCTGTGAGGGGCTCAAGGACCAGGTGCACTTTTCCAAATTGTATGTTGGAGATTTCAAGGAGGAGATTGAAGACCCCCTAAATCTGTCCCCCTAATCCCTTGGTAACGGTCCTCCTTTTGATAAGATGGGTGACATTATTATGGAAAGAACGCTGACCCAGGAGGGATCTTGAGATGGGAACTTCCCAAGCATTTCAAAAAGAGGTAGAAGGAAGGATTGTCCAGTTTGAGGTGGGGTGGTGGTTTACTGAGGGAGAGACAGAGAGGCAGGGCTACTTCTAATCATCAGTGTGATCTCTGGAAAATTATTCCATACTTCTTGTTTTCAGTTCCCTCATCTGTAAACTGAAAAGTCTGGAGCAAATGGTCTCTAACATTAGTTCAGACATTTTGAGTTCTAAGGGCCCTCCCACTTCTGCCATTCTGTGTTCTAAGGGTCCTCCCAGCTCTGACAGTCTGTGTTCTAAGAGCCTTCCTTTCTCTCTTATCATATATTCTAAGATCATTTTCAGCTCCAACATTCTGTATTCCAAAGGCCCTCTCAGATTTCACGGTCTGCCATTATCATCGTTGGAAACCAGGCTAGAATTCAGGTTTCGTGATTCCTTGTAGACCTTTTCCCTCTGGCTATCACTGTATGTATTATGAGAACCTCTCTCTCCATCTTGTAAATGGATAGGGATGTGTCCAGGGACATAGAGCTCTAACTCTTCAAAGGAGAGCTTCTTTTTTATCATTTGTCTTTCTCTCTTGGCACCCAAGTGAATGGAAGCTGGCCAAATGGCTCGAGTCATGCTTCCATCTTTCCTCAGTTAGATCACTCACCTGGGGCTGAGCTCTGCTCCTCACCATTTTGAGGATATTTTTGCCCCCCTCCCCTGCTCCTGAAATCCAGAATCTTTCTATCTTTTTTAAGGATCTAGTTTTCCTAACATCTACTTCCCTTTTCCATTCCCTGGCCTTTTTCCAGGGCTAAGCCCAAGGCAAATGGTTCTAGCCTCCCCTTTCCCTCATGAATAATTCTCAGACCAGCAACTTTCTTCTCACTGATTTATGGAACAGTTGTATCTTTGGACTTGAGTCCCTGGAGACTAGATCCAGATCTTTGCCCTGTAAAAATCTTGGAGCCCTGATTACTGTTCATTTTCTAATGATGTCAGGAAGGAAAGAAAATCAACCAGAGATGTCCAGATTTTAGCTGAAAAACTTTCCCTCGGACTTGAGGGGATCTTGATTTCATTTTTTTCATTTTTGTTTTTTAGTTCTAATGAGCTGGGCACAATGATGTGGAGCAACAGTTTGGATTTTTGCCGGTTCATGGTCAAGCACCACTTTTGTTGGTGTTTTCAAGGGACTGAGACCAGTAAGAGCTAAGACTCAGGCTGTCGGAAAGAATCAGGCAGGGTGGTGAGCACTTGTCAAATTATTTAAGGTATATGCAGATCCTATGACTAGAAATGATCTCATTAAATCATATCTCTTATCTCTGGTAGAATTTCACTGTGGATAGTAATGATTATGATAGCCAGCAAATCATTTTACAAATATTTGGTTTTGATCTTTACAACCACTCTGGGAGGTAGGAACTATTATTATCCCCATTTTACAGATGAGGAAACTGAGGCAGGCAGAGCTTAAATGACTTGCCCAGGGTCCCACAGCTATTAAGTATCTGAGGTAGAATTTGAACTTGGATCTTCCAGACTCCAGGTCCAGTGCTCTATTCAACCAGCTGCCTGTAGAAAGTACAATGAACTTATGATAAATCTGGAAGGGATTCAGCCCTTTTGCTCCTGGCTCAGGTTCATCCTGTATGAAATCATCAGTTGGAGTTTGATGAGCTTGAAGGTCTTGATCTGTCTCCAACCTGGTCCCCACTTTTCCTATCCTTTTGGTCTTAAAAGTTCAGCCCAAAGTCTAACCCAGACCATCTCCTGCTGAAATGGTGGCTTGATGTCACCTCTTCAGGGGTAGAGAGATCTGGGACAGGACAACCAAGATTCCAAGCCTGCTTTTATCATTTACTATCTCATAACTTTGGCATTTACCTTTTTTCTGACCTCAGACCTCAGTTTCCTCATCTATAAAATGGTACTGGATGACATCCAGGTCCCTTCCAGTTATGAATCTCCTGTGCAAAGAGGTGGTTTTCTGGAGAGACCAGAAGACTCTGAATGAAAGAAGAATATTATGTCCCACAAGGAATGTTCTTTTCTTCAGGCGTCCCATTAACTTTACTTTCATAGATCTCCGGCCAGTCACAGTAGGGGTACTCAGAACTGGACATCACATTGAAGGTGAGGGAGGCCTTCAGTGCTCTTGGAATTGGTTGGGTTGGGCCCTTGATACTGATGAGACCTGTGCCCCAGGGATGAGAGGGCTCTACCTGGCTCAGTCTTTCCTGGGAAGAAGGAATAGGTGGGAACGGAAAGGAAGCAGTTGGGAACCAAACACTGCTTGTATCTGGCTCCCTCATCAATCAATCAGCTAACAAATCAATAAGCATTTATGAAATTTTTACTAGGTGCCAGATGCTGGGGACTCCAATGCAAAAGTGAAAGTACTTTGATTCTATTAATGTGCTTAGGTAGGAGCTCTATTTTTATCCCTTGGGAACCTCTTGGACTCTGTGTCTGTGGGCAAAGTCTTTCAAGAGATTCTTTCCCTATTGGTTCAATGGAACCTGCCCCTTGAGGATCAATAGTTTCCTCTGCTGGGCCCCAACACCCAGTGGTGTTTCAATAAGGATTGTTGGTTTGGGGGTGGGGTGGGCCCCTGAGTAGGACCTTGCCAAGTCAGGCCAAGGAAATGCCTACAAGCAGCTTCTCAGTTTGATTTTGGGAAAAAAGAAGGACTGGGTGGAACCAACAGACCAGGGTAGATAGAGGAGGAAGCCCAATATCTGCCTTAGTAGTTCTGTAGTTCAACTTGTATCCAAAGAAGACTCCATCTATAACATCCTAAACAAGTGGTCATCCAGGTTTGACTTACAGACCTCCAATGAAGGGAAGGAGGAGGGCCATTCCACTTTGAGACTTGGTCATTGTTAGGAGATTATTTCCATACACTGAATCCAAAGCTACCCCTTCTTCCTAAGTCTTCCACATTGCCCTCAGTTCTACTCCTGTGGGGCCCAAGACAACAAGTCTTAGGATCATGGGATCATAAAGAAGCTTAGAGCTAATGCCTTAGAAGTAATCTAGTTGTTCGCTGTCTTTTGGACACATGAGGAAATTGAGGTCCAGAGAGGATGTATCCAACATAACAAAGGTAAGAAGTGTCAGAACCATTGGTCCAAACATAGCTGCGTTGACTCCAAATCTAAGATGCTTTCCACTGCCCTAATCTCTAATCCTCCTCCCATATAACAGACCTTCATACCCTCTGAAACAGTGATTGTCTCCTCCCTTCCCTTCTCCAGATTCAATATGCCCAGTTCTTTCATCTGATTGTCCTCTCATCACCCTCATCACCCTTCCTTAGAAGATTTCCAGCTTGTCAACGTCCTCCCAAAATTTCTACTCCTAGAAAGGAACCCAATATTCAAAGCATAGCTTCAGCAAAGTAGAGTTCATTAAGAATATTGCCTCCCTCCTCCAAGGAACACTAGACCTCTTTTTATGAGGCTTAAGATCAATTTAGTTACTAGAGAACCTAGAACATTAGAACAATGACACAGAGCTCATTTGGAAAGGAATGAGAGGACCCTTAGAACACAGGATGTCAGAGCTGGGAGGGTCTTTAGAACAGAAGATGTCAGAGCTGGGAGGGGCCTTAAAATACAGAATGTCAGAACTGGGAGGGACCTTAGAGCATATCAAGATCAGAATAGCTCCCCCTTCTTCCTTCAGCCATAGCCTTACTTCTGGAAGGGATGTCAGAGCTGGGAGGGATCTTAGAAAATGAAACAGTGAGGCTGGCAAGGAGCTTAGCACACAGAGTGTCAGAATTGGGAGAGATCCTAGAGAACACATAGACCAAACCCCTTATAACTTAGGTGTGGAAATTAACATGCAGAAGGCAAGAAACAAGCATTTATAGCACTTGGTAGGTTCAAAATATGTTTCAGAGAGCACAAATGCGATGGGCCGGCCATGTTGTTTGAATGCAAAATGTATGCTTGCCAAAAAGACTATTTTATGGAGAACTCACTTGGGGCAGGTGATCACATGATGGCCAGAAGAAATGATACAAGACACTCTTAAGGACTCTTTCAAGAACTTTCCATTTGACTGTGTAACTTGGGAGACAATGGCACAGGACCGCTCAGCATGGCGTGCCCACATCAGAAAGGGTGCTGTGCTCTTTGAGCAAAGCAGAATTGAGACAGCACAAAGTAAATGCAGGATGTGCAAATTTGGGATATCCACCCCAAATATTCACATGGATTATCTGTGCCCAAATCTATGGTAGAGCATTCTGAGCTCATGTTGGTCTGATCAGTCATGGTCGGACACACTGAAATTTCACCTTATCGTGATAATATCATTTTGGTCCTCTTCAAAGATGAAGGACAACAACCCACCAATCAACTATGTTCCAGGTAATGTACTAAGTACTGGAGACAGAAACACAAGCAAAAAGACAGTACCTGCCCTCAAGACACTTGCCTTCTAGTGGAGGAAAAAAAACATATAGGATTTGAAAAGCAGGGGCTATAGAATATGCACCAATTCTTTTTTTTTGGGGGGGGGAGTGTGAAGTCCAGAGATTCTGGAGCACGACTGGAGGGGAGTGAATCATGGGTATCCAAGGCTTGTCCTCAAAATGGAGACTTCAGAAGACATTCACTAATGGAGGACTCTAGCAAGAATCTTTCCAGCAATGACTAAGAGAGAGAGCTCCTGTGATTGATGCAGGACAATATATTCCCTTTACCTTTATAGAGATGGACAATGGGGCATCCTTGAACTCCCGGGGAATAACATCCTCTTGCCATATAACCTGGAAAATTTCAGTCAGCTTTTGTGTGAGCAATGGTCCCCCTACCTTGTAAATATCCACTGGAAAAGAATCAGCACCAGGTGCTCTGCCACATGAAAGGAATCTAATGGCCCTCAGAAATTCTTCTTCAGTTGGAAGTTCAGCTAAGGAGGGACTGACTTCAATCTGAGGAAAACAGTCAATGGTCTCGGCATTGACTGATGATGGTCTGTTGAGAACACTATGGAAGTGTTCAGTCCACCTCTATGGGCTCATGTCCTTATCACCAATCAATATGTCTCCATCAGCACTGAGTAGTTAAGATGCACCATAGGTCTTTGGCTCATAATTAGCCTTCAAGGCATCATAATAATGCTTTGGATTTTTACTATCAGCATAAAACTGAATTTCATTTGCCTTCTTACAAGCTAAGAATCCTGCATCTCTCTAAGCATTGCTTGTACTTTACTTTTGAAGGAATTAAATGCCACCCTTTTAGAAATGGATAAACGATCCTGCTGGTAAACCCTGTGGAGTTCTCGTTTTTCATTTAGCAGCTGCTGAATTTCCCCATCATTTTCATGCAACCAGTCTTGGTGTTTGCGAGTGTTCTGACCCAGATGAGTGAATGCTGTACACTAAATCTCTGAAAGCTGCCATCTCCTTTTCTGCTCCACTGTTGCTAGCTATGTGTTGGTTCACTTTCCCTCCAAGTTAGCAATAAACTGCTCCAGCTCTGAGAAGAGCTCTAATTTGCTACATTAATTCTTCTATTAGTTATTTTGCCTTAGGGACACTGCTTTTGTTGAATGTGAATATTTAACTTGGAAAGGATCTGTTTGTAGATCTGACTAAGACCTTGATACTGTTAGTCATGAGGGCTTATGGAAATTCATGTCAAAAATTGATTGCCCTGAGAAGTTTATCAGCAATGTACATGAATTTCATGATGGTATGCTTGCCCAGGTTCTAAATAATAGACAATACTCCCGTGCTTTCCCAGTCACCAATAGAGTGAAATGAGTCTGTGTGCTTGCTTCCATGCTTTTTAGCATGATGTTTTCAGTCACTTTGTCAAATGCTTTCAATGAGAATGCACATGGTATCACGGTCAGCTACCGCACTGATGATAAATTCTTCAACTTGAAAAGACTACAAACCAAGGCCAAAGTAGAGGGAGGGTTGGTCCATGATTTTCTGTTTACCAATGATTGTGCACTCAATGTGAGGCTGAGATGCAACAAAGTATGGATCAATTCTCTGCTGCCTGCACTAATTTTGACCTAATAATTAACACTAACAAAACACAGGTACTCCATCAGCCACCACTGCACCATCCATCTGTGAAGCCATCAGTTACAACAAATGGAGAAGTTTTGAATGCTGTGGATAAGTTCACTTAACCTTGGTATTGTACTTTCCAGGGAAGTACACACTGCCAGTGAGGTTGATGCATGAATTGCCAGAGCTAGCTCAGTGTTTGGGAGGCTCCAAAGGAAAGTATGGGAGAGAAGAGGCATTAGATTGACTACCAAAATGAAGGTTTACAGAACTGTTATGTTGACCTCATGGTTGTATGCCTGTGAAACCTGGACAGTCTGCTAGTGCCACACCAGGAAATGGAATCACTGCCATCTGAGTTGTCTTAGGAAGATTCTGAAGATCACCTGGCAGGATAAGGTACCAGATACTGAAGTTCTTACTAAATAACTAAACTACCAAGCATTCAAATTCTGTTTCAGAGAGCACAACTCTGACGGGCTGGCCACATTATTCAAATGCGAAACATTCAAATGCTTGCCCAAAAGACAGTTTTACAGAGATCTCACACAGGGCAAATGTTCACATGGTGGTCAGAAGAAGCAATACAAGGACACTCTCAAGGTCTCTCTTAAGAACTTTGGAATTGACATGGGAGACACTGGCACAGGACCATTCAGTATGGTGTGCCCACATCAGAGAAGGTGCTGTGCTCTGTGAGCAGAGCAGAATTGAAACAACTTAAAGGAAATGCAGGATGAGAACATTTAGAATATTTATCCCAAATATAAACACAGACTATTTATGCCCTACCTGGATAGAGCATCTCAAGCTCTTACTAGTCTGATCAGCCACAGTCAGACACATTGAAACTTGCCTCTAGCACAGTGAGGTCATTTTGGTCCTCTTCAAGGACGAAGGACAACAACTGCTACATTCCAGGCACTTTGCTAAGTACCCAAGATACAAAGACAGATAAAAACACAGTTCCATACTAAATTAATACATGGCGGCTGATTCACTCACCGGTTCACACTGGGAGATCCCTTCCATGATGAAATAGCAGACTCTGCATGTATTGGACGAGTGTGACTTTGTGGTTACTGGAAGCCTGGATTTCCTTCTCTGCTGTTTTAGGATGGTCTCCCCTCTCCCCATTTCCTCCTCTTGGTTCTTTGTTGAGGTGAGGGAGGGAGGGAGAGGTGGGAGCAGATCGACAGTTTTCTTCAAACAACACTTAAGAACAGAGCAGAACTGATAGCAAAATTAGACCTGCTGAGCAGGCCTGTTTAATTGAAAATGCCATCTGTAATTTAAATGTCAGAATGGGGATGGTGATTAAAGCCCGCCTTGATTACCAGGGCTCTTTTTGCAGCTTCAAAACAGACCAAAAAAAAAAAAAAAAAAAAAGGCGTGCAAATGGACCGTGGAAAATAGCACTATTGAGCAATTCATAGATTCCAGAGGTCCCTTCCCTGAAGAACTTCCGCTCTGGGATGTGGCCACTGAGACAAGGGGTGGGGGGCACTCTCTCTGGCTGCTGAGGTCACCAGCTGACATGCAGTAGCCCAGAGACTCTGCCTTCCCCAATGCCTAGCCTGGACAAGAAGAATTTCTGTGTGCTTAGGTCATTGGTGCATGTGTCTCAGGATGAAGAGAGAGATGACCAGAGCAGAGGTAATATTGGGCACACATTTTAACTGGCTCTCCCTTTGGATTATTTATCCCAGGTTGTGGTTGTGTGTGGCTGTGGTTTGTCCTTTGTTCTCAAAGAGGGTCATGGCACCAGGAAGATGATGCCCTGTTTTGCGGATGAATTAGATGTAAGTGAGGCAGGGCTGTGCAAAGTAACTAGTCTCACTTTTTCCTCCAGAGCCATCCTGGGGTTCCAGTAGCCAGATATCTATCAGAATGGCTGAAGATGGCCCCAGATCACAGGATTAGAGATCTAAAATTGGAACTGGCTCCTTTTACAGATGAGGAAACTGAGGCATAGAGAATTTAAGAATGTTCTCCAAGTTTGCACAGAGAGTGAGTAACAAAACAATAATTTGACTTCAAATTTAGCATTCTGGCCATGCCATCCCAGGAAGACTGACTTCTCTTCATTTTCTTCTGGCTCTCTCTATGGCAAACCTAATCTTTCAGAACAGGCAACATGGTATAGTGGGATAAAAATTGTGTTTGAAGTCTTAAAGGTCAGAAGAACCTTGGTTCTGACACCAAATAGATGTGTGTCAAGGGGAAGTCATATTTTCTAGCTTTCTGGGCCTCAGTTTCCTCATCTGTAAATATGAAGTTCTAACGAGAGAGCCTCCAAGAGCCCTTCCACCTCTGAAGCCTCCCTCCTCTGATTCCCTTAAGCCCCAGAATGTATTTGAAGCTACTTCCAGCCCAAACAACTCCATCCTTCTAGCTTTTCTTTTCTTCCAAAGTTTACTATCTTTTGCTTTTTATATCCTTTTCATTTCCAAGCATCCGTCTTCCTTCCCCAGAAAGTGGTCCCCTGTGAGTAGAAACTAAAACAAAAAAAAGAGAGATTTAAAAGAGCATTTCAGCTTTTTAAAGCTGATTCTGGCAGTGTGTGCAAGGTTGCATACCCATAGTCCCCGACCCTGCAAAGAAGGGAGGGGCATATATTATTTCCTCTTTCCCAAGGGGGATTGTTACACATCACTCAGCCAAATTACTCTAGAGGAGGGATCTTTGCTCCTATTTTGAAAGTCCAGACTCCTGTACCCTGCACGTGGTCAAACTCTAGTTTACCCTTCTCACTATTCCTCTGATTTCTCTCTGTGAGTTGAATCCACCTCACGCTCATCCCTTCCCCTCTTCTAACACCATCTACATTCTACTTCCCAATTCATCTGCTTGAAGATGCTAGTAACTCCGTCGTCAGGATGGGAAGAGGGGTGCCCTCTCTGAACTGCCTTTGTGGGACCTCCCCAGGGGGTGTAGAGGCACTTCTTAGTCTATTGTGACCTTCTCTGAATCCCAGTGACATGTTAGGACCCTCCCCGCCCCATTTCATGCCCTCAGCCTTTCCCATTCTGACCCCTTAGCTGAACAGAAGAAAACAGAGGCAACTTCACTCCTCATTAGAGAGGTTTCCGTCTTCTAGGGTCATCCCTGCTTGTGTGTTCTCAGCTTGTTAGAGAAAAACAACTATCTGCTTTAGTATTGATTTGCATAATTCGGGTCTAATTAGGTTAGGTCTCTCTAGAGTGGCAGAGAGAAGGCTGGCTCCTCTATCTCTTATTGACATTGCTGTGAACTTGGAGTTAGGATGGGCTGTCTCTCTCGGGAGCCTTCTAACAGCTCATGTTCGCAGAGCTGGTTACAGTTAGCAAAATTATATGCACTGCAGATTTGTAGAACATCAGAGCTGGAATGGACCTTGGGGGAGGGGTGTCTTTGAGTTCAGTCTGCATGAAGATGCCCTTCCTTTCCCTCATCCTTTCCTTCCCCTTATCCCTTCCCACCCAACACTCTTTCCACTGCACCTCCACTGGCTTCACCCCCAATTCTCTGAGCCTCTGTGTGCTCATTTATAAAATGAGGACCATGCTGGCATTGCCTCTGTCACTGAGAAAAGTGGCTTGTAAACTTTAAGGTTCAAGGAATGTAAATGTGAGTTATTTATTATAATGATAATGATGATAATGATCAAAGGAAACTGATTTCATGACCTCTGGTTTTGGAGTCCAGAATTCTGTATTTCAAGCCTTTCTCCCATGTATGTTGTGGTCTAGTGGACAGAGCCCTGACTCCAGCTAGGTTGCATGATCTGGTTTAAATTTTGCTTTTGATATTTATTACCAGTGTGACCCCTGGGGAAATAACCACCCTGGGCCTCAGTTTCCTCATTTATAGCATGAGAATGACAATACTTAACAGTACTACTTTCCTGGGGATGATTTAGAGAAAAGTCCTTGGTAGACATTACAGTCTTTTGTAAATGTGACCCCAGGGTCACTTAGACATGTAACAAAAGAGTGAAAAGAACTCAGGTCTTCTGATTTTCAGTCCATTGGTTTTCCATTGGTCAGCTCTGCCAGACCATATTCACACTTAGAAACAGTGAGTTTTTCTATGGGAGCAAAGGGTCTAGATATGAAGAAGACATCTCCCATCATCTTCCCTTACTCCAGCTGATCTCAGTGCCCCTGTGCTCTCTGACTTAGTAAGCTAAGACATCCCTAGAAGCCAAGTCTGATTTCTGCTGGAAGCAGATCTCTGGGGACTGCTGATTTGCTCATTAGCTGTCACTGCTGGAGCCAGATAACAAGGGCCTCCTCCAGGGAAAGGGTGTTCACTGGTCCTGGTTTCTTTGAGGGTCATTATCCTTAATGGGACTCCAGTCTTTGGTTCTAGGTCTGTGGGATAGACGGGACACACACAAAATAGTAACTCTCAATCTGGAAGGCATTTTAGAGGCAATCAAATCCAACCCTCTCATTTCTACAGAAAAGTAAACTGAGGCTCAGAGAGATAGCAAGGGCCTTACAGCTAGTAAATGTCTCAAGTAGGATTTAAACCCAGGTCTTTCTGACTCCAAGTCCAATACTCTACCTACTTATTAGTTTTCTCTCTTCCAGGTAGTTAGTAATATTGAATAATAACTTCCCTGTTTCTATTGTGGACAGTCATCCGGGTTCACAACTTGAAGTCAGTCCTTCCCTCCCTCTTCTCTCTAATCAGCTGTGGATTGTTGCTGATTATATTTCTTTTTCTGTACTTACAGTCTACACTACCCTAGTGTAGACCCTTCCCTAGACTTCTGTAACCCCCTCCTCCTCCTCCTATTTCTCCCTGCTTCTCCCCTTTCTAATCCACCATCCACAAACTGCCAAATTTATGTTCTCCAAAACACAGTTCTAACCATGTCACTCCCCTGCTCATGAAACCTCAGTGGCTCCCTATGGCCTCTAGGTTAAAGCACAAACTCTTTACATGGATTTAAAGCCTTTCACAGTCTGATACAACTTTCCAGATTGATTTCTTATTGCTTCCCTTTCTTCATGCACTTTACATTCTAGCCAAACTAGACTATCCCCCAAATCCTCCTATTTCTGCCTTTATCAAGTTGTTGATTCAATGCAACCCTCTTCTTCCTATAGAATTTAGTGTCTTAGAATCTCTAGTTTCTTTCAGGTACCATTTCTTAAGTGAAAATTTTCCCAATCCCCTTGCCTCAGCTTTTTTAAAATATGCATTTGATAGATGAGGACCTGAAGCTCAAAGTGGCTGAGTGGCTTACTTAGGGTCACACAGCTAGCTGAGGCAAGATCTGAATCTGAATTTTAGCTTAGCACATAGTAGGTACTTACTAAATGTTGACGGATTGAGCTTCCTGAGCGCAAATCCAGAGCTCCACTGGCCATAGAGTGACAGAAGTCTGAAAATGGGCATCAGGAAACCTAGATTTAGGTCCCTGCTCTGCAGCTTCAATGTTGTGTGACCTTTGGGGGATAATCTCTGAGCCTCAGGCTCCTCATGGGTTAACGAACAAAGCAGGCATAATACCCATATACTCATAGGAGAGTGTTTTACAAACCTTTTTTGTGTGTGTGTGGGGTTGGGGAGGGATAGTGGTGTGAATCAATGATTTAATTAGTGGAGCAATTTCCCAGGAGGAAACTCCCTTTGCCAATGCTGATGTGTTGCTTCTCTCCAGCTCATAGTACTGGAGAGTTTCCCAGGGGCAATGAAGGGTTAGGCGGTACCCAATGTCATACAACCAAGGTATATTAAGGTTGGAATTTAAAGACTTGTTTTCCCAACTACAAGACTGGCTCTCTGTCTGCTATGCTGTTTTTCACTTTGCAACCTTAAAGTGTTTTGCTATGTCTTTTTTCATTTTTAAATGTGAGTTGTTATTATGAATGGAACTTGCTGTGGAACTTGGATTCAGGATACTTGAGATCTAGTCCTGAATTTGATGGTTATTCACCATGTTATCTGAGGCAAGTCACTTTCCTTTTCAGGCCTCAGTTTCTCTATCTGTAAAATGGGAAGAAGACTTAGAAGATATCTTAGAGGATTTCCAGCTCTGACATGCAATGATTTCAAGATGATCCAGCCCCTCTTAGCCCTCTCTCTGAACCCAGTCACTTCTTACCCTATACTGCTTGTTAGCATTTTTATCCTTTCTATGTTTTTCATGGTTGAAAACCCATAAAATAGCTGGCCCAGCCCTTCCCAATCTCCCTCCTTTTTTCTTTCTCCTCCTAACAATTACGTGCAACATTAAAACTGGCTCATGGACCAAGTTATTACCACCCAAGAATAATCGCCGCCTCTGCTACAAGAAACTAATTAATAGTATGCAATGAAGGAAAAATAGATTCAATTAATTAGTGGCTTAATAAGAACCAGCCATTACTACAGGCTTGGCTGAGGAAGGAGAGTGGGGCTGATGGTGGCGAAGAGCTGGTGGAATGAAAGTCTTGACCACCCAAAATAGCCACAGTCTCCTAGGAATGCTTCAGTGTGGGAAGACAGTCCTGAAAAAAGGACCACAGGATGAAGCCAGGGACAGAGATTCATTTGGAGTCAGGAGACTTCATTCCTGCCCTTTATTCCCTGTATGACCTTGAGCAAGCTATTTCTCTTTTTTCTGGGTCTCAGTTTCCTCCATAAAGCAAAGGGAGTGAACTAGATGTTTCTAAGTTTTCTTCTAGCCTACCTATGCTGAGATCAAATTTAAAGATGAGGAAATGGAGGAGTAGAATGGAAATTGGCTTGTTTGCCAACACTTGCCAAAAATCAATAGTTCTAGGACCAGGATCAGGGGTGTGCTGGTAAATGTTTAACAATCAGTCCTATGGGGGAAAAATGTAGATGCAGCATGTCTTTGCCATCATTTTTTAAAGTTATACATTCAACAAAACAATAAATCAAGGCTTGCTTCATAACATTTGCCAATTTCAAAGATGTATGCTTTGAGTGAGCTAAATATTCATGCTGAACATTTAGCTATCAGCTTATACCAGCTGGTTTGAGCTGACTCCAGCACACCCCTGACAAGGACACACATTTGCAGTGGAAAGAACATTTGATATATATTTTGAATCCTCTCATGTTCTACTGTGCACATGACATACTTGTTTTCTTTTCTTATTTTGTATGTTTCAATATTTAAATTTATAATATATTTCTTTTTCTATTTTTATTGTATATTTAAGTTTCAGTGTTTAAGTCTAAAATAAAAAAAGGAGAGAACAATGGACTTGGAATCAGAGTATCTGTGTTCAGATTTCATCTCAAACAAGAGAGATCTGGTTGAGCTTCAGCAAGACACTTTCTCTCTGTGAGCTTCAGTTTCCCTCTCTGTAAAATGAGGGAATTGGACTGGGATCATGGAAGCATATAGGATTTGGAGTCAGAATATTTGGAATTGATACTCGGCACTGCTGCTTACTACCTGTGTGACCTTGTGCAAATCATCATGTTTTTCAGACCTCCAGTTTTCTCATAAATCATCATGTTTTTCAGACCTCCAGTTTTCTCATCTATAAAAAGGCATTGGATTAGATGGTCTTTAGGATCCCTTCCAACTCTTTTGCTATGAATTTATGACTTTAGATGACATTCAGACTCTCAGCTTTCAATCCTGTAAGTCTTCAGATGTCTAGAATACAATGTTACTTGGAAGGAACCTCAGAGGTCATCAAATCTAATCACCCCATTTTATAAAGAAAGAAACTGAGGCCATAGAGCAATTTGCTAAACATTACACAGATGATGTGTGTGTGTGTGTGTGTATGGGAGATTTGAACTCAGGTCCTATGACTGTAGAAGCTATTTTTATAGAAATACCTCCAGTTGCTTCCACTGGAATGAGGGAACTCAGTACAGTGATGGAGAGCTACTGCCTGGTAGGGTAAGCTTGTTAGATGAGCTCTTCCTCCTCTCTTTGCCTTGGGAATATTCCTTGACTTTGGGTTTCCCCAGCAGTGTCCAGTCCTCTGAGACAGGGGCTTTTTCCAGGCATTGCAATTCATTCCTGTCAAAAGCTGCCACTGTGGTTCCATGGTCTTTTCCAGCATGAGACTGATAAGGCATTTATTGAATTTATAATTTTAATTTATGTCTATTCTAATCCCATTATATGCACCTCTTTTGTCTGCTCCTAGCTTGGTAAAGCTTTGCTATTGCAAAGTAACATTCTTGGCAATCCCCACCAGGCCAGGCCAGGCCAGGCCTCTATTTTTAATTTTCCGGAGGGAACTTGGTAATATAGGCATCCTAGGAGGGGAGATGCTTCCTCTGGGCTCCTCCTTTGAGAGAGGAGGGAAAGAGTTCTATTGACAGCAGCAGCTGTTTATAGGGCATTGTTTGGGGATGGCAGCTGTGCCACCAAGAATAGAGCTGAGTGACCTCCATGCTGACCCAGAAAATAGCAGCTGAATGTGGAGAGATGAGATGGATATTAATGGAAAATCATTTATTAAGTGCTGACAACGTCAAATATAATGCAATGCATTGCTAGAGATATAAATAGGAAAGCAAAAACATTCCTTGCCCTGCCTTGAATAAGTTTACAGTCTTTAAAAAAAAATTAAACTGCATTTTTTTCATTTAGCAAGCATTAAGTATCTCTTCTTCTAACCTCTCCCAACCCTGCTGAAAAATAGGGGAATATGCAACCTTTGTAACAAATATGCATATTTGAGCAAAACAAATCCCTACATTGACCATTCCCAAAATATGTGTCACTTTTTGCGTTTTGAGTCCATCACCTCTTTGTCAGGAGGTGGGTAATGTATTCCACCATTGGTCCCCTAGAATCATGTGACTGGTCACTAAATTGATCAGAGTTAAGTCTTTCAAAGTTTGTCTTTACAATGTTGCTATTGCATAAATTATTCTGAAGACTTACATGAATTGATGCAAAGTAAAGTGAGCAGAACCAGGAAAACAGTGTATACAGTACAATAATATTGTATAATCATTAAATGTGAATTACTAAGCTGTTCTTAGCAATACACAATCCAAGACAATTCCAAAGGATTCATGATGAAAAATGCTATCCACTTCCAGAGGAAGAACTAATGGAGTCTGAATACAGATCAAAGCATGCTATTTTTCACTTTATTTATTTTTTTGTGTTTTTGTTTTCTTTCATAACACAATCAATATGGAAATATTTTGCATGATGGCACATGTAAAACTGTATCAAATTGGTTGCTGTCTCAGGAAGGGAGGGAGAGATTTTGGAACTCAAAATAAAAAAAACTAGTGTTAAATTGTTTCTACTTTAAATTAGGAAAAAAATATTATTTAAAAATTGTTCTCCTTGTTCAGCTCACTTCACTGTGCATCAGGCATACAAGTCTTCACAAGTTTTTCCTGAGACTGTCTCTTTCATTATTTCTTACAGCACAGTAATATTCTATTAGTTTTCTAAACCATTATTTGTTTAGTCACTTCCCAATTGATGGGGAACTTATCTTTTAATAGGGTAAGATAACATACACACTAGGAAATGGTAGCAAGGGAGAGGTGTTTTGATTTGGAAAGTTATAGGGATGGTAAATTAAGTCATTTGGGAATAAACTGGCACAATCTTTCCAGGGATCATAGGAGGCTTGATTTGATTGTAGTTTAAGAAGAGGAAAATGGAGGGAGAGAGTAAGAGGGTATGCAGTAAGACAGATGTTAAGAAGGCCAAAGAGTAAGATGAAACATTGCTGATATCTTCTAGGTAGTTGATCACTGGAGGCTCTTACCAAACAGTACATCAGGGTCTTAGGGTGAAAGTTCCAGAGGTGAAAGGGTTAAACTCTTCCAAGCATGAGAAAGAGATTTTACTTGGTAAGAGGATGCAACATTTCTCTGTTCGGTAGGATGCTGAGAAAACTGGTTGGATGTCACCCATTTGGCCAAAGATGGGGCGTCTTGGGTTTTCTTGTAGGTTTAGAAGCACTTAGGCAACTAGGTGGATCAAAGGCTAAGTCAGAAGTACCTGAGTTCAAATTCAGCCTCAAATACTCACTAGTCTCTTGGTTCTTGGCAAGTCCCTTATCCTCTGCCTCAGTTTCTTCAGCTGTAATATGGGGATGATAATAGCACCTACCTCCCAGGATTATTGTGAGATCGAATGAGATAATTTTTATAAAGCACTAAGGTGCTTAATAAATGCTTATTTAATTCCTTTTAGTTCTGGTTTACTCTGCTTCTAATGCTTGAAGGGCTGCTGTGAATATCATAGAATGAAAGTGATGGTGATTTGAAAAAGTTGAACAGCTATACAAAATGGAAGGGGTCTTCATCGGATAGATTTCTGAGGAGAAAAGAGGCAAGCACTGGGGTCTATAGAGATGGAATGCTTCTCACTAAGTAAATGGTTGAATAGAAGGCTGTATTTGGAGTAAGGAAGATTTGGATTAAATGCCCATCTTGTGACCAGAGTCAAGTCAATAGTGCTTTCTGAGCCTTAGTCTTTCCATCTACAAAATAAGGAGAATAATACTGCAGGTCCTTGATTACTGTGAGGATCAAATGAGAAATTATGTACAAATGAACTTGGTGAAATTTTAAGGATAATATAAATGTTAGACATGTCAGTAAATGTCATTTATTAGTCCATTGGAATTAACACCATGGATGAGTTACCAAGTGCCTCTATTTGGAGAGATGGGGTGAAAAGTGAGAAAATAACAAATAGGGAGAGAGCCAAAGCTATAAATAATCAGGGGACCAAATGATGCAAACTGAGGTCCAGAGCATGGAGGGAGAGGTGATCAAATTTAGCTATGTTTAACTGGGAAGACAATCCTGAAGAGGGTGGCTTTGAATGAGGGGAGAGAAGTTGATTACATGATTTATGAATGTCTTTGCTGTATACAAACCCCCTCTAGAGAGTAAGCTTCTTAAGAGCAAAGATTACTTTTTTTTTTACTTCATATCCCCCAGTATAGGCACACAGTAGTGCTCCTAAGAAATGTTTGTGGAATTGAATTGAAATAGCGTAGGGGGTAAGCACTAAATTCTGACCATGTGGGTATTGAGTAAATCATTATTGAATTGAAGGCATAAGGATGAAATGTGGGGAAGGGATAAAGCTCTTCTGATTTCTTCAGTCTCCTGTACCAAGAAGAGTAAAGAGAGTTGAGGAGACAGTTGGCACATATGTGGCATACTGTGGTCAGGTCTGGACAACTTATTTGGAGAGACATCCATATATGTTGACATGGAAGTGGTCAGGATAGAGGAGGGATCTTGAACCCATGACATGGGAAGATCAGGAGAAATAACTAAGGGTATTTAGCCTAAGAAGCCTTGCACACACATAGAAGGTGTGAATGTTCATTGTCTTCAAACATCTGGAAGGCTGACATGGGGAGGAAGGTGGGTCCCAAAGTTAGGAGTAGGATCAATGGGTTATTGTTCAATTGTTTCAGCCATGACCAGCTCTTCATGACCCTTTTTGGAGTTTTCTCAGAGAAAATTCCAGAGTTGTTTGCCTTTTCCTTCTTGAGCTCATTTTACAGATGAGGAATTGAGGCAAACAGGTTTAAACGACTTATAGATTATAGAAAAGAAGATTTCATCTCAAGGTAGTGAGCTTCATAACAATTGACGTGTCATGTTTTGGTCTGATTTATAATCAATCATAAGCAGTTATTAACTGCCCATTATATACCAGGAAGTGTGTTAGACACTGAGGATACAAAGGCAAAAGAAACTTCCCTGTGGGGGAAGCAAACTACACATATATGTGTAGATACAAAACACACACACACAGCAGATACAAGGTAATCTTGAAAGGAAGCCTAGAATCTGCGTAAGAGGGAAAACCAGGTAAAGCCTCCTGTGGCTTGAGCTCAGACTTGAATGGTACCAGGGATTTTAGGAGGCAGAAATAAGGGAAGGGGGGTAGGGGAAAAGGGGTACCAAATGCAAAAGCTCAGAGATAGAAGATGGAGTGTCATGTCTGAGGAACCATAAATGGGACAGTTTGACTGGGAGGTGATGAAGAGGGATAATGCAAAATGAAAGAGGTAGTATACTGCTGTAAACTCGAATAATGCTTCCCAGCCCTCCATTCACTTTGTCATATAGGGTCCTCAGGGCATGAGTGTTTACTTCTTAAACTCTCAGAGTATAAGTTATCTCTGAGGAAATATAGTGGAAAATATTTTTTAGTTCTGTAGTTCATGAACCCCCATTGATGTGTTTCCTTCCATGGTTGGCAGTTGATAAAGTCAGACTTTATTAGCATTTAGAAAGAAGCATTTACTAAAGTGGTGTAGTAAGAGAAGTTAGCACAAAGCCACACCTTGCTAAAAGTCTGAAATGCACTTTAGGGGAAAGTGGGCTCAAATGTAGAAGGCAGGCAAGGGGTAACTCGCATTGCTAGCATTCTAAAAGTCCTTTTTGTCTCTTTCATGGAGTGCTTAAAGAAGTACCTCTTAGGTGTTGTGTAGCATCTTTGCTATTGTCTTTGTGAAGTTTTGACTTTGTCACATTGTTTGTTCTCAGCTTCCAATGAAGCCACTGGAAGCTGAGAATAGATTCACCTGAATGTGATTAGGAAAGGCAGTTATCTTTATCTGTGAAAGCTACTCTACAGATAGTGCTAGGACTATGACATTAAAGAAAACATCCAAATTCTCCAAATCCTGTGAAGTTCACCACATCTTTATCCAGTCGAGGTGAAGCGGGAAGATTGTAGGAGTCCAAGACCAAGATCTCTTCTGATCCAAGTGACTCCTTCCCAGTTCCTTCCCCAATTGGAACAGACTTTCTGTCAACATTATTCCAACTTAACCAATAGTTTTGCATTTTCTCCCAATGTTTTAACTTTGTTTTTATTATTTCTTTATGTCTCATGAATGTCTAATGGTATTATTAGCTTTTATTTGGCCAATTCTAATTTCTAAGGAGTTATTTTCTTCAATAATGTTGTTAATTCTCTTTTCACAACTTCCTTGTGTAACTCTCATCCTCTCCCCATTTTCCTTCTTCCACTTTCATTTAGTCTTTGAAATTTTTGCTCATTTCTTTTTTGTTTTCTATTAGTTTTTTCACTTTATTTTTATAGAAAGTATTTTATTTTTCCAATTATATGTAAATATAGTGTTAACATTCATTTCTATAAGATTTTGAGTTCTCCCTCTCTACCTTCCCTCTCCCTCCCCAAGACAGTAATCAATCTGATATAGATTATGCATATGCAAATCATGGAAACATGTTTCCATATTAGTCATATTTCAAAAGAAGAAACAGAGCAAAAGGGAAAAGCCACAACTCCCCTTCCCCCAAAAGTGAAAATAATATGCTTCCATTAGACTCCAGTTCTTCCTTTGGATGTGTATAGCATTTTTCATCATGAGTCTTGGAATTGTTTTGGATCGTTGTATTGCTGAGAAGAGCTAAGTCAATCATAGCTGATCATCACAGAGTGTTAGTTATTATTGTCAACCAGAGCAGAATTGACCTCTTACCTGTAAATGGCCAGAGACAAACAAAGCAGGTCAGAGGCAAGTGTGTCAGAAATCAAACAGAAATTTAATTAATTAATTTCGAAATGAAGAAAATGAAGAAGTTCTTCCTCCTGAGAAGGAGGGCTTAATATGCTGGGGGAAAAAATCAGGGCTTATATACATGAAAGGGCCTGGACAAGAACACAATCATCCTTAGGTCTTAAATAAGCAGTTCCCAGGTCCCATGGCTGACACTTCTTGGGCTTGGGTCCTGTGGGATAAGTCTCTCAAGTCTTAAGGGTCACTGAGCCTTGTGATCATTCAGAGGTGTACAGGATCAGAGTTAGCATGGTGGGAACAGGAGTGCAGTACCTTGTTCAGTTCACTTGGCAGTTACATTAGCGCATGGATTGTGAGCATGTCAAGAGATGTGATGGATGGTTTTAGGCTGCAATTTCTGGTTCTCAGGTCTCTGGAAAATCTGGAGCTCTATGGAGCTCCAACAAACCTAAATAATTATTGATTAATATGAAAATCATAGATCCCTCGGTGAACACTTGGTGGTCAAAGTAATACCAATTCCAATACACTTTGGCAGAGGGTGAGATTATCCAGAGTGCAAAGGATTGTTGTTATGTTGTTATGTCAAGCTCAGGGCACAGACTACTTACTGGGCCTTGCCTTTGGGAAACAAATATCTTGATACTGTGTATAGTATTCTCCTGGTTCTACTCACTTCACTCAACATCAATTCATGTAAATCTTTCCAGGTTTTTATGAAATCCACTTGCTCATCATTTCTTTTCTTTTTTTTAAGGTTTATACATTGACATTTATTATTTAAGTTCAAGAACAAGTTATGAGGGGGGTGGAATGGAGCCCTTGGGGAGAGGAGAAGAAAGGAGGAGACAGGGAGATGAAAGCCCTTCATCTGTGCTTCTCTCGATGTGGTTGATCCTGATTTCTGAGCCTTGGTCCCGGGCACACAATGAAGCACATGATAAGATGAGGTTCCATGGGGTACATCTTTAGGAAAACATTGGGGGTGGCCAGAGTTACACATCAAGCCAGAAGTGGGGGCAGGTATTCTCCTTGGATCAGCAGCACCGCTTCCTTTTAGAAACTGAAGAATAGTGATAAATTCCATCCCACTTATTTCAGCTCTTATAAAACATTCTTGTAGTGTCTTTGTACTAAAGAAGTCTTTCATCGCCTTTTTAACTTCTTGTTCTTTGCTTCTAGTTTCTTTGAATATGCGTCCAACTTGTAAGCTGCCTGCTCAAGAGCTGCAACTTGCTCCTCAATTAAAGTAATTTGATCCAGGTGAGGCTGAAGGGGCTGAATATTTCTGGTTTAAGTCCTTAGGTTTCTACTTATGTTTACTGCAATATCTTTCATTTCTAGATACTTCAAGCTAGTCACTTTGTTCATTTTCCCAGAAGTTTAGTCTTCACTGGTGGATGTCAGCTTGCCCATCAGGTACGTGGCCATTTTGGAGAATGTGCCCTGGCACAGCTCCATGATGTCCACCTCAGCAGTCTCCCTGGCATCCTTGGTCATCTCCACCATGGCATCATCTAGGCTGAGGAAGGAGAAAAAATGGAGGGAAGGGTGGGGATGAGGGAGGAGGAGGAAGGGAGGGAGAAGGAAGAGGAGAGGGAAGGGTCTCATGATCTCTTATATCACAATAGTATTCCATTACATTCACATACCACAACTTGTTCAGCCATTCCCCAACTGATAGGCATTCCCTCAATTTCCAGATCTTTGCCATCACAAAAAGAACTGCTATAAATATTTTTGCACATGTGGTTCCCTTTCCCTTTTTTGTGATCTCTTTGGGCTGTAGACCTAGTAGCAGTCTTGCTGGATCAAAGAGTATATACAATTTGACTGCCTTTTGGCCATAGTTCTAAATTGCTCACCAGCATGGGTGGATCAGTTCACAACTCCACTAACAATGCATTGATGTCCCAATTTTCCCTTTCTGTACTATTAACCAATTTGATAGGTGTGAGATGATATCTCAGAATTGTTTTAATTGCATTAATAGCAAATTAGAGTATTTTTATATGACTATATATAGCTTTAATTTCTTCATCTGAAAACTGCCTGTTCATATCTTTTGACCATTAATTGGAGAAGGACTTGTATTCTTATATATTTGACTCATTATCTATATATTTGAGAAATGAGATCTTTATCAGAAACATTTGCTATAAAAATTGTTTTCCACCTTTCTATTTTCCTTCTAATCTTGGTTGTGTTGGTTTTGTTTGTGTAAAACCTTTTTTTATTTAGTGTAATCAAAATTATCTATATTGTCTTTCATAATGTTCTTTGTCTCTTCCCATAACTTGTTCCCATCTCCATAGATCTGAGAGGTGAACTATTCATTGCTTTCCTAATTTGCTTATGGTATCACCCTTTATGTCTAAATCATGTACTCATTTTGACCTTATCTTGGTATATGATGTGAGATGTTGGTCTATGCCTAGTTTCTGCCATACTATTTTCCAGTTTTCCCAGAATTTTTTGTCAGTTAGTGAATTCTTATCCCAGAAGCTGGAGTCTTTGGGTTTCTCAAACAGTAGATTACTGTAGTCATTTACTACTTCATTAGGCACACTAATCTATTCCACTGATCCAACACTATTTGCTAGCCAGTATAAATAGCTTTGAGGACTGCTGCTTTATAATGTAGTTTTAACTCTGTTATGCCTAGGTCACTTTCCTTTGCATTTATTTTCATTGATTCCTTTTATATTCTTGACCTTTTGCTCTTCCAGGTTAATTTTGCTATTATTTTTCTAGTTCTATGAAGTAATTTTTGGCAAGGCACTGAATAAGTAAATTAATTTAGGTAGAATTGTCATTTTTATATTAGCTCGGCCTACCCATGAACAATTGATATTTTTCCAGTTGTTTAGATCTGGCTTTATTTGTGTGAAAAGTGCTTTGTAACTGTGTCCATGTCATTTCCGGATTTGTCTTGGCAAGTAAACTCCCAAATATGGTCTACAGTTATTTTAAATGGAATTTTTCTATCTCTTGCTGCTGGACTTTGTTTGGTAATATATAGGAAATGCTGATGATTTATTTGGGTTCATTTTATATCCTGCAGCTTTGCTAAAGTTGTTAATTATTTCAAGAAGTTTTTTAGTTGATTCTCTAGGATTCTGTAAGTATATCATCATATTGTCTGCAAAAAGTGATACTTTTGTCCCTCATTGCCTATTATAATTCTTTCAATTTTTCTTCTCTTATTGCTAAAGTTAAAATTTCTAGTACAATATTGAATAATACTGGTGACACTGGGCTTTCTTGTTTCACCCCTGATGTTATTAGGAAGGCTTCTGGTTTATCCCCATTACACATAATGCTTGCTGATGGTTTTAGATAGATAGTATTTATCACTTTAAGGAAAGCTCCATTTATTCCTATGCTCTTTAGTGTTTTTAATGGAAATGGGTGCTGAATTTTGTTAAAAGCTTCTTCTGCATCTATTGATAAGATCATATGATTTCTGTTGGTTTTGTTATTGATATGGTCAATTATGCTAGTTGTTTTCCTAATATTGAACCAGCACTGCATTCCTGATATAAATCCCACAGAGTCATACTGTATTATCCCGGTGATAAATTGCTGAAATCTCTTTGCTAATATATTATTTAAAATCTTTGCATCAATACTCATCAGGGAAATTGGTCTATAGTATTTTTTCTCTACTTTTGCTCTTTCTATTTTAGATATCAGCACCATATTTGTGTCATAAAAGGAATTTGGTAGGATTCTTTCACCTATTTTTCCAAATAATTTATATAGTATTGGAATTAATTGTTCTTTAAATGTTTGGTAGAATTCACTTGTAAATCCATCTGGCTCTGTTGATTTTTAACCTGATGGTTTATTCAACTTCTTTTTACTAAAATGGAGCTATTTAAGTATTTTATTTTTCTTCTGTTAATCTGGCCATTTTGGGGGTAAATATTCATCCATTTCACTTGGATTGTCAGATTCATTGGCATACAGTTGGGCAAAATAGCTCCTAATTATTGCCTTAATTTCTTCTTCATTGATGGTGAATTCACTCTTTTCATTTTCGATACTGGTAATTTAGTTTTTTTCTTTCTTTTTTAAAAATCAAATTAACCAAAGGTTTATCTATTTTATTGCTTTTCATAAACCAACTCTTAGTTTTATTTATTTGTTCAATAATCATCTTACTTTCAATATTTAATCTCTCCTTTGAGTCCCACAATTTCTAATTTGATGTTTAATTAGGGATTTTTAATTTGCTCTTTCTCTAGTTTTTAAAATTACAGGCCCAATTCTTTGATGTGCTCTTTCTCTATTTTATTCATGCAAACATTAAAAAATATAAAATTTCCCTTAAGTACTGTTTTGGCTGCATTCCATAAATTTTGGTATGTTGTCTCATTATTGTCATTCTTTCTGATGAAATTATTGTTTGTTTCTATGATTTGTTATTTGACCAACTCCTTCTTTAGAGTTATATACACACACACACACACACACACATATATATATACATACACACACGTACAGTATTATTTTATTAGATTATTTAGCTTCCAATTGATTTTAATCTATAATCGCCTTTTATTACATATAATTTTTATTGCATAATGGTCTGAAAAGGATGCATTTAATATTTCTGTCTTTCTGCATTTGATTGTGAGGTTTTCATGCCCTAATACATGACCAGTTTTTGTGTATATGCCATGTACCATTAAGGGAAAAGGAAAATACTCTTTTCTATCTCTATTCAATTTTCTCCTGAGGTGCATCATATCTAACTTTTAAAAAATTCTATTCACCTTTTAAATTTCTTTCTTGTTTATTTTGTGGTTAGATTTATCTGGTTCTGAGATGGGGAGGTTGAGGACCCTCAGTAGTATAGTTTTGCTGTTTATTTCTTCCTGCAACTCACTTAACTTCTCCTCTAAGAATTTGGATACTATACCACTTGGTATTTAAGTTCAATATTGATATTACTTCTTGGCCTATGGTACCTTTTAGAAAGATGCAGCTTCTTTCCTTTTCTCTTTTAATTACTTCTACTTTTGCTTTTGCTTTGTCTGAAATCAGGATTGCTACCCCTTCTTAATTTTTATTTCAGCTGAAGCATAACATATTTTGCTTCAGCCTTTTACTTTTGCTCTGTGTGTGTCCTGCTTCAAATGTGTTTCTTCTAAACAATACATTGTAGGATTTTTAATCCACTATGCTATCTGCTTCTGTTTTACAGGAAATTCATCACATTCACATTTACAGTTATGACTACTGTGTATTTCCTTCCATCCTATTTTCTCTTTGTGTTTATGCTTTTCTCTCTCTCTTCTCACCCTTTCACTCTCACTAGTGCTTTGCTTTTGACCATAACTTCCCTGAATCTGTTCTCCCTTCTATCAGCCTCCTCCCCTTTTTTTCCCTTCCCCTCCTACTTCCCTATAGGAAAAGATAAATTTTTTTACCCAACTGAGTGTGTATGTTATTCCCTCTTTGAGCCAAATCCAATAAGAGTAAGGTTCAAACAATTTTCACTGCCTCCCTTCATTCCCTCTACTGTAATAGGCCTTTCATGCATCTTCATATGATATAATTTACCCTATTTGCCTCCCCCTTTCTTCTTCTCCCAGTAAAATTCTTTTCACCCCTTAATTTTTTGATCATCACAAGTCTACTTATATCTACACCCTCTGTCTAAATATACTCCTTCTAACTGACCTTCTAATTTGACATAATAGAGATATAGTTCTTAAGAGTTACAATTCTTATTTTCCCATGTGGAATATAAACAGTTCAATCTTATTGAATGCCATGTTTTTTTCCTTTCCTGTTTATCTTTTTATGCTTTTCTTGAGTCCTGTATTTGAAGATCAAATTTTCTGTTCAGCTCTGATCTTTTTTCATCAGGAAATTTTGATCTTTCCTCTGAAAGATAATGCTCAGTTTTTCTGGAGAGTTGATTCTGAGTTGTAATCCAAGCTCCTTAGTCTCCCAGAATATCTTATTCCAAGCCCTCCAACCCTTTAATCTAGAAGCTGCTAAATCCTGTGTAATCTTAACTGTGATTCCTTGACATTTGAATTGTTTCTTTCTGACTGCTTGTGGTATTTTTTTCCTTGAGCTGATAGTTCTGGAATTTGGCTACAATATTCCTTGGAGTTTTCATTTTGAGATTTCTTTTAGGATGTTGGTGGATTCTTTCAATGACTATTTTACCATCTGTTACTAGGATATCAGTGCAGCTTTCTTTGATAATTTCTTGAAAGATGATATGCAAGACCTTTTTTTGATTAGGGCTTTCAGGTAGTCCAGGTAGTCCTAATATAAGTCCAGACCTTCTTATATGAGGTCTCCTCTATCTATTTTCCAGGTCAGTTGTTTTTCCAATGAGCATTTTACATTTTCTTTTATTTTTTTCATTCTTCTGATTTTGGTTGACTGATTCTTGTTGTCTCATAAGTCATTAGCTTCCACTTATCTAATTCTAATTTTTTACATAAATTTATTTATTTTCGGTTTTCAACATTCACTTCCACAAAATTTTGAATTTCAAAATTTCTCCCCTTCTCCTCCCTTCCCCCCACCCTTTCCTCCAATGTTCCCTCCTTTCTATCACTGTCCCCCTTATCCCCTTCCTTCCTATTTTCCTGTAGAGTAAGAGAGATTTCTATACCCCATTGCTTATGAATCTTACTTCCTAGTTGCTTATAAAAACAACCTCTAGCATTCATTTTTAAAGTTTTGAGTTCCACATTCTCTTCCTTCCCCCATCACCACCCACCCTTATTGAGAAGGCAAGCAATTTGATAAAGGTTATTTATACATGCATGGTCATGCAAAACGCTACCATAACAGTGATGTTGTGAAAGAATAACTCTATTTCTAGCTATCCTTTTTGGCCCTCAATTTACTCAATACTCTCCTTTGACCTATCCTTTTACCAATATGTTTGCTTCTGATTGACCCTTCCCCCAATCTGTCATCCCTTCTATTATCCCCCCTCTCTTACCTTCTTCCCCCCTGATTTCCTGTCGGGTAAGATAAACCTTCATATCCAATTAAAGTGTATATGTTATTCCCTCCTGAAACCAAATCTGATGAAAGGAAGGCTCATTTATTCCCTCTCACCTTCTCTTCTTCACTTCCATTGTAAAAGCTTTTTCTTGCCTCTTTTATGTGAGATGATTTACTACATCCTACCTTTCCCTTTCTCTCTCTCTCTTAGTATGTTCCTACCAACCCTTAATTTTCTTTTTTAGATATCATCCCTTCATATTCAGTTCACCCTGTGCATCTCTCTCTCTCTCTCTCTCTCTCTCTCTCTCTCTCTCTGCATGCATACACACACACATGCACACACAACACACATATACATATATATGTATATACATATACATATATATATTCCCTCTAACTACCCTAATACTGAAAAAGGTCTCATGAGTTAAAAGTATCATTTTTCCATGTAGGAATGTAAACAGTTCAACTTTAATAAGTCCCTTATGGTTTGTCTTTCCTGTTTACCTTTTCATGCTTCTCTTTATTCTTATATTTGAAAGTCAAATTTTCTATTCAGCTCTGATCTTTTCAACAAGAATGCTTAGAAGTCCTCTATTTCATTGAAGTTCCATTTTCCTCCTGAACTACTATACTCAGTTTTGCTTGGTGGGTGATTCTTGCTTTTAATCCTAGCTCATTTGACCTCTGAAATATCATATTCCAAGCCCTTCGATCTTTTAGTGTAGAAACTGCTAAGTCTAGCCTCTTTTTTGGTCATGGCTTTCAGGTAGCCCAATAATTTTAAAATTATCTCTCCTGGGTCCATTTTTCAGGTTAGTTGTTTTTCCAAAGAGATACTTCACACTGTCTTCTATTTTTTCATTCTTTTGGTTTATTTTATGATTTCTTGATTTCTCATAAAATCACAATTTGCTCCATTCTAATTTTTAAAGAATTACTTTCTTCAGTGAGCTTTTGGACCTCTTTTTCCATTTGACTCATTCTGCTTTTTAAGGCATTCTTCTCTCTCATTGGCTTTTTGGACTTCTTTTTTCATTTGGTTTGGTCTAATTTTAAAGGTGTTATTTTCCTCAGAATTTTTTTTGGGTTTCCTTTAGCAAGCTGTTGACTCATTTTTCATGATTGTCTTGCATCACTCTCATTTCTCTTCCCAACTTTTCCTCTACTTCTCTTACTTGATTTTCAAAATACTTTTTGAGCTTTTCCATTTCCTGATTCCATGTCCAATTCATATTTTTCTTAGAGGTTGAACTGCTGGTTCTCCTTTGGTCTTGGTCTTCGGGCCTAAATATTCCACTTCAGGGTAATGTGTGGGGCTGGAGGTTAGAACTGAGTCTTCACTCTTCTTGTGGTTTCAGAGTCACACAGCTAACTTTTTGGAAACTGTTTATTGCTTCAATACACATCACAGGCCCCTCTTTGGTGAAAGCTCTCTGCCTTGTGACACAGAACTAGGAAATAAGTGACAAAACTGCCAGCTTTCACCCACTCCTGCTCTTCCTGTTGGTTCAGGAGTGCCCTGGAATCTCTCTCCGCCCCTGTGCTTCCTGCCCTGGTGTTTGGTCTTAGTTCTTCACTGTCATTTGGGGCTAGAATGCTCTCTCCTACTGCACTCTATTCCTGGCCAGCCTCCACCTTCAGGTCCAATGACTTCTCTGTCTATCTTCTCAAGTTTCCCTGAGCTGGAAAATTACTTAAAGTGACCTTTTCTTGGTTTTCCTGATCAGAATTTGGTTTGGTGAGTTTTCTAGGTTGTCAAGGAGGAGGTAGGCTGCGTGAGTTGGTCAAAAATACTGACTTTCACTCCATCATCTTGACTTCATCTCTCTCCTTCATTCAAGAGTTTTCAGTGACTTTTCATATTTAGACTAAAGTTTGATTGGCCTCAGACGTGTTTTCACTTGTTAAAGGTAAAGCATAGCATCTTATTACTTACTTTAAGTGGGATGTGGAAATTGTTTAAGTTTGTTGTTTTTCTTGTTGTTCAGTCATTCAATCTTGTCTTACTCTTTGTGATCCCCTAGACCATAGCATTCCATCCCCTTCTAGCTTTCTCTACCTCCTGAAGTCTGTCCAAGCACGTGGTTGGTGTTTCCATGATGCTATCTATCCATCTCATCCTCTGCCATCTGCTCCTTTTGCCTTCAATTTTTTTCCCCACATAGTTTCATACATGATCTCTTGAAATAGCATTCTGAATAACCAGGCTTCTATAAAACTCACTGGAATTCAAATGGAACTACTCGACAGCTCTCACTGATTGGCCAGTAATAGGTCCCAGCCCAAGCCTCACTTGGTTATTGTTTGGGTTTTAATGACTCTGAGTGATTGCAAATAGCAATTGTTTCTGTTCTGGCCAGAAACCCTGAGGGTCTTCCCCTCTTATATTGAGTTTTATTTGAGTAGGAAAACTAAGCCATCATTTCTTACCTAGCCTTAAATCACTGAATCTCTGAATGAGTTTTGCCTCAGACAAACTGAGACCTGGGATAGACCTTAGCTTATAAAGGTCAAGGTCTGCCCACTGCATTTGGGGTCATCTCCAGTTGTCCTGACCTATGTCTTGCCACTTGACTCAGATGACCCTGAAGGAGAAAATGAGACTGAAGATTTTACACTGCCCTGCCTCACCTAAAACCAATTCACTTACAAGTCAAGACATCACCCTCCTGATGACCCTCTTCAAGAAGGAAAGATGAACAACAGAAACAGAAACGACAATCTTTCCCAAGTGTATGGTCTTTTCCATTGAGTTTTGTCTTCTCACAATGTGGTCAAGGTATTTAAGCTTCAGCATCAGAATTTGTCCTTCCAATGAATCATCTGAATTAATTTCTTTAAGTATTGATTACTTTGGTCTCCTTGCTGTCTAAAGGACTCTCAAAAATCTCCAGTACCACAATTTAAAAGCATTGATTCTGCCACACTTAGCTTTCCTTATAGTCCAACTCTCACAGTCAGACGTTGCTACTGGAAAAATCATAGCTTAGACTACATGGGTCTTTGTCAGCAAGAGGAGGTCTCTACTTTTTAGTATGCTTTCCAGATTTGCTATAGCTTTCCTTCCAAGAAGCAAATATCTTTTAATTTCATGGCTGCAGTCGCCATCTGCAGTGATCTTTGAGCCTAAGAATATAAAATTGTTCACTCCTTCCATTTCTCCCCCCTCTAATTGCCAGGAAGTTATGGGACCACTTGCCAAGATGTTAGCATTTTTGGATGTTAAGCTTCAAGCCAGTTTTTTCACTCTCATTAAGAGGATTCTTCACTTTCTGCCGTCAGAATGACATTGTCTCTACATATCTGAGATTGTTGATATTTCTCCCAGCAGCCTTAATTTCGGTTTTTGACTCATTCAGCACAGCATTTTGAATGATGTACTCTGCATATAAGTTAAATAAAGAAGGTGGTAATGTAAAGCCTTGTTATATTCCTTTTCCTGTCTTAAACCAATCAGTTGTTGAATTTTGTTCTAGTTGTTGCTTCTTGGCCTGCACACAGGCTCCTCAGAAGATAAGTAAGGTGATCTGATACTCTCATCTCTTTGAGGATTAGCTATATTTTGTTGTGATCCACTAAGTCAAAGGCTTTAGTGTAGTCAATGAAGCAGAAATAAATGCTTTTCTGGAACTCCATTGCTTTCTCCAATGCCAGTAAAATGTTGACAATTTGATCTCTAGTTCTCTGCCTCTTCAGAAATCAACTTGCTTTTCTGGTAATTCTGGGTTCACATATTACTGAAGCCTCATTAGCTGAATCATTAGCCTAACCTTGCTGGCATGTGAAATGAGAGCAATTGTTTCATAATTTGAACATTCTTTGGCATTACCCTTCCTTAGGATTGGGACATAAACTGATCTTTTCCAAACCAGTGGCCCCTGCTGAGTTTTCCAAATTTGTTGGCACATGGGATGCAGTACTTCAATAGTATCATCTTTTAGGGTTTTAAATAGCTCAGTTGGAGTTTTGTCACCTCCATTAGCCCCTTGTTAGCACTGCTTCCTAAGGTCCATTTGGCTTTATTCTCCAGAATATCTGGCTCTAGATTAGTAACCACACAATCATGGTTCTTAGTGGTGTTAAGATTTTTTTTAATAGTTCTGTATATTCTTGTCACCTCTTCTTAATCTTTTCTGCTTTTGTTAAGCTCCTACCATATTTGTCTATTATCACGGCCATTTTTTTCAAGAAATGTTCCCTTGATGTCTCTAATTTTCTTGAAGAGATCTTGTCTTTCCTATAATTTTCTTCTATTTCTTTGCATTCTAACCTCAAGTGATCATTGAAGAAAATCTTATCTTTCCTTGTTATTGTCTGAAATTCTGCATTGCTGGGTATATTTTTCCTTTTCTCCTTCACCTTTTATTCTCCTTCTTTCCTCAGCTATTTGAAAATCTCATCAGACAACCATTTTGTTTTTCTATGCTCTTTTTCTTTGGAATGTTTTTCTGTTGTTGCCTCCTGTACAGTATTGCAAACCTCTGTCCATAGTTCTTCAGATACTCTATCTACCATATCTTATCCCCTAAATCTATTCATCATCACTCCCATTTCATATTCAGAAGGATTATTATTTAGGTTATACCTATATAGTATAATGGTTTTCCCTACTTACTTTTAATTTAATCTGAATTTTGCTACAAGAAACTCATGATCTGAGGCACAGTCAGCTCTAGGTCTTGATTTAACCGATTGTATAGAGCTTCTCCACTTTTGGCTGAAAAGAATATAATTAATCTGATGTCAATATTAAACATCAGGTGATCTCCATGTGTAGAGGGACCTTTTGGGTCATTAAGAAAGAATCCTGTGACCAGTGAGTTGTCTTGATAAAATGCCATTAGTCTTTGCCCTGCTTCATTTTGTAGCTCAAAGTCAAAATTCCCTGTTATTCCAATTATCTTTTGCTTTTCTGCTTTACTATTCCAATCTCTTAAGATGAATGGATTTTTCTCCCCCCCCATTATTTCTAGATGATATTGTAGGTCTTCATAGAACTGATCATCTTTGCTGTCTTGAGCATCAGTGGTTGGAGTATAGACTTGTATTACTGTGATGTTGAATGGTTTGCCTTGGATTTGAACAGATATCATTCTGCCATTTTGGGGGTTATACCCCAGTACTATTTTTCTCACCCTTTTATGGATCATGAGGGTTATTCCATTTCTTCTAAAGGAGTCTTGCCCATAGTAATATATGTAATGATCACCTGAATGATATTCACCCATTCCCAACTATTTAAGTTCACTGATACCCAAGATGTTAAAGTTTATTTTCTTCATTTCCTGCTTGATCACATCCAGCTTCCCTTGGTTCACAGATCTTTTTTCCAGGTGCTATAATAATCTTTATAACATCTGTCTTTCCTTTCATCCCTGGACATCTGCAGATGTTCTTCCTTTTAGCTTTGGTCCAGCCACTTCATTAGTAATAAAGCTACTGGTAGATGTCCTCTGCTCTTCCCCAGTAGTGTGTTGGACACCTTTGGACCTGAGGGACTCATGGTGTGGTGTCATATCTTTTATAGTTTTAGTATTGTCCGTGGGGTTTTCTTGGCAAAGATACTGGAGTCATTTGCCATTCCCTTCTTCAATGGATCACCTCTTGTCAGAACTTTTCACTATGACCTGTCCATCTTGGGTAACCCTGCATGGCATAGCTCATAGTTTCATTGAGGTAGGCAGGTTCTCCACTACAAGAGGGCAGTCTAACAGGAGGAGTACTCAAGTTTACCTTCATTCATACACTGAGATGTGGCAAGATTGTGAAATGATTTAATGCCAAGTAGAGTAGTTTGTATTTGATTCTAGAAACAATAGGCAGCCATTGCAGTTTAAGTGCATGTGCATATGCATGCATGCATGTATGTATGTGTGTGTGTATATGTGTGTGTGTGTAATTTAGGCAGGTGTGGATCCTGGGAAAATTAGATGTCAGAAAATTTTTTTTCTGTCATCTGAAGACAGGAAGCTGATGGGTTTAGAAATCTTATTTGTATTTCTTATTATTGTTTTAAACTGAAAGCACCCAATTCCACAGTGATTCTAGGCTCACTGGGTCAAGAACACTAGACTCTAAAGAGAGGGAAAAGAACTACTGAGTCATGTGCCAGAGTGCAGGAACAAAGCTTGTTGGAGAGGGCCTCTAATTATCAGCTGAGAAGAGATTCCCAATTGTTTCTAAGACAAGAAGAGGGAAATTAGCAGTTGGAGTGACAGGATAATTGTATAGCCAGTCTCCTACAGGGAAGGCAGTCTTGATTCTGTCAGGCCTGGTGAGAAGAGCATCTCCACATCCTTTTCTCATCTGGAAAAGTTTCTCTGATTAACTCTATATAACCTGGATTACTCTCTTCCTTTTTTTAGCATAACCTATGATTCCATCTCTCTACAAAGCTCCTACTGTGAAATTTCCAGTACCAATGCAGGTCAGCATCTGCTTAATAAGAGTCTTAGAGCTTCCTGGGAGCATTGAGAGGCTAAGTGACTTGCCCTGAGGGTTACACAGTATGTTGAAAAGGCAGAATTTTGAACCTAGGTCTTCTTGACTCTGAATTCAAGTGTCTACTTACTATGCCAGTCAAACATTCATCCATTAAGCATTTATTTTTTGGTGGTGTTGAGTCATTTTTCCATCATGTCTGACTGTTCATGACTAGATTTAAGGTTTTCTTTTTAAAAAAATACATAATTTATTTATTTTCAGTTCTTAACATGCAATTCCACAAGAATTTGAATTCAAAATTTTCTCCCCATCTCTCCCCACCCCCACCCCAGGACAGTATGCACCCCATCCACCCTCTCCTCTAGTCTGTCCTCCCTTCTATTACCCACCCTTCTTCCACCCTCTATTTTCCTGTAGGGCAGAACAGATTTCTATACTCCATTGCCTGTATAGGTTAATTTTCAGTTGCATGCTAAAATAATTTTTAACATTCATTCTTAAAGTTTTGAGTTCCACATTCTCTCCCTCCCTCCCCACCCACCTTCATTGAGAAAACAAGCAATTCAATATATGTCATACATGTGTAACAATGCAAAGCACTTTCATAATAGTTACGTTGTAAAAGACTAACCACATTTCCCTCTGTCCTATTCCTGCCCTTCATTTATTCCATTCTCTCCTTTGACCTCTCCTCCCACAATAGTTTTTGCTTCTGATTATTCCTTTCCTCAATTTGCTCTCCTTTCTGTTATCTTCCCTCTCCTATCCCCTTCCCCCTTGCCTTCATATAGGGTAAAATAGATTTCCATATCCAATTGAGTGTGTGTTGTTCTCTCCTTAAGCCAAATTCCATGAGAGTAAGGCTCAATTATTTCCTTTCATCTCCTCCTTCTTCCTCTCCATTGTAAAAGCTATTTCTTCTCTCTTTTATGTGAGATGATTTGCTACATTCTACCTCTCCCTTTCTCTTGCTCCTAGTACATTCCATTCAACAGTCAATTTTATTTTTTTTAGGATTGTCTCTTCATATTCAGCTCATCCTGTGCCCTCTGTCTGTATATGTATGTATGTATATATATATACACACACACATACACTCATGTACATATACACAGCAACACATATATAATATACACATGCATACATACCCATACCCACCTACAAACACACACACACACACACACACACATTCCCTCTAACTACCCTAATACTGAAAAAGGTCTCATGAGTTACAAATAACATCTTTTCATGTAGGAATATAAACAGTTCAACTTTAATGAGTTCCTTAAGGCTTCTCTTTCCTCTTTACCTTTTCATGCTTCTCTTTATTCTTGTATTTGAAAGTCAAATTTTCTACTCAGCTCTGGTCTTTTCAATAAGAATGTTTGAAAGTTCTCTATTTCATTGAATTTCCATTTTTCTCCTGAAGCATTAAACTCCATTTTGCTGGGAAGGTGATTCTTGGTTTTAATACTAACTCCTTTGACCTCTGGAATATCGTATTCCAAGCCCTTTGATCCCTTAGTGTAGAAGCTGCTAAGTCCTGTGCTATCCTGATTGTATCACCACAATGCTTGAATTGTTTCTTTCTGGCTGTTTGTAATATTTTCTCCTTGATTTGGGAACTCTGGAATTTGGCTACAATATTGCTAGGAGTTTCTCTTTTTGGATCTCTTTCAGGAGGTGATCTGTGGATTCTTTCAACATTTATTTTGCTCTCTGGTTCTAGAATATCAGGGAAGTTTTCCTCAATAATTTCATGAAAGATGATGTCTAGGCTCTTTTTTAATCATGACTTTCAGGTAGTCCCATAATTTTTAAATTGTCTCTCCTGGATCTGTTTTCCAGGTTAGCTGTTTTTCCGATGAAATATTTCACATTGTCTTCTATTTTTCATTCTTTTGGTTTTGTTTTGTAATTTCTTGGTTTCTCATAAAGTCATTAGCTTCCATCTGCTCCATTCTAATTTTTAAAGAACTTCTATTTCAGTGAACTTTTGAACCTTTTTTCCATTTGACCCATTCTGCTTTTTAAAGCATTTTTCTCCTTATTGCTTTTTGGACTTCTTTTGACATTTGGCTTAGTCTATTTTTAATGCTGTTATTTTCTTCAGCATCTTTTTGGATCTCCTTTAGCAAGCTGTTGACTCACTTTTCATGATTTTCTTGCATCGTTCTCATTTCTCTTCCCAAGTTTTCCTCTACTTCCCTTACTTGATTTTCAAAATCCTTTTTGAGCTATTCCATGGCCTGAGAGCACTGCGTCATTTTTGAAGGTTTTGGATGTCTTTTTCTGATGGTATGTGTTGTTCTTCCTCATCCAAAAGGATGGAAGAAAATAACTATTCATCAAGAAAGTAACCTTCTTTGGTCTTATTTTTTTCCCATTTGGGGACATTTTCCCAGTCAGTTACTTGACTTTTGAGTCCTTTATCAAGTGGAGGGTATACTCTAGGGACCTGTAAGTTCTAAAGGAAGAACTCCTCTCCTGGCCTGCGCTCTGGTCTGTGAGAAACCATAAGCACTCTTTTCTGCTCAGGATCTGCAAGTAGGATTTCCTCTCCAGAACCTCCACGAGTACCACCATGCCAGTACTCCTCCTCACCCCAGAACTGCCACTTAGAACTGAGATCCAGATAAGTTGCCCAGGGTCTTTAGGCCAAGGGCTCCTAAAGTGGATGCTGCTGCTGCAGTGGCTGCTGCCACTCTGGGGCCAGGGCTGAGGCCAGACCAAGCTCCCTTCTCACCCAGGTGAAAGAGCTTTCTTATTGACCTTTGAAGCTGTCTTTTGCATCTGTGGGTTGAGAAATCTGGGAGCCACAGTAGCTACCCATGATTCTGTGCCCTGAAGTCTGCTCCAGTCCTGCCACCTGGTGCAATAGACCTTTCCTCTTGACCTTTCAGGCTGTCTTAGGCTGGAAATCTCTTTCACTCTGTCATTTTGTGGCTTCTTCTGCTTTAGAATTTGTTTAGAGTCATTTTTTACAAGTATTCTATGGGCTATGGAGGTAGTTCTAAAGTCAATTTAAGGTTTTCTTAGCAAAGATATTGGAGAGGTTTGTCATTTCCTTCTCCAGTTCTTTTTACAGATGAGGAAACTGAGGCATAGAGGGTGAAGTAAATTCCCCAAAGTCACACAGCTAAGAAGTGTCTGGGGCTGAATTTGAACACAGGAAGAAGAGTCTTCCTAACTCCAGACCCACCATTATATCCATGGTGTCACTTAGCTTTCCCAAGCATTTATTAAGTATCTGTGGTATACCATGCACTGAACTAAGTACTACCTCTGTACTCCCTTCTTTTATCAACTGTCTTCCAGTCACAGCTTCTTGGATGATTTTCAAAATATGACTCAACTTCTTGGTGCTCTAATTTCTCTACATGGAAAATGGGGATGATAATATTTGCTCCATATTCATGGATATTTGTTTGCCATGTCAGAGAAGTTAGAGCAAAAAGGGACTTGAGAATTCTTTCTTCTTTTACATTCACAGACTGAAGGACACTTTTGATAGTTTTCAAAGCAGTCCTTTCTCTGTACTCTATTTCACCCTTTACCCAGGGCCTTCTCTGTAAAATTATCTTAACACTCTATATATCTTCTATGAACACAGTTATTTGCATGCTCTCTCTCCAAAAGAATTTCAACTACTTGAGGGCAGGGACTTCTTTTTTTTTGTCTTTTGTATCCCCAAAGAATGGCACAATGCCCAACACATAGTAAGTGTTTAATAAATGCTTTTTGGTGAACTGTCTAGTAGTGTGTTACCTTTCTTCATCATCCTTCTTGGGTATGACTGAAATTTCTATGGCTATAGCATGATTATGCTGATGAGAAATCATCTGGGGAGTCAGGAGCAGGAAGGAGAATCTGTGTCCCAACTTATGGAAGCAATAAGAGGTAGAGCAGTTTCTTGAGTGGATGTGGGAGAAAAAGAATTCTGAAGTTCTTTGCTCCAGTCAGTCTATCTCTTTGCTATTTTCTAAAACACACTTTGCATGGTTCATCAGAAAGACTGCTACAGATAGAGCCAGAGGAGCTGGGATTGAATCTTTGCTTTCTTATCTATTATGTGTAAGTCCCTTACCCTCTCTGGATTGAAGATTCCACCTATATAAAATGAAGGAGTTAGATTAGAAGATTCCTAAGACCTTTCCACCTCCAATCCATGATACCAAAGGACTTTATATTAGTAATAGCAAGTCACATTCATACCTCTTGGGAAGTAGATAACATAAGTGATATTATTCTCCCCTTATCTAACAAATTAGGAAATTAAGTCTCTGAAATGTTAGGTAACTTGTCCAGGGTCACAAAGCTATAAAGTGACAGTCAGGACTTGAATCTGAATCTTCTGAATGCAAGTGTAGGGCTCCAAAGGCACTTCACTTAACATACTACTATAGCTGCTCTCATTATGGGAAAGCACAGGACACAGAAGAAATAAAACTAACTCTGGACTAGAAGGATCTATGTTCAAATTCTGCCTTTGAGGTTTACCATTTGTCATTGTGATCACGTGATTTTGGACAACTCACATTATCTCCCTGGGCCTCAGTTTTCTCATCTGTATAGCAAGGGGCTCAGACTAGATGGCTGCTGAGATCTCATCCAGTTCTAAAGCTATGACTCTATGGATGGAACTCAAAACAAGCTTGAATTTGCCCAAGAGCCAGCCTCATAGTCACCTGTAGGGGGCATCACTCTCCCCTTATCTTAAATCTTCCCTCTATATACCAACTCACTAGCATGGCTACACAATGATGTAATCAACTTCCTTCTGTTCTCTTGCTGCCTCTGGCCATGGTGCTGAAATCTTTACTGGTACTTAATCATATCTTTGACTTTTGACACTTTTCCTACTAGGATATAATTTTTCACATGTTCAAGATTTGGCCTTTTAGGTGGACATGGAGCTTGAGGGCAATGGCTACATCTTAGGGCTGTTAGTATTTGTTGATATATGTGTATGTGGGTAGGCATCCTTGTAAGCTTACCTACTTTAGCCCCAGGGATATGTGCTACCTGTTATCCCCCAGGCATCTACTTTCTGGAAGCTGAGACAAGCTGAGAGCTTGATGATTGTTTCTTAGCCAAGACTAAGCTCATAAGCTGCCTGATTGTTATTCTCATATCATTTGAAGTTCAACCCATTACTGACTGTAAAGGTCCAGAGATGAAGAGGCTTAGGGAACATCTCAGAGCTGGGAAATAATAGAATAGATTTAGAGTTCTTTCCATTGCGCCATACTCAAGTGGGAAAAGAGAAGGGGAGTTCTCTCAGGGGATATTCCAGGAGAATTAGCTCCTGGGAGAGTCAGTGGCTAGGAGACAATGTGACTGACTGTAAGGCAGGTGTGGGCAGAACCTCTTGCCTTTGTAGATACACCCTGCATGTGCTGGAGTCAGCTCAAATCAGTCTGAGCATTTACATCTTGGAAATCAGCATATACTACAAATCAGGGCTTGATTTATTGTTTTGCTGATTGTCTAAACTTAAGAAGTTGATGAAGAAAATATTAACAATGCAAATGAAACTTAGAAGTGTGTTGTTCCTATATTCCCCTCTCTCTCTCTCACCCTAGAAAGCCAGTTGTTGAACATTTACTGGCACATCCCTAGATATACATTATATTTTGGTGACTGTTTTCATTCTGTTTCCATTAGAAAATGCTAAAGAGGGGGAGGCACGTGAAACACAAAGCAGAGAATCAGCAGGTCAAGCTGGATATTTAACTACATGGTGGTTAAATGTACAGAATCCTCACCTCTTCATCTTATTGCTTCAGTCTTTTTCCAGTCCCAGATAGAACCACGGGATTTAGAACTGAAAGAGGCTTTAGAGATAGTCACCTTTAACCCTTTGATCTTACAGATGAAGAAACTGGTGACTAGAAAAATGAAGTGATTTGGTCAAAGTTACAAAGATTATAAGTAGCAGACTCATTACTCACCTAGATCTTCTCATAGAAAATGGACAGAGCAGTGGATTTGGAGTTAGGAAGACATGGATTCAAAGCCAGTATTCCAACCCAGGTCTAATGCCAAATCCTATCCTTTTTCCTACTACCTGACCACTACCTGGGAGCCAGAGCTCTGGAAGTTCAGCATAGGGCTCTTTCCACTGTCTTATCTCCTGGAGGTGGAACTATCTCCATCCCAGCCCTTGCTGTTTGCTTTGCAGCATCCTGCCTCAGCCTTGCCTTTTTTTTCACTTTTTCCTTCATCTCTTTCCAACTTCTCTGTCCTTCCTCTCCTCCCTCCCTTTCTATTTTCCTTGTAGCACAAGATTAGATAGACATCATGCACTGCTGTCTGAGGATATAGCTATGACAAACTGGGTTCTGCACATTTCTCTTCCCCTTTCTCCCTCTGTACCAAGAGACTTCAGAGGGCCAGTGTGGGGGCTGAATTCTATCCTCAGAATCAATGGGCCGATTAGCAATTGCATGTCTGCAGAAGGCCGCGTGGGCCTCTGCATAGAGAAGAGAAAAATTTTTTTCTTGTGATCTGAACTTCCTTTACTTCTCATCCCTGGCACTAGATGGGTTTTTTCCTCTCTTTCTGGCGCTGTTCAAGATTCTAATTAAGCGGAAAAGGCTTTTTACTCTGTACAATTCTCCAGTTATGAATAATGATACTGGCTCATAAATGAAAATTGCTTTTCTATTTAAATTCTACATTTTTTTCTGCTTAAAAAAAGGAAGGTATGAAACTGAGGCTCTTGGGTCATTTGCAACTTATTAATTTCAAGCCGAGCTCTTAGCTAGCTTATTAACAGTAAGGGTATTACAGCTGAGCCTAATGGCTGAGATATTAATTACCTCGAAGGTTTTTATGTAGGAGAAAATGGTTTATTTCCACACCACTTGGTGGTCTGGGTGGGAAAAAATGTATTCTTCTTCTGGGAGGTCTGGGAAAAGGGAGACTCATGAATTAGCCAGGAGGGAGTAAGTGACTGCAAAACAGATTGGGAAGCAGGCAGGGTGTTATAGTAGAAAACATACTAAATGTGGAGTCAGAAAACTTGGGTTCAATTCAATTCAACAAGCATTTATTAAGTACTTACTGTATTCTAGGCATTGTGCAGGATGCTGATGATACAAAAGCAAAAATGAAACAGTCCCTACCCTCAAGGAATTTACATCATACTAGAGGAAAATGTGCAAACTGATAAGTAAATAGAAAATAAATACAGAATTAGGGGGGATACTGACAACAGAAAAAACCTCACACTGCAGCTAAGGCTTGAAGGGAGCTAAGAGTTCCAAAAGGTAGAGGTGAGGAGGGAGATCACTCCAGGTGTGAGGTAGGGGCAACCCGTGCAAAGGCATGGAGATAGGAGATGGAATGTCATATATGGCAAGTAGCAAGTAGTCTGGTTTGTCTGAAATATAGGATTATGGGGTGGGAGACTCACATGTAATCAACCTGAAAAGATAATATGGAGCCAGACTGAGAAGAGACTTAAATACCAAAATCTGTATTTTTTCCTAGAAGCAATAGAGAACCATGGAAACATCTTGAGGAGGGAAATTAGATCACTAGATCTGCACCAACAATCACATAGTTCATATTTATACAACATAGAGAGAGTCATTTCATTTATCTTGGCCTCAGTTTCCCCATATTTGCGATTATGGGGTTAGACTGGATGGTCTCTAAATTTCCTTCAAGCTCTAGCCTTCTGTGATTCTGTCTATGATGTCCTTGACAGGCCCCATCAAAAAAAAGTCAGTCCTTTAACTTTAAGGTCTGTCAGAGAGCAGAACCTCCTGGGAGGACTCATCCTTTCTGGGTTTCCTAGGTATTGACACCTGATTGTGGAGGAAAGGAATGTCTTGGAGTCATAGGTAGAGGAGGAGGAGACTGTGCTGAAGGAGATGATGGGAAGCAGGTTTGCCTGAAGTTGCCCATATCTTGGAATTGGTGTCAATGAGGAAAGCTCAGGTAGAAATGGGCTTGTTCAGGAAAGGCAGCAGTATCAGGTTGTTTCTATTGACCCCTACCCATAGCCTAGTTTGCCCCACTTCCTACTTTCATCTCCAGTGTAACACAAGCTGTCATTTGTTTCCCAAGCACTAAACACAATGCTCGGTAGCTGTTGGATTGAATGGAGTGGAATCTCTAGATGCTTGGGTCTCTTAAACTCTAAAACTTTCCTTCCAGGTTGTTCTCCCTAAGTGATCTACCTAGCTATTCCACAGGGTAACACTTTGCAAACTTTAAGCTCTAAATGTCTTTGATGATAATGATGATGATGGTGGTGGTGGTGGTGGTGATGATGGTAGACGTGATTTTATTTGTATAGAGAACTTTTGGTAAGAAATCTTCCTCCTTTGATAGAGAGGTCCAATGAGTTATTTAGGGTGATACAGTCAAGGTGATGTCAGAGGTGAAATTAGAACTTAAGACTTCCAAAGCTTTGAGCCTGGCTTTCTATCTCCCATGCTCCGCCTCCTCCTTCCCTTTCACCCCACTGCAGGCATTTTTACTATTTTCTTCTGCACTACTGCATTCCGGCATTTTACATCTTGGAATGATCTATAGAGGCCATCTAATCCACCCCTTCCCCACCACTTTTAGCACGACATCAGATTTTGCCTTAAAGATTATCTAAGCTAGAGTTCATGGAATCTCCCTTGACAAACTACTCTGCTATTTAACCCACGGGAGTTTCAGAGATTCTTTCTTAGATCTAACTCAACTCCCCGGTACTGCAGCACAAAAATCCATTCCCTAATGACTTGACCTCGATCCAATCTTTACTCTTTCCTGGTTTGCACAAACTGGCTGCTGCCAGGGAACTGGTTTTGAGGAGAAATATTGCTGCCTTTCTCCCCTTGTCTCTCTCCTCTTTCTCTCCATTGGATTGAAAATGGGAGGTCATAAATGTGGCAGGTTCATTAACTAGAAAATACATTTCAAACCATACAAATGAAATTCAACTGACTGGCAAAATAACATTTTTTATTGCTTTGTTCTTCATGGGTGAGAGGGAGAGTTTAGTCTCCTTGTTGGGATAGCACCGAAAGAGAAAGAGCCTTAACCTGGGAACCAGAAGATCAGGATATCAGTCCTGGCTCTACCATTAGCTGGTTTCATAACCAGAGACAAACCTCTTTCTCTCTCTGGATCTCAGTTCTCTTACCTGACAAATGACAGTAATGGACTGGATGACCTCCAAAGTCTCTTCCAGCCTTGACGTTCTAAGATGGTGGTGTCAAACTCAACTAGAAAGGGTGGGGGCAGGGAATGAAACAGTATATAAGCATTCCTACAGGGCATATATTAACATTAGCTATGTTCTATTGTATTTTTATCTATTTTGTTAACTATTTCCCAATTACATTTTAATCTGGTTCAGGTCACACCCTCGAGTTACAGACTGTAGGACACGTTAAACATCTCTGTTCTAATTGACCTCTCAGTCCTATAATTACATGTTCTAAAGTCCCTTCCAGCTCTGAAATTTTGTTCTATAGATCCTCCCAAATCTGACTTTCTTTTTTATTAAGGGCTCTCTTACTGTTGACATTTAAGAGCCCTCCCAGCTCTGACGTTCTCTGTTCTAAGATACCTCCCAGCTCTTGACATCCTGTGTTCTAAGGGCCCTCCTAGCACTGATCTTTTCTATTCTATGGACCCTTCTGGATAATAAATACTCATTTAGAGTCCTCCATAGTACAACTCCTGGGTCAACTGAAGTACCAGCTCTTACTATTTAGTGTGTGATCTTTGAGTACCTTCTCTCTTCTGATCCTTAGTTTCCCTATTTGTAAAATAAATGGGTCTAGTTAGACAATCTCTGACATCTCTTTCAGCGCCAGTGCCTATGATCCTGTGACTAAATAAATATACAAAGCTCAGACTAAGACCCTGGACCCATGGAAATGTCAGGCTGAGGTGAGAGGTCAGAACCACCATGAGCCCACAGCTGCTGCTGCCCGGATGCTTCTGCATGGACCCATGGAGATGTCATCAAGTCTTGTCAATAGGAATATCCATAAACATATCCTGAATGAATGAATGAACACAGATTACCATGGGGCAACCACTGTGCTGAAGTTAGGAATAAAAATATAGAAGTGAGACAATCCCTGACCTCGAATCTCTCCAGAGAAGGGAACTTGGATCTGGGGAGTCAAAGGGATGTGGGATTCATCAATGGGGCAGTTAGCTTAAATGACCTTTACAGAAGCCATAACCATATTGATTAGATTACCCTTCCTAGGGAATGAAGTGAAGAGGCAAAGCAGAGGACAAAATGGCCTGGGTGGATGGCTGGGTGGCACAGCGTGGTAGGGGTTGGTAATAAAGAATGGGCCAGATGAGTTGACACTCCATCACCAAGCAAGAAAGAGTTCAGGCCCAGGGTGGGTGATCCAAAGCTGAATGATTAGATTCTCCCAAAGACTAGTAGGGTGATCCTGAGAGCACTATGGTGGTAAGAATTGGGAAAGAGGGAACAAGTATTTATTAAGGATTTATATCTTTAGTAAGTATTTCTTTATTTCTTTTCATTTATTTATTAAATAGTTATTGAACATTTATTAAGTGTTTCGAAGCTAGATGTGCTGTGGATAGGGTGCCAAGCTTGGAGTCAGGAAGACCTGAGTTCAAATCCTGCCTCAGACGCTTACTAACTGTGTGATTCTGGACAAATCTGCCCCAGTTTCTTCATTTGTAAAATGAGGATAATAAATAGTATCTACCTCCCAGGGTTGTTGTAATTATAGAAAGAGATAATAAGTTGTAAGACACTTAGCATAATGCCTGGCATATAGTAAACACTACGTAAATATTTGTCGTTGTGTGGTTGTGTCTGACTCTTTGTAACCCCATTTGGGGTTTTCTTGGCGAAGTTACTGAAATGGTTTGTTATTTCTTTCACCAGTTCATTTTACAGATGAGGAAATTGAGGCAGCAAGACTAAGTGACTTGCCCAGGGTCACACAGCTATTAAGTGTCTGAGGTCAGATTTGAGCTTAGGACTTTCTGACTCAAGACTCAGCTCTCAATCCACTGCAGCACCACCTAGTTCTCACATAAATGTTAACTATTATTATTGTGTGCCTGCTATGTTCCAGGCACTGTGCTAAATGCGTTATTAATGTGACTTTATTTTATTCTTACAACACCCTGGTGAGATAGGTGTTATTCTCACCCTCATTTTATAATTGAGGAAACTGAAGCAGAGGGTAAGTGACCTGACCAAGGTCTCATAGCTAGTTTGAGGCTGAATTTGAACTCGGGTGTTCCTGATTCCAGGCCTAGCATTCTATCTACGATACCACCTAGCTGCCATGATTCACTGTGTGTCTTTGGGTGAGTCATTAGACATGTTTCCTCATCTGTAAAATTTCATGTAACTGCCTCAGAATGAATGGACAATTCATTATTAAGCACTTACTGTGTGCTAGTCACTATTCTAAGTGCTAAGAACACATATAGAAAAGTGAGGTAATCTTCAATTATGAATGTATCTATAGGGTAGTTGGTTGACCTGACCTTTACATGAACAGTGAGGATGCAATAGGATAAATGACAAGATGGCCTGACTGTCTGTTTGATTGGGATGTAAGCTTGATTTAGTCTACCCTAACTAGATATAATGACTGTGGTAAGTAAGCTTCTCCTCACTTATCATGAGAGAATATGTCTAAATTTAACTATCTCATGAGGCAGTGTGTTGTAGAGAAAGGGAACCAGAATTGGGGCTGGAATTTAGTATTGAATCTAGACTGTGCCGCTTGCTAGCTGTGTGACCTTGGGCAAGTCCTGTTAGGTCTTTGTGCCTCATATGTAAAATAAAGGGATTGAACCAGATATTTTATCAAGTCCCATATAAGCATTAAATAAAAATAATAAGGAAGATGATAACAATTAGCATTTATATAAAACTTTAAAGTTTGCTAAGTGCTTTTCAAATACTATCTTATTTTGTCCTCCCAGTAGCCCTGTGCAGTAGTTCTAATATTATGCACATTTTACACATGAGGAAACTGAGGCAGATCCTAACTGATGTCCAGATCTACAATGGAGTCTCTGCCAACCACCCTGTTGGGCTTCTATCCCTTGCCTGGCAAAGATCATGGTGAGGAGCTACCTAAATAGCCAGCTGATGGCCACACAAAGAAGTACTCAGGACGTCCTAGTCATACACTATTTTTCTACCTCCCGATGTTGTTACCCAAACGGATTCCCCCTTTGTCTTTTCCAAGATCATGAAGTTTGGTTCCCATCTAAAGGCAGCTAGGGGGCAGCCATAGATGAGTCTGGAGACAGGAAAATTGAGTTTCAAATCCTACCTCAGATACATACTAGCTGTGTGCTGTTATCTGTCTCAGTTTCCTCAACTCTAAAAGGGGATGGTATCAGCACCTACTTCCCAGGGTTGTTGTAAGGATCAAATGAGATAAACCTGGCACACAGAGGTTGATTAATAAATGCTTGTTCCTTCCTCTCCTCTCCTCAATGACTTAGCTGTTTGTAAAACTCAAAAGATTGATCTTCATAAACAAAAGTCAGGAAAGTGTGCCTTAACCTATGAAGGTCAGTTCCAAAAGGTAGTCACCAATGTTCTGTGAGCATTTTTCAACTGTGTCAAGCCTTCCTGGACCACTGACCCAGCATCCTAACTGGCCACTGTGCCTCTATTCCCCCTCTTCTCTAACCCACCCACGCAATGATCAAATCAATCTCCCTAAAGCATAGATCTGACCACATCACTCCCCCCTGCTTATGAAGTTCCAACGGCTCCTTATTGTCTTTAGATAATACTCACACTCATCTCGGTTGACTTGTAAAAACCCTTCACAATCGGAGCCCATCTTGCCTTTTTAGTTTTTATTGCATTTATTATTTTTTAATAGCACATTCCTTCTTCCTCATGAACTCTAATAGTACAGACAATGTGACTCATTTGTAATTTCCCATATATGACATTCCATCTCCCATACACGGCTTTTCCGTTGGAGACACCATTCCATCAGCAGGGAAGAAACACACACACACACACACACACACACACACACACACACCATTCCATCATACTGATCTCCTCACCTGATCTCTTCCTGTCTGCAGAGCAAGGAGAGAAACACCATTCTATCTGCTTCTCCCACTGTTTCCCTGCCTAAACTGATAAATGTCCTGAAAAACTCCATCCTGAGGCCAGTCTTCAGGGATGTTGATAACATAACAAAACTGATTCCTCAATCATTAACCAACTCTAACCCAGGGATGTCCTTCCCATTTCAGTGATTCTGAACCCTTAGCTGCCGTTATTCAAACCCCATTCTCTGCTCTCCCATTTTCTGCTTCTTTATTCCTATCCCCTAGAACCTCTCCCTACTACCACAATGTACTCCTCTAAAGATACCCATCCACTGTGTTCTCACGAAGGTCTGCTACATCTATAACAAACTTCTTTTCTTTTCTTTTTAGTTTATTTATTTTTATTTTTTTGGTGTTCTACAATCACTTCCTTAAAATTAAGATTTTATCCCCCCCCGCTCTCCCCACCTTTCCCCCACTACCCCCCTCCCTCCCCACGACAGCGTACAATTCTGTATAGGTTCTACATATACTTTCCTATTGAGCACATTTTCACAATAGTCATGTTATGTAGTCGAACTAAAATAAATGGAAGAAATCATATAACAAATCAAAACATAATACACTAAAACCTACACATATACAGACATGATCTGCTACATTTTGCGGATGACTTCCATATTTCTTTCTCTGAGTGTGGAAGACATTTTGTGTTAGAATACTACCATTGGGATTTTTTTTTTGGTAATTTCTTGCATTATTATGAAGTTCCCAGTCTACCAGTGGTCAAAGTGCTCTAAATCACTACTGAGTAGAGAGATGCAAATCAAAACAACTCTGAGGTACCACATCACACCTGTAAGATTGGCAAATATGACAGAACAAGAAAATGATAAATGCTGGAGAGGATGTGGGAGAGTTGGAACACTAATTCATTGTTGGTGGAGCTGTGAGCTCATCCAACCATTCTGGAGAATGGTTTGGAACTATGCCAAAAGGGCACAAAAATGTGCATACCCTTTGACCCAGTAATATTGCTACCAGGACTGTATCCCCAAGAGATCATAAAAATGGGAAAGGGTCCCACGTGTACAAAAATATTTATAGCAGCACTCTTTGTGGTAGCCAAGAACTAGAAATCAAGGGGATGCCCATCAATTGGGGAATGGTTGAATAAATTATGGTATATGAATGTAATGAAGTACTATTGTGCCATAAGAAATGATGAACAAGAAGACTTCAGGGAGGCCTGGAAGGACTTATATGATCTGATGCTGAGCGAAAGGAGCAGAACCAGGAGAACCTTGTGCACAAACTTCTTTTCATCTTAAATCTTTTCCTTTCCCTCTCCTTCCATCTTCTGGGTCTCTTTGCAACCTGGCTCCCTCCTAATGAAACAGCCTCCTTGGTCACCCCTTGGCAGCATTATTTGTATGTTCACTCACTGTTTCCAACTCACTGGTCCAGGTGAGGAAGTAGGAATATTCCTTGTTCCTCACTGTCACTTCTCATCTCACCATCTACCACTATGTCGCAGAAATCTCTCCTCTCATGAGGGCCATTCTACCACCCAATCAAAGTTCTGGTCACTGTTGTCTACTGTTTTCTCATTGAGTTCAGTGCTTGGCTCATAGTCTTTCTCTTCTCCTCAACTTCTGCCTGCAGGATACACACACACATATATGTATATATACACACATTATATACACACATGTACATATGTGTGTGTGTGTATATATATATATGTGTTGATTTTCACCATTCACTTTTATAAGATTTTGAGTTCCAAATTTTTTTCTCCCTTGCTCCCTGCTTCCTCCCCAAGACAGTAAACAATCTGATGTAGGTTATACGTGTACAATCATATTAAAAATATCTGCACATTTCCTCAAGAGATTTCAACATATGTATTGATACACCTTCAAACACTCTAACTTCCCAGTTCCCCAGCTTGTGCATTTTCCAGGACGTACTTCTCCACCCCCCCACCTCAGCTACACATACCCTTGATCTCGCCATCATCCACAAATGCTCTATTTGCACGCTCACGAACTCTGAAATTCCCCTATTTAATCACAACCTGCTCTCATTCCACCTCTTTGTCTGCCTTGTAACCCCAAACCTCATTCTTTGTTTTCACCACAACTTTCAGTCCCTTAACCCCTTCATTCTTTCCAGAGTCTCCACCCTTGCTCTGCCTACATTTTCTTTCCTTCCCTCCCCTTTCTGGATTCCTATTAAAAAACCAGCTCAACTCTACTCTTTATTCTTTCCTTGCCCTCTTATCCTATTGCCAATCTTGCCTTGCCAAGGCTTTGCTTGGGATTCCTTCCACTATCTACTACCTTCACTCTTACTCATATGCTATAAATAGGATGGAGAAAATAATGAAATTATGTTGATTTCATCCACTACAAATTAATGTTGTTTAATTTTAATTGGGTTCTCATTGTGACAAGGCCCCCTTAATCAACTTACCATCCCATTCAGTACATTGTTTTTTCCAAACCTTTTCATTCTTCCACAAACCTCTCATAGATACCTCTTTTCCCACCCTCTCAACTGAAAACTTTATCTCTTATTTCATTGAAAAAAAATTAGACAATCCACTGAGAGCTCCCTCTTTCCCCCTCCTCATCGCATATCACTCAGATGCTGTCTGCTACTTCCACCTCCTTCACCCCTGTTTCACATGAAGATGTGGCCCTTCTTGTCAAGCCAAATTTCTACATAAACAAGTGGTCCCATTCTGTCCTGTGTAACCAACAGATTGCCCCTCTATTGTCCCCATTCTCTCACTTCGATCACCATCCCTTGACTGCTTCCCTGTTGGCCACAAACATGTCTATTTCTCTCTCTTCCTCAAAAAGCTTTCTTGACCCATCCATCCCCACTAGTCACCCTCCCATAGCTTTTCTCTCCTTTGTGGCTAAACTCCTTGAGAAAGTCATCTACTAAATAAAGTCAGTTGGTTCCACCACTTGGTCTAGCCTCTACTGTCCTCGTTCAACTGAAACTACTCTCTTCAAAGTTATTGATGTCTTAATTGTCAACTTACACATCCTTTTCTCAATTTTTATCTTTCTTGACCTCGCTGTAGGCTTTGACCTTGTAGATCACACACTATTCTCTTTGATACTCTCTTCTCTCAAGGTTTTTATGATGCTGCCTACTTGTCTGACGGCTCCTCAGTATCCTGAGATTGCTGGATCTTTCAGGATCCAGGTCATGCACACTTACAGTGGATGCCCTATGGGGCCCTGTCCAGGGTCTTTTTCTCTTATTCCTTTATATTATTTCACTTGATGACCTCATCAGGTACCACAAATTCAATGATCATCTCTATGCAGATGATTTTCAGGTCTAGTTATCTAGCCCTAATCCCTCTCCTAGCCTCTGGACTACAATTTCCAGCTCCCTATTGGACATTTTGAACTGAACATCCTAAACTTCCTTTATCCCAAGCTAAATTCACTATCTTTCCTCCCTGAATCTCCATCTGAATGCTTCATATTAGTTTTGAAGGCACCACCAACTTCCCAGTGATCTAGGTTAGAAACTTAATTTTTATCCTTGACTCCTCACTCTCACTTCCTTCTGCCCCCTGCTAATATTTTGGCATAGCCTGTTGATTTTACCTGCCTAACATCCCTTGTATATGCCTCTTTCTCTCCTCTGACACCACCACTACCCTAGTGCAGACATCTCCTGCCCGGACTATTGTAAGATCCTGTAGTTGCTCTCTCCACCTCAGGTTTCTCCCTCTTCCAGTCTGTTCTCTACTCAGCTGCCAAATCAGTCTTCTAAAAGTGAACATCTGACCATATCATTTCCCTGTTCAATACACCCCAGTAAGTTTCAGTTACTTGCAGGAACAAATATAAAATCCTCTATTGGACATTCAGAGTTCTTCATAGTCTGGTCCTTCCTTCCTTTCGACTCTTATGCTTTTTTTTCTCTCTTCCTCCATGTACTCTGAACTCCATTCTACAGTTTCTAGAACAAGACACTCCATCTCTCCATTGGCTATTTTCTCTGGCTGCCCCCCCATGGCTGGGATACTCACCTTTTTCATCTCTGCCTCAGCTTCCCTGGCTTCTTTCAAGTCCTATCTAAAGTCACACCTCCTACAAGAAACCTTTTCTAACCTTCCTTAATACTAATATCTTTCTTCTGTTAATTATCTCCTATTTATCCTATGGCAAAATAGTATGAATTGTGCATAAATTGGATTTAAGTGAGGCAGAATTGTGCTAAGTTGTCAGCCTCTTTCTTCCAGAGTTGTCATAGTCCAGTGGCAAAACAAAGTCAAGGTGATAGCCTGGGATGCAGTGGATGATCTTGGCATCTTCAATGTCTAACCAAACTCTAAGCACTCCACAGTGCCTGCTTCAGGCACCCTCCTGGCCATTGGAACAAGGTGTCTCATTTGCCCATTCTATTGGTGGAAGTCTTCCCATGCTTGGAGTAAAGACTCCCTCTCTTCCCCCAACTCACTGAAGGGTTTGAGACCTCTTGTTTTACCCTCAATCTGTTTTAGCTCATCTGCTGAAATGGTTTACTGGGGGTGTGGTCTCTGTATGCTACAGCTTCTTCTTGGAGCCATAGGTGAGAGTTAGGTGACTCAGGAGGACACTCAAAGTGGAAAGCAGCCTTGAAAAGAGCTGAGCAGCCCTCATGCCAGAGGTGCTAGTTTCCCCTGAATACATCCTATGCCTCATCTGTACATAGCAGAGGATTCCTAAATATTTATTGAATGAATGATTAGGATGGAAGAAAGGCAGGGGGGTATCATATTAATCTAATCCCAACAATGTGGTATTGCATAGATAGTACATTTGGACTCAGAAGGCCCAGGTTCATATCACATTTCAATGAATATTTATCAAACTTCTATTCCATGCTGTCACTGTGCTAGGGGCTGGGGACCCCAAGACCCCTTTGCCAAGCTTACATGACTTCTTTTTGTTTATTGTTACTTATTTAATATTACATTGTATTCATAATATTTCATCAGATTTTTATCTGACATTTGCTTATTTTAAAACTTTAAAACTCATAGTGTCATACACCAGCTTTGCTATCTTAGTTTTATTTTTTGAGATGTTTTAGTGATATTTTTGGGCTTCCAGAGGAACCATTTTACTTCTTACCCCAGTTGAACCCTCTCTCATGACAAGACAAACCAATAAATGGAAGCGTTTGATCAAGCAAACACCTCTGACAGCATATGCACCACTCTGCCCTTGTGGTCCGCCACCTCTCTGCCATAATAGAGAAGGCCTGTTTCATTATCTGTTCTCCTGGATCATTACTGGTTTTTCAATGACTCTATTTCACTTTCATTTAGTGATGTTTTCATTTGCATTTTTGGAGACACTTTGTAGTTTGTTCTCTGGCTTAAGGAATTTAACCGCTACTGGAAAGATCCAACATGTACATGATTAAGTAAACATAGAGTATATTCAATGAAATACAAAAGAATCCCAAGAGAAATAATGTGCTAGTAACAAGAGGCGGTGATCAGAAAAGGTCTCGTGTAAAAGGCGGTGCCTGAGCCATGTTTTGAAGGAAGCTAGAGGTTCTATGAGGTCTAGGTCAATCAGTCAACAAGCATTTAGTAAGCTCCTATTGTAGAGTGCCAGGCCTGGAGTCAGAAAGACCTGAGTTCAAATCCGACCTTAGACATTTATTATTGCGTGACCCTGGGCAAGTCACTTCACTCTGTTTGCCTCAGTTTTCTCATCTGTAAAATGAGCTGGAGAAGGAAACGGCCAACTTCTCCAGTATCTTAGCCAAAAAACCCCAAATGGGGTCACAAACAGTCAGATACAACTGAAGCAACTGAACAACATTGTAGGTCATGCACTGTGCCAAGATAAAAAAATATGAAATAAACCTTATCCCCAGGGAGCTTATGTCCTATCAGGGAAGGTAGCATGTGAATAGACATGAAATATACAGGGTAATTTGTTTTGGGGGAGGTGGGTAAGGGTTCAGGAAAGACTTCATATAGCATGTAGGAGCAATTGCATTCTAGATCCAGGGAATTCTTTGTGCCAAGGCAAAAAGATAAGAAATGGAAGATACCAGCTTTGCTACTTATTCTACATGTGATATTGGGAAAATCACTCTCTGGGCCTCAGTTCCTCCTCTATTAAGGGTAGGGAAGGTAGTTCGTATAGGTCCTTTCTATCTTCATATCATATTACTTTATTTTTCTAATGCCATAGACAAGATTTAGGCTAATAGGTTTAGAGTTGGAAGGGCCTTAGAGATTATCTAGTCTAACTCTCTCCTTTTATCTATCTATCATCTGTCTATCTATCTATCTATCTATCTATCTATCTATCTATCTATCTATCTATCTATCTATCTATCTATCTATCTGTCCAGCTGTCCATCCATCCACCTATCTGTCTGTTTATCCATTCATCCGCCCATCTGTCTCTCTGTCTAAGATCTCCCTATCTTACCCAGAAGTGCAGTGGTCACTTGAAGGCCTCATCCCACTATTGATGGGGCATCAGAGCTTTGACCTGCTCCATTTTCAATTTAGGTTCCTCCTCCTCCTTACATAGCATGGTGACCACCTTGTTCCCAGATGGTTCAAATTTAGTGCATACATTTGATCATCTTAGCCCTACTGCAGCTCAGAAATCTTGAACTCAACAATCCACCACCCAACCTCTACACTAGTGGAGATTACTTGTGTCTACTGCCATACTTTCCCATACCCCCTCTTTTAACAGATAGAGAGACTGTTACCTGTAGAAGCAAAATGACTTACCTAAAGTTACATAGTAAGTGGAGGATTCTGGATTTGAACCCAGGTCTTCTGACTTCAAAATCTAGCACTCCTTCTATTGCATCACACTTATCTCCCCTCTGAGCTTTTGTAGATTCGATGACTTCATCTGTAAAATAGAGATAATGATACTTGCACTATCTATCTTAGAGGGTTGTTGGAAGGAAAGTGTTTTGTAAAGCTTAAGATGCTATCTATATAAATGTGAGTTATCATCATAAACACCACCAGCAGCAGCAGCATTGTTAGAAACAATTGGCTATAGTGGAGTGATCAACTGATCTGGAGTCAGAATCTGAGTTTGAATTTCAGCTCAGATACTTCTTGGCTGTGTTAGTCTGGGAAAATCTTTTAGCGTCTCTGAATCTCAGTTTGCTTATGTGTAAAATGGGAATAATACTTTCACTACCCATTTCTCAGCATTGATGCTGGGGAAAACCCCTTTCCAAACCTTAGAGTACTTTGGGTTGTGAGTTGTCATTATTATCTAAATTTGTAAGTTCTAGTCTGTGAGTTAAAACATGAGACATTTAGTCATTATGGCTTGCACGGTATGAGTGGGATTGGTGTAGACAGGTGCTTGTGTAGCCTCCAGTCTCTTTAGGCAGCAGGTCAGTGTCCTCTGAAATCACTGGGGATGGGCTGGACCCTGTGGCAATAAGTGTCCTTCTCTGCTTCCTTTAAATGTCTCTGTTCATAAGGTAAGTGCTGTCCTCCTGAGCCATGGCCATGGCCTCATTCCCTGTTATCTGCTCTCTTCGTGCCCACTCCTGGAAGCAGGGAACTGGTGTGAGTGGGGCAGAGATCCAGAACAAGACACCTGGAGGTCAGGAGGCCAAGCAGGGAGATGATTGGTGAGGTCTGTCAGGTTAATGGAAAATCTGTCACTGCAAATGTCAGCAGCCCCAGAACAGTGATTAAATCTTGGTCTGAAGTTCAGCCTGGCCCTGTCTTATTGATTAAAGCTGGTGTCTTCTATTGACATGAGCTGGTGTCAGAGCAGAGAGTACAGGAAGATCAATGTTCTGGGAGACTAAGGTTGGGAGTGGATGGTGAATGGTGAGGGGGAGTAGAGGCAATGGACCCAATGTTCCCTTCTACCTTTTTGATCTTGAATGAGCTTTCTGATCCTTTCCCTCCTTCCCCTGAGTCTGCAGGTTGTTTCTCAGAGACCAAATCACTGTTGTGTCTGGAAGTTCAGGTGCCAGGGGGGAGCTCCTGGATTGTGGATGAGGAGGCATGTGGTGATGGGTGGACCAGAATATCCATTTCTTGTCTTTGCCATAATACCTAGCTAAGAAGACTTCATAGCTGGGGGATATGCTGTCCATGGTGCTATAAGCCTAGATAATATTAATCAGAGAATGAAGTCTTTAGAGAGAATTTTAAAGATCACCTGCTCCAATTCCTTCATTTTACAGATGAGAAAATTGAGACTCAGAGCAAGTAAGTGAATTGTTTAATGTCACAGAGGTGTTATGTAAGAGAATTGGGTTTTGCACTCGCATCTTCTGACCTCACATCAGGCACTCTTTCTATAGACCAAAATGCTTCTGGAGGTAATAGGGCATTGAAGTAGCATTTCTGTGGACAGAGAAAAATCTCAATTGCCTAGCTTCATGAATTTCTGGGAGACAGAGTTTCAAGCAAATAGCACAGATTCTTACCTGACTATCTTCCTTCTATTGGAATCTTGAACTCTGTCCCTGGGAAACACAGCTCTGATAAGTGAGCTTTCGCTCCATTTTCCAGTCATCTCTACACCATGACACTGTGTAGACTCCTATCCTACATTTCTAGTTCTCCTTTGTGATTTGTGTCCCTATTAGAATGTAAACCTTTGAGAACAGAGGTTACTTTGCTTGTTTACATTTGTATCTTTAACACTTAGCACAGTGCCTGGAATGCAGTATGTGCTTAAATACTCCCTCTTCCCTCCTTCTCTCTCTTCCTCCCTCCCTCCCTCCTTCCCTCCCTCCATTTCCTTCCTTCCCTCCCTCTCATTTTTCTCTCTCTCCTTTCTTCCTTCTCTTCTCCTCACCTCCTTTCCTCCTCCCTCTCTGTTTTTATCTCTCTTCCTCCCTTCCCCCCCCCATAAGCAATAACCTCTCTTCCCAAAGGACAGACTTGTAGGAGGGATACAACTACATGGAGGGAAATATTGAGCATATGATTCTACTGGAAGTCAGGCTAGTGAGAATGAAGAAAGGAAATGGAGGTTGTATAGACAAACTACACACGGGACAGTCAGTGTGACTTGTGTTTGAGAATGACTGAGCTCACTAGTGAAGTACTTTGGGCAATACATCAATTACTATTTATTCTTGCTACATGACCAGCCCACCTCTATTCCAGTCATGCATTTCCTAGGTAACATCACTTAGGCACAATCATCATTGGTAATATGTTCCAACCTTCATCACCCACTATATGCCTCTCCATTCCCCTTTGGGTCCCTAACAATTTTGCTTCTTTGAAGACCGTGGTATCTTATGATTAATGGTCATATAGCATAACTAGGAGAGTATTGGTGTTAAAAATTCATGAAATAAGTTCCCAACTATATACAGGGGAAATATATACTCACAGAGTTGAGTAAATTGAAAAAGGAAATAAATCACAGTAGGAAAAAACAACTGAAATGTTTTAAAACTGTCTGAATGCTAAAGGTTTTTTAAAAAAGTTTAATTATTTTTTAATATGAATTTATTGGTTTTGATACTGTTTGAAGTTAAATTCGGTAAATTATTTCTCTTACGAACAGAGACAGAGCGGGGAAAGGAGAAGATCCATCTTTGCCTTTGCTACCTTTACCTAGAGATATTAGACACAGGACATGTCTGGCTGGGACTGAGGCAAGGAATTGGTGAGCTGTCCTCTGCCCTCATGTCCTTTAAGATAAGCCATGCCATGGTGATACTCTGTCTTCTCTTTTTTCACTTTCTCCCACTGGGACAGCAGATGTAAAAAAAACAAAACACAAGGTTTCCCTGTTCTTTAAAATTGGTTTTTAATTCCATAGAATCTTTTTTTAATTTTCAGGTTGGATAAAGTTGATCTTTATTGTTCTTGACTGTGTGCTTCCCTATTTGTGAAAGGAAGTTCCTGAGCAAGTATGAGAGAGCTCAAGAGTCAAAGAATGTCAGTTTTCCCTTTCTATCCTGTCCAGGGGCTCTTGAGCTAAATGAGAGAGAATCTTACAGATTGTTACTTTTTTAATGAACTTCCCAAAGCAGAACAGAAGTTGAATCTGAGATTTCTTTCCTTACTGACTAGATGTCTTTCTCTCTCTCTCTCTTTCTTTTTCTTTCTTTCTTCCTGTCTGTCTTTCTTCCTTTCTGCTTGTCTTTCTAAGCTCTTCTTATCCCAGTGGAATGTGGAGTAATAGTGTCTTCTCACTGGGGAGTCAGATAGTTCTTCTACATGGTTGTGACTTGGGAAAGAGTTACTGGGACATGTCTCCTCCTATGATGGATGAAGGGAAGGTGAACCCCTCCTGAGGAGAGGGAAAAAATAAGAGAAGTTAGCATTGGCACAACTGGCTTTTTGATCTGCTTATCTTCTCTTTTCACAGATAAGAAAAATCAGTAAGTTAGTGGATGTTATCAAGTAACTTAATGATAGTGTCTTAAAATAGCATAATATCTTTAATAGTGCTATTATATATAATCATACTAGAAATCTTAAAGGCTTCTTATATAATAATGCTTCAACACCTTTGTGCCAAAGTGATTCTATATCCATGATCTCATTTTATCCTCATGACATCATTTGAAATACAGAAGGGATAAATATTATTACCCCCATTTTACTGATGGGAAACCTGAGTACAAAAGAAGTGAAACCTAAGGTTATACAAATACCTAGTGGAAAAAAGAAGACCCACAGATGAAACTAAGGTGGGGTTTCTGGGATTATGACCCAGGATGCTGTACATTCAAGGGACATGCTTCCCCCTGTTGGTCTTTCCATGTCTCTGGGCTCTCTGTTGGCCATGTGCTATGGCTTCCTGAATCTGTGACATGAATATTTCTATTCTTCATCCAAGATTACCAACTTTTTATCATCTCATTGCCATTGAACTCCTCTTCCTAGCCTGGTGGATCTGCTACAGAAATGTCCTCAAATCTCAAGGTCAGAGGACACCAATGTCTGAACTGCTATACCACCTGCCTAATGCTTCCAGGCTCTTTATCTTCTCCTGGTTGTAAGAGGACCCAAAGTATTAGGCAAGATTCTCCCTTATATGGCCCTAGAACATAGAGAAAGGAAACCTCTTTCCTGAGTTGGATCAGATTTTGCTTTCCTGTAATTCCCCCAAAGGTGGAATATTCTAGAGGAAGAACAAAGCTATAATGACTCTTACCTGAATGAGAACCTGGTTATGGTTGGTTGGAATAAGCCTCTACCTCTTAGGTTTTGATTTCTGGACTTGGATTACCACTGGAACTTGACTTACTAGTGCTGAACTCTTGTGGTTGAGTGTCTTCTACCTTTCTGTTCTCCCCTCCCCCACCCCACTCCACCCCCTGGGATATGTGAATGTAGCCCTTAGGACCTGCTCAGTGGAAAGGAGAACAGAGAGGAAGAGCTCTTCTGCCTCACGGTGAAAGGAACTTTGAGAGTTGTCTGACTCTGTTCTATATGTCTAACTAGAATCTTACAATCATGGTATTCTGTGTAGAATCATGGACTAGGAGGCCCTTAGAACAGAGGATGTCAGAGCTGGGAGGAACCTTAAAACACAGAAGGTCAGAGCTGGGAGGACTCTTAAAGACCACTCAATACAACTCCCATCTGTAAATCGTAGTTTTGGGGATCATGTGGGTAGAAATAGGAGCAGTAAAGCATTGTACCTGGGCATTCTGCAGCACAGTCTAGCCTCCTAAGGATGGATGGATTTAGCTAGCACAAGGGAGTTCCCATACCTTGGGACTTATTTATTGTTTGGCACTAGTTTATTGTTTTCCATCAAAGGGTCATGAGGCTTGATGTGGCCTCACAAAACTTTTTCTGTTTATGTTGAAATTCTATTGGAAGGACTCTTGAACTTGTCAACCAACCAGAGTTCAGATTTACCAGTAGCCTCTTCCCTCCAAGTCAATATCAGTGACTCTGTGTCTGGGGCTGGAGATGCTTATGTGATCATGGCCATGAGGTAAGCCCCAAAGGACTTTGGAAATATTGGTAAGGTTTCTTCTAGAATCCTTGATCACTCAGTTGAAAGTATTTCTGAATGTGTTTTCTATTTGCATGGTGGGAACGGCTGGAAAGGGGTTGGCTCTACAGATGCAAAAAATGCAGAGGATGCCCCCAAGCTCTCTCTCTCTGTCTGTCTCTGTCTCTGTCTCTCTGTCTCTCTCTCTCTCTTAATTTTCTCCAAAGTTCAGCTCAAATGTCACTTCCTACATGAGGCATTCCCTGATTTCTCCCCTTCCCCCATGCTAGTGCTTTCCCCACCCCTCCATTCCCTTCTACTTACTTTGTACATATTTATATGTATATTTCCACCACCACCTACCCTGGAAATCAGAGATGATTTGATTTTTATCTTGTATCCCCAAAAGCATGCTGCCAGGCACAAAGTAGATGCTTAATAAATACTTGTTCAGTAATTTGTTAGAAAGAACCTGGAGTGTGGAGACCTACTCATGATTCTGCCATGAACTAGTTGGATGACCTTGGAGAAAGCATTTTGCCCCTCTAAGCCTCAGTTTCACCATTTATAATATTTATTAATCATCAACTCTGAGTAGCACATTGTGCTAGGAAACATAAAGATAAAAGGCTATGAAGCAGTATGGTTCTTACCTTCATGATCCTTATGGTTAAGTTGGAGAAGACATTTGGATTTCTGACTATACATTTTCACTGGCTATACCCCATGCCTGGAATACTCTCCCTCCTCATCTCTGCCTCTGGGCTTCCCTGGCTTCCCTCAAGTCCCAATTAAAATACTACTTTCTACAAGCAACCTTTCCCAATCCTATTTAATTCTAGTGCCTTCCCTCTGAACTACAATTTATCCTTTATATAGCTTGTTTGCACATGGATGTTTGCATGTTGTCTTCCCCATTAGACTTATCTCTTTGAGGGCAAGAACTGTCTTTTGACTTTCTTTGTATCTTTGGTACTTAGTCAAGTGCCTGGCACATAGTAGGGGCTTAATACTTTCTGACTGCCATTCATTGAGATAACTAGGATATATGAAAAGTGTATCCAAGAATGGGGTAAACAAAGACCTAAATGAGCTTAGAGAAAAAAAAGAAATTGTTACCCATGGAGGATCAGGGAATGTTTTATGGAAAGTGGTAGTGGGATTGGTTTTTGAAGAAGGAGCAGTTCAACTGATGAAGAGGAAAATTAAGGACATTCTGGGAACTGGAAACAGTGTAATCAAAGACAGAAAAATGGGAAAATTTAGGGCATATTCTGAGGGCAGAAAGTTGTTCAGCTTGATAGGAGTGTACAGTGCATGGTGGTGGTGGTTCTAGGAGAATAGGCCTGTGTCAAAATGAGAAAAAGCCTTGAATGACAGGCAAAGGTTCATGGCCTTTCCTCTTTAGGCAACAGAGAACCTGTGAATGTTTTTGAGCAAAGAAGTGATAAGACCAGTTCTATGCATAAGGAAGATTGTTCTGGACAGAGTTAGATTGGAGAAAGAATTCAGAGGAGGGATGAACTGTTAGGAAGTAGTTTTTATAGAGTAGCCAGAGTACTGAACTGAGTCGGGATGATCTTGATTCAAATACTGTGCCAGACAAGTCACTCAGCCTTAATTTTCTCATTTATAAAATGGGAATAATGATATTAGGGGGAGTATTGCTGAGGATTGTTGAGATAAAATGAAATCATGTACATAGGGTGCTTTGCAAACCCTAAGGCATCATATTAATGTCAATTATTATTGTAGTAGCCCAAGCAGGTAATAATGAGGCTCGGGACTAGGATGATGGCTGTGAGAATAGACAGGACTGACCAAAGGAGGGAGATATTGTTGAAGCAAAATTGACAGGACCTGGTCACTAATTGGCTTCTGGCAGTGAGGGAGAGGAAACAGTCATAGATAACAGCAAGGTTTAGAACAAGGGAAGCTGAATGATTGGTGATCGAGCTGACAGAAAAAGTGAGATCAGAAGAAAGAGCTGAGTTAGGAAGAAATGCATTAAACCTATTTTTTTTTTAAATTTATTGGGTTTTTTTTAATTACAGTCATTTGGGGACATGGTCCAAGACTTTCCCACCTCACCTCCCATTGAACCCTCCCTTATAACAGAGAAAAAAATTAAGTATAACAATCCTGTCACTGAATCTTATAGTATATGCAACATTCTGCCTTAACAGCCCCCATTTCTCTGTTGAGAGGAGAGAAGGATGTTTCATTAGTGATTCTTCCCCTTATGCTGTTGGGGTCATTATGTATGTTGTTCTTTTGGTTCCAAGCCCAGTCTTAGACATGTCGTGTTTGAGATGTTAGTGGAACATCCAGGTGGAAATGTTCTGTGAGCTTTAAAAATAATAGGATCATAGACTTGGAGATGGAAGGACTCTCAGGGGCCACTGAGTTCAACAGTCTTTATTTTACATACGGGGAAACTGAGACTCTGGGAAGTAAAGAGACTCTCCTGAAGTTGTATGAGTACTTAAGCCATCAGAGGCAGGAATTGAAACCATCCACCAAGTCTTCTGACTCCTGAGCCACTCCCATTTCCTCTGTACTCCGCTGCCTCATAATGGGAGGCTAAAATTTGGAAGAAAGGTCAGGACTGGAGAGAGAGACTTGGGAATCATCTCTACAGAGACGGCATTTGAAGTCACAGAATAAATGAAATTACCAAGGGAGAGGGGGTAGAGTAGGCAGAGCAGAGGAACAAGAACACAACTTGGGGAATCTCTTTATTAAGGGTTGGAAGAGGATGAAGAGTCAGAGGAAGAGCACTTAGAAGGGAAGGAGGAGGAGAGCAGGGACAATGTGACTTCTCTGAAGCTGAGGGCAAAGAGAACATCTAGTAAGAAAGGACTAGTGAACAGAGGCAAAAGTTGCAGATTGATCAAGAAAGAAATGGATGAAAAAGTAACATTACTGGGGACCTGGTTATCACTGGAGATCATTAGATGTGAGCTCCTTGAGGACAGGAAATCTTGTCTTTTGTCTTTATTTGTATCCCTGGTGCTTAGCACAGTGCCTGGCACATATAGTAGGTGCTTAATAAATACTTCTTGGCTAACTGATTGACTGATTTCTAGTCTCACAAACAGACTTTGGGCTCAGATGGTGGAGAGGGACGGGATTGATGAAGACGCAAGCATGCAAAGTATTATGCCAAGAGGATGTAGTAAAGAATTGGGAGGCGTTGGCCGTGGGACTTTTTTAATACCCTGAAAGTAAAGAGGAGATACGATAGCTGGATGGGCTAGAAGCATCAATCCTTTTCAGGATTGGTGAGATATGAGAATGTCTGTGGGCAAATGAAAGGGATACAGTTGAGAAGAGAAGACTGAAGCTGTTCAAGAAAGAGAGGATGACAACTGGAGTTCTAGAGGATTTGGGGGTGGGGCAGGGACAAAGGCATAAGTGGGCAGATCAGCCTCCATGAAGTAAAGGGAGATCTCTTCCTCTGTGATTGGAGGGAAGAGAGAAAAGGCAATAAAAGACAGAAATTTTTGAGGACTAGAGTTAAAGGAACTTCTAGAGGATGTTTTTAATCTTAGTGAAGTAGGTCACTTGACAATATATTGGAAAGGTGGAGAAAGAAGGGAATTATTTGGAATCTGGCCTCCCTTAGGGTACCAGTGACCAAATGAGATAATATATGTGGAAGCACTTTGGAATGCTAAGTATTCAGCCAATGTGAAACATGATTGTTACTAAAATTAATCATATGTAAATTTTCTTCCTTAGCCTTAGACTTCCCTTTCTCCTCTCATCTGGGTGGGGGTTGGGGAGAGGACAGAGAAAGGAAAGGGAGAGAGACAAAAAGATAGAGAAGAAGGAGATGGAAGGAGAAAAGAGAAAAAAGAAGAGAGGGAATAGAAGAAAGAGGAATAGGGAGGAAAGGCAAGGAAGAGAAGAGGGAAGAAAGACGAAAAAAGAGAAAGAAGAGAGCAGAGGGGAAAAATGGGACAAAGAGGAAGGAAAGAAGGGAGGTGGGAGGAAGGAAGGAAGGAAGGAAGGAAGGAAGGAAGGAAGGAAAGAAGGAAGGGAGGGGAGGAAGGAAGGAAGGAGGGAAGGAAGGAAGGAAGGAAAGGAAGGAAGGAAGGAAGGAAGGAAGGAAGGAAGGAAGGAAGGAAGGAAGATCAAACAGTAAATCCAAGAGCTGTCCCTGAACAACAGGGAGCAGCCAATCCCTGACAAATGTAAAAGCCCCATCCTCCAGCTAACCATGGAGCGAGATCTTGCTAGATATCCTGGTGAGTGATGAGGCTGGAAATTGAAGTCTCCTCTGACCTCCTGCTGGCTCTCTCCTTCCTGTCAATGTTTGCCTGCCACCTAATCTGAGAGCAGAAGTCAATTGGTACCTGATCCCAGGAGTTGTGCCTGACAGTCATCACTGGGCTTTGGACCCTGTAGGGAGCTAGTTTTCAGTGACTGCCAACCCTAGAGAGAAGATGGACTGAGGAAGGGAGGGAAGAAAGGAAGGAGGGCTGCTGAGGGAAAGAGACTGAGCCTCATGGGGACAGATGCTAGGTAGGGCCAATTTAAACCTGATTTTTCCTTGCCCTTATTGTATGATTGGGGATAAAGGCAGGGAGGTTTAGGATGGGAAGGGGAGGGAAGGTATATAGGGATCTGAGTGAAGCAACCTAAGACTATCCTGACCAGAGGAAGAAATAGACAAATTCATCAATAGGACCCTATGTTTAGAGCTGAAAGAGATCTCAGGGACCATCCAATTTAACTCCATTTTATAGGATGAGAAACCCGAGGCTAGGAGAAGTTAAGTGACTACAAAGGTAGTAAGTGGCTAAATCAGGATTTGCACCCAGAGCCTCTCACCCCAGATCTTGTATGCTTTGCAGCCTGCCCTACCGCCACATCTTTGATGACCCGCTAACCCAGCAATCTTGGGTCAATTTGGACTTATGTTCCAAGAAAAGGCAGCAACATTTGGTGGAAAGAATGCTGGATTTGGAGTCAAAGGACCTGGGTTCAAATTCCAGGTCTGGCATTTGTGACCTTGGACTAGTCACTTAACTGTTCTTGGTCTCAGAAAATGTGATACTGAGTGAAACAAGCAGAACCAGGAGAATATTATACACGGTATCAGCCACAGTGTGCGAGAACTGTTTAAAATAGACTTAGCCCTTCACAGAAATGCAAGGATTTAAAACATTTACAAAAGACTCTTGATGTAAAATACCACCCACATCCAGAGAAAGAACTATAGAGTTGGAACTCAGAATGAAGCAGTGTATTTTCTATTTTGTTATGTTTTTGTTTGGTTTGGTTTTTCTCATGGCTTTTCCCATTTGTTTTAATACTTCTCTGCAGCATGACTGATGTGAAAATGTGGTTAATAGGAATGTATGTGTAGAGCCCATACAGGATTGCATGCTGTTGTGGATGGGAAGGGTGGGGGAGAAACATTTGAAACTTATGGAAGTGATTGTTGAAAACTGAAAACAAATAAACCTTTAAAAAAAAGAAAAATGTGAGGATTGGACTAGACCTACAAGATCTGTCTAGATCTAGGATCCTATGAAGTCAGAGATAAAAAGAAAGGTCTCATAATTCCTAAAACATTATTTGCAGAACTTTTTGTAGGAGCAAAGAAACTAGAAACAAATCAGGTGCCCAGCACTTAGGATATTCATAATGGAAAACTGTTGAACCTAAAAAACCAGGAATATGAGGAACTCAGAGAAATTTCAAGTGTCAACAGAATTTTGATTGCAGTTCAGATTGGACTGGTCTCTAACCTGGGAATGGCTAGAGTTCAACAGAGCAGGCTAGAGGCAGGTATTTCAGGACACAAAGTAGTAGCATAATTTATTTCAGAGTGAGGAAAATGACTTGTAAGTAAGGAAGCCCCCCCACCTCCCAGAAGGAAGGTTTAACATGTAGGGGTTCAGACAGTGCTTATATACGTGAGAGGACTGGACTATGACATAATCATTCTTAGGTCTAAAGTAGCCATTTCCCATGAAAGGCTCACGAGTAGACAATGCAGGCATTCCTGGGTCCTGTGGGAATAGTCTCCATCATGATTGCCTCACAACAGGGTACATTACCTGGTTTGGTTCACTTAGCTGTTACAAGGAGCAGGGATGGTGAGCAAGTCAAGCAAAAAGAAGGATGGCTCTCAGATCCCTGGGAGATAGGGGCCAGTGAACATCTGGTGCTTGGTCAAAGCAATACATCTTGCAAAGGGTGAGATCATCCAGAGTGCAAAGAATTGTTGTTATGCCAAGCTCAGGACGTAGCCTGTTTGCTGGACCTTAGCTCTAGGAAACAGGGAGCCTCCCAAATATTTTGACAGATTTGTTATGAAGTGGTACAGAGTGAAAAAAACTTAAGCAGGAGAACAAGATACCAAATGACCATAAAAATGTAAATAAATGCAACCAAATAAGATGACTGAATTCTGAATAAATATTGAGGTCAAATGTTCATGGGTGCCGAATGTAGCAGATATAGTCAGGTACTTTCTGAATTGGTTGGTTTCGCTTGAATATTTTTCTTTACTACAAAAGAAGGTTCTTGTTGGGGGAAGGGCATGTAGTGAAATTATCATGCTATAATAAGAGTAAAGACATTAATAATTTCTTAAATGATCCTACTGTGTACAAAACACTATGGCATGTTTTAGGAAAGATAAAAGGTTTGCCTAAGATACAATCCCTACTCTCATGGCACTTCCAGTTCAATATGGGAATAAGATATAAACACAGATACAAAGTTACATAATAAATAGATTGGTTTGTTTTTTTTCCATCAAAATCTGAGCCTAGGCATCATATTCTATTCTTTTCACTGGTGGAGTGATTAAGGTGATGGATTTTCCACTGTGTCAAAAGCAAGACTCGGAATCAAATCTTCTTGACTTCTTAATGTGTGGTTGATTTGCCACACATCATTATTGTCTTCATCACCATAATCATCCTCATCATCATCATCCTCATCATCATGCCTTTATTAAGCATCTACTATATGCCAAGCACTCTGTTAAGTCCTAGGGATGCCAAGAGAGACAAAAATACGACTGTTGTCTTCCAGACTCACGTTCTGGTGGGGGAAACTACTCTCTCTCAGCATTAGAAAGATGTATTGAACAAAGTTCTACGTGAATTTGGAGAGGAAAGGCCCTTATCTACTGGGGAATAGGGGATCAGGGAAGGCTTCATGGTAGAAGTTGTTTTTAAGTTGGGATTTTCACACTAGGTACATTCACCAAGGGGTTGAGGAGCAGGTAGAGCATTTGGCTATTAAAGGTCTTCACAACCTGGCTCCAACGGACAGCATAAAAATAAAGCAAACAAATCCATACAGAATGGTAACAGATACAAATATATGTCATGTTCTTATGGAAAATATACGTCAGTCTGGGAGGGATGACACTAGCCGCTCTTGAGTGATTCTCTATGGCTTCCTGCCTTTATCCATCAATCCCCTTCCCATTCTCTTCAATCCTTTCAAGTTCTCTTGCTTGCCATGTAATGCTACTCCTGAGTATATTCACCAAAGGGAGGCAACAGGGTACAGTGACTTTGGAGCTGAAAAACCTCTAGTTTTGTCATTATTACATATTATATTATTCATTATTATGTATAATATGTATCATTGTATTATATACCTGTGTGACCTTCCAACTCCCATCACCGTGCCTTTGCAATGCTCATTCCCACTTCTATATCTTTATAACACTTTATAATACTTAAATGCATGTTCTCTTCCCTCTCCTGTGTTTCCTTTAAAAGCTCAGATAAAATGCCCCAGTAATATAGGAGAGCTGTTGCTCCCCTTCCCAACTTTCCTAATATCTATGTCATATAAACTTCTAGGTGTACATGTTGATTGGTTTTTGTATGGCCAGTTCTTAACACAGTGCCCAGTACATAGTAGGTGTTTAATAAATGTGTGTTAGTTGGTTGGTTGACAGGGAATTGTGTAAGCAAAGTCATGGTGGCAGGAGGCACCTACTATGTTTATGAGGCAGAGGGTAGTCTAGTTTTAATGGATTGTAGAGGGCACTCACATAATCCTCATCTTAGTTTGGTCATTTATCACCTCTTGCTTGAATTACTGTAATAATCTCCCAACTTCTATTCCCTCCTCTTTTACCATCTTCAATGATTTTCTGGATGGGAGGTGAAAGATCAGAGTAGTTTTGACTTACATCGGAGTGGTGCCATGGATAGAGCACTGGGCCTGGAGTCAGGACATCATGGTTGATCAGTTGTTTTTCAATCTTGTATGACTCTCCATGACCCAGTTTGGGGTTTTCTTGGCAAAGATGGAGAGGTTTGTCATTCCTTTTCCAGCTCATTTTACAGATGATTAAACTGAGGCAAACAGGGTGAAATGACTTGTCCAGGGTCATATAGCTAGTAAGTGTCTGAGGCCAGATTTGAATTCAGGAAAATGACTCTTCCTGACTCAAGGCTCAATGCTCTATCCACTGACCATCTAGATGCCTTTAGGAGTCAGAAAGATCTGTGTTGAAATCTGGCCTCAGACACTTACTAGTTGTGTGACCCTGAGCAAGTCACTTAACTTCTGTTAGATTCAACTTCCTCAACTGTAAGGTGGGGATAATAACACTTACCTCTTAGGGCTGTTGTGAGGATCAAGTGAGATAACATTTTCACCATGCCTGGCACACCATAGACACTTAATGAATGCATGTTCTCTTTTCTCCTTAATTAATAATTTAGAACATTTTTTCTAATGGTTGTTACTAGTTCACAGTTCTTTTGTAAACAATTGGTTCCCCTCCTTGACTAGAGTGAAATGAATTCTAAGAAACAAATGTAAAATTTGTCATTCGGGGTCCAAAGAATCATCTGCCGAAGGTTTGTGTGGCTAGAAGATGAAATCATCTAAATCAAAAGATCTAGGGTTTCATTGGATTGTGAATAAATCAAAGGGAATAAATACTTATTACCTTCTCTGCCAGCTTAATATGAGCCAACAGTGCACCCTCAAAGTGGATCTTAGGTTACATTTATTGAGACAAAATGTCTAGGCAATAGTTTGCTGGCCCCAGAGCTAAGTAATGGGTAGAAGATGAAGAAAAGTAGATTTGAGTCTTATAGAAGGAAAAACTTCCTCACAATTAGGACCATGCAGAAGTATAATGAGCTGCCTTGGGAAGTTATGGGAAACCCTTTGCTGGAGGATCCCCCAAATGGGACCAGATATCTACTTATTAAATAGTTTAGGAAGGAGACTCCTGCTCAGATAGGAGTTGAAAGAGGTGACCTCTGAGTTCTCTCCCAGATCTAATATTCTGTAGTTGTCTGAAATCACTCCCCCTCTTTGGGACTCATTTTCCTCAGTTATAAAATGAAGAGGTAGGATGAGGAGATCTTCAAGGTCCCACTTAGCTCCAAATCCTATGACCCTTGAGGGGCCATGGTACAGAGGAAAACGCACTGAGACTGGAGTTACGAGACACAAGGTCAAATCCTGCATTTAATTTTGCTATGTATAGACCCATGGACATTTCATCTCTCTGACTCTCAGTTTCCTAATTTGTAAAATGAAGGTATTGGAATAGATAGCCCTTAACATGTCTCAAATTTCTATGACCCACCAACAGTTTTGCATTAATAAATGTTTATAGAATTGATGTTTGAAGTATTTGGCACCTGCTCTTTGGATTTTCATCTGTATGTTTAATTGAGTGTTATTCTTTTCTCTGCCTCTATTGATTCTCTTTAGGAAAGGCGAATGCTCCTGGAGCTGGGCCTGATCCTGTTAGGCTAAAGATAAGGGAGGTGGGAATAGAGCCCCCTCACTGGGTGTTTCACAGACAGGAAAGTTTACAGGCTTTGGGGTAAGTTGAAAATTCCCTAAACAGATGCCTGGAGTCAAGCTTGTGCAATAGAGAGAAGAACAGGGCTCATTTTCAACTTGTCGGAGCCTGTAAAATAAATTACAAAATAAAGCCCCTGATGACAGAATAATGAGCAATTCATTTGAAATGTAAAATAAATAGGTAAATCTCTGGGGAGTAGGCAAAATAAATGTCATCTGGATGACATTTGGTGATTAAATTAAACAGTAATGAACTCATGAGGAATGTGCTTGGGGATTGGTTTTTCCAGGCATGATGCTGCTCTAAGATGGAGGCATTGGAATTTCTCTTCTTAATGCATTGGCCCTTTGAAGGGGTCTGGAGAGGCCTCTTTGGAGCTGAGACCTTGGAAAGATGAGTTGCACCTGGGAAGGGTGTGCATGTGTGTGTGTGTGTGTGTGTGTGTGTGTGTGTTTATGTGTGAATTAGCCATCTCCCTCAAAGACCCAGGAAAAAAGCAGGAGTTATATGAGGGGGTCATGTCCTTGTTTCTCATTCAAAAAACTTCTCCATCACCTCTCACTCCACTATTACATCTTCATTCTTTTGGATCTTGAAGACTTTTTAGAATCCTAGAGTCCCCTACAAAAATTCTTTGAGGGATGAAATAGTGGTGGCCATATCTTACTTGGGTTTAACTGACAGAACTTGTCTTATCTAATTCCTTAATTTTACAGATGGGGAAACTGAGACCCAGATAAGGAAAGTGATTTGCCAGAAGTTGAAGAGGTATATAGTGGTAGAGCTGGGCCCACTCAAAATTAGCCTGTCCTAAAACTAAAGAGGCCAAAAAATTTGCCCTCCAAACCCCACTTAAATCTTTCTCTTCCCATCTGGCCTCTTTCTAGCCCTGTGGTGATAGTTAAAAACACTACTGTCCTCAAAGTGTTCTAACTCATTAAGCCAGCCCTCTGGAAGTAAAAACTCAGAGATCCCACCTCCCACGATCACTCTCTCAAGAGTTCTCATCTTGGAATTTTCCTCAGTGCCTGAGATCTACTGAACCTGGAACATCCAACACCCCTTCTTAGCCTAGAATATCCCCCTACTTGGCCTACCTCCTTCTCCCATTGGTGAGGACTCCTGAGGACTCCATTTTATGGAGGGGCCCAAGTCAACCATGAATCTCCATCTGTGTTCCTGACTTTCATGGCTCTAATGCTGCCTCATCCTGGGACCTCTTCACTCTGAAACATCAAAACTCCCCTTCAATCTTCTCAATCACATCCCCTTCACCCACAGCTACCTTTAACTTTCCCCTTGTTTCTTTGTATTTGTATCTTCAGTGATTAGCACAACGCTGGGCACATATTAAGCATATAATAAATGCTTGTTTCTTTCTTTCCCCTTTCCACTCCCCAGATTCCTCCCCCAATAGATCCACAATTTCAGATCACTCTTCAAGAACCTCCCCTCCAAGATCTCTCTCCCTCTAATAAATCCTACCTCCTCAACCCCTCCTTCAAGATATCCTAACTCTCAGATTCCTGTCTGCCTATCCTCCTTTCTCTCTCTCCTGGGAGTTTGTGACCTGCTGGGTTTTGTAGCCAGTACATTTGCCAGCTGCCACCAGAGGAGAGGTAATTATATTGAGGAGATGACATCTCCCTTTGGAATTTGCCCTGGATGTAAAGCCAAGGGGAGAGAGTGTAATTCAATTAAACAGAAGCAACAACTTCTAATGCAAGATATATAGTAATTGCCCCAGTAGCTGAAGGGGAGGAGACCATCCCTCATCCTGCCTCATAAAATAAAACCAAGTTCTCTAAGTAAGTTCAACTCACAGGCTCATGAGTCCTTAAGCTATGCCATCTTCCTGGTTTCTGATGTCATCCTATGCACTTAACCCTGGGAAAGTTTTTCTTAAAAGGTATCCAGCTCCATTCTCCTTAAAGATCAGTGCTAGGTTCCAACTCTCATTTCAGGAACAAATGAGGTCCTTGAAGGACCTCAGTTTGATCAGATACACTGTTATACAATAGTTCCTCATTCCAGGGGTTGACATCTGTATTCCTATAGCTTAGCCATATTTGTCTGGAATCTACCTTGGGGACACTGACCTATATCTCACAAATGGGGAAGGAAGTGAACGGAAGCTTGGATTTGGAATCAGAAGCTCTGGTTCTAGTCTTGACCATACCATTTAGTAGATTTTGACCTTGAGCATGTCACTTAACTTGTGTAGGTCTGGATTTCCCCTGTAAAATAAGAGATCTGGACTAGATAACCTCTCAGGTCCCTTTTCACTCTGACATTGGGTAATGATGCTCTGAAGTTGGGGTTCTAGATTTAGAGGTTATCTTGTCTAAATTCCTAATTTTTAGGGGAAACTGAGACCCATACAATTTAAGTGACTTTCCCAAGGTCAGCTGGTAGAAAGAGAGAATTCACATTTAAGTACTCTGAGTCTAGATGCAATATTCTTTCCATACTGCAATTGGGCTCTGGAACAGTCTGTGCCACTAACTTGGTCTGTAAACTCAGATAAGTCATTCATTTCCCTGGGTTTCAGCTCCCCTGTTGAGACAATCAGCACTCCTTATCTTTCCCCCCTTCCATCTCCTAAGGTTTTAGTGAGACTCCAGTGAGATATGGAAGGGAGAACACTGATGGAATGCAGAAAGTCAAGTGATGGGGAGGAGTGAGGTAGATTCATAGCAGGGAGAATTCTGGACTTGATGTCTGGTTGACCTAGGTTCAAATCTGATCTTTGACCCTTACTAGCTGTGTGATATAGACAAGTAAATTAACATCTCTTGGCTGCTGTTTCCTAATCTATAAAACTATGGTAAAAATACCTAAGATGCAGTGAAAACACCTCTGTTCTCTAACTTTCTGTGTTTTAGTCACTTTTTTCCTCTGGATCTCAGTTTCTCTTTCTGTACATTGAATACATCGATGGGGTAGGTGAGCTATAAGATCACATCCCCATGCTGGGAATGGTGCCTTCCTGGTTCAGTGTGATCCAGAGAGTGAGGACAGGCTATGCTGGATTGAGACATTTAGTTCAGGAAGGAAAAAACACAAGGGAAGGGAACTGTCCTTGAATGTCCCAGTCTCCCAGGCCCATCAATTGTAGACTAGAAGAGTTTTATGTAAATAGGCACTTACCCAGCAGGGTTTCTCTGTGTTTATAGACTCTGTTGTTTCAGAAACATGTCCTCTATAAAGTCACAATTAGCTGAATCCAGATTTATGAGTCTAATCTACCCGTGCCCTCATGCTACATCCTTCTTGGGATGGCTCTTCAGTGCTATGAGGGTTGGGAATTTTCTAATGGGGTGGGGGGGGGCATGCCAGTTTGGTGCTTGCAGTTTTCTCTGCTGCAGGTAGCCTTGCACTCAGTATGTGCTTAGTAAATATCTGTTGACATTTGTTTGTTGAATTGAACCAATGACAGGATTATAGTAGGATCGTTGGATTTAGAGCTGAGAGGGACTTTAGCCTGATTGAGCTTGATCTCCTCATTTGATGGAGGAAACTGAGACCCGGAGAAGGGAAGTCACTTTCCCAAGGCAGCATGAAGTAATTTGGGTGTCAGGATACCTGGGTTCTATGTCTCTAACTCACTGAATGACCTTGGGTCAGTTGGTTCCTCCCTCTGAGTTTTCATCTTGGTCATCTGAGTCCAAGTCCAGTGTTTTTTCCTTTAAGTCAGTCAAGATCATGTTCATGAAGGTCCTGAAGTCATCAGCTCTTTTGGGTGAATTATCTATGAAAATCTTCTCTATTGCTTCATTGTGGCATGAATGTGACTCTGGCTTCTCTGCAGAATTCAGACTTGAACAGGACCCACCAATCTGGCTTATGGCTGGTGATGGACTGAATGAATGCCCATTGTCTGTCCCATGTCATTGAAGGTCAGGCAAGCAAAATTCAGAATGGCTCAGCACCAGATGATTGGCCATCAGGGGATACTTTTTGTTTTTAAAACTATGAAGGGAAAAAGAATAGCACAGTGAAATGGAAAGTAATTGGGTAGGTCTCATCATCCTCACACCTCAAATTCCTCAGCAGCAGATGATACTCTGAAGTTGGGGTTCTAGGCTAGATAACCTTAACAAGCACAAGATACAGGTAGCATGGCTCAATAGCAGTTTGACTAAAAAAGATCTGGAGGGTTTAGCAGACTGTAAACTAAAAATGTTAGAACAGCTAGGTGGTGCAGTGAATAGAATGCTGAGCCTGGAGTCAGGAAGACCTGAGTTCAAATGTGACCTCAGGCACTTACTAGCTGTGTAAACTTGGGCAAGTCACTTAACCCTGTTTGCCTCAGGTTCCTCATCTGTAAAATGAGCTGGAGAAAGAAATGTCAAACCACTCCAGTATCTCTCCCAAGTAAACCCCAGATGGGATCATGAAGAGTCAGTCATGACTGAAAAATGACTGAACAGAAAAGGTCAATGAGTCTACAGTTGACTTGTGACAAATTATGAAAAAAATGTTTGAAATCATGAAACTCAATGTGAAAAATTGATAGAATGTTAGACTACATTAAGAGAGGCATATTGTTGAAGATAAATGAGGGTGACCATCTGACTTTTCTTTTGCTTCAACCCACTCCAATCCATCCTCCACTCAGCTGCCAAAACGATTTTTCTAAAGCACAGGTCTTCCCATGTTATTCTCTTACTCAATAAAGTCCAGTGGTTTCCTATGACCTCCAAGATCAAATAAAAACCCTCTGTTTGATATTCCAAGCCCTTTACAACCTGGCCCCTTCCTACCTGAATTCTCTTTAGATTAAATTTTTGATAAGATTCTCTAGCTGGGTGGGGTCTCCCACTCAGGATCAAAAGGCATGTATCCCTGAAATTGGGCAACCTCATCCATCAACAGAGACTGAACAACCTACAAGTTTCTGAAAAAATTCTAGTCCTAATTCAGTAACTGACTACTAACGTGAGAGAGAAATTGTGATTTCTCTGAGTATCTTATGTATCCACAAGTATCCGCATACACCCTCCATGAGAATGTGAACTCCTTGAAAACAAGGACTGCATTTTTTACTTTCTTTTTATCCTCAGTGCTAGTGCCTATCACAGTGCTTGCATGTAGTAAGAACATTAAGTGCCTGTTAGTTAAGAGATGACTGAGATTTGTACTGGGGGAGACATTCATAACCCCAACCAATCTCTGTTACAGGAATATATCCGCTGAGAGATGCACACACATACAGAGCCCTATTGTGTTCCTAGGACCCTGGACACAAGAGCCTGAGGAGTAGTGATGCTTCCAGCCAAGGGCCCACTGACATCATCCTGGGAGGCAGCCCCTGTGGAGTTGCAGCCTGGCAACATCTCATACAGGTGCTATAGCCACAGCCACTGGAGACCCAGAAAGGAAGGTTCTTGTCTCCAAACTCCATGGCACTGTCAAATGGCTTTGACAGATCAGAAACTGATCAGAAACTGATGTGATTTTATCGGTGGAAATGACACAAAAGGAGAGGCATTAACCTCTGCTTTGCTGTGCACCCCAAAGACCATGGGCTTTTTTCCATTAGACTTGCAGATGAAATCTTTCATGTATGTTGTCTTTCCCTTTAAAATGTGAGCTCCTGGAGAGCAGGGATTGTCCTCTTTTTCTATTTGTTTTCCTAGACTCAGTGCTTTGAACATAGCAAGCACTTAATAAATTCATTCATTCGTTCTTCCATTCATTCATTCATTTTTCTTTCTTTGCACACAACTGCCCCGCACTCAGGTGCTAAGGCTCTCAAATATATTTGGCATTTCAAGCCCCTGCCTTCCACTACCACCTCCTGCTGCCCCTACTCAATTCTCATGTGAAAAGCATGGTATTATATATGGCAGATGCTCCCTTCTACCTTGCACAGGAATCTCCTCCCTCTCCCTTTTTTTGCCATAGGGTTGCCTAGAAATGATTTTTGAACAGTTCTTTTGAAGTTCAAATCTTATTTCTGACTCATTACTTGTGTAATCTTGGACTAGTCACATTGCATCTATGGACCTCAATTTTTTTTTCTGTTTGTATTCGGAGCCAAGACCACTTGAGATGGTATCTGTCTCAGTGGAAGATGCTTGGTAGCTGCTTCCAAGACAGTTGTGTTAAGGTGTAAGGGGTGTTTCTTGGAGAGATTGGAGAATGACATTTGTAGTATTCTTGGATTAGAGTAGACAGAAGATTGGAGTAGATGTTTTGTAACTGGTTCCAGTTGTCTGATCATATGGTTTTGGAAAAGCCTTATTCTATTTCCTGTGTCGCCAAAAGTGTCTGTATTTTCAAAAAAGCTCCCTGTTTCTTTGCTCCTCTTTCCCTCATTGTCTTCAGTTATGGTGGTGTGATGACATCTGGACCGAGAGATGATTCTCTAAGGCAGAGGTGTCAAGTACATAACTCCAACACAACACTCCCAAGTGAACAAGAACCCAATTAAGCTGTAATTGGGAAACAGGATAAAATACAAATACAATAAAACATAGATAATGTTAATATGTGGTTTTCTAAGACATGGAGCCAGCAGGTATCCTTATATATAGTTTAGTGGCCCCTGTTTCTATATGACCTTGACACCACTACTCTAAAGGGAAATACTACCCCTCTGAAGCCAAATGGCCCCTAAGAATCGGGAGTCCTTGGACTTTTCATTCATTCTTTTCTATTCTTGGTGACATACTGGGCCATCTCCAGTAATCCTGATGAATGTCTGGTCACTGGATCCACATGTCTCAGGAGGGGAAAGTGAGGCTGGTGACCTTGTACAGCCTTCTCTCACTCAAAACAAAGTCAAATGCAAGTCATGTCTTCATTTTTCTGATGTCATAGTCCTCTTTGAAAACGAAGGATGAACACAACAATTCTCTTTTATTGTTTTTTTTTCATTTTAAGTGTTTATTTATTAACTTTTAATTTTCAACATTCATTTCCACAAAATTTTGAGTTTCCAATTTTCTCCCCATCTCTCCTCTCTCCACCCCATAACATCTTGCATTCTGATTACTCCTTCCCTCAATATGCCCTCCCTTCTATCACACACACGCTTCCCTTATCCCCATCTTCTCTCTTTTCTTGTAGGGCAAGTTAGATTTCTATACCCCATTACCTGTATTTCTTATTTCCCAGTTGTATGCAAAAACATTTCTCAACATTTGTTCCTAGTACTTTGAACTCCAAGTTCTCTCCCTTCCTCCCCACCCATCTCCATATAGAAGGCAAGCAATTCAATATAGGCTATATATGTGTAGTTTTGCAGAAGACTTCCATAATAGACATGTTGTGTAAGACTAACTATATTTTCCTCCATCCTATCCTGCACCCCCCACTTATTCTATTCTCTCTTTTGACCTTGTCCTTCCCCAAAAGTGTCTACTTCTAATTACTCCATTTTCCCAATTGCCCTCCCTTCTATCATCCCCCTCACACCACTTGTCCCCTTTTCCCCTAATTTCCTGTAGTGTAATATAGATTTTCATACCAAATTGAGTGAGTGTTATTCCCTCCTTAAGCCAAAAGTGAAGAGAGTAAGCTTTACTTTTTCCCTCTCACCTCCTCTCTTTTCTCCTCCACTGAATAAGCTTATTCTTACCTCTTTTATTAGAGATAATTTATCCCATTCCATTTCTCCCTTTCTCCTCCTAATATATTCCTCTCTCACCATTTAATTTTATTTTTTAGATATCATCTCTTCTTAATCAACTCACCCTGTGCTCTGTGTGTGTATGTACATGTGTGTGTGTGTGTGTGTGTGTGTGTGTAATCCCCCCAACTATCCAAATACTGAGAAAAATCTTAAGGGTTACAAATATTGTCTTTCCATGCAGAAATGTAAACAGTTCACCTTTAGAAAGTCATTTATGATTTCTTTTTCCTCTTTACCTTTTCATACTTCTCTTGATTCTTGTATTTGAAAGTCAAATTTTCTTTTCAGCTCTGGTCTTTTCATCAAGAATGCTTGAAAGTAGAAAGACACACATATGGAGGCTCACCCCACACAGCCCATAAAATACCTGTAGAGAGGGACTCAAGAAATTTTGGAGCAGCAGAAGTGGAGAACAACAGAGTGGAGGAGATTTTCAGCTCAGGGTGACCTGAAAGGCCCACAGGACACTTTGGTTGCACAGGACCCAGAGCAGAGCCCAGCCCAGCCTTGGCCATGTGGTGTGGTGTGACTCTGGGAGAAGGACACATTGGGGGTGGAATCTTCAGTCACAGTAGCAGTGGTCTGCAGATCCCTCAACCCCCAGGCACCAAAGGTCAGGGAGAGGATTTTTTCAGTGTTTGAGAAGGGAGAAGGGCCTTTCCATAGCTCCAGCAGTAGGCAGTGGCCACAGCCACCCACATCCATTGTTGGAGTGTAAAAACACCTGGGGGCACTGAGGAGCTGAATATTACCTCAACCTTGTGTAGAGACTCTGAGGGAGCTGGTCTTTGTCTCACACTGAATGGTGGCCCTGCCCCCACAGCTTAACTGAAAATCAGCCCCCAATGCTGACTTGGTGGAACTGGAGACCAGGTGGCTGTGGACAGGTTAACTGCTAAGATTCTGGGCACAAAAAAAATCTCTCTCTGCTCCCAGACCAATGTACATGCTTGATTGTGCCACCTTGGAGGAACTGAGATCTTACAGATTCCCAGAGTATATCCTACTCTTGACAAAGTCAAGTAACTGGTTGGGAAAATGCCCAAAAAAGGGAACATAAATAAGACTATAGAAGGTTACTTTCTTGGTGAACAGATATCTTCTCCCATGCCTTTGGATGAGGAAGAACAATGCTTACCATCAAGGAAAGACATAAAAGTCAAGGTTTCTGTATCCCAAACACCCAAAATAAGTATTCAGTGGTCTCAGTCCATGGAAGAGCTCAAAAAGGATTTTGAAAATCAATTAAGAGAGGTGGAGGAAAAACTGGGAAGAGAAATGAGAAAGATGCAAGAAAAGCATGAAAAGTGGGTCAACACCTTACTAAAGGAGACCCAAAAAAAATGCTGAAGAAAATAGCACAGGATAACCAGGATAACACAGGATCCGGCAGCTTCTACATTAAGGGATCGAAGGGCATGGAATATTATATTCCAGAAGTCAAAGGAACTAGGACTAAAACAAAGAATCCCCTACCCAGAAAAACTGAGTATAGTACTTCAGGGGAAAAAATGGTCTTTCAATGAAATAGAGGACTTCCAAGCATTCTTGATGAAAAGACCAGAGCTGAAAAGAAAATTTGACTTTCAAACACAAGAATGAAGAGAAGCATGAAAAGGTAAACAGCAATGAGAAGTCATAAGGGACTTACTAAAGTTGAACTGTTTACATTCCTACATGGAAAGACACTATTTGTAACCTCGAAAACTTTTTTCAGTATCTGAGTGGTTGGTGGGATTGCACACACACACATGTGCACACACACACACACTCATAGAGACAGAGAGCACAGAGTGAATTGATGGGATCATATCTTTAAAAAAATGAAATTAAAGACTGAGAGAGAAATATATTGGGAGGAGAAAGGGAGAAATAGAATGGGGCAAATTATCTCTCATAAAAGAAGCAAGTAAATGACTTTTCAGTGGAGGGAAAAGTGGGGAGGTGAAAGAAAAAACATGAAGCTTACTCTCATCACATTCGACTCAAGGAAGGAATAAAATGCACACTCATTTTGGTATGAAAACCTATCTTATAGTGGAGGAGAAGGGGATAAGCAGGGTGGGGAGATGATGGAAGGGAGGACAATGGGAAGAAGGAGCAATTAGAAGTCAACACTCTTGGGGAAGGATAGGGTTAAAAGGTAGAGCAGAAGAAATGAAGGGAAGGATAGAATGGAGGGAAATATAGTTAGTCTTACACAACACGATTATTATGGAAGTCATTTGCAAAACTACACAGATATGGCCTATATTGAATTGCTTGCCTTCCCAAAGAGAATGGGTGGAGAGGGAGGGAATAAGAGAAGTTGGAACTCAAAGTTTTAGGGACAACTGTTGAGTATTGTTCTTGCAACTAAGGCATAAGAAATACAGGTAATGGGGTATAGAAATTTATCTTGCCCTACAGGACAAAAGAGAAGATGGGGATAAGGGAAGGGAGGGATGTTAGAAGGGAGGGCAGATTAGTGATAGGGGCAATTAGAATGCTTGACATTTTGGGGTAGGGGTAGGGGATAAATGGGGAGAAAATTTGGAACCCAAAGTTTTGTGAAAATGAATGCTGAAAACTTAAATAAATAAATTTTTTAAAAAAGAATGCTTGAAAGTCCTCTATATCATTGAATGACCATTTTTTTCCCTTGAAGCATTATACTCAATTTTCCTGGGTAGGTGATTCTTGGTTTTAATTCTAGTTCCTTTAACTTCTGGAATATCATATTCCAAGCCCTTCAATCCCTTAATGTAGAAGCTGCCAGATCCTGTGTTATCCTGATTTTATTTCCATAATACTCGAATTGTTTCTTTCTAGCTGCTTACAATATTTTCTCCTTGACTTGTGAACTCTGGAATTTGGCCACAATATTCCTAGGAGCTTCTCTTTTTGGATGTCTTTCAGGAGGTAATCAGTGGATTCTTTCATTATTTATTCTGCCCCCTGGTTCCAGAATGTCAGGGCAGTTTTCTTCGATAATTTCATGAAAGTTGATGTCTAGGCTCTTTTTTTGATCATGGCTTTCAGGTAGTCCTATAATTTTTAAATTGTCTCTGCTGGATCTATTTTCCAGGTCAGTTGTTTTTCCAATGAGATATTTCTTATTATTTTCTATTTTTTCATTCTTTTGGTTTTGTTTCGTAATTTCTTGGTTTCTCATAAAGTCATTAGTTTCCATCTGTTCCATTCTAATTTTTTAAAGAACTACTTTCTTCAGTGAGCTTTTGAACTTCCCTTTCCATTTGGCTAATTCTGATTTTTAAAACATTCTTCTCCTCATTGGCTTTTTGGGCCTCTTTTTCCATTTGAGTTAATCTGTTTTTTAAGGTGTTAATTTCTTCAGCAGTTTTTGAGTCTCCTTTAGCAAGCTGTTGACTTGCTTTTCATGATTTTCTTGCATCTCTCTCGTTTCTCTTCCCAATTTTTCCCTTTTTGAGCATTTTTCCAGTCAGTTACTTGACTTTTGAGTTCTTTGTCAGGGCTGAGATTCAGATGAGCTGCTCAATTCCCCCATGGGCTTTAGGCGAGGTCTCCCAGGGATGCCACTCAGATCAGTTGCTCAATTCCCCAAGAGGCTATAGACAGAGGGCTCCAAAAATGGAAGCTGCTGATGCTGGGCATCCAGACCGTGCTCCCCTCTACTGATTAACGGAGCCCTCCCACTGACCTTTGAAGCTGTTTGTGGGTTGAGCAAGCTGGGACCTGGTGCTGCTGGTGGCCTCCTGAAGTCCGTTCAGGGTCCTGTTCCTGCCACATCAGGCTGTGCTCCATGCTTCCTGGACTGTCCTGCATGTGGAACACAACAATTCTTGTTGAAGAGAGTGGAGTCTCTTACCTTGTTCCAAAATGAGAGCAACAAAAATCTGGAAATCAGAGTCCCAGACAGGTCTGGCAGGCAACATCAGTGTTCCAAAGAGCAAGGGAGTCAAGTCAAGCCAATAAGCATTTAGCAAGTCCCTGCTATGTGTTAGGCTCTGTACTAAGTGCTGGGGTGCTGGAGTGATCTTCCATGTCTGAGAAGAATGAACCATCTGGTAGAAATGTTGCCTTTGAACATGAACTTATTAGTAATTATTGCAATGTAGAAACTGAGCCTAATTCCTGTTCACCACACTCCCAGAGACCAAAGTGCCATAGAGGGCCTATCCTCTCAAAGTGTTTGGGGGAAATTTTTATGTTTATTCTTGTTAAATCTATGAAATGGATACTCCTTTATAAAATATACCTGGCGTTAAGTGACTAGATGTAACTGGGATACTAGTCACAGACCCCTAACAACATAACTGATGGAATCTTGAGCTAACAGAATGGGGTAAGAGCATCCTTGTTAAATGTTAAGTGGGGGAATTGTACTAGGTGACCACTAAGATTCTTTCCAGCTCTAAATCTCTGATCTCATAAAAGAAAATTTAGACTTATTAGAAAGAACAGCTTCCTAACAACTAGAGCTACCCCTAAAAGGCATGCATTACCTCAGCAGGTAATGAGCTCCCTTTCCCTAGAGATCTTCAGGCAGAAGCTAGATGGTCACTTATCAGTGATACTGAAAATATAGTGGAAGGGATTATTCAGATACCGGTGGATTGGTTGGTCTTTGAGGTCCTTCCCAGCTCTGAGATTCTATGGTCATTTGACCTCTAAGATCCAGTTAGAAATCCATGATCCCAAGAATTACCAAAGACCATCTACTAAAGCATGATGAGGTTACGTTGTGCATTGATGGAGAGAATTCCCATACCTCTTGGAATCTCATCTCTTTGGGAAGTATTGAATATGACTCAGCCATTGTCAAGTTTACCTACCTCTTGTTTCCAGTCTATTTATATTTTCTACTTTAGACTATCATTCATGAAAACAAGTTCCTTGAGTTTACTACTTCCTGTGTGAGACAAATCTTTTTATAAACTTCTAAGATCCCATTGAATGCTGAGCTAGAAGTCAGAAGATCTGGATTTGAATTTTTGTCTGTCCCTCATTGTGTGAGAGTCTCACTTTCTTCATATGTAAAATGAGGGAAATAACATTTGTTATGGGAAAACTAGGTGTTGTAGTGGAGAGAGTCTAGAGCATGGAGTCAAGAAGACTCATCTTCCTGAGTTCAAATCTGGTCTCAGATATTTACTAGCTGTATGACCCTGGACAAATCACTTCGCACTGTTTGCCTCAAATTCCTCATTTGTAAAATGAACTAAAGAAGGAAATGACAAGCCACTCTAGGATCGTTACCAAGAAAACCCTAAATAGGGTCATGAAGAGTCAGACACAACCAAAACGGCTGAACAATAACAACCAAAGTAACATCTGTAGTTCCTACCCCACAGAATTGTTCTGAGACTCCCATGGAATTATACATTGCAGGTTTTAACCCAGTATGTCCATGTAACCATGAGGAGAGCAATGCCCTCTCATTGCCACTCAGTTCTCCTCATTTCCTTCCAACAGTTTCCTTTCTCTTACCACACTCCTCTCTACTTTTGGAAAGCTCATGAAATCATATAGTTTCCTAAGACATCAGATCTTGCACAACCAGGACTTTCAGGCTATGCTTAGTTGCCATTAGCTTGGAGGGGAAGTGGATGTAGAGAGGAAGAGGGAGAGCAAATCAAGTGCCGATCACGTTGCTGTTTAGAAAGAAAATGAATAGCAGTTCCCTTATCTCTTGGAGTCCTTTTCATGCTTGAAATTCCCTGATCTTGCCCCAGATCTGCCAGCCTTGGCTGCAGCTGAGCTGCCTCCCTCCTCCTCCTCTTCCTGACAGGCAAAACATCAGCTTGTCAGCTTCAAAGTGGTCTTTCATGGAAGCCAGGTGTCTCCCTAGGATCTAGAAGGGATGCTATTGAGCAAATCATGATTTTGGACAAGTTACTTCCCTTGTCTGAGTATCTGTTTCCTCATCTGTAACATGATAGGGTAGGAATTGGGCTGCATGATCTCTAAGATTCCTTCCAGCTCTTAACATTCTGTGATCTATATTATAGAGGTGTGTGTATGTAGTATGTTGTGTGTATATATGTATGTAGTGTATGTGGTGTGTGTGTGAGAGAGAGAGAAAGAGAGAGACATAGAGAGAGAGATGGGGGGTGGTAATGGTGGTGGTGGTGATGATGGTGGTCATAATGATCAGTTTCCCCTCCTTTCCCATGAAAAGGGACTAAACTACAGTGCTGATGATACAGTTGGAGTAAGTATAGAAGGTGTGCTCAGGACTTTCATTAGACTACTTCTCTAGTGAATGAGGACTCCCTGGGGAGGGGAGTCAGTTTGGGGATTGCTTGCCATTTACTGCCCATATATTCCATTTTCCTTCTCCATGCCTTTTCATATATCTGTCTTCCATACCAGGAATATATTTTTTCTATATCCATGCCTCTTAGAATCTTTAGCTTCTCTCAATGCTCAACTCACGTGCTACCTCCTACACACTCCAATGTGTGTATACATTCTTTTGTGTGGAGAATCCTTTAAAATTTCAAGGGCTTTCCTTACAACCATCCCTTGGGAGTAGGCAGGGCAAGTATTATAATAATATTAATGGTAATAGAATGCTTCGAGGTGTAAAAAGCACTTTACAAATATTACCTTATTTGATTTTCACAACAGTCCTGGGAAGGGAGGTGCTATTATTATCTCCATTTTGCAAAAAAAGAAACTGAAGCAGACAAAAGTAACAACTAACACTTATGTAGCATTTACGTTGTGCCATACACTATGCTAAGCACTTTACAATTATTGTATCGTTTGATTCTCACAACAACCCTGGGAGGGAGATGCTATTATTATCCCCACTTTATAGATGAGGAAACTGAGGCAAACGGAGGCTAGGTGACTTGTCCAGGGCCACACAGCTAAGAAGAATAAGAAGCTAGATTTCATTTAAGGCTTCCTTACTCCAGGTCCAGCACTCTATCCAATATGCCTTCCTGCAGTCTAGAGAAGTGAAGAGTCTTGGCCACAGTAATGTAAGTAGTAAATGATGGAGCTGAGACTCCACCCCACAACTTCACACTGAAAGAACAGTGCCTAATCCACTAAATTATCTCTACAAATTATTCTCATTTGATTCTTACAACATCCTGATGAGACAAGCAGGTCAGAGAGCTAAGCAGCAGCAGAGTTGAGGTTTGAATCCAGATTGTCTGCTTTTGAGCCTTGTGTTTTTTTTCCTTTACATTACTATTTGGATTTGGATGTCCTCTTCATTGTCTTTAAATTATCACATTAAGAGCTATGCTGAAAGAGATCTTGCTTTGCAAATGGAATGGAGAGGGGGTGAGAGACTCCTTCTAAGTCACACAGCAAGTTGAGAGAAGAGCTGGTAACTATCTTTGGTTGTCTCCAGGACCATAGTTCATGTTGTGCCCTCTGAGTTTAGAAACATCTGGGCAAGAGGAAAATCAAGTAGAGGGTAGAAGAGAAGGGGAGTGAAGGGCTGATGGTGAATGAAGAAAGTAGAGAAAAATGAAAAATGGTGGAAACAAGTTGCCTTTCTTTTCTCCCCCCTTCTCCTCTTTCATTTTCCCCCTCTCTTCTTCCTTCACTCTCCTCACCTCTCTTCTTTTTCTTCTTTCCTATCTTCCTCCCACATATCTTTCTTTCTTCATTTCTCATCTCTCCTCTTTTTTCTTTCCTCTATTGTATTCTCTCCTCTTTTTCTATCCTTTCATTCTCTCCTTCTCCCTTTTTCTACCTCTACCTCATCCCTTTATCTCTTCTTTCATTCTCTCACTACTGTCTTCTTTCTTTTCTTTCTTCCCTTCCTATTGATTTATTTTCCTTTTCTCTCTTCTCTCATGAAGAGCTTCCCAGAAAAATTGGGGTGTGCATTCACTGCAATGGACATAATGGTTTATGTTTTCCTTGGTAAGCCTCAATATTCCAATAGTTTCCTAGAATATGTCTTTGCAGGCTATGGAGCTGTTTGAAAAGACAAGAGCCTGACTTGTAGATTTATATGTATGGATGAGGTGTGATTTCTATAACAAATACATACTCATGATGCTTCTTTTCTATGAGGCACAGAAGATGCCTACAGAATACCTTCTAAATCATGAGAGCCTTCTGGGTTCTCCTCCTTTTCTGCATGTTAATAAGATGACAGATTCTAATTACATGCTGAATAGAGCAGCCCAGCAATGACAGAACTTGCCAGTAGCTATAAAACCTAGACTCAATCCATTCTGAGAGTCTGCATTGCAACTGTGAAGTCTTCACATCTTCTGAATGCCTACAAGTGCCAGGGAGACTGAGGAAAGAAGCCGGAGGCTAAAACAGCCCTTCAGGGTCAAAGTCCTGTTATGGGGGAAGTAGGGGCTAGTAGAAGTTTGGTGGGGTGAGGGAGATACTTGATGCAAGACAGAGGATGCTGCTTTCTTGAACCCATAAAGCCTTTGTATTACAGAAGTAAGGATTAGAAAACTTTACAAGGAGTCACCTATATGATCCTTCTGCCAGAGAATAATTAAGGGAGTAGTGAGGTGGTATGATGGATAAAGCAATGGCCCTGGAGTCATGAGGACTGAGTTCGAATCCAGTCTCAGACACTAGTAGTGTGGCCATGGGCAAGTCACTTAACCCTGATTGCCTAAAAAATAAAAAAAGATTAAGGGTGCAGTTGCATGTCCCAGAGATATCTTAAACTCTGCATGTCTAAAACACCCCAGGAATCATCTTCTGCAGGAAGTCTTTTCTGATCTTTGAACTGCTAGTGGTTATGTTTTAATATATTTGCATTTATTCACTTCACATTTATTAATATAGATATTGATGGATGCATACTTATTACCATGTATTGTATGTGTATTTTCCCAATTATAAGCTCATTTTGAGAAGGGATTGTTTTTCTTTCTACTTGTATCCCTAGTGCCTGGAACATAGTAGGCACTTGTTCATTGTTCATTGATTGGTAGCATATTGTAGAGGAAAAAACATTGGAATTAGAGTCAGAATATCTAAATTTAAATGCCAGCATCAGAACCTTTTATCAATACATACAAACTGTGTGACCTTGAGCAGATAAGTTATGTTCTCTGTATCTTAGTTTTTTCATCTGTGATATGAGTGGATAAACATAGATGACTCCTAAAGTTCCTTTTAGATCTGAATCTTTGATTCTAAGTCACATTTTTTCTCTGCCTCAGTTTCTTCATATAGAAAATGGATACAGTAACATTGTACAGTTTATCTGAAGGATATTATGGGGAATCACCTTTATAAACTTTAAAGTGTTATAGAAATGTGAGTTTGCTGTGATTAAGGTTCACAAGGCAGTGTGCTGGATAGAAGACTTCAAGAAGAATCCCTGAATGTCTGAAGCCAAAAGGTTCAAGTCCTGCTACTGACACAAGTGTCTGTACATCCCTGGACAAGGCATTTAACCAAGCAACTATCTGAGACTCTAAGCTGCAGAACAGGTGCCTATCTACATGGAGGGAGGAAAGGAAAGAGAGAGAGAGAGAGAGAGAGAGAGAGAGAGAGAGAGAGAGAGAGAGAGAGAGAGAGAGAGAGAGATGGACAGAAACAGAGAGATAGAAAGGACACAGAGACAGAGAGGCAGAGTTAGAGAAAGACACAGAGAGACAGAGAGACAGAGTAGAGATTGCTCACATGATAAAGGGTCATAAAATTAGATCTTAAAAAAACCTGGTTCTATAGTTAAAGTCATATGCCTTCAATCATTAATTAACTTTTCTGGCTCTGTGAAAGAAAGAAAGGAAGGAAGGAAGGAAGGAAAGAGGGAGGGAAGAAATGAGGGAGGTAATTGAGAATGCTCTGTACTTTATGAATGTTGTCTCTGTTATCTTGTTTCCCTTTTTAAATGCTCTCACTGAGAGTGTATGTGGATAACATGGAGCATCCTCACTACTTAAAGCCCAATTCAATGCATATGTTCTTGTAGTGGGTCAGTACTATCAGAAAGTGTCAGGAAGTATGCACATCCTTTAAGATGAAGCATTATCATCACTTTAGGGTCAGAATCACAGAAATGGACTCTTAAAGTTGAAGAAGAACAATCAAATCCTTAGTTGAACAAAAAGTTCCCCTACAACATACCTGGAAAATGATAGTCAACTTTTGCTTGAAGAGCTCCTGTGAGGGGGAAGCTGCCACTTCTCAAGGCGTGTCATTCTACTATGGAAAAGTCCTAATTTGGGGGATTTCCCCCCTATATCAAGCTTACAAGTTACCTTTATGCAACTGTCAAGCAGCTGCATCTAGTTTTGACTTTTCATGTGAAACATAGTACATATAATCTCTCTTCCACATGTGGACATTTGTTTGGTTTTCAAGGGGAAACTGAGATAGGCTTGGATCCTGTGTCAGCCTGCTATGGATCTGGGAATAGGATCAGAGTTCAATCTGCTTCAAGTCTTGTGGTACTTCTGCTATTTCTGGAGGTGAAAAGCTCTACAGGTAGGTGTTTGATCTCTAGTGTACTGGTCACTTGGAAATTAATCTGCTGTGGAGAATTAGGGGTGGGGGAAGAGGAAAAGTAAAGTGAACTATTGGATCTATTCACAGGATCATTATTGAATTATAGATTTAAAGCTGGAAGGAACTTTCAGGGATAAAAAGTTCTACTTCCTCGTCTTACATATGGTGAAACCCAAGGCCTAGAGAGATGTAGCTACTTGCTTGAGGTCATACAGGTGATAAATGTTAGAGTCCAGATTCGAACGTCTTTTTACTCCTAATCGAGTTCTCTTTCCACTTCATCCGCAGATCTTTTTGTCAGGCATACATTTTTAATGCTGTCAGAATTTAATTTGTTATACAAAGCTGGAAGCAATAGAGTTTGTGTAAATAGCAAACCGTGGGGAGATTGCTCTCCACAAATGTATCCTGCCGACACAGTCTATTTTCACGCCATTTAATGCATGAGTCACTGTCCGCGGTGCTGAAATAATCAGTCGTTATGCTCCTCAACCAGCCGGTGATACCTCTGTCCGTGGTTCTGAATAGCAAATTCCTGGTGTTGCTACTTGTCATCTGGCATTCCCACCACTCCACCCCCGATCGGGTGCTCTACTGCCTCCAGGTCATGCTGTAATGAAGGCGGCTGGAAATCATCATGCATTAGAGTAATTCACCTCCTGATATAACTTCCTTTGAAATACACTCTGGAGGTGTAGCTACAGTCACTTCAGTTCTTTCTCGGGAACAAAGGAAAGGGGTCATGCCTTGTTGTGGAAAGAGCAAGGGGCCTAGAGTCAGCACACCCATTATATTACCTTGGGCCTCAGTTTCCTGCTTTGTGAATTGAAAGAGCTGGACTATAAGTAATCCAAGGTTCCTTGCAGTCTCTTCTTTTATTTTTTCTTTCAAGTCCCTTCCAATCCTAAAGTAGATAGCAAATTGAGCCTATGAATGACTGTTGAATGTTACTAGATGCTAGTGTAATGATAGCATTTATCACTTTACTGATAATGAACATGGGGCCACTGCTTTCCCTATCTAGCCTAACAGAGACCAGAGCATATCCGTCTTCAACCAACTCCCAGACACCAGATGCTTTTCGGACTGGACCACAATTCAGTAATACCTAGTCCTACCACTCTCTCTAGTTGCCTGTAGTTCATTATTGTCTTTTCTACAAAAGGCATATCAATTTTGTCCTTCTTCAGGGGGAAGGAAGGAGGGAGACAGTAGGTGCCTAACGAGTGACTGATAAGTAATGATTTGAAGCTCAGGGATTAGTGATGACTGGTTTTTGTCAAGTAGGGCAGGAGGAGAGTCATGGAAATGTTTGCCATCAGTCTCCCTTGGTAGGGCTGCCTTAATTTGAGTGGGCTCTTGGGTTTTCTAGATGATCTCTGAAAGGCACTAGGCTGACTGTTTCTGCTGCAAGATTATTTTACAGTGCCCATCAGCTGGCTGCCTTAGAAGGGGTCACCCAGAAAGTGATTTCCAAATCTGCCCAGGCTGCAGATTCTCCCAGCTTCACAGTCATCAGCATTTTCTCACTCTATGCAGATCAATAGGACCTTCAGATGTGACCCCCAGTTCAATTATGGCTTCAATTATGGAATAAAGAGGCTGTTACAGCACACCTACCTCTCATTAAAATCCCTGCTCCAAGGGCCTATGGGGCTGCTGCCAGGGGGAAATCATTAGCCCACTAATTGGAAATCAATTTAAAGTGCATTTGCTTAATTATATGAGCATTGTAAATTATCTATAAATTGTTAATTTAGTTGAATGTCACACCAGATTTTAGTTTTATTAATTGAATTTCCCAGGTGTGTGTATTTGGATTGGGGAGGGATCTTTATTTTCTTTTCTCTGTCTTGAATTCTTTCTTTCTTATTCTCTGGCCTTCTTTCCCTTCCATTTCTCCTATCAGACTCCCTGTATTCTTCTTGGAAATGATTATATTTTTTAGCCTATATCACATGGGGGATTGAAAAGTATCATATGTTTATTGTCTCCTCTCCCATAACTTCACTCCCTGTGCTCAATCCACCTCTAGTCTCCTTTATAATTCCATTTCTACCTCCAACCCTGCTTTAAATCTACCTATGATTATATTCCTATGGGACTAACCCTATTTTCAGTCTCCTTCTTCCCTGAATCATCCCCACTCCACCCAATAATCACCATCCCTGCCCCTACTCTCCACAAAACTCCATCCTCAAAGAGCAGGCATACCGTCAGTTTTCCTGTATTTCATGCCTCGTGATTCAGCTCTGTCCACAACTTTCCCTTTCTTTATTCTTCTGTCTCTTTTTCTTTCACTAAGCTCAAGATATTGTCTCTTGACCTAAGAGAATATTCCTCATCTAATAGGAACCTTCGTTGTTCTGTTGTAATATTATTGAACAATGTTATAGTGAGAAGGGAACCCAGCAATGTTTGGGTCTAACTAATGCATATATGGAGACAGCATATGGCTACGAAACTTCTAGAGGGGGTATGTCCTGATTTCCCATGCTTCTAGCTCTGACTCTATCCTTTAATGATCAAACTATCTGCACTTCCACTCTCTGAGTCTCACTGCCCTGTCCACACCAGGCAATAATAACAGTGGTCATTGGCACTCCCTTTTCAGGATCAGTGAGCTCAGAGTGGCTAAGTGTGAGTATTCTGAACATCTTCAAGGCCTGGAGCCAGGTTAGTGAGGGCATTTGGCTAGGACAGCAGTGATATGACCCATGGGGAATGTGGCATTTTTCTAGGTAATGTTGGTCGTGTGGGGCACTCTCCCCTCATCACTGCCAGGTTTCATCCCTGGGAAACTAGTATCCAGAGGTTCAGGTCACAGTTGTTGCTTCTTGAATGAATGAGAGAATTTTAGAAGGACTTACTATATATCAAACACTGTTCTAAGCACTGAAGATACAAATCCAAGAGCAAAGAAAGTCCCTGCTCTCAAGAAGCTCACATTCTAATAGACAAGCCAACAAACAAAAGGAAGAGTGGTCAGGGAGGAGCACTCTGGCGTGGAAAGTTATAGGGATAGAGAGTAGAGCCAAAGCAAAATAGGTTGACACCTATAATGAAAATGACCAGAAAGAAGGCTCTCCAGGGTCAACATCAAAGCCCTCCAGGCATCAAAACCTGGTGACCTCTGATTCATGGGTCAGGATAGGAAGAGAGGGCTGGAGTAGAAAGGGAATAGCTCTGGAGGTAGAAGACTTGGATTTAAATCCTAGCTCTGCCACTACCTGTGTGACTTGAGTCATGTCACAACTTTTCTGGGCTTAGTTTTATCTAAATTAAATTAGGCGATTGAATTAGATGATCACTAAGGTTCCTTCTATCTCTTAATCCAATAAGTATGTAATTCTGGCCCAGGCATTTGTGATCAAAGACTCTTGGGGAAAAGAGCCCCAGTTGGGGAGCAGAGAGAAGAGAATGAATCCAAGAGATGTTGTGAGATAAAAATAGCAAGATTTAGTAAATGAAGTCACAAAGCAGGTGCATGGGGACAGGGGCTGCTCCCTATACATGAAAATTGAGCTGGGAGAATTTTGTCCCCAAGCAGCTGAGATGACAGAGAACACCTCCCTTTCCTCCCTATCTTTCCCTCACTTCTTTTACGTGAAAAAGTGAGGAGATGAGGGCAATCTTGAATATATACACCATCCATACTTGATCCAATCTAAAGTTCAACAGTATCTTACCAATGTGTGTGTTTGTCCTTCGTTGTCAAAGAACACCATGCCATCAGTAAAATAATGACATGACTTGCACTTTGTTTTGAGTGAGGGAGACCTGTGCAAGTCACTTCTCTCCAGAGCCATCTGAATCTAGTGACCCATCCATCATCAGGATAACTGGAGATGACCCAGGATGGGGTTAAGTGACTTACCCAAGGTCAAACAGCTAAGTGAGTGTCAAGTGTCTGAGGTGAGATTGGAACTCAGGTCCTCCTGACTCCTTCACTGGTGCTCTATCCACTGCACCACCTAGGTGACCAATGGCAGGTACTCAACAAATATGGCTTACAAGGTGAGAGGATTTCCATTCATTTCCTGATTAATGCTTCTCTTTCTCTTGGTGGGTGTAAGATCATTCCTTTCTCAGTGAAGTGAAATAAAAATTTAAAGAATTTAAGTGTTCAGTAGATTGGGCACTCCCAAGGTAGAAGAACTTAGGTTCAAATATTGCCTGACACCTACTAGCTGTGTGACCCTGGCAAGACACTAAACCTCTTAGAGCCCACATTTCCTTATCTATAGCACTGGGGTTATAGTGGGGCTTACAGTTGGGTTGTGAGGAGCAAATGAGATGTTTTTAAAAAATAATATTTTGTTTTCCTCCAATTGCATGTTAAAACCATTTAAAACATTTTTTTAAAAAAAGTTTTGAGTTCCAAATTGCAAGCCTGCATGCTTAAATGATAGTTAGCTATTATCATAATTGAAAGATACATTTTAGGAGTCTGCAGTTCAGGCTATTTATTTCCTAATTCCAACTGCTATTGCCCTCCCTCCCAAACTACTTTATATCTAGCTACTTGTATATATTGGCATTTATTCACTTTTATTTATGCCATGTAAACTTATATCTGTCCTTATTATCCCTGACATTAGAATGTAAACTCTTTGTGCTTATATCAAGGGCCTTCACTGTGCCTGGCACTTAGTAGGTGCTTAATAAATATTTGTTTGCTGATTGATTAAAAAATATTTCCAGTGAAGAGAGTGGTGATAGTAGAGGGTGGAGCTTATTCTGATGGTTTCTCATTCCCTGTCTTTTTGACTTATAAGTCCTCTTGCCCCTGAAGGCCAAGACAAGCAATCAGATAGCTCTGGTTTAATGGCTACCATATATAAAAAGGTGTTGAGATGGGGGTATGTGAGAGTGCGTGGTATATAGCTAGGGGAAAGAGACGCTAAATCCAAACATGCTTACTTTTCCCTGATTGGAGGTCTCCACACTGCGTCCAGGACTAAGGGTATGTTTAGAGAAAGGGGGCATTCCCCAAGGCTTGGGAGTACCAACCTCCCATGCTGGAGCAGCCAAGCTGTTGAAAAATGGTCCCTGATGATGAGCTAAGATTTTAAGGAAGTTTTAATTGGCTTCCCAAGGGTGGCATTTTCTTGTGTTCTGTGCAGCTTGAGTGTCAAATGGAGTCTCTGGGGATTCTTAAAAGAAAGGGGGAACTGGATTCTTCTCTCTCTTTCACATCTTCAACTTCTGCCTGTATCTAATAGTCTTGCTAATCATGGTTGCTGGACTTTGAGAGAGTTTGGCTCAGGGATAAAGTGTCATATGACCATAGGAGGTACCTCTGAGGCCATATAACCTCAGTTTACAGATGAATAAAGGAGGGGAGAGAAGTGAATAAACTTGCTTGAGGTCACCCAAGTAGTAAGTAGACTGTCTGAGCCTGAGGGTTCCTTAAACTTCATCAATCAATTACAAAGCATTTTTCAAGTGTTTATTATATGACAAAACTATAGGCCACACTGTAGGAATACCAGGATAAAAAGGAAGCAGTTCCTCTCCTCAAGGAGATCACATTCTATGGCAGGAGAAATACACATGTAAATACATACAAAATAAGTGTAACCTTTCCCTCTGCCCCCCCACCTGCACCCCGGGTCCAGGGGACAGTAGAAAGTGGAAAGGAGGAAATCAGGAAAGACTTCCTGTAGGAGGCAGTGCTTGAACTGAGCTTTGAAAAAAGCTTAGGATTTTAAGAGGTGGAGGTGAGGAGAGAGGGCATTCCAGGTTGTATAAAGAGGCAGAAAATGGAATGTTGTATGTAAGGAATGTCAAAGAAGACCATTCTTGCTGAACTATAGGGTGAAGAAAGAGAAGGGAAAGGAATAAATATTTACATAGTGACTTATCATGTGCCAAGCACTGTGCTAAGTGCTTTACAACAATCCTGGGAAGTGGACACTGTTATTATCCCCATTTTCCAGGTGAGGAAACTGAGGCAAACAGAAGTCAAGTAACTTGCTAGTAAGCATCTGAGGCTGGATTTGAACTCATCTTCTTGACTTCAGGCCCAATGCTCTATCCACTTTGATACCCAGATGCTGAAGGGAAGTAATAGGGAATAAGTCCAGAGAGGTAGATTGGAGCTTTAGATGGAATAAAAAAAGAATTCCTGCTTGATTTCCACAGAGAACAAGCCTGTCCTCGGAAGCCCTGAAGTGGGTAGGGACAGAAAGGCAAAAGAAGAAGGAGAGCAAAACCAACCCTTATCAAAATCCTCTCCATTCCCCACAACCAACATTTCGAGTGACCCTCAGCTTAGGTCTCCTCTTCCTAGCCAGACTTACTCATGCCGTCCCTCCATCACCCTCAAACTCCACCCCAGGTTTCCTGCTTCCATACTGTTCACTATTTCTGTCTTCTCCCTGGCCTTCTAAATTTCCTGAAGTTAGCCAGTTAGGGTGGAAACCCCTTCAGACAGAGAATCAGGACACCTGAGAACTGGTTTTACTAGTTCTACTTGATGGTCTACACTCTAAGGGCTCTCCCAACTCTGATACTCTGTATTCTAATACTCTCTGAGCCCTCCACCCCAGCTCTGGTTTTCCATAATTTCTATTTCATATGCCTTAGAGAGCCAAACTCTTTGCGTTTCAAGGTGAAGTCAATGTTCATGACTGCTAATGAGAGGATGATGGAGACCATCCCGTCAATGTGTGCATTTTTACCGTGATTTTTTGTTTCTAGTAACAGAGTTCTTTAGAAGTAGGAGGAACTTTCAGGAGTCCAGGAAGTCATTTTCAGTGTTAGCAAAAGAGATTACAGACTTCATGATGTGTCCTGGGCTGGTTGTACAGTGGAGGAGTTTCCTTTCTTTGGGGGTGATTGCTACAAACTTTAGCCTTGCGTGGACCAGACGCAGGGAAAAGAGATTCTAATCAGAGTTCTAGTGATAGAAGGAAATTTACAGGCCATTTAGTCCAAACTGTCTCTTTTTACAGAAAGGGAAACTGAGGCCCAGAGAGGTTAAGGAATTTCTTCCAGGGTAAGTGGCAGGATTCAGAATCAAACACAGGTCTTCTGATTCCAAATCCGTTCCTGCTATCATCTAACCATAGGCTCTAAGACCTGGAAGGGATTTTAGAGATCATTTCATTCAGCCCTCTTATTTTATTGATGGGAAATTAAAGACCAGAGACTTATCCAAGTTCACAGAGATAGGGAGGAGTGAAGCCATGACTAGAACCCATGTTTCCTGTCTCTCAATCCATTGCATACCTCTACCCCTCTGTTATAAGATTAGGCCTGATGGTCTCAAAATCATCATGACAGTTTCCACTTATGGAAGACTGTAACTTATAGAATACATGCATGGAAACCATTGTTACAAGATTAGGTCTGATGGCTTTGAGGCCATCATGATAATCACCCATTAAGAGAGGCTGTAAACCTATAGAATAGACTCATAGAAAAATATGGACAATAGCATTTTTTGAAGGTTGGAACAGTTCTCACCCCCAAATAATATTTTGTCTATCACCACGTTGTTTTCTCCCTGATATGAAAAGCCTCCAAAATGATATTTTGCCTTGACCCCTGATACACAATCTGGCCAGGAAGGACTCCCAAAATCATGGTATAAGAACCCCACTCTCAGAAGAATAATTGAGAACGTATCCTCCCCTCCAGCAGGAGCACTGCTTCCCTCCAGAGCACTTTCTCCCCTTCAGCAGGAGCACTCCTTCCCTCTGGAGCACTTTCTCCTGTCCAGTGGGAGCACTGCTTTCCACTAGAGTACCTCCCCTTCCTGCTGAATGAACCTGTTTCTCTCTGCTTCCCAACAAAGAGCTGCCCTTACATGAATTATACTCCAAGTAGTGTGTATGGCTGAGTCCCCTTTTCCTATCTCCCTTTCCCCATCTTCCCCCTTGCTTGCAATAAAGCTTTGCATTGAACTGACTCTTATTGTTTTCAATGTTATTCTCAGGGGTTGTTTTGTCTGACATCTCTGGCTTTCCTGAAGACAAAAATTGGGCACCCAGACTAGGACTTAACCTTTTCACAGCTGCATCCTACACTGGGAGGGTATGACACTGTGAACTCAGTTGTGGAAATCAAGGGTCCATAGGGGGACTCTGCATCCTCCCAGGAGGGGCTCTCTTATGCCAGAGAACTGTCTCAACCCCACCCACCCCCCTCCAGGGGGAAAGGAGAACCCAGGGACAGGTCTATTTCTCATTTTCCCCTTCCTCCTAACATGGGACAATCACTACTCTCCATTTTCTAGAGCTATGTCTCAGATGCTACAGATTGAGAGACAGATGGGGGTGATTAACAAGGGCCAAGAACTTTTATTCTGGGGGTGAAATGTACTAATTAGGCCAGCTATTAATGTTTGTTTGTTCATTCACTCAGTCACTCCATCCATCCATTCATTCATTCCTATCATTTATTTAATTTGTGGGTTGATTCTCTCCTCCTATCAGAAAGGATTTGAAGCTGTTTACAAGACATGACACAGCATAAAATAAGACAACTTTAAAAAAAAATGGACCCAAAACAAAACCAATTAAAAAGAGCAGGGGAATAGATGTTATCAGGCACCTGAGATGACTTAGTTATTGTCACTAGGTACTGAATTTTAGTTTGAGTTTCCTGGCAGCTAAACCAGGGAAGAAAACAAGATGAGTTATATAGTTCTCATGGGCTGATAAAAGAAAGCAAACAAATTCATCTGCAGAGACAAGATTTTTCCTGGCTCTGATTTCTGGAAGGAATTTATCTGTGGGTCATATATAAGGAACACTGGGGAACATAATGCAGGAGATATCTGCAGAAGACAAAGGAGCATTGCTCAAGAGGATGTGTCTGGTATCAACTCTGGAGGAAAGTGGAAAGTGTAACATTAAATCTTTAGCCTGTGAAGGCACTTCTACAGGGAGCTGAGATAACTTGGTCCAAGCTTTCTGGTGCTCTAAGTTAATATGAGGCAAGAACTGAAAAACTGAGAGGGATGGACAATTAATGTGTTCATTAGGCTGACTCTTTCTGAGATCGGCTGTCTTAAATGAGCTGTGGGTAACAGCTGGACCTTAGGCAATTCAGGGTTCAACAATAAGCATTTATGGCTGAATTCCCTGTCCAAGGTCTGAAGAGTCAATAGTCTGTGTTATTGATTAAAAAGCAATTCATATGTCTGCTGTGTCAGATGCGTGGATGTTTTGCTGGGAAAGTCAAAGAGACTGTATCCTGCCCTTTCACAGATGGAAAGCCAGCCCCTTTTTGCATGGATGTGGGCCACTGGAGAGGTAGGGAATATTTTCCTCCTAAAGGAGATTTGAATCCACTCCAAGTGCTTGGCCAAACGCTTGGTGGAGATGACAGAATTTTGCTTTATATGACAAAGAGGACAGCATTTCAAGCCTGAGCATGTTGAAGAGTAGGTGTTACCAGTTGAGTTACAATGGCCCATTAGAGGGTTTCATCATGGCCCCTGTGGAATGACTACGATTAAATAGGGCTCTCTATCTTTGAATGGGCCCACCAGGAGGAGGTATCAGTAAAATAAACCTCACTTCCTCCTCCCCCAAGGTTGCCAAATGAATTGACCTGTTGGATGGGATCATTAAGACATGTCCAATGTAACTGCTGGAGGATGACTGCCAAATGCAATGATTTGAGCTTCAGTCCAGTTGATTCTAAGCTGCTTTCCCTGACAATTAGCCAACAGGCTTGCAGACATCTGCTTGGAGGCAGAGATAATAGGATCATGTACTCAGCAGAAAGGATGATGCTCACTTTCCTGTTGACTGTGATGGGGTTGTGATATGTATCCATTTGACCTGATTACAACATGCTCCTGGAGAGGGAAAAGAGGGATGATGGAGGTTACAGTGGTCATGTCTCTCCCAGGTAGGTGCTTGTGAAGAGCAAATGGAATTTTGGTGTATGGCTAAGTGATGAAAGAATTTTTCTGTGAAAAATCTGCCCCATCCTCTGACTTGTCATAGAGTCAAGGAATAGGAGCAACCTTAAAATATAGAATGTCAGCTGATTCTGAGAACACAGGCTGTCAGAGGTGGGATAGACCTTAGGACACAGGATGTCAGAGTTGGGAGGGCCAGTTGGGAGGGGCCTTAGAATACAGAATATGAACTGGGTATGGGAGAGAATTAGGAAAGGGGAAACAAAGAGATCTACTTTTTTCTGTCTTTATACCTCCAACACTTGGCATAGTGCCTATGTAATAGTTTGATTTTTTTTTTTTATTAAAGGGGACATCCCTTGACTCATTTCTTAGAGAGACTTATTCACTGAATGGGTGTTACCTCATTCTAAGTGAGAACCTGAGAAGACCTTAGCCTGAAAGAGCTAGGGTCTCCCTTTGCATCCTGGGCCATCTCCAGTGATCCTGATGAATATCTGGCCACTGGACCCAGATGACTCAGGAGGAGAGAGTGAGACTGATGACCTTGCACAGCCTTCCTTCATTCAAATCAAAGTCAAGTACAAGTCAGGAAATCATCTCCCTAATGTCATGGTCCTGTTAGCAAAAGAAAGACAAATACAACAATAACACAACAGCCATAGCAGAAACACAATAATAGGCATTTAATAGATGATTGTTGAATGAGTCAGTGAATGAATGAATGAGTGAATGAATGAATGAGTGAATGAATGAATTCAAAGTCAAAGCCTTCACAATCTTTCCCCAGTCCACCTTTCTATATTCTATAGAGTATAACTCACTCCCCCTTACAAACTCTGTTTCAGTCTCAGTTTTCCCTAACTCAGAATTTCATTTCCCATTTCTGCACCTTTGCATAGGCTGTTTCCTATTCCTAGAATGGCCTCCCTCCTTATCTCTGCCTCCCAGACCTACTGGTCTCCTTCAAGGTTTAGTTCAGGTGCTGCCTCCTGCATGAGACCTTTGCTGATCTCCTCTAAACACACCCTAAATTTGTACATTCATGTTTTGTATTTACTTATCTGTATACCTGCTGGGCTGCTGTAACTCCTCATTCTGGTAGAATATAAGCTCCTTGAAGGCAGAGGCTTTTTCCTTTTTGCCTTTGTATCTCTAACACCAAGTACAAATGTCTAACACATAGTGATGGCTAATAATTGATACTAAACAAATGGTTGTTGAAATTGAATTTGAGAAAGAGAAGGAGAGAAAGGAAGAAAATAAATTGGGGAAAAGGAATTAATATTGTTTTATGGACTGAAGGATTATTGAAGAATTAAGCCAGAGGAAAGCTGAAGAAATGATGTATGCATATGTGAGAAGCAAGAAAAGGCCACTGACAACCACACACCCCATATGGCTGGCATCCTGATATCTGACCACCCACTCTATCTTTTCACTCATTCACCTGCATTTCTAGGAGGCTTCTTCCTCTCTCTCTCTCTCTCTCTCTCTCTCTCTCTCTCTCTCTCTCTCTCTCTCTCTCTCTCTCTCTCTCTCTCTGTTACTCAGAGAAAAAGTCTAAATACCTGACTTCAACTATTCTCCCAACACAGTTGGGAGCTGGGGTGGGCACTGCTTATCCCTATTGGAGATACCAGGTCCAAAGAGAGTACTTACCCCAGCATCACACACTATATAAGTGATGATGGCCTGGAAGTCAACCCAGGAGAACTAGCTCGCTTGAATTCAAGACAGCACAGGACAGTAGAAAAAATTGGCTCTGGAATAAGAGGAGATGAGTTCACACCCCTGTTCCTGTCACTTATGGAAGCCTACTGGAACCCAAGGGGCAGGCAGCCTACTCACAGCTTGTGTGACCTTAAATAAATCTATTCATCTTCCTGGGCCTTGGTTTCCTCATCTGTAAAATGAGGGCATTGGACTAGATGACCCTTAAGGTCCCTATGAGCTCGAGAACTATGAGCCTATAGTGTCTGATGCACCTCAGCTCTGAGGCACTGGGAGATGAAAAGAAGGAGGAGGGGGTAGAGGGTTCTGCTTGTCACTTGTCTGACTTCCTCTCTCTCCCATTTAGCCCCTTGTCACTCCTTCCTGTTATGTGGCAGCCTGTCAGCCTGATCCCTCCCTCCCCATTGGCAGCCCTGCCTGCTGGTAATGAATGCCATTTCATTAAGGTCGGGTGAAGACTCATTAAGACTGCAAGCTGTGCATTGGTGGTAAATAAGCATTAAGGTTTTTTTTGCCCCAGGAGTTAATGTTTTCTCTCCAAAGGGCAGCCCTGCTCCCATTGGGGCACATCTCCTCAGAGTGGAGGTAGAGGATAAAGGAGGAGGCCCATCCTGGAGCTCGACCCTGACCTCATCAGCTAGCATCAATTGAGCAGTCAGCTTACTTTTCCTGGGAGAGCAATGCAGCCTGTTTGACACAGGATCATACACTCTGATCATAGGATCAGAGAGTCAAACCTGGAAGGGACCTTAGAGATAATCAAATCCAATCCCCTCATTTTAGAGAAAGGAAAACACAAGGTCCCTGGTCACACAGGTAGGAAGGGGCTAAGCTAGACTTTGAATCTTGGTCTTGACTTTTTACATAGACCCTATAAAAAGCAATCCATATGATCAAAGAGTGTCTTTAGCCCCAAAACATTCTCTTCCTTCCTCTTCTGTCCCATGCCTAAAATTAGAGCTCTGCTTTTGGGTTCAAACCCAAAGAGAGTGAGTGACTTGTCCAAAGTTGTTCAGCAAATTAGCAGCAGTGTGAGTCCCCAAGTCTCTTTGGACCTCAGTTTTCTGATCTGTCAAAAGAGGGAACTGGGCTCTAGGAGGCAATGATCTCATCATTCCAGGGGCTGTAGGGTCTAGGAGGGGATAGGCAAGTTAAGCTCTGTGTCTGCCCTTGGCAGCAGGTTAGGCTCACAGAAAAGGTTGGCATCATTCCTGCTAACTGCTTCACAGACGAAGTTTTAGTCACTACCGGCTTTGCCTAGAGGGAGCCCAGCCATTCTAGGGTAATCACTAAAACAACCTCCCTCCCTCCCTACTCCCTGACAAATGAATGGAGCTGGAGCAGGTTTCTGGGGGGAAATAAGGCCAAGGATTGGATGAGCTGTAGGTTTCTCTTCAACCACATATTAATCAAATAGCATGCAAATGATATGCAGACACAATGCAAATATACCCACTATTAATACCATGGTCTTTGGCATTTTTAAGACTGGGATTCAGGTACAGTTCCACTTTCCTAAATATCTAATTTGTCACTTCAGTTTGATGGATTCCTTCATTCCTCTATACCCCTCCCTGTTTCTGCCCCATCAATCTCCTTCCGTTGCCCTAGGGATGATGATACAGGAGGTTGAGCTTCATAATTCCTTTGACAGCTGGGTCTCCGTAAGCATAAAGGTCCTTTCCCAGACACTGAGTCTCAGAATCTGGAGGTTTAAGTATCTAGTAGCTTAGCAGGCAAGGAGTAGCCAGGACCTGACTCAATTTTCAGAGTCTTAAAAGTAACTATGACATTTTCATTTAGCAGCAGTTTGGAGCCTCTTCCTTAAAGGGCTTATTCTCACATGTCAATTAATGTTGAAAAGTGAGAAGAAGGCTAGATTGGGAGTCAGAGGTCTTGGGTTCAGATCTTAGCTGTGGAACTTTGGGTAAATCACCTCAACCCTTTGGATCTTGGTTTCCTTATCAATTAAATGAGGTAGTGACATTCTATGACCCCTAAAATCCCTTCTAGCTCTAAATACTTGGTTCTATCTTCCTTTTACCTCCCCAGCCTCAGTTTCTTTACCTATAAAAATGAGAGAGTGACTCCGGCATGGCGGCACATACCTATAATCCCTGTTACTGGGACACCGAGGCTGGTGGATTGATTGAGTTTGGGAGTTCTGAAGTGTAGTATGGCTAAGTCAATTCTATGTGCACACTACCTCTGCCACCAAAATGGGAAGGTCATGGAAATGGGAACCACCAGGCTGCCTAATAAGGGGAGAACTAGACCAGATAAAAAAAATGGAGGCAGTAAAGTCCTGTGTCAATCAGTAATGGGAGTGGACACTAAACTTTCAGCTTGTGTGAAATAGGAAGACCCAACCTCAAAAACCAAAATAAAATAAAATGAGAGGGTTATGATCTCATCTTCTTTTACCTTTCCAGCTTGTTTCCTCATCCATAAAATCAGAATGCTATGATCTTTAAGCTTCCTTCTAGTTCTCTGCTAAGGTGTTCATTGATATAAACAAATAAATAAACAAATGAGCAAGCAAATGAAGAAATAAAACCCCAGCTGTCAGGCAGCCCCGCTCAGTGCAGTGAGGAGAGTGCTAGAGTTTGGGTCCCCAGTTCAAATGAATCCCTTAATTTGTGTTTCCCTCCCACTAACCACCCTCTGCTCCTAAGAGTTTTGTGCAGCTTTATCTGTCCTTAGTTCTCCCCATTCTCCCTGAGAAATGTATGGCTTGGACAAGTTGACCTTTGAGGTTCCTCAGAACTCATTCTAATATTCAGTGATATTTCCACTCTCTGCTCCCTTTCCTTGGGATTGGGAGTTAGGTGTCTCTGACCCTTCCTTCTGACCCCTCTGTCTGAGCTTTATACTTGGGATTATATAATTTAGAGCTGGGAAGAACCCTAGAGGACCATCATCTGCTCCATCCTCTTCATTTGACAGGTGTGGAAACTGCAGCCCAGAGAAGTGAAATCACTTGTTTAAGGCCCCAGGGGAAGGAGGATAATCATAGAACTGGATATAGGAGGGACCTTTAACTCCCTCATTTTATAGAGAAGAAAACTAAAACCAGACCCAGAATAGGTACTGCCCACTCCAAACAACACACTTTTTTTAAATCTTAAAAAGATTAACTCAACTGAGGCAGCTAGGTAGTGCCATAGTTGAATAGATCCCAAGTCAGGAGTCAGGAAGACGAGTTCAAATCCAAACTGAGATATTTACTAGCTGTGTAACTCTTGGCAAGAAACTGAACCCTGTTTGCCTCAGTTTCCTCATCTATAAGATGGGTTGGAGAAGAAAATAGAAAACCACTCCAGTATCCTTGCCAAGAAAACCCCAAATAGGGTCAAGAAGAGTTAGACATGACTAAAATGATTCAACAACAAACTTTTCAACAGGAAGGTCCACTGGGCATGTAGTTCATTCTTTCACAGGGGCATCCCAAAGAAGCCTGGGTGACTTCTGGTTAGGAAGGCTGAGTTTACAACAGAGAAAGGGTGGTAACTCAGCAAAGATGACTGACTGTGAAAGGAAAACACAGGCCCCCAATCTGAACTGTTCTCTCCATCTGCCCACCACAAAAATGCTGCTGAGGAGCAGGTGCAAGAGTAAGTCAGTCCAGGGGGAAGGAGGGGTAGTGGAATGAGTGGAGCATCACTGACCAATGTATGGACAGGTTTGTCTCTACCTATAGGGATAAACTGAGTCACTCACATTCTTTTGCTGAGTCCCCTTTGTGACTGATAGTTTAAATCTCTGAGATGGTGGGTCATGGGATAGCTTTTGCAAGAATCAAATCTACAGGATGATTACTACTGAGCTCTAATCATTGGGATATCTAGGTGGCCTTGTAGAGTCTTCCAGCAAAGCAGCCTTCTTGGGGGGAGGAGCCAAGATGGCAGAGTAGAAAGATACACATATACTAGCTCCTAACCCACAGCCCATAAAATACCTGTAAAGAAGAACTCCCAACAAATTCTGGAGCAGCAGAAGCCACAGAACAATGGAGTGGAGGAGATATCTCTTCCAGAGAGACCTGAAAAACTGACATAAAAGGTCCATTGTGCACCAGACCCTGAGCAGAGCCCAGCCTTGCCTTGGCTGCAGCACCAAGGGGAGCAGATCTGAGCAGGCTTCAGGGACAGAATCTCCAGCAGCAGCACAGTTCCTTCCACCCATAGACCCCAAAGGTCAGTGAGAGGGTCTTTTCTGCTTGCCAAGAGGGGAGCAGGGTGTCCCCATAACTCAGGTCTCCTCAGGAGGCAGCAGTAGAGGCAGCAGCAGAAAGGGGCTCCCAAAGCAGACAGGAACTTAGATCCATAATTGAAGGTCTCCACATAACCTCCCGCCACCGAGGGAACTGAGCCCCAGGTGGCCTTGCCCCCACCTGAGCACCTGAATTTAATCTCACACTGAATAGTGGCCCACCCCCACCAAAAGCCCTGAGGCTAGGAAGCAGCATTTGAATATCAGCCCCCAAGCACTAGCTGGGTGGAGCTGGAGGCCAGGTGGGTGTGGAGAGAAAACTCAGAAGTCAAGTAACTGGCTGGGAAAATGCCCAAAAAAGGGAAAAAAAATAAGACCATAGAAGGTTACTTTCTTGGTGAACAGATATCTTTTCCCATCCTTTTGGATGAGGAAGAACAATGCTCACCATCAGGGAAAGACATAGAAGTCAAGGCTTCCATATCCCAAACATCCAAAATAAATATTCAATGGGCTCAGGCCATGGAAGAGCTCAAAAAGGATTTTGAAAATCAAGTTAGACAGGTGGAGGAAAAACTGGGAAGAGAAATGAGAGAGATGCAACAAAAGCATGAAAAGTAGGTCAACACCTTGCTAAAGGAGACCCCAAAAAAATGCTGAAGAAAATAACACCTTGAAAAATAGACTAACTCAATTGGAAAAAGAGGTTCAAAAAACCAATGAGGAGAAGAATGCTTTCAAAAGCAGAATTAGCCAAATTGAAAAGAAGCTTCAAAAGCTGACTGAAGAAAATAGTTCTTTCAAAATTAGAATGGAACAGATGGAGGCTAATGACTTTATGAGAAACCAAGAAATCACAAAACAAAATCAAAAGAATGAAAAAATGGAAGAGAATGTGAAATATCTCATTGGAAAAACAAGTGACCTGGAAAATAGATCCAGGAGAGACAATTTAAACATTATGGGACTACCTGAAAGTCATGATCAAAAAAAGAGCCTAGACATCATCTTTCATGAAATTATCAAGGAAAACTGCCCTGATATTCTAGAACCAGAGGGCAAAATAAGTATTCAAGGAATCCACCAATCACCACCTGAAAGAGACCCAAAAAGAGAAACTCCTAGGAACATTGTGGCCAAATTCCAGAGATCCCTGGTCAAGGAGAAAATATTGCAAGCATCTAGAAAGAAACAATTCAAGTATTGTGGAAACACAGTCAGGATAACACAAGATCTAGCAGCTTCTATATTAAGGGATGAAAGGGCATGGAATATGATAGTCCAGAAGTCAAAGGAACTAGGACTCAAGCCAAGAATCACCTACCCAGCAAAACTGAGTATAATACTTCAGGGGAAAATATGATCTTTCAATGAAATAGAGGACTTTCAAGCATTCTTGATGAAAAGACCAGAGCTGAAAATTTGAAAAAAAGAAAATTTGACTTTCAAACACAGGAATGAAGAGAAGCATGAAAAGGTACACAAGAAAGAGAAGTCATAAGGGACTTATTAAAATTGAACTGTTTACATTCCTACATGGAAAGACAATATTTGTAACTCTTGAAACTTTTCAGTATCTGGGTAGTGGGTAGGATTACACACACACACACACACACACACACACACACACACACACAGAGCACAGAGTGAATTGAATAGGATGGGATCATATCTTTAAAAAAAGAAATTAAGGAGTGAGAGAGAAATATATTGGAAGGAGAAAGGGAGAAATGGAATGGGGCAAATTATGTCTCATAGAAGAGGAAGGCAGGAGACTTTATAGTGGAGGGAAAAAGAGGGGAGGTGAGAGAAAAACATGAAGTTTACTCTCATCACATTCAACTAAAGGAAGGAATAAAATGCACATTCATTTTGGTATGAAAACCTATCTTACAATACAGGAAAGTGGGGGAGAAGGGGATAAGCAGGGTGGGGGGATGATGGAAGGGAGGGCAATGGGAGGAGGGAGCAATTTGAAGTCAACACTCTTGGGGAGGGACAGGATCAAAAGACAGCCTAGAAGCAATGTGGGGCAGGATAGGATGGAGGGAAATATAGTTCGTCTTACACAACATAACTATTATGGAAGTCATTTGCAAAACTACAAAGATATGAATTGAATTGCTTGCCTTCCCAAAGGGAATGGGTAGGGAGGGAGGGATGAAGAGAAGTTGGAACTCAAAGTTTTAGGAGCAACTGTCAAGTACTGTTCTTGCTACTAGGAAATAAGAAATACAGGTAATGGGGAATAGAAAGTTATCTGGCCCTACAGGATAAAAGAGAAGATGGGGACAAGGGAAGGGAGGGATCATAGAAGAGAGGGCAGATTGGTGATAGGGGCAATTTGAATGCTCGGTGTTTTGGGGTGGGGGGAGGGGACAAATGGGGAGAAAATTTGAAGCCCAAAATTTTGTGAAAATGAATGTTAAAAGTTAAATAAATTTTAAAAAAATAAAATAAAATCCTTCCAAAAAAAAAAGCAGCCTTCTCTGGGATGCAAGTGAAGGACTGAGATTCTGAATCTTTGGTGTGGCAATACTGCATAGTGGTGGACTTAGAATCAGGAATTCTGGGTTCTAATCCTGCTTGGATACATTAGCTGTGTCACTCTGGCCATGTAATTAATGCCCCCAGCCTCAATTTCTTTCTCTGAAAGTGGAAAATAATTTCATAGTGTTGTTATGATCATCAAATGAATTAATGCATATAAAGTACTTGACAAGCCTTAAAGTATTAGATGTGTTAGACATGGGAAAGCAGGAGTCAGAAAGGTAAGAAAAGAAGATCCATTACAAGGTGACCCCCAAGGATGCCTGCCCTCTCCCATGTGAACATCAGTACCAACATCAGGCTTCCTCTTGCTCCCACCTCCCCTTCTCTGGAATATTTTGGGAAGACTGACAGTCATCCCAGGAATTTCCCAGGTGGCCATCTGTAAAATAGAGATGGTAGTATGATACTGGATAGTGAGCTGGCATCTAAGCCAAGCTGACCTAGGCTGAATCTGTCCTCTGACATTTATTGGCTGTGTTACTCTGGAAAGTCATTACCCTCTCAGTTGCCCTAGGTGACTCTCTGAGAGGATAAACTTTAGAGACGGTGCATTGGGAGAGGAAGTTTCTTCACCTGGGTGTCCCTTTCATCAATGACCTCACACATCATGTCCCTAACTATCACTAAAATATGGTTGCTGCTTCCCTGCCTTTTGACATGTCTCTCATATTTCATAAAGCAGAGCTGGAAGGGACCTTAGACATCATCTGGTCCAACCACCTCATTTTACAGATGATCTAGAGAGGAGAGATTACCGACTGAAAGTCATACAAACATTGAGTGGCGGAGGAAGGATTTGAACTCAGCTCCTCTAATGCCGAATTCAGTCCTCTTTCCACTGTCACACTGCCTCCCTGTGACTTGCCCACCCAGGGTCACTGAAGGAGACAGTTATCTCTTAATTAAGTCTGCATGAGACCCTGGCCTCCATCCCCCATTAAACTCTATGACTAGTTCTAATTAAAATGAATAGGGGGAAATGAATAAGCATTTCTTTGTGCTTACTATATGCCAGACACTGTGCTAAGTGCTTTACAACATTATCTCATTTGATCCTCACAGCTCTGTTAGGAACTATTTTTTGCCCTCATTTTATAATTGAGGAAACTAAGGCAGACAGAAGTTAAGTGACTTGCCCAGGTTCACACAGCTAGTAAATGTCTGAGGCCAGATTTTAATTTAGGTCTCTCTTTCTCCAGGTCCAGTGCTGTATGCATTGAAATATCTAGCTGTCTTTAGTAGAAGATCTTTGGGCAAGGGCGTTAAGTCCAATGAGAGAAGGTTTAGGCACATATTTGAAAATAATAATATATTGTGGAATGACCCAAGGCATTACAATCTGGGGCCCCTTAAATGGAAGAGGCAGTATCAAGCTGGCATTTACTAAAATGACATTCTAGAGACATGGGTCTGACCATGTAAGTCATTTTTCTCATGAATCTGTGGGGGCTCCTGTCACCACTGAAATAAAGCTCAGGCTCCTTTGCTTATCACTTGAACCCTTTGAAAACTGACTCTCATCTCTCTTTCCACTCTGATTCCATAATCTTCCCTCAAACAATCTGTGCTGTAGCCACACTAGAATATTTGATGTTTTCCTGGGCATAATATTTTATCTCCCACTTCCACACCTTTGTATAGGCTGTTTCCTCAGGCTTGGAAAGTTCTCCCTCCTCACCTTAGCCTCTTGGATTCCACAGCCCCCTTCAAAGCTCATCTCAAGTGCCATCTCCTACAGGAAGCCTTTCTTGATTGCCACTTACTACTTTGAAACTCACTCCAGAAATTACTTTGTATAGGGATAAGGAAAAGAAATATGTGATTTTATAGGTGTGGAAGATGCCCAGGTAAGGAAACTCCTTCTATTGGATCAATTTATAGTCTTAAGAATGTGGCTGAGGATGACTAAGAGGCTAAGTGACTTGCCCAAGGTCACACAATCAATATGTCAGAGGTAGAATTTGAACCCAGGCCCCTTTTCATGCTCCCTCTGTTGTGTTTGTATTTTGCATGTATTTTTGAGTACATGTTGTTCCTCACCTCACCTCCTCCTCTCCACAAAAAGGAGCTGTAATGCCTGGCACATAGTAGGTACTTAATAAGTGTTGTGGAGTTGAACTGAATTCCTGCCATCCCAGGTTGCTGAAAGTGGTGGCGTATAATGGAGACAATATTGGCTTGGGAGCCAGAGAACCTGGCTTTAAGTCTTGCCTCTAATGCTTGCTATCTGTGTGACCTTGGGTAAATCACTTTACCTACCCACAGGGCCTCAGGTTCTTCATGAGTAAAACGAGGAAGGTTGAACTAGAATCCAAGATGGTCTTTGAGGTCTCTTTGAGCTCCAGACCTGGGGTCCTAAGAGTTAAAATGCAGGGCAGAGAGAACTTTATTTGCAACCAGACAAACTGCATTCAAATGCTGGTTTTTCCAACTGTGTGACCTCAAATAAATCGCTTTGTCTCTCTGGGCCTCAGTTTCCTCATCTGCCAAATGAGCCAATTGGAGCAAAAGGCGCCTTTGAGCTCGAAATCACTGATCTGTGCCTTCTGTTTCCACCGGTAAGACATTCCTTTAAAAGCACATTTCCCCTTTGTCTCACTCTTTTTTGAAGATCCGGCTCTGGATCCCCTTTTAGTGAGTTTCCGGCCCCCTTCCCTTTGGGCTAGGTGACTGAGCACAGCTTTCACAGTTAATTATCTCCATTTTAAGAAAATGATGGAGTCATTGATGCTTCAAATGTACGTGTTAATGATACTGGTCTGTAGTTCCATTTTGCTTTAATAAAAACCATTTGATCTGAGTAGGTCGGGTAGGTGGGTCTTCATCTTCCCCCTATAGTGACTGCTGTTCTCTAGTCCTCTCCCTCAAAACTCTCTCAGCCTTAGGCCCTGGGGATGGGCATAGAGGAATCTGGGGCCAAGAACCTGGCTGGGTTCTGGACTCTTGGCTCCAGCAAAGAGAACTGATCTGGGGAGGATTGTGGTCAGAACCCTGAAAGCATCAGACAGAGTCCTTTGGAGATCCTGGAGAGGATGGAAAGGAGAAAGCATGCAATCCAGGAAGGGGCTCTCTGGACCCTTATGGACTCTTATGTAGTCAGGAACCCTTTAGGAAAAAGGGACAACCTGTGGTGAGAATGGGGGGGGGCAGTGTCTTGGGTAGGGAGAAAAAAAAAGGGAAACTCCCATCTTCCTGTTCCCTTGTCCCTGCTGTGCTCTTTTTAAAAATAAATAGGGAGAAGAGTATTGGGTGGGAGTGCTATTTCCACTGGAATGGCTCAAAAGCCTGAGGGGACTGGCCTTTTCCAACTTCTGTGAAAGATCTAGAGTATAGCCTGAGACACCCAGCCAGGAGAGATCACTGCTGGGTAGTGGCCACCATCCATCAACTGGCCTCCCATTTACCACATTGTCCTCAGTTCTGTCCCTAGGCAGTGGAGAGGCCCTGTGCCCTTTCTCTGTTGTGTCTTGGACACTGCTCAGTCTGGAGACCAAGAAAATAAAGAGTTCAGTGCCTTACTATGCAATAAAGTGCTTCTGGAGTCAAAAATCAGACTCCCTTTCCCATGCTTTCCCTCCCTTCCCTGAAGCCCCCTCCCTCCTCTCTGCCCCTCCCCCACCCGGGTTTTCCTTCAGGCAAAAAGTTTACAAAAAATGTCCCTCTTAAAAAAAATAAAGTCAGAATAAAGGAAAGAAAAGATAGTGGATGTCCCAGCACTAGAGGTTGGTCCCACTGGGTAGGGGGATTTTGTATCCGTTTCTTAGAAGCAGAAGACAGATACCCAAGCCCAGGCTACCAGTCAAGAGTACAGCTCCTAGGGCTTTAAGGAAGGAAGTCCTGCTTCGGGTGAAGGAACTAGGTGCCATGATCCCCAGCAGGGCTGTGCTGACGGTAAGAGTGTAGAGAATGGAGACCCCTGTATTGAGTGCGACGATCTTTCCAAATTTAGCAAACGGGGCAATAATGCAGAAGAACAAGGGGACGGTCGCTATGACTGTGGTAACTGCACTTGAGACGATGGCCACACCCACATGCCGGACGGCCTCCAGGGTCCTCCATTGACGCTGGGCACTTGGGTCCTATGCAAAGGCAAAAGAGGGATGGGGAGGGTTTCAATCAGGAGAGAATTTCGAACCCGTGGGAAATCCTAGATTTCAGGTTTGTAGGATCATATGGTTCAGAGACCTTAGATTTATCCAATCTCATTTTGTAGATGAAGAAATTGAGTCAGAGATGAAATGACCTGCCCAGGGTCATACAGGTGGTAGGTTGCATGGTCAGGATTTAAACTTCAGTTCTAGGTCTCCAACGTCTTTTCACTGTAGCAGTTTGTATTTCATGATGTAGATGTAGACCCTGTCTAAGAAGCAAATCCTATGAATGGTGAACTATAATGCACTCATTTCCATTGGAACAGCACTTAGTACTAGAATGGGCAGAGACAACTAGATCAGCAGCCCTTTCCCACTCTACCCAAATACTTTCACCAGCTCTGGGGGTTGCTGGATAGGGTTCATTTTTGTGGACCCTACTTATCTCTAGTACCACCTCCCCCAATCACAGGGGGCAGATCACACTCTCCTAGCATTCAGGGCTGCTCAGAACATGGAGGACCAGTCTCCCTCTCTTCATCTCATCTGGGGCTGATGGGACAAGTGTATGTAATATACTTGAGTATATGGAGCATGGTTGAGTGTGTATGTGTGTGTGTGTGTGTGCGCACGTAAGAAATATACCTGTGCATTTGTAAGATAAGGTGATGTATGAACCCTGCTGCTTGTGTATGTGAGACAATGAGAGACACAGAAAGATCGGGGGAGGAGGAGGAGGTGAGAGACAGAGAGGAAGAGAGATCAAAAACAAAAAGACAGAGAGGGAGACAGGAAACATAGGGAGAAAGTGAGGGAATAATGACTGTCAATAAATCATTGCAGTTTGTCCTTCCTTCTCAAAAAGGACCGTGACATCAGGGAGGTGATGCCATGATTTGCAAGTGAATTGGATTTAAATGAAAGAGGGCTGTGCAAAGTCACCAGTCTCACTTTCTCCCCCAAAGCCATCTGGGTCCAGTGGCCAAATATAGATCAGGACAACTGGAGATCATCCACCATTAAGTCAAGAACGTAGAGCACTAATGTAGGTCAAAACTCATCTCTAATTTAGTAGATATCTTAGTTGCCTAAGCCTCAGAATAGTTACATCTCACCTTTGGTTATGTCAGCTAATAATTGTCAAACTCTGGTCTTTTTGATGCTAAGTCCAGACTGCTATCTACTATGATATGTTGTCCCTGACATCTCAGGGTACATTCCTTTAGTGGGGGGAATGGAGGTCAAATCTTTGATTTCAGTGAGTTTAAATAAAATTTTTAAAAAGTGAGAGGAGCTTGGGAACAGTTGCTAGGGGTGGTAGTGATGTAGAGAAACCTCTCCACAACAAGGTAAATGAGTACCTGGTCTGCATCTTACAATCTTAGAGAGTCACCTAGGACACAGAAGTCAAACAATCCAGCATCACACAATCCGTATGTGTCAGGGGTAGGATATGAGCCCAGGTCTTCCTGACTCTATTGACACAGCAAACCTACCTCTCCCCAGGGTACATGTGGGAAATAATATACTTGCCCATGAAGTACCCATAGGTAGTGTACCATATATGTGAGGGAAAAGGGTAGGGGGATAGAATGTCCTGGTTAGGAATAAGGAAACTTACCATCGTCAATCTTTCAGAAATATGTCTGGGGTGCTTCTAATTTGTTTTTTCAGGACCCTGGGCAGAGCCAACATGAAGCAAGGTGAGGTTGGAGTGAGTGGATGAGTGAAGCTGACTACATTGTTTGGGGTTGGTCCATGGTGCAGATCATAGGATCTGAGTTTAAATTCTACTTACCATCTCTGTGACCTTGAACAAGTCACTTGATCTCTTTAAGGCTCATTTTCCTCTCTTGTAAAATGAGGGAGTTGGAGTGGATGAGCTCAGATTCCTTCTAACTTTAGATCTATGACCACATTACTCATAGTTTCATGAGTGAAGGGAATTCTCAGTGCAGAAACTTTCTCCACAAATGCAATCCAGTAACTGGGTTGTATCTTCTAGCTAGATTTAGCTCAGGGGTTCTTGGCCTGAGGGTCCATGAGCTTACACACACGCATACACACACATGCACACATGTGTGTGTTACCAGCAGGGATCTGAGATAAATATGCATATAGCAACATAATTTTCTCCATATATGTGCATGCATGTATGTAATTCAACAGAACTCTCGCTATATTGCATAAATGCATGTATATTCCTATATAACTCTATACATATATGTCAACATAATTCTATATGCATGCATGTATATTTCAACATAACATTCTATAGGTATGTACATATTTAAATACATGTATACAATGCACATATGTATGTTTCAGTATTAACTATATATCATGTATGTATATTTTATATAATTTTATGTATGCATATATGTATATATCTCAACATAATTTGCTCTATATATGTATGCATATTTCAATATGACTCTCTATATGTATATTTCAATATAATTGGTTTTCTTTGTGATCCTCTGTATTTTATTTTGTGCATTTAAAACCATTCTTCTGAGAAGAGATCCGGGGCTTTGACAGATTTGTTGTCAAAGGGATCCATGACAGAAAAGGTTAAGAGGCTCTGCCTCAGAGAGGTTCCTAGAGCATAGAGAGGTTAAGTTACTTACCCAGAGTCACACAGCCCACACATGTCATAAGTAAGTGTTCCCAGCTCCAATGCTGGCCCTCTCTCCAGTCTGCCATGTTGTTTCTTCTGACTACATTGGAGCGGTATAAATGCCTTACTTGCACATGACCAACCCAAGAAGGGAGGGTGATTTCTACCTTTAACCATTCCTGTCTAAATGGAACTCTGAGTACACAGAACACTAATCCTGAGCCCTCTCTCCACCCTATCCTCATCTCTAGTTAGCTCAAGAGCTTTAGACCTCTGCTAGTAACTTCCTACCCTTCTCATTGGTGTTGGAGAAAGAGCTTTAACATCCATAAGAAATAGGTTCAAGTTAACTAACTCCGTATGGAACCTTGGGCAAGTCAGTTCTTCCCTACTGTGCCTCAATTTCCTCATCTGTATAGTGAAAGGGTTGAGAGTTCCTTCTCACTTCATGGATTAGGATTTGAGTCAGGTGAGGAAGACCTGCCCCACCCCACACCGACCCCACTCCCTTTCCAATTTCCCAGCTAATTTCAAAGATACCACTTTTCTTCCAGGCACTTGGATCAACAACCTCTTTTATTCTCTTTGTCATCCTCTTCTATCTGGCCTGGAAGTGACTGTAGTCAAGACAGATTATGAAGGACAAGCCAAGAAAAGGTTGATAAAAGTCATGGAAAACTCAACTCCTCCCTCCAACTCACTCCACATATCCAATCTGTTGTTATCTTGTCATTTCTATTTTCCAGCCTCTTTCCCCTCCGGATTCTCAATTTTGTTCCTTTTGCAAAAATAACAAACTTCTTCCAAGTCTACAGAAGCCAAATGAGGCAGATCCTTGAAGACCAGTCTATGATTCCCCTTCCCCTACCTCAACATCTGCCTCAAATTGCAGTATTGATGCCTTTTTACTCACACAGCACCAATCCTGGAGCCAGCTGTAATAGTCTCCTATTGGTCTCCTTATCTCAAGCTGTTCTCACTCCCAGTCCAGTCTCCATTTAGCTGACAAAGTGATCTTCCTAAAGCACAGATCTGATCATGTTACCCTCCCTGCTCTCATTCAGTAAACTCCACTGACTCCCTATTGCCTTCCGAAAAAAAATATTAAATCCTCTGTTTGGCATTTAAAGTCCTTCACAACCTGGTCCCTTCCTACCTTTCCAGTCTTCTTATACTTTACTCCTATCTATGGACTCTATGATCCAGCTGCACTGGCTTCCTTCATGTACCTCTTGCATGACCATCCATCTCCCATCTCCATATCTTTGCACTAGCTATATCTCATGCCTGGAATGCTCTTCTTCCCCATCTATTCTTCCTGGCTTCCCTGATTCCTTCAAAACTCAAATTATGTCACTGCGAGTGCTTTCCCTCTGAGATTTTGCCTTTCTTTGTAAGCTCAAGTTTTAGCACAGAGCCTGGCACATAGTAAGTGTTTGATAAATGTTGATTGACTGATATATATTTCTCAGATCTAATTCTGTGTGCTGTCATGTAGCCTTTATTAAGTTTCTCCTATGTGCCAGGCACTATGTTAAGCCCTGGTGGGGCCCAGGTGCTAGGAGATAGGAAGCATGGATAAAGAGAAGGGAATCCTATTATGATTGAAATGGAATAAAAGGCTTTAAAAAATACCCAAATGAAGACAGACTCAGAACACTTAAGTGCTCCAAACATAAAACCTAGACCTCAGAGACTTTTCCCAGGGAGACAGCGAGGTTCTTCATGGAAGACGTAATTGCATTTATGTTCTCAGTCTTATGTTCTCCTTGACTCTGACCTCAAGTACCTAGTTCATTGCTAGATACTTTGTAGGCTCTCCAAAAATATTCACCAACAAGATAATTTGCCTTTTAGCAATATCATCCCCAAATCTTAAACAATTCATGTAGTATAATGGAAATCACACTGGACTAGTAGTTAAGACAAACAGGATGAAGTCCCACTTATAACACTTGCTAGCCACATGACTTTGGGTAAGGCATTTCTCCTCTCTAGGTCTCAGTTATCTGCAAAATGGGTATGATAATATTGCCACAACTTCCCCTGCAGAATTGTCCTGGGATAATGTTTTATAAATTTTGAAATACAATATAAACATAACTTATCATCACTACTCCTACTATGATTTTGCAAGGAGGGAAGTCATTAGCAGAGCTTTGAGATCTGCTCTCCTAAACCCCATTCACCAGGAAGATCACTTTAAAAGTAATCCCAGTAATCTGAAGCATTGACTCCAGTCAGTGGGGGCTGGAGGATGGCACAGTGCATCCTGGGATGGAATCTGAGGCACAGTGAATAGGGTGGGATAGGCAAGTTCTCACCTCAGCTGGGTGGAGGGGGAGGCTCTCTCCAGCCAGTAGGTACCCTTCTACCAGATGGACACAGTAATCCACAGAGGAGCCAACAAGAATGGACAGAGATATGGCCTCCACAGCACCCATCTCCCAGCCAGACCAGTACATGATGGTGACCACCAAGCACACAATGCCTGCAAAGAGAGTGAGATCATAGGCAGGAAGGACTGGCCAAGGGGTTAAACTAAGTTTCTGATCTTGCCCCATGTACTACTGACCGGAATGGGGCCTGATCTATTCAAGGCCAGGTCTATTGAGCAGGGAAGATGGATAGGCAGGAGGTTTCCAGGTATGGATATGGCTGAAAGTAAGAGGAGGAAAGATGATGGTAATGGGAGTAGAGTATAGGACCCAAAGAAGAGGCTAGAGGGTGAAGCAGGTCACAGAAAGTCAAGGGGATTTTGGGGAGAGACAGAAATACAATGGAGTCCAAATTATCCAAAGTTCCCTTATCCCCAACCAACTTACCTATCCAGAAAATATCTATGAACCTATGAAAATACCTCTGAAAACAGAAAAAGGCCTTTGAGCAACCCAACTTGTTGATACAAAGCCCATGAACTTTATATTCATGGGAAAAGCATATCTATACACACTAAGAGCTCAGGAACTCTTATTTTGCAAACATTTCCAATAAGCATAAGGGGGCTTGGATTTTCTGTTGCCTATTAGAAGCAACAAATTAGACATAATGGAGTCCCTGTGGAAACTCCAGGAGCTTTCCCATCCTCCTCCCCCTTCTCCCCACCCCCGCAGCCCCATACCTAGGATGCTTAGCAGTACAGGCAGTAGGAGCAAAATGTGGGTGGTAAACACAGCAACGGCAGCTACACAGATGATCAATGACAGGACTAGGCCATAGAGGGCACTCTGCACACCTGAAACAATGGAAGAAAATAGTGACAAAAGTATCTCAACCCAGGATACAAACCGCAGCTACAATTCCATACTGGTTTAAGACTGAAGAGGTTAAAAGCCTTGTCCAACAACACAGAGCTAGCAAGGACTAAACCCCAGATCCATTTACATCCAGCCCAGCATGTGACCCAGAAAAAATGTTTCATGTTAATAATATTGACATATTTGTTTAGTTTTATTCCCATGTCTTTGGGGCTGCTTTTGTGTTTGTCCTTCGTTCTCAAAGAGGACCATGACATCAGGCAGATGATGACGTGACTTGCTGTTGACTTTGATTTGAGTGAGGGAGGGCTGTGATGTGAGGGCAGCCTCACTGTCTCCTCCAGAGCCATCTGGATCAGGATGACTGGAGATGGCCCACAATGCATTGGGAGACCGTGGGCCTTTTAGGCTAAGGTTTCTCACTTAGAATGAGGCAATGCCCAATCAGCAAGTAGGTCTCTTTAAGAAGTGAGTCAAGGGATGGCCCTTTTAATTACAAAAAAAAAAAAGAAAAGAAAAGAAAAGAAAAGAAAAAGAAACTTAAGCTGGGAGGGGAAGCTCCACAGGATTGCTGTTTCAAAGAGAAACAGTTACCATTGACATTCACTCTAAGCCAGGAGGGCCCAAAATACAACCATTAAGTGGAGATTGGGCAGGAACCTATTGTGGTATGAGTTTCTATGAGCTTCAGAGTGAACTGGGTTTGTTTTGTGAAAGAAGAAAGAGTTCTTTCCTTCTTTCCTTCCTTCCTTCCTTCCTTCCTTCCTTCCTTCCTTCCTTCCTTCCTTCCTTCCTTCCTTCCTTCCTTCCTTCCTTCCTTCCTTCTTCTGGGGCTGCTTTTAACAATTTTGGCAAAGTCATAATTGCCACCACCGCACTCAGAGAAGTCATCAAATCACCTTGGCCAGGGATGTCCAGCTGATCAGCAGCAGAACTGGGATTAGAACTCGGAGCCTACCCTAATCCTTCCCACGTCTAGGTGGTTGATCTTTAGATGAGGTCCATCCCTCCCCTCCTCTCAGGCACAGCCCTTCCCCGTGTGTGTGTGTGTGTGTGTGTGTGTGTGTGTGTGTGTGTGTGTGTGTGTGTGTGTGTGTGATGAGGTTGATGGGACAATTAAGGAAAGTAGATTGGAAAAGGGAAGCTTTGAATATCAGGAGCTGATGGGGTCTTACCTATGATTTCCATGAAGACTTGTTTCCAATGTTCACAGGTTTGGAAGCCTCGGCGGAGGGCTGAGCCCTCTGGGGACAGCTGCAGCTGCTGCTGTAGGAAAGTCTCCCACTTGAGGTAGTCAGAATATGTCTGGAAAGATGACTTGCCTTTGTAGGTAGTCTGCAGGAGACCAACAGTCCTATGAGTCCAAGGCTCCCTTAGGTTGGCATGATTGGGGGGAGTGGGCATGCCTTTTATTCCCCACCTCTCTCATCACCCTAAGGGGTATAAATGCTATGCTTTTCCTTTACCTCATAATGATTTAAGGGATAGACACAGTAAAATACAAAACATAGGTGTAGATTCATAGAATGGTGGAGATGGAAGGATCTTAGAACAGAGAATGTCAGAGATAGGAGAGGCTTTAGAACACAATGTCAGAGTTGGGAGGGACCTTAGAACACAGGATGTCAGAGTTGGGAGGGACCTTAGAACACAGGATGTCAGAGTTGAGAGGGGCCTTAGAACATTGAATGACAAAACTTAGAATGACAGAGAGAACGTAAAACATAGGAGCATCAGTTTTCGAGTTTGAAGGAGGCATAGAGACCATTTAGGTCAATCCCTGGATTTCACTGAGGAAGAAAACTGAGGCCCAGATTCCTGAGATAACCTTAGCTTCTCTCTCAGCAAATCAATTGTTCCTGGTATCCCAATCTATGACTTTGTACTTCTTAATTAACTATCTTCCTGTCCCTTATCTCATTCTATTTCTAATGACCATTCCTTTGACTGTCCAAAGGAACCATCTACCCCTCTAATCCAGATGTGTCTTGGAGTATCCCTAACCCTAGGCAGACCAATGGAAATTTTCAAACTAATCCCAAACCCCATGTACCTAGCAGGCATCAAACTGGAAGTGACCTTAGAACATTCAATGTTAAAATGAAGAATGGTAGCCATAGGACCTAGGTCTCAACTTTGCCACCAGCTTGGACATGACCTCGGGCAAGTCCTTTCTCTTTTCTCATAGTAGAGAAAGAGTTCTGTGACTTTGTTTCCTGCTTTGTAAAAATAAACAGTTGAACTATAGGTCCCTTTCAGTCCCAGTTTATGACCAAGGTTCCTCCAGTTTTGACATTCTGTGTTCTAAGGGCCCTCCCCAACATTTTCAGTTCTAAGATTCTTTTTAGCTTAATCTGTGCTCTAAGGTCTCTTCCCAGATGCTTAATCTTAGGATACAACCCCCACCAAGACCATGCCCATCAATCTGCTCTCCTATTCCTTTTCAGCAACCAAGTTCAAGGTGCCCAAAGAAATCCCATCAGAGGGCTGTAGGAATGCCTGATGTTGGTCCCTGCTTTGTTGGAGATACCAGCCCTGCTCATTTTCCAAAAGGATTCAGGGATTGGTCCTGTGCTGGGGCAGAGAAAGAGGACAGGTTGCTGTGATTACAGGCTACTCTCTAATACCCAGGGAGTTGACATGTGGATTATCAAGGTCTCTCTGCTTCCCACGCCCTCACCGACTCGAAGGCCATGGAGATCCACTGCACTTTGCCCTCTCGGACGCCCACAGCCCCATGGGACAGCTGCCCAGGGAGTAGGTTGGGCTCAGGCAGATTCTTGCACTCAGGGTGTAACATCTGTAGAAAGGTGGAGATGCTATAACCTAGAGAGAGAAGAGGGGAGACAGACACAGGATGGGGCTGTAGGAGTCAGGAGATGAGGCTGTGCTTTGATGGGGCTGCGGGGCTGGGAAGGAAGGTTTCCGATGCTTTCTCCCCACTCCCCCTCTTTAGGATGGAGCTGGAAAAAATGTTCTTGTCTTTCCCAGCTCCCAGCGTCTGGCTGCAGGAGGTGGTCAGCACTCTGTCTCTCTTCTCCTCCCTTCTCACTGAATGAACCATACCAACCTCAGGAAGCATCAAGACCATTCATTGCACTAGGTTGATGCAGCCCTGGCATGGCTTCTGCCCCTAAGAGTCTGGGGAAGGCCTCTCTTTCCCTACCCCATGTGTCCTAGGGCACCTCTTTCAAACATGGGCAAGGGGTATGCCTCCAAAACCTCTTATAATCCTTTCTGTCACTGCCAGCCTCTTGAGAAAATGTCTTCTATAGGATGCCTTACCATTCCATGGAGCAAGGCAGTCTTTTCTTTCCTAGAATTACAGCATACTAGAGTGGGAAGGGGCCATAGGACACAGAATACCAGAGCTGGGAGAGATGTTAGAGCATGGAATATCAGAGCTAGGATGGGTCTTAGAACAGAGAAAGTCAAAACTGGGAGAAGCCTTTAGAACATGGAATGTCAAAGGTGGGAGAGGACCTTAGAACATGGAATGTCAGAGCTGAGAGGGACTTTAGAATAGAGAATGTCAGAGCTGGGAGAGACTTTAGAACACAATGCCAAAGCTGGGAGGGGACTTAGAACACAGTGTCAGAGCTAGGAGGTACCTTAGAACAGAGAAAGGCCTTTAGAACATGGAATGCCAGAGCTGAGAGGGACTTTAGAACAGACAATGTCGGAATTGAGAGAGCCCTTAGGACACAGAATGGCAAAGCTGGGAAGGACATGGAAATTCAGAGCCTGAGGTTGACCTCAGAAATCATGCATCCCAAGTCTACCATTTTATAGATGAGGATCATAAGATCCCAGATCTAGAACTGAAGCAACCCTAGAGGTCACTTAGTCCAAACACTTCATTTTACAAATCAGTAAACTGAGGCCCAGAGAGGTCAACTGAAGTCCTGAAAAGTGAAGGTTTGGACCCTAGTCCCCTGGAGGAAGTTGAGGCCCAGAGAGGGCTAGCAGTCTGCTCAGAGTCACCAGTAAATCAGTGGCAGAGCCAGGACTCATTTGAGGCCTCTTCCCACCCACCCCCTTCCTGACTGAATAGACTTTGCTAACAATGGGCCCTCTCATACTCCTCTATCCTCATCCTTCAGGCCCAGGCCTGGTCTTCACTTACCGGAGGGGAGGCACTGGGCCCCACCTGGCTTCACCAGCTCCGAGTTGTCCGCAATGGCTTTGCACAGGCGGCAGAGATGCCCAATCTCTTTGAAGAGGTCAAAGCTGTCATCATAGATAACGCTGCCCTTTCACAAGGAGACAGAAGCCAGCCAGGACCAATCACATGGGGGCAGACTGGGGGGAGGTCCCCACCAGGGGGCTTAATCCCACTCCCCCTCCCGGAAGCCTTCCTTGACTGCTCCTGCCCTCCTGGAGACATCACCTGATCACCTAAGAGGCTCACAGGATTACAGGATTTAGAGCTGGTAGAGGCCCAAGGGTGAGTCCTTTCATTTTACAGATGAGGACAATGAAGTCTGGAGAAGTGGGGCAACTTAGTCAAAGTCATAGACTGTAAATGCAGAGCCAAGATTTGAATCCAGATCCTTTGTCCCTGAATCCTGCTCTCTTTCCACCATGCCATATTGACCTTAATATGAGCTGGCCCTTTTCCCCAGACTTTATCATGATTTTATATGTCTTATCTCCCTAATTAGACTGTGAACTGAGGACAGGGCCATATCTTTCCTCTTTCTCACCTTTCTACCACCACCCACCCTGATCTATTGCCCAGGTTTCTGGATGAACAATAGACCCTCTACAAAATCTTATGGGTCAAATGATTCTTAGCATTCTTTGCCAAGTCTCTCTTGGGAATCCCTGAAAGTCAGTCAGTTAACAGAATTTTTAAAATGCCTACTATGTGCCAGGCACTATGCTACATGCTGGAGATGCAAAAAAGGGCAAAAACATGGTCCTTGCCCCAGGGATCTTACAGTCTAATGAGGGCAGCAATTAGGCACATATAAGATATATTGGGGGTAAATGGAAGGGAACAGGGAGTGTTGTACTGCAAAGAGGGAACTGCTCTTCTGTGTGCTTGGATGAGGGGCCACTTGTATAAAATGGCAGCGCCCTCCTATCCCATGCCTCAGCTCTTCCTCCTGAAGCCTTACTCCAACCCTGGGGTTCACCCACTGGCAGTACCCTCCTGCCCTGCTGCATCTCCCTCTGACTGGAGCCACCATTTCAGGAAGGCATCCAGGCCAGGTGTGTCTTGTCTTCTCCAGGCATCCTCCTAAGCTTCCTCTACCACATCTCCCTGGCCCCTTTGTGCTCCCTTTTATGCATCATCTTCCCCTACCCACCCCCCACTAGAGTATTTCTTCAGGGCAGGGGCTGTCTTTCTTTCTGCTTGGCTTTATATTCCTGGCATGTAGTCAATGCTTTAATAAATGTTTGGTGACTGCCTGATCTGCCCCTCCCTTGCCAGTGTCTCAGGGTGAGGGGCAGGTGACCAGGTATGGAACAAAGACCATACATCTTACCTCTGGGCCAATTCACAAAGTGGTTTTCTCACAACAGGAAGAAAATCATGCTTACCTTTATTCTGGCTGCCCCCTCTGTGCCAGCAAAGCTCTTCCTCTCTCCTCTCCCCTCCCCTCCCCCTTCCTCTCCCTTCTCGTCTCTCCTCCTCTCTCCTCTCCCCCTTCCTTTCCTTCCAGAATGCCCTGTTTCCTTAAGAGCTCAGCATACACCTTTTATGGGAAGCCCTTCCAGATCCTTCCCAGAGGTCAGTGCTCTGCCTCATGACTTTATATTAACTCTGCAAATATTTTTTTTTTGTATTTCCTTATATATTACCTGCTGTTTTCCTTGGAAGATTACCTTCTGCCTCCTCTCTGTGTGTCTACTTTTCTACATGTTACCTCCTCCATTAAAATAGAGGGTTAGTCCCTTGAGGGCAGCAGTATGTTTTTGTTTCTTTGTATCTTCAGCCTTATGAAAGCATCTGATACATAGTAATTGCTTATTCAGTCCTGGTTGATTGAGGGATGGTTCAAAGTTTTTCCTGATACTCCTAGTTGTTGCAGTTTCCCCCACCTGAACTTACTTCATATGTATATTGTGAATTTATTTCTCTGCTATCTTTAGGGGCTATCTTCATTTCTTATCTTTGCATGACCCCAAACAAAAGCTTAATAAAGATTTGTTGTTTGATGGATTGCTTTTCCCAGATAGATTATAAGCTCCTTGAGGACAGGGGCTCTTTCATGTTGTCTTTTTACGTCCAAGATCTAGCACAGTGTCTGGTATGTATGTTGAATATATTGGTTGATTTCTCATTATACAGGTGAGGCGGCAAGAGATGGTGTGATGTCCTCAAGGCCACACAACTAAGAAGTATCAAAACTTCTGAGATGCTGTAATATAAGAAAAGACAGAGCACTGGATGCTACTCAGAGGACCTGAGTTCAGAGACTGGCTCAGGGACCTTGGCTAAGATGCTAAACCTTGATGTGGCTCAATTCCTTCATCTCCAAAATGGGAGTGTTAAAATGAATGATCTCTAAGGTTATGTCCAGGTCTAAAAGTCCTATTATCTGCAATTCAGAGTCCTTTTACTATGCTATGCTGTTCCTAAGTTTTTGGATCCACAAATTCCAAGTTCCCCTTGATCAAAATGTATGATCCCACCCAGGTGGAGGGGCTGTGTACCATGTCTCCAATGACATGGTTGTCAGAGTGCCGGGTTCGGTTGACGCCAAGGATGCCAAAGACCACGAAGACCATTGCACCTGTGTCCACTAGTGGGCGCACAGCAGGCTTCCCACAGCCAGTGTTCACACAGGGGTTGAAGCCTGAGGTTGCAGACAGCCGGGTCTTAGGGGCTAGCAGACAGGAAAATGGAGAGGAAAATCATTAGTACGATGAGGCACAGGCTGCTTTCTTGGGTATTCTCAGTCTTTTCCTCAACACAGTTCCCCCTCAAAAAAATCCACCACCATTCCACCCCAGTGGAGCAGTCTACAGCTCACCTTTCTCACTGGGCACATAGAGGAAGCCTTTGTTGGGTCCATCCGGGCTGGAGCTGAGAAGACAGCCAGGGGGTGCCACACATACACGCCCATGAAAGGGGGGCTTATGGGACTGGGCAAAATATAACTTCCTGAAGGGCAAGAGAATCAAGAGTACTGATAAGAGGAGGCAAGCTGGTCATGCGGAAGAGGTGGTGGCCAGTGGCACTATAGCGAGACAGTGTAGGAGGGATCACCCAGAGACCTTAGAAATATAGGAAAGGATGATCTCAGAGAGGTGTGAATCCTAGCGGGGCCATGTGACCTAAGGTAAGAATACTCACTAGTTTTGGAGTCAGAGAACCTGGCTCTGCATCCTGGGGGTCCTGAATCCAGTAATTTGTGTGACCTTGGGGGCAGATCACTTAATCTGTCTGGCCCTCAGTACCCTCAGCCATAAAATGAGGAGGGTGGTCTGGGTGACCTCTATCGCCCTTCTAACTCACACTCTAAGTAGGTGATTCAGTGATAGAGTTTAAATGTAGCCTGAAGCTCAGATATGTGCCTGGAGGAGGGGAAAGAGGAGACTGATACAGTCCTGGACTGGAGTTAGACATTACTATTTCTAGTCTCACATTCATATAATTGACATACTTCGATAAGTCTTAAGTTTAGAAAATCTTTTCTTCACAACAATCCCTTAAGGTAGATAATATAATCATTACTGGCCCCATTCTATAGATGAAGAAACTGAACCCCAGAGTTGAAGTGACTCCCCCATGTTCACATAAGTGTCAGAGCTGGAGTTCAAACTGAGATCTGCTGATTTCCAAGTCCTGAATTCTTGCCATTACAACACAATGCCTCTCTGGCTCCTCTTCTATCTCTTCCTGCCCCAAGTCCCTTGACCTCCTTACCCAATATGTGTCAAGCAGAATAGGGTACTCTGTTGCCATAGCATCCAGCCCCCTGCTTCCAGGCAGGCTGGTTCTCTGCCCACAGAGACATCTAATATTCACTGGAGCAGAACCATTTCCACTGCGTGTGTGTCTATCGTATAGTTAAACCTCAGGAGGGGGGAGCAAAGGAGGGGAAAGGATCAGGAAGGGGAGACAATGCCGACAATGACGGTGCCATCCCCATCACCCCAACTGCTGCTAGAGTTGGACTGAAAATTCTTGCAGCCTACAGGGGATGAGTTCACATCCTAGGACTATTCTATTACAAAAAGCCAGATTTTATCCTCCTGTGCCAAAGTCCAAATTAAACACCAAAGGCTAATAACAGGGACCACAGGCCACTACTGTTTGAACTCCCAGGTCATAGATTTAGAGCTGGAATGGGTCTGAGTTTACCTCCCCTCATCTTTTCATTGTTGATGTTCACTTGTGTTTGATTCTTTATGATCCCATTTGGGGTTTTCTTGGCGTGGTTGGCCATTTCTTCTCTAGTTCATTTTACAGATGAGGAAACTGAGGTTAACAGGGTGAAGCAATTTACCCAGAGTCACACAGCTGGTAAGAGTCTGAGGCAAGATTTGAACTCAGGAAGAGAAGTGACTCCAGGCCTGGAGCTCTATTGACTGTGCCATTTATTTGCCCTTATCTTACAGATAAGGAAACTGAGGTCTAGTGATTTGCCTTAAGCATCAGGGGTAGAATTTGAACTCGTGATCTCTGAAATTAAGAGAAGAATGAGATAACACTAATACTTTTCTATATTGTTGTTGCTAGCTGTGATTTCATTGGTGTGATCTATCAATGCAGGTTAGCTGCTGCACTGTATCTAATGTCTTAGAGACCTATCTGGGGCACTCAGATCACATGACTTGCCCAGTCATGTAGTCAATAACTATCAATGGCAGAATTTGAACCCAGAGCTTGCTGTCTCCAAGACCAGCTTGGATCCCATATTCCCTGTAGCCTTGTAAGAGCAGGCGGATTTGAGCAAAGCTGATTGATGTGAGGAACAAGGAAGCTTTCCTATGTGTGAACAGAGAGATGTGAATGATGATGGTAATAAAGTTTTGGTGTCTGTCAATAAGGATGGCAAGGATTGACAGTTATATAGTACTCTATGGTTTGCCAAGCACTTTACCTACATTATCTCATTTGAGCCCTTCAAAAACCCTTCTTGTAGGTTCTATTATGATCTTCATTTTGTGGATGAGGAAACTGAGCACCAGGAAGGTAAACTGAGGCTCTGAGGCTCAAGAAGTGTGATATAATGGAGAAAATGCTGAATTAGAATCAGAGAGTCAATTCCCAAATTCCAGTTCTGCTGCTAACTACCTATATGATTTTAAATGCCTCTCTGCCTCAGTTTCCTTATTTGTAAAATGAGGAAGTTTGAACAGATGACCTCCAATATCCCTGTTTTAAATCTATGATCACATGATCCTAAGTGACTTGTCCAGGGTCACTATGGAATCATAGATTTAAAGGCCATCATGTTTAATTCCCTCATTTTACAGATGAGAAAACTGAGGCACAGAGAGGTTGTAGGGTCGATCATACTGCTAATAAATGTCTGAGCTGAGAATTGGGGCCAGGTTTTAAGACCATAGATTTAGAGCTGAAAGGAACATTAAAGGCTATCATGTTCAATTCTCTCATTTTACAGATGAGGAAACTGAGGCTCAGATTTGTGCAGGGACGCATAGCTGGGAATTGAAGCCATGTATTTCTGACTCATGCCACCACAATTCCAAGTTTAGCTCAGAAGTGTCATCAGGGTACTTGATCCCAGGACCAGACCTTTGACATTAACTGGTCTGACCCAGTGTCCCTTCACCCATCCTAGTCTTCCCATGGGTCCTCCCCTGTGCAGATTGGGAGAGATCCTGGCCCATCTGTCACATCAGGGTTTGTGCCATATTACCTAGTTCTCTGCTGTTCCTTGGCCGCCACATAAAAGCTGAAGTCAAACTTCCAGCCTCTCTTAGCATCGCAGGCCAGAGTCGTCATCATCCATTTCCGGAGGCTCGTCTGCTGGAGCAGCCCTACTGTAGACATACAAGCGGTCAGCTTCTTGGTGAAGTTACCGTAAGGCACTCTATACACCTAAGCAGTGAATTAACAAAAACAAGACACGTAACTCCAGGGGCCATCCCAGCTCCAGTCCCTTCCCCCTCTCTGCCTCTCAGTCCATCTTGCCCCCTCCACTGCCCACTGGAGAATCTTTTCTATCAGTTTCTAAGGTCCTTCCCAGATTGCTACTCATCTATTTTATATTTAATTCAATGCACACATGTTATTTTCCCCCAACAGAATGTAAGCTTCCTGAAGGCAGGGAACATTTATTTTTTCTCTCTGTATTCCTGGGGCCAAGCACAATGCCTGATGTGAGGAAATGCTGCCTGAATTGAACTGATCCTCAAAGACCTCAGAATCCCTCCCTGCGTGAGCCCCCAGCAGAGGCCCCAGCCCTTGGCAAGTTTGAGTGGGAGTATTGCTTGAGGAGAGAGAAAATATGCAGAGAAGATAGGGCTGGTATCCCATACTATGGGCAGGTAATGAGGGAGGTGGCAAAGTTAACAGCAGCACTAATTGACGTTTACAGTATTTTAATGTTTTTAAAGAGATTTGCCTGCATCGTCTTGTCTCACCCTGGGAGATAAGTACTTTCAGGTAGCCTTCTACCCATTTTACAGATGAGAAAATAAGGGCTCAGAGAAATACAATGAGTGGACCATGTTCACACAGCTAGTAGATACCAGAAGTAGAATTCCAATCCTTTCTTCCTGATTCCAAGTCTACTACATATTCAATCCATTCTGAAATGTTGCCTCTCAAGAACCACCAGATTGAGGAATCAGGAGAGAGAAGACCTGAGTTTTGAGTCTATCCTCTATCAGGACCTGAGGTTTTCTGGGTCTCAGTATCCTCATCTGTAAAATGGGGATAATAATCGCTGCCTTGTCTTTCTCAGAAGTGCCATGAGATTCCAATGGGATTGTGTGGATTGAAAAGACAAAGGAAAAAAAAAACGTAGCTTGTAATTTTGAGGGGGGAGGCAATTGGAGTTACCAAATATGAAATCAGGTCCTCCAGGCTCCAGGGTCAGTGCTCTAGCCACGGTACCACCTAATAGCCCCCATAATTTGTAATTATTATAAAATCCTAAGAGGATGAAGTTTAACTCTACTTCCCCAAGGGGATGGATCACAGATCGAGAACTAAAAGGGATCTCAGAGACCACTGAGTATAACCCTCTCACTTGGCAGATGAGGTCACATCAGTATCAAGCAGGAGAGTTAGGGTCTGAACTCAGGTTCCTTAACTCCATATACCCCAGCTCTTGCTACTACACCAAAAAGGGCAGTACAGTGGATACATGTGCTCAGTGGCTTAGTGGGGATCCCCCAGAAGCCTGAAACAGAGAAAGACTCACCTGGAAGGAGGGCACCTCCCCATCCCCAGAGGACACAGTCTGCCATGGCGCAGGGAGGCTGGCATTGAGAGAGAACCTGTAGATGGCTGGTCTGCCCTTGCTCTTGGCCTTGGAGATATAAACAGTGCCCTGTGGTTCTAAAGGACACAGAAGAGAAAGGTTACAAGAGCAAGCTATTTGTTGATATTTTCCCCTTCTCTCCCCAACCCCTGTATTTTCACAGTTTCATTTCCCAATGACTGAGATGGTCTCTCAAGCTTACTCATAAGATTTTAAATTTAGAGGTAAAAGGAACCTGAGATACCATCTGCTCTAACTCCCTCATTTAAAAAAATACATTGTTAAAAAAATTTTATTGACATGTCTTGGTTATACATCACCTATGTTTTAAAAACTAAATTCATGTTGCTGTCTTTTGTTCTTACATCACCCACATTCCCTAGTGTATCCTTCCTTCAAAGATGCATCCACCTCTTTGTCCTCGTCTAGGAAGATGCTTCCTTCCTGTTTCCCCCTTCTCTGAAACTCCATGTGAGGAAGCGCCCGAGACACCCATGCTCATTCCCTTCCTGGCTCTGCATTTGATCCTTCAGATTTCTCCACCCTGGTTCCCAGAGGACATCTGCCCTTCTCCCACTCTTTTCTGCTCCCTTTTATGCCTAGTCTTCCCCTACTGGAATGAAAATTCCTTGAGGGTAGGGGCTATTTTTCTTTTTGCTTGAATTTGTATTTGCCTGGAACATAGTACAGGCTTAATAAATTTTCTCTCTCTCCTTTTTCTATCTCCCTCTTCTCTCTCTCCTTTCATTCATTCCTTCTCTTCCTTCCTTCTCCCTCCTTCTCCTCTCTCTCTTCTTGGTAACAGGTTATTCCTGTGCTGAAAAATCTTCATGGGTTCTGTTTTCTCTTCCACTGAGTCATAAATAGAGCTAAAAGGCTCATAAAGGTCATATAATTCTCATTTTACAAATAAGGAAACTCATAAGGAAAATAAAGAAATAAATAAGGGCTCAGACCAATGAGGTGACTTCCTTAAACTTATAAAAGTAGTAAGAGGCAGAGCTAGGATTCGAATGCAGGTCCTGACTCCAAGTATAGCCCTTGCTTTGTTACGCCAGGAGCATTGGTCTGACAATCAATGTGGTGCCACCCTACTTTTCCAGCCTTATGTCATGCCTTCCCATTAATCAATCAACATGTATTTATTAAGCATCTTATATATTTTTACCGTCTCATATTTAAGCATACATTCCAGACACTGTGCTGGATTTCCCTGTCCATTAATAGGCCTCAAGTGAGCCCATTAAGGGAAGCTTGATTAGGGGAGGCTTGTTTTGTAGGAGGGCTCCCCCGACCCTGCACCTTTTGTTAATTGCTAATGAGGCACTGGGTCACAAGGTCATGTCCTCAGGCTCTGAAAAGTGTATGTATACATTCCGAGATGAGGTTTTGCTTTGGTGGTTTGAAAGAAGGTCCGTGTGACAGGTGATAACTCTGAATAGCCATCAAGGAGCTCCCCTCTCCTCCTCCTTTGAAAATCCAGATGTTGGTGCTTCTCTCTCTGGTAATTATGTATGTATGTAATGGTCCAGCAGTTGGATCTGTCTGTTGATCTGTGATGTACGTATTGCTTATGGTCAGACAGTTAGAAGCCCTGTTTCTTGGTCTTTAAAGAAGATTGTTGACCCCTCAAAAGCTGCTGCTTTCCTTTTAGAAAAGCAGATCTAAGAACCTATGCTAGTAGGTCATCCTGGGAATGCTAGGGTGCTTGCTTCTGGGTGATCAAGACTCTATCCTCAAGGAACTTATATACATTCTATTGGGGGAGAATTCTTTGTCTTTCAGACATGAACCATGCTTTTCCCATCAGCATGGATATTTTTATTGTTTTCCATGTCTGAAATGTCCTTTCTTTCTTCTTTACCTACTGAATGCTTAACCATCTTTTAAAAACTCAATTCAAATACCTCCTCCTCCAAGAAGCCAGCTCTGATCCTCCCAGATGGTAATGACTGCTAGCCTCATTGAACATCTAATAAAGTTTAGTTTCCCCATTTCTGTTGTATTAATTATATGATATAGGAATTATCTATATTTGTGCCTTATTCCCTTACCAGTCAGTAAGTTTCAGGAAGGCAGAGAATCTGTCTGTTCTAAGTTTTGAATCTTCCCTAGCACTTAGAATAATTCTTCATATACAGAGTGAGTACGAAATAAATACTTATTGAATGATGAAGAAATGTATGAGTAGAAGGAGGAGGAAGGGAGGGGAAGGAGGAAGAAGAGAGGAAGGGAAAGAAGGGGCAGAAGAGAGGAAGGAGGGGGAAAGGAAGCAGGGAGAGAGGGTGGAAGAAGGAAGAAGAGAGGGAGAAATAAAGGGAAGGGGAGAGGAAGGAGAGGGAGGGAGGGAGGCAGACCCCCTCCGATACTCCTTCCCCGAGATTCTCCCATACTGACCCTGTTGGGGTGTTTCACTCCGGCTACCCCAGGCAGATCCGGAACCCCTTTTCTTCTTCTCCAGAGATGTTCGGATGTTATTCTGAAGACTGTGGGGCTTTTCCTGAAACAGACCTGTCCCCCAAGCTAAGTCAGGGAGGGAAAAGTCTCACCTCACCTGGATAGAAGGAACAGAGGGGAGCAGAATGGGGCTATATCAAAGGAACCCTAAGTTTTGCAGGGTGGGGAACCACATGTGGCCCTCTAGGTCCTCAAGTGTGTCCCTTTGACTGAATCCAAACTTTACAGAACAAATCCTTTTATTAAGGGGATTTGGGAGGGCCCTTCTGGCTCTCCACCAGGAGTTCTCTGAATACTGATTAAGAGAAAGCCTGAGAACAGCTATGCAGGGAAGCAGAAACAGCACTTGGTGTTTAGCATCTAGAAGTCTAAACCCTGCTAACCATAATAGATACACATACTACAGTCAGTAGTTGGCAAAGTTGGCACACACCATGTCATTTGAGCTTCCAAACAACCCTGTGAAGTAAAGACTACAAGTATTCATTACCTATTTTACAGATGACAAAACTGAGACCAAAGTACCCAGCTCCAAGTCACACAGCTGATAACGATCAGAAGCAGGAGTCAAACCTCTGTATTCCTGCCTCCAAGTCCAGGGTATCATCCATTCGACCATACCATCTCTTTGCTAGCCCTGGGCCTATTCCTGCCACACTACAACATTTTGTTCGCTATTTTGTCCAGCTTTGATGTGTGAGCTTATGCCCCTTCTGACGTCTGTTATGAGAACCCAAGCCATTGCTGAAACGAAGACTAATCTTGCAGACATCCAAAGGCATCAGGGCTTTGGCATCAATTAGGAAGGTGGTTCCTTTAGTCGGGTGATTCCAAAGCCCCTGGGCTAATGCTCTTCTAATGTGTGAAAACCAGGTTCATCAGGAGTGATGCCATCATTAAAATGAGGGCCATTACAACGACAATCTCTCCTGTGGGATCTAAGCACTTGTCTTCTCAGCATCTCTGGGGAATTGTGTGAACTTGGGGAAGTATCCTTATCTTTCTGGGCTCCAACGTCCTCTCCCCCAGTGAGGGGATTGGGTTAGACCCTTTCTAGTGCTAATATGTTGGGATTCTATGGCCAGTTTTATCAGAGACTCTCATCCTTATTTCATTGATGGAGAAGTGGAGATCCAGGAAGGGGCAGGAAACTTTGATGTCATCTGGTCCATCCCCCACCTCCAATTTACCATTAAGGAATCTAGATCTACCCAAGATCACATAGATAGTGAGTGTCAGAGTTAGGATTGAATCTAGGTTGTTTGTGACTTACTCAAGATCAATGAGGATTCAAACCCAAGTGCCTGGTCCTCTTGACCCATAATTTTTGATAATAATAATGACCTTTGTTGATAACAATATTACATAGGGATTCACCATTTATGAGACACTTTTTGGTTTGCAAAACATTTTTCTCATTGTCAGTCCTCTGAGGTGGGCAGCACCCCCATTTTGCAGAAGAGAAAATTGAGGCTCAGAGAAGAGTAACTGTTTTCTGGGTAGCAACATCAGAGCTACGACCCTGGCATGAACTTTGAGTTCGAAATGTGGCAAGGACTAAACACTTAGAAGGTAACCCCAGCTGACCCTGTTCCTCTGCCCTATGATGCCCTCAGCCTAGAATTCTCACCTGAACAGGTGACACATGATATGCCTTCAGCACTCAGGTTGTACTTGAGGTCCAGCAGCACCTGGATATTGGTGTCCGGTCGGAAAAGAAGTGGTGCTCGGCTGGCCGGGCGAAGCCGGCTAGCAAAATATAGGGACAGGATGAGGATAGTGACAAAGAGCCCTGCAATGAGAGGCTGATTTAGGAGGCAGGGCTGAGCCCCACACCCTCTTCTACCACTCCAAAGGGACTGGGATGGCATCCTGTAGGCAGCCTTATATATGACTCCTGGCTCCAGCTCTGGGACAAACATTTGGGTTCATTAGGTGGAGTTTCCTGAGAAGCTTTGAGGGACTGGGGTCACTTTGTAGGATGTGTACATGGGTAGGGCAGAGAATGGAAATTTTGAAAAAAACATCAATTACCAGCTAGGGGACCAAAGTCCAAACCCTTGATGGAGTCCCCTACTGACCCACCTGTGAACTAGACTAAAGCCTCAAAGGGTGATGGAGGGCCTTCAGAAGGAGTAGGGCAAGGACCCCGCTTACCCACAATGACCCAGCGGCTCTTCACAGCCGACCACAATACCCAGTGGTGGAGAAGTTCTTGCAGCTGAGTAATGAGCTGGCCCCGGTTGCTCTTCTCCAGGGGAAGCTGCAGGTTCTCAGGGAGCACAGACACTAGGGGGACATCCCCCATCTCCAGGGTGACTGATGAAACAACGGGGACAGTTTTCTCTGAGTTAGAGCCTAGGGAAAGGGGGGGCATCCCCTCCAGAGGGCCTGGGCCATAGGGCAGAATGTCCAGGGATTCCTACCCCATCTTAAGAGAGCAACCCAGGTAGAAATCATACCCCTGGTTTCTAAGTGTGTTCCCTTTTGCCCATGGGTTGGGATTCCTAGAAAAGGAGGCATAGGAAGTGGAGTGTCTTTTAGTCTCCTAATATAGCTGATGGAGATTTCAAATAATCTGACATTCATATGGGACCCCAGGAGGTCATCTTGTCCAGCCTCCTGCTACCAGGTACATCAGCCCAGAAACTAGGATATCGGCTGAAAGTGGAGGCAGGAGAGGCAGTGAGGGACTGGGGAGGGGTATCTCACCTGGCTCCTCCTCCACATTCAACAGGGGGATATCATCATCCAGATAGGGCACAGGACCCTGAGCTGGGCCAACTCCTGCTGGCTCTGGACTGATGAACAGGCCATTGGAGAGATGGAGAGAGCTCTTCCGGACACATTTCTGATGGCAGCTACAAAGAGAAGGGCTCTGATGTAGCATGCAGTGGTGGCCATGTTCCCTATGGGCTCTCAGGAAGGGTTGGATCTGGATTCAGCTCAACCATCACACTGGGGTTCTTCTCAGCCTTTCCAGCACAGATTCTCCCTAAAACTAACTAAGAACTCTTGGTGGAGCTGGGAATTGATCCAGCCATTCTGGATAACAATTTAAAACCATACCCAAAATGTTACCAAATCATGTATATAATTTTATAGTAGCTGTATCACTACTAGGCCTGTACTCTATAGAAATCAAAGAAAGAAGAAAAGGACATATATGTACAAAAATATTTATAGGAGCTTTTTTAATGGTGGCAAAGAACTAGAAACTTAGGAGGAACCTATTAATTAGGGAATGGCTGAACAAATAATGGAATAAAATACTATTGTGCTGTCAGAAATCAAACTTTGAATGAATGAAAATTTCAGAGGAAATTGAAAAGACCTCTTTGAACTGATAAACAGTGAAGTGAGCAGAACCAGAACAATTTATACAATGACAACATTGTAGAGAAAAACAACTTGGAAGACTTTATACTCTCATAAAGACAATGAGAAACCATGAGATGAAACACATTGCCCACCTCCTGGCAGAGAGGCCATGGCAGATGTAGAATGAGACATAAATTTATGGATGTGGTCAATGTGGGTATTTGTTTTGCTGAATTTTGTTATGAAAATTTTGTTTTTAAAAATTATTTGATTAGGGGGTGGTGGGAGGGAGGAATAATAAATGCTTGTGAAAATAAATTTTAAAAAATAAAAATAATTATTTTAGAATAATATTAATTGAATAAATAAAAAGCCCTCCTTTTCATGGCAATCTGAGAGAGTTCTTGCCAACACTGCCCCTGAAGAGGAGGGGCCTGAACCTCTGTTCAGGATGGGGATGATAAATGGGAATTGTAGCCATTATTTCTGGGAAAGGTATTTGCAACCAACAGTTCCTCACATGAAGAAAATTTCTCAGTTGCTATGGTCCCTCCTGGCTTTGAAACTGAGAAATATTCCTGAGGTTGTGGTGGGGTACTGGGGGATTGGAGAGGGCAGGAGCTAGAGCTGGGCTCTGTGAATGGAAAGGCCCATACAGATGGCCTTGATCATGGGTCATCAGGAGTGAGGAATGTATTGTTCAGAGTGAGACCTGTAGGACTGAGGACTTTTAAACTATGGCCATGTTCTGTTTCTGATGTCAAACGCTCAATTAGAAACATTAAACAATTGGTTTAAGATGGGGGGAGGGGAAAATACTTAAGTGAGAATCTAGTACAGGTGTGAGAAGCAAGAGAAACAGGATGGAAATTCTAGGGATGTGTCTAAGGAAGTCATTCCTGCACATAAATTAGACATTTGGTACATAGAATCACAGCATGTTAGCCCAAGTTCTTCACTATGGCTATTCAAAATCTGCCCCACCATCTGTTTCACTCAACTCCTCCAACGTATTCCAGTACAGTACTGCAGAAAGGAACAGTTTTATTTCTTCACTGCAATCTCTATTTCCAAAAAGATTTTATTCTAAACATTCATTAAATAAATGTTGGATAAAGTAAGACTGTAAACTCTTCTACTAGACTAAATTCCCAGAAGGCATGCACTATGGTTAGTCATTTTTTTTTTGGTGTGTGTGTGTGTGTGTATGTATGTATGTATATATATGTGTGTATGCAATAATGCACAGTTACAAGTTGTAAATTGCACAGTTGCAGTTGTAAGCTAGATTATAAGTTCCATGAGGGCAGGGACTGTTTTGTTTTTGTCTGTATCTGCAGCACTTGGCACAGTCCCTAACACACAGGATATGATCAACAAACATTTGTTGCTGTCGAAGATCAAACAGGGTATATGTCCCCCTAGGGCAGATGAACATAAAGGTGGGCACGTACTTGGGGCTTTGTAAAGGTTCCATTCAAATGCCCAGACATAGGCAGAGTTGGAGCAAGTCTATCAGAAGGGGAGAAGACTTGGGATTGTTTGGAGAGAGGGATGTACTTACACCTTCAACACCATTAAGATTTATTAAGTGTTAGTCTGTGTGAGGCTCTAGGTGCTGAGAATACAAAACCAAAATCAAATAATCTCTGCCCTCAAAAAACTTACACTCTTCCGGGCATGATGCAACATCTTATGGATATTTATAAATAAATACAAAATATAAATATAAAAAACAAAGTAATACAAGGTTATTCATTTCAAGAGACAGAGGCAACTAATACCAGGACGGCCCTGGAAACATCACATGTAGGAAGTGGCACCTGAGTTGGGCTTTGAAAAACTAGGGATTCTACAAGGTGGAAAGTGCACTCTAGTCATGAGAGGCTGCCTATACAAAAGCATGGAGGCAGGGAACAACTAGTAGTCCAGTTTGACTAGAAGGGAACATGTGAAAACATCTAGGGGGCATTATAGTGCACACAGAAATTGCAAAACCTAGAGTCAAGAAGACTTGAGTTCAAATGTAGCCCAAGACACTTGTAGTTGCGTGAACTCTGTTTGCCTCATTTTCCTCACCTATAAAATGGGAATAATAGTAGCACCTATCTCCCAAAGATGAGAAGATAAAGTGACACAATAACTGTGAAGCACTTAGCATAGCACCTGACACATAGTAGGCACTCTATAAAAGTTATCATTCCTATTATCATCATTACTGCTCTTAAATTTTCATCGTTGCTATTGACCAGGACCCTGGACTCACCTTGTCTGGCAAGAGCTCTCCAGGGGGGCAACATAGAGGTTCCAGATTCCCAGAGCGGCAGGCATGGTGAATAGCACTGCCAGCCAACAGCAGGACACAATGAGGGACATGAACAAGCCAAAGTCATGAACAGCTGGGATCTGCAATGAGATTAGGAGCAGTTAGACTTTAGGCTACCTTGTCACCCAAACCTGCCCCTAGGTAGAGGATGGGCAGTCAATTACTGTTTCAAACTACTCTAAACCCTAGGAAGTTTTTCCTGACATTAAGTATAATCTGCTTCTCCACAACTTCCATCCCTTCCTCCTCTTTCTGCCCTCTAGAGCCAAGCAAAATGAAATTGATCCCCCATCCTCATAAGAGCCTTTCAGATACTTGAAGAGAGTCATCTCTTCTAGGATAAACATAAATAATTTCTTCAAATGGTCCTCACTGGGTTGGTGCTGGTGACCTACTCTTGATCCTCTTGAACTTGTCCATGTGCCTTATAAAATGTGGCTCCCAAAACTGAGTTCAATGTTCCAGACATATTCTGACCAGAGCTAAGTACACTGGGACTATGCCCTCCCTAGTCCTGGATGCTCTGCCTTTCTGGATGCAGCCTAAGATCACGTTAGTTAAAGGTGACCTTGACTATGTTCTGATATCAGTCATGCACATGGGGCTGAACATTCATGCCAGTGTATCCCATATACCCCCAGCCCTAGAAGAAATGTGAGAAAAGGATCTAGGGAGACAAGAGTAGGGAAGGGAGCAAGGTAAATTTGATAGAAACTAGAGGCAAGGGGGAAAATAGAATCTTCAAAGACTAAACAGTGGGAATATTGGCTCCTATAATTAGTAGGGAGGTCTAGATGGGTATGGAGAAGGGGAAGGTCTAGACAAGGATCAATGAATAAGCCACCTCACAGATGAAATGAAATCAAGGATCTAAGTAGGTCCTAAGAGAACCAGAGAGGGTCTATGCATGCTCAGGCTAGAGAAAGATTCTCTCTGAGCATGGGGCACAGGCCGCCCACCTGGGAGAAGATGTTGGCTGCATAGGCAGCGGCGGTGGTCAGGGAAGTGAAGAAAGTGGCTTTGCCTGCCGTCTGGATGGTATGGATCATGCGCAGCTGTGGATCCTCCAGGTGGGTGGCCTGGCGGTAGGTGTTGATGAAGACAAAGACATCATCCACACCTATAGGAGGCAACCCAGGCATTAGAGGTACTTTGGAAGAAGGAACATCTCATTTGCCTCAGTCGACAGTTGGGAAGCCTGGGAACATCAGATCATCCTTACCAGTCTTGGGCTCTTAGGGCATTGGATACATTAACCATATTATTGGGATCCTACCACTGTGCCCATAGTCACTTAACTCATCTAGCACATTCCTAACTGCTTTCCTCTGATGAAGAAGCAAGGAGAGGACACCACCAGACACACTTCATTTCCCACCCATAAGTTCATGAGAGGTATGAGGGGTGTGAAGTCACCCACAGTAGCCTAAGTCAACTCACCAATGCCCACGATGACAAAGGCAGCCACCCCATTGAGGATGCCCAGGTATTGGATTCCAAAAACAACATGGTAAAGGAACAAGGCAACCAGGCAGCTCAAGCCAATGCTGGCAATCCCAAAGAAAGACAGGAACACTGCATGACAAGGCAGAGAGAAACAGGTGGAATGAAGCTTCTGGGGAAAAGTCAAGAGGACTAGCTGCTGGGGTGGTCCTCAATACATTATGTTTTCACAGACATCAGAGATAAGGACTGGAATAGATAAAACACATCAATTGGAAAATGGAGCTGTCTCCGGGGTGTCACCCTTCAGGATCAGAATCTTCCACCCTTTGCCAGCCTTCATTAACTCTGTAGCTTGGCTCGATTACTTCCTGTCTCTGAGCCCCAGTTTCCTTCTCTGTAAAACAAGAGAGTTGAACTAGATGGCCTTTGAAGGCTCTTCAGTTCCCAAAGATCTTACATGTTAATTTGCAGAAAGCTGATCCGAAGCACATAAGGATTAGAAACTTCCAGGCATGTGAGAAATAGAGACAACTATTGATTATTCCCCTAGCAGAGTGGTAGCCCAAATAATCCCACATCCATTTTAGTTGGACTATAGCAGTCAATGCATTTTTATTATTACCATATTTTCTCATAATTCTTGGTGGGGTTCAGATAGAAATAGCCCCAGAACAAGTCTCTATCTTGCTACTATTCTTCTAAAAATATATTCTATGGGCTATTGCACAGGTGGAGAAAAGATTGCTTTCTGTAATTCAATATGAGTACTAGTAATGTAAGCTCATCTCCATTCATGATTTTCAGATAGTGCAGTGATTCTTAAATTATCTCTCCTTGATCTCTTTTTTCAAATCAGTTATTTTTCCTATGAGATATTTCAAATTTCTTCTTTTTTCCAGTTTTTTTGACTTTTAAAAAACGTTTCTTGATGTCTCATGGAGTCATTAGCTTCTATCTAATTGTCAGAGTTATTTACTTCAGTAAGATTTTGTATCTCTTTTTCCAAGCTGTTAATTATTTTTTCATTTTGTAGCAGCTGGAATTTAACAAAGGGCAGACTGAGACAATTCTCCAGGCAAGATATCCTTTATTAGTAGGGGCATGCAACCTTGTAACAAAGGGATTTTATGATTAGCCTCCATTTGTGCCAAAGATCCAGAATGAGGACCAGCAGCTTCTTTTATACCAAAGTGTATCTTTGCTCTGACTGGCCAGACCGTACATCACTTAGACCCCTCCACCCCTCTCCTCCTGACAAACATAAAACAATCCTGATTGGTTGACATTTTAACGAGGAGGTAGGTTAATGGTTCTCAGCTCCTTCCCTATTATTTGTGTGCAGAGCTAATCCTTGAGCTCAATCTGCAGCTAGAAAAAGGAGACTGGCTAACAGATGTGACTGATTACATCCTCTGTCACATAAGGAATACCAGTTGCTCCATGAGAGACCACTGCCTCCAGCAATCTTGGTTAGAAAACTATAAACCATCTCAACCAGATTTTAGTATGCACAAAAGCTTTTGGACTCCTAGCTTCTAGCAGATTCACTCTTGATTTCAGCAACCAGAAAGACAGCAACAAAGACATGATAAAGGATTAACTGTTTTATTCTTCTCAAAGAGGTTGCTGATAATGGGAGCACCAACTCCTACAGCATCCTCTAAGTCTCAGTGGGGGGCCATTCAAGACACACATAGCATTCCAGCTTGTGCATTCCCCTAAGCCTCAATGTGGGGGCTGCTCGAGATACACACAGCTTTCTAGCTTGTGTGTTCCCCACTTACTGACCAGAGCTCACTTGATTTAAACAGGAACAGATAAAGAAGGTAATTTGCCAGCAATAGCCTCACAAGTTTATATTAACTTTAGCAATATCATGATGACTCAGCACAGCCAACATGCAGTGGGCTGTTTACAACTTAACTCAGTTGTTTATATTATCTTAAGATTATAATATGATGCACAAGTGTGATGAGATTGTTTACAATCTACAAGCATGGGAACTAATAGATTGATCATGGCCACAAATCCTGGGAACTGGTATCTTAAAAAGAAATCCACCTTACATACACTTGGCTTCCCTATTCTTAAACCATGTCACCCCAAACTTTGATTAGGAGTGGCAAAGACACAAGAGTTATTTCCCTGAGTGGAGGCTTCTGCTCAAGCTGGATTCTGTTTATGGAGTAAGCAAAAACAATGGTCCTTGCCCAGGCAGATGCCATGAGGGCTGGAAATAATTATGTTTCTCAGTCAGTTTAGACTGGGAGAGATTTCTTTTGAGCTAGGCTAAAAGATGGGGGTTTTCCAGAAAAGGGTATATCACAGATTAATATTAAATATCAAATGATATTGCATGATATTAATTTTCCTCAATGCCTTTCTTCCCTAGTTCTCACCTTTTCCCTCATTCTTTCCTTAACTTCTCTCACTTGGTTTTTGAAATCATTTTGCTTCCTTTTTTATATTCTTGCTTTACCTCTTCTAGAATTCTTATTGGACTTGTGCCCAAGTTGCACTTATCTTTGAGGCATTGCTGGTAGATATTTTTGAGTCATTCTCTTCTGTGTTTGTGTCTTGAGCTTCCCTGTCTCCATAATAGCTATTTATGGTCAGGTTCTTTCTTGTTTGTTCATTCTCCCAGCTTACTTCTTAACTTGACTGTATGGCTGCTAGGTTCTGAACCCTTCTGTGGTGAGGGGAATGTTTGTCCTGAGTTTCTGTCCTCTTGTGTCTTATTGCTGCTTCATGGCTTGTGTTGGAGGTCTGTGAACTTTCAATACTCCCAAAATGAGGAAGGGGAGGTTCAAGGGCGGATCTATTCACTGGTCTCCTGGTCTGAGCTCTACAAATCCTGACCCCATCAGCTTGTTTCTGGTTGGGAGTTTCAGCAAACTGCTATCTGACTCAGTCACTATCGGCCCTCTGGGAGGCTCTCCAGGTGCAAGGCTCCTGAATTTCTTGCTCCCTTTTGGACCAGGATGCTGTGCTCTCTGGGATCAGAGTCACATGCTATCACATGCTTACCAAAACTTATTTCATGCTCATTACACTGCTGGGAACAATATTCATGACCACTCTTCTCGATCTTGGATTTGTGACATGGAACTGGGTGGTGGGTAACAGAACTATCATTGGTACCAGTTCTTACACCCAGTGATTGCTCAGAAATCCCCTGGGCTCTTTCTCTGGTGTCCTGTTGGCCCTCTCTCAGTCCCTGGGTGATGGAATGCTCTCCACCATAGTGCGCTCTGCCAAACCCCATCTCCAGTGTCTGTAGACAATGTCTGTCTCCCTAAGCTGAACTAGCCTGAAAAAAATAATTCACTGCTATAAGAAATGACAAACAGTCAGACTTCAGAAAAACCTGGAAAGACTTATATGAACTGATGCTGAGTGAAATGAGCAGAACGAGGAGAGCATTATACACAGTAACAGCCACAGTGTGTGAAGTCTATTTCTGATAGACTTAGCCCTTCACAGCAATTCAAGGACCTAAAACCTTCCAAAGGACTCATGAGGCAAAATGCCATCCACATCCAGAGAAATAACTATGGAATTGGAATGCAGAATGAAGCAGGCTATTTTCTCTTGTGTTATGTTTTGGTTTGATTTGGTTCCTCTCAGGGTTTCTTCCATGCATTTTAATTCTTCTATGCAACATGACTAATATGAAAATGTGTTTAATAAGAATATATGTATAAAGCCCATATCAGATTTCATCCTGTCTAGGGGAGAAAGGACAGAGGGAGGGGAAGAAAATTAAAAACTTATGGAAGTGATTGTTGAAAGCAGAAAACAAATAAATTAAATTTAAACCAAATAATTCACTGTGATTTCTTGGCTTTCCGAATCAGAGTTCTGTCTCTGTGTTGAGTTCTCTAGATCTTTGTTGAAAAGGGAGAAAACCAGGTCCTAATCCTTCCTCTCACACTGTCATCTTGGCTTTGCTCTGTCAGACCATCTCTGTAGGCTTTCTAATGCATCCTTAGTATCAGGCAGGATCATTAACATGACATGCACTCATCCTGTTCCCAAAAGATCCCAATTTCTTCTGCCAGGCCTCTATATTTTTCACTATAAGTAGCTTGGATATTATGCGAATTTGGTATGGCACATCTATTAAAAGTGCTGCTTAAGTTTTAATGGATCGATGTTCTATCTAGGCGACTGGGGGCAACATATCAGTCTGTGATAATGGCACAGTTCCAGTTCTGTTTATTGGTTGAGTTCTGTTTAGTGGCTGAATTAAAGCTATTTCGAGGCTTATATTTATAGTACAAGGCTTTGTCATCTGTTTGTCTGTGAAAGATATTGAGCTTTTGTTTTATAATTCTAGGTACCTATTCATGCCTTGCAAGGTTTTTGGTAGGTGCTAAATTTTTACAGCCTTCGTGATGTGTTGCAGTTTCTATTGTTTCCTTGCATCAATTGCATCAATCTACATTGATCAGGATGCCTGATCAGTATGCTTCTGAGGGATAATCCTTCTGTAATTTCTATCGGCAGTGGACTGTTCCTGAATTGCTATCATAAGCTGCTCTATTTCCACAAACAAATCCGTGTGACTCAGTCATTTGCTGCACACTTCTTTGGTGACATATCGTTGGCTGAGTTCATGCAGATGTCACCCATGGATGGCCTGTTGAATCCACTGTTGGATCTTAGCCATTTTGCAGTCTCCATCTGGAGGTGAGCTGCTTTCGGTTACATCTGACAAATCCAATGGTGTGTACCTTTTATCAGTCTTCACAATTGCTTGGTGAAGAGATAGCTGCTTGCTCCCCAAGTGGGCTTGTTTGTTTGATTTTTTAAAAATCTATTTATCATGTGCCATGAGTGACTATCAATCCTTTCTCCTCTTTAGCAAGGAAGTACTTATTTTTTAATAGTTGCTTTAGGTGGATGAGCCCTGTGTTTTGTTAGTACTGTAGGGGTTTTTGTGAGAATACTTTTATCATTAGCTTTATTATCATCATCATCCATATTATAACTTGGTCTGGACCCATCACTTCACTGATATAGAGAACTTCTGATGAGTAATATGGATGAACTGTTCTTTACCCTTAGAGAGTGACCTGGGGCTGAGAGATTAAGTGACTTGTTAATATGTGTCAAAGACTGGACATGAACCCAGATCCTGTTGACTACAAGGTCAACTCTCTACATACTATGCCATGTTGCCACTCATCTATATTAATTATATCTATAATAATTATGACATTTTGTTATATTATCATAATGTAATAATAAAAATTCCTATTTTTATAACACTATGATTGAGTGGGCATCTAGGTGGCACAATGGAGAGAACACTGGGTCTAAGGTCAGGAAGACCTGAGTTCAAATCAGGTTTAAACACTTACTAATTGTATGACCTTGGGCAAGTCACTTAACTTCTGTTTACCTGAATTTATTTAACTGTAAAATGGAAATAATAGTAGTACCTACCTCCCAGAGTTGTTACAGTGATCAAATGAGATAGTCATTGTAAAGTGCTTAGCATGGTACCTGGCATATACTAAGCTCTAAACAAACGGTATCTATCAGTATTGGCATCATCATCATCATCACTGTCGACATCAAAGTTTTGAAGACAATGCTCTGCAAACCTTAACTGCTGTATAATATCACAAAGCACTTTCTTCTCAGGTAGCTAGTACCAATATTTTATCCAATTTTTTAGAAGAGGATACTAGAGCTAAATGATGTACTCAGGTTGTAGAGCTGGTAAATGTCAGTTCCTGGATCCAAATCCAGATCTCCCTATGACTTTCCTGTATAGTGTGAAGCTTCTCAACAGAGGTATCCACTAAGTTTGCAGATAATTATATCTGATTTGGGCTGCAGTTAAATTGTAGCATACCACGTCCCCAGACAGGTGGGGAGCTAGAGAAAGTCCCAGGGTAGAAAACTATCTATAGACAATCCACACAATGAATAACCCCAAAGTAGAAAAAGGACAGTTCCTGGAAAGTGATATGGGGAATGGAATAGACTAATATTATATCATGTCACAGATGGCTCAGTGGATAGAGTGCTGGGCCTGAAGTCAGAAAGACCTGAGTTCAAATCCTGTCTCAGATATTTACTAGTTATTTGATCTTGGGCAAATCATTTAACCTCTGTTTGCCTTAATCCACGGGAGAAGGAACTGGCAAACTACTCCAGTATCTTTGCCAAGAAAATCTCATGGACAGCATTGGTGTGCACAGATGGTCACAAAGAGTTGGCCATAACTGAACAGCAGAATATCAGATCAACAAGGGCCAGTGGTGGGGACGGAGAGATGGAAATAGGACCAAAGGCCTTGAAATCAGAACTTTAGAACTGGAAAGTACCTTAGACACCATCGAGTTATAGAATTTGCCAGAGCTGGAACGTTTCATTTTTTAGGACATGGAATATCAGGGCCTGAAGGGGACTTAGAGCATAGAATGTCAAAGCTGAAAAGGAACTTAGAATGCAGAATGGCAGAGCTAGAAGGAACCATGTAGTCATAGATTGTAAGAACTGGAAAGGTCTTTACTTAAAAAAACATAAGATAGATGAATTTTAGAGCTGGAAAGAACCACCTTATTTTAGAGGCTCTGGGAACACAAAGGATTTGGGCAGGAGTGAGATGCAAGAGGGAAATCTCTAAAATAACTCACATTTCTAAAGTACTTTAAGATTTGTGAAGCACTTTCTTGCACCTCTGTGAAGTAGGTAATGCCAGCATGATTATCTGTATTTCACAAATGAGGAACTTGAGATTCAGAAAAATAGTGGTCACAGCTAGGAAAGGGCCAGTGAATCTGGAATTTGAACTTCAGTCTGCTCCAAGTCAAATACTCTTTTCACTATTACATCTTGGTTCTTTTACTATTTTGAAGAAACCATAGGGGACAAACACATTCTTCCCTGTTGGAGTCCCCATTGGAGATGGAATCTACATCTAGTTTTTTATTTATTATTTTTATTTCATTATTTATTTATCATTCATAATAATAACGACTTAAATACATTATCTAGTTTGATGCTCAAGCTTCTGTAGTAGACGTTATCATTATTTTTATTTGACAGATGAGGAAACAGAGGCAATAATAAGTAACTTGCTAGTATATGTCAAAGGTGAGACTGGAACTCAGAATTTCCTGACTTGAAACTCAATATTCTATCTACCATGTCATACTGCTGGCTCAATTATTTGACCCATTTCCGTTGCGCTGATGAAAGGAGGTGTAATCCAGAGGCAAGTGAACTTTGTAGACCAGATGGGATATTTTATCACCTGGGACCAGATGGTAGAAGGTGAGGTGTGTCTGGGGAAGTGGGTAGATGTGAATCCTACCTGAGCAGGAGGTAAGGATGTAGACCAGGGCAGCAATGCAGCTGCTGCTGATGAAGGCCAGGAGCATGTCATTGTTGAAGGTCCTTCGTACCTCATAGTCAAAGAGATCAGTGCCTCCATACAGGACTTGGACTTTACTGGAAGGAGAAAAGAAGAGGTTGAGGAAGCAGAACCTGGACTTGATCATCATTACATGGAAGAGCTTGTTCAGTTATCTACATCACAGAGAATCAGGGAACCACTTCCATTTTTCTCACTAGCCATAACCACCCCATACCTCCCTCTTCCCTCTCCTCCAGTCCCTCATTCCTCTTCCTTCCCAGTTCTGGAATTATAATCAAATGAATACTGCCATTGCTCCTGGAAAAGGTGTGCCAGTCTACTCCCTAATGGCTCCATTCACCATCTCTAGAACTTTCAGATTAAAGTGTCCTGGCCTCCTGCCCCATGCATGTTATCTCTACTTTTAGAATGCAATCTCCTCAAGATCAGAAACTGTTTCCACTTTTTTACTGATATATTTAGAGCTTAAGACAATGCTTGGCACATAGTAAATGCTTAATGAATGCCCTCCCTTCCTTTCTTCTTTCCTTCCTTCCTTTCTTCCTCTTTCCCTCCCTCCTTTCTTCCTAATTTCCTTTCTTCTTTCCTCCTTCCCTCATTCCTTCCTTCCACCTTTCCCTCCCTCCTTCCAGTCTTCTCTCTTTCCTTCCTCCTTTCCTTCCTTTCCTCCATCCTTCCCTCCTACCCTCTCCCTCCTTTCTTTCCTTCCTTCCTTCCTTTCATTTGTGGGGTGAGCCCTTGCAGCATATTTAGGCTGGGCATTCATCCCTCCCTTGCATACCTTATAATTTACCCATGACAAACTTTTCCTCCCAAACTGAATCCCCCATGGGACATTTACTTCTGACTTTCATGCTACAAGCTAGCTTAAACCACCTTAACAAGAACAAAAATGCAGTGCATTTCAAAAGACTAGCAAACGTGGTGGATTTGTCTAGGCTGATCCCATATCTGCGATGGACTCTCTCCTTCCACATCTTTTTGCCTGTTAACAACTTTCCCTTCCTCCAGGGCCCACTCAGGGACTGCCTCGTCCCTGGTCATCCTCAATGGAAGCCATCTCTCCTGCCTTTACTCTCCCAGGTCTCTTTCTTTATCCGAACTCACCTTTACCCTCATCACATACCACCTCGTATCATACTTAGCTGCATATGTCTTGTTTCCCCATGTTACAGTGTAAGCTCATTGAAGGCAGGGGTCTTGGCATGTTTATTTTTATTCCTCCATAGTGCCTAGTGCAAACCCTTATATATAATAGGTGCTTAACTGGTATTTGGTGAATGAATGAAATTTTGATTCACTCAGGTCACTGCTTTCCTACATTAGCACAAAATATGAAGAATTGACCAGTCAGAAGAGTGAGGTAGATGAACGTTTCAGATATAGAAGTGGGCACACCCCAAAAAACCATAGACAGGTGTTCCTCCCGATACCAATGGGCCTAGTGCTCCATGTCAGGGGTAATGGCCTGTGGGGGTACTTATACCCTTTGGACCTTTGGGGGACGGAGCAGAGGACCTTGGCTACTTTTTCCCATGATAATGCCTCTTTATGCATGTACCATCCTGGTGATGGGGATCAGCAGGTCATTCACTCATTCCACCAATCAACAAGGACTTATTAACTGTTTACAATGTGCAAGTTCCTATTCAAGGGTATATAAGTAAAAACAAAATAAAACGATCCCTGTTCTCCAGGGGTTATGTACTTCTGGGATTCTGGGTTTAGAGCTAAAAGTACCTTAAAGATCTGTTAGTCCAACCCTGTCATTTTACAGATGAGGAAACTGAGGCCCAGAGAGGGAAAAAGCACAGCTGGACTTTGAACCTTGGATCGCCCACTCTAAAGCAAACAGTCTTTCTACCATTATTCCTGCCTCCCAATAACGGGACAGATGCAGAATTATTGAGCATAGTTTAAGTGAAAATGGTAGGGGTGAGGAAGAGGAGGAGGTCAATGAGGTAAGGGAATGGGCTAGCAGGTGGGATTCAAACTTGAGTCTTGTGACCCCCAAATCTATTGGGCCACATGGGCCATCCCTTCCAGTTTACTGCTTCTAATAGCCCTGAAGAGGGAGGGAGGATATAAGGTGGTGTGAGGTCATCTCATTTTTCTCAAGAGGCATTTCTGAGCAATCCTAGAAACTCTAGGAAAAAAGTGAAGGGTAAAGAGAGAAGAAGGAGGGAGAAGACCCAGTAAATCATCCTCCCTGGCCCCCTTTGCCTGTGGATGGACATTAATGGAGTTCTTGTGTCTGTAAACAATCCAGCAACCTCCACGGTCAATTCTACCTGGAATCTTAATCATTGCTGGTTCTAAGAGGTTCTAACAGGGGCCTGGCCTGGGCCCATCTGGGGCCTTCATTCTGTGATTTACCAGTCCCAGAGGAGGTCTGCCTGGATAATTAAAGCACACAACAGTAATCCACCATGCTTATCCATTCATTCATTCCATCATGCCAGCTTTAGCCTAGGCTGAAGGTTCTTTTCCTGACACTTCCATCCCTGGGACCATCTTGGGGTTACTCAGAGACAGAAGGAAGCCCCACTCCCAGGAAGGCAATGGAGCTTATACCAGGGAGCCTAAAGAAGTAGATATTTGTGGTGGGGGTGGGAATGGGGTCGAGGATCTTTGTTGTCTCCTTTTTCTGTCAGTCAATAAACATTTTTAAAGCTCATATTACATATCAGGTACTGTGCTAAGCACTGGTAATACCATCACCCCACCCCATATACTCCCTCCCTCTTCAGGTCTGTTAGAGTTGATAAAATAGAAGGGATCACCCATGTGGTCCAATGGAAAGACCAATAGATTTGGGATCACAAGAATTGATTCAAGTGCCACCTGCTACCCAGATGACCTCACACATCTTGATCTCTCTGGCCTTCTGTCTCCCCATCTATAAAGTAAAAGAGGGTTGAACTGGATGACCTCTGAGATCCAGCTCCAGACCTCTGGTCCTATGATCTAACCCATTCTTCACTGACCATATCTTCTTCATCCCCACCATCTTCACTTATTCTTGATTTTTCTGCATCTGCCCTGTTGTTGAGAGGTAGGAGGGATAGGGAAAAAGACAATCCTTGCTCTCAAAGAACTTATGATCTCAGTCATGGGGGAACACAACACAAAAAGGAAAGGTGAAGGGGGTTTGGGAGCCTAATTGGGAAATCCAAAAAAGGGATGACTGAATGGGAAATGAAGAGATGGCTGGCCCGCTGCATTCTTAAAGGGAGGCTCTGGATGCTGCTTTCTGCTGTGCACTGTTTAATCAAAGGGGTCCTTTCCCACTATATTCTGAGGCTTCAAAAACCTTTCTGCATGAGCCTTAGTTTCTCCATCTATAAAATGGATATAAGAATACTTTTGCTGCCTACCTCACATGGCTCCCCTGAGGAAGGGGTTTTTCAAGTCAAAAAGTAGTGTGGAAATGTAAGCTACTAGTACTTTTTTCCCATTTCTTTCTTCATTGTTTTTTCATTTTAATTGATATAGTTTGTTTTTAATACCACTTTCTTTCCAAATATCCTCCCTCCCCTGCCCAGTTAGCCATATCCTGCAACAAAGAATAAAAAAGATGGAGTGGCGAGAAGTTTAAAAAACTGGCCAATACATTCATCAGATTGGCTAGTGTATGCCTTGTTCCACACCCAGAGTCTCCCACTTCTGCAAAGAAGGGAGGGAGGTACATTTTGTCATCTTTGGGGATGAAACTATAAGATTGAGAGCTGGAGGGTTTCTTAGAGGTCATGGTCAAACTTTTTACAGAAAATGACTTGCCCAAGGTCACGCCAACAGTAAAGGGAAGTATCAGGGTTTAATCCCAATCTTTTTACTCCAAACCCAATGACCCATCTCCTGTGCCCACCTTGGCTTGGGGAGGGGCTCCTGGCCAGTCCTGAGCTGCCCATCCCCTGCTTGGGGGCATTGTAGTTTTCCTGTGGCTTACCTTCCAGTGAAAATGTGACCTTCCTACTTTCTGAACTAATCACCCTGAGTGTTTGCCTTGGACCCCAGAGTGTATTTTCCTTCCATCTTCCTCTGGACGTCAAGATGAGCCAGCTAAAGCCTAGGGAATTCTAGCCTGGAGAAAAGACTTGGGAGCTGGGGATTGGTTTATGATGGTTGCCTGCATGTATTTGAAAAGGGATTGGATTTGCTTTGTTTGGTCCCATGGTAAAATTAAGGTGGGATCAGTGGATGGGAGTTACAGAGATGGAAAGGACCTCCTAACTAGCAGAGCTGGAACAGATTGTCTCAGGAGGTAGTATTCCAGCCCACTCCCACTAGACTTTAATGTGATGATGTAGAGGGCATTCATGTTCAAGTGAGGGTTCTTGACCTCTGAGCTTGTTCCAGCTCACCAATTTTGTGAGATCAACCTTGTCCATGGCACATGACACCAATGACAAGAATCTCTCCTCTGGTGTCCCAGCAGCCCCACACCCTTTCCCCCTCCCCCACCCCCAGATCCCTAGGCTGCCATTTCTTACCTGGTAGACTGTTTGGCCAACATAGCCACATAGGTGACCACAAAGCTCTGAAATTTGGTCCTCTGCTCCTCCCAGCGATCTTCCACAGAATAGTAATTGGGAAGAGGGGCTCCAAACAGGATCTCACTTCGGAGGAGGGAACTCTTTAGGTTCTCAGCTGACAGACCCTCATCCACGTACCAGTAGAATTCTGGGTGAGTCATGGCCAGCTCCAGGGAACCTGGAGGGACAGGGAGACATGTGAAACTAGGACTTGCCCCTGCCCTCCTCCTCCTCCTTTGGACTTGACTCAGGATTGTGATACGGTGCTAAGAATATTCACTTTGGAGTCAGAAGACCTGCCTCTGATGCACACTGTGTGACCTTTAGTGCATCACAATCTCTCTGGGTCTCAGTTTCCTCATCTGTAAAATTTAGGGTTGAACCAGATGGCCTCTGAGGAGCCTCCTGGCTCTGCACCTATAATCTTATAAACTTCTCTCTGCCCTGGCTGCACCAGGGACCAACCTGACATTGGTTCCGTGGTTCCCTTCATCTTCTCTGTGGGGCATTCATTCTAGAGTTGAAGGGACTTAAGGTGCATTAGAGACTGTCCAGCCCAGCCCCTTCATTGTGGAGGGGAGAAAATTCAGATTCAGGTGGGAAGTGGAAGGTTACACCATTACTAGCCACCCTTTTTCTTATCTCCTCAGACATTAACTTAGTCTAGTGGTCCCTTCAAGTCCCAAACTCTCCTCACCACCCCCTCTCTCTCTGTATCTTTCTCTGTGTCTCTCTCCTTCTCCTCCTCCTTCTTCTCCTTTTCTTCTTCTTCTTCTCTCTCTCCTCCTCTCTCTTCCTCCTCCCTCTCTCTCTCCCCCTTCTCTCTCCATAGAGGTATGGTTTGAGGTTGCTCAGCCCTTTAGGATGTTACCTCCAAAGACCAGGGAGGTTCCAAAACATCCTGAGCTTCCCTCCATGTATTCACAGCACTTAGAATGAGAAGACTTCCTAGAGATTTCTCATCTAGCTTTCTTCCCTTTTTTAAAGTCAAAGACTGCTCTGGATTTGGAGGAAAAGTGATTGGGCTAGCATCTTGGCTCTTGGGACTTACTCCTCCTGTGACCTTGGACAAATCGCTTCATCTAACTTGGATATATACTGATTGTGTGACTCTAGGCAAGTCACTCAACTGCTTAGCATCTCAGGCAACTTTCTAGGCTTCTAAATTGCAGAAAAGGTGTTGACCTGCATGGGTAGAGTAAGTGTCTCACCCTGAGGGAACTCCCTTCACAGATCAACTCTCGGTCCATTAACAACAGCCCCACAAAATGTTTCTTGGGCTAAGAGCCAGTATTTACTCCCCTGAGGCTTCAGACTCCAACACCCAAACCCCACCTCCAGTCTTCCTCTTAGTTTTTCCTCCATTTCTACTCCTTTCCCAATTGGCTCCAGAGGAGAAAGTGAGGCTGGTGACTTTGCACAGCCCTCCCTACTTAAATTCAATTCACTTGAAGTTTCCTGATGTTATAGTCCTCTTCCAGAGTGAAGGACAAACAAGAACTCCTTCCCTTTCGGTTCCTTTCCCTATCCCTTTAGCTTCCATGGGCCATCTCTGGCAATTCCCACAGCTCCCTCCCAAGCTCTGACTCAATCCCTTCCTGATTCCCACACCTTAAAAGGTTCCTCACCCCGAATGTCAGCTAGGTCTTGGCCCATCCCATCATAGTAGATCTTGCCCCCCCTCTCTGTGGGGAAAAAGTAGGTCATTAGAGAGCTGGGTGGAGAACAGTAAGAGTAGGAGCCCAGAGGCAGATCCTTGAGGACCTCATGAGGCTTCCAGCAGAACTCCCGGAAGCCCGGATGGTCCATGATCTTCCTTTCGATCTCATGGATGGTGACCAGCCGCTCGGTGGTAAAGATGTTCCTCTCTGTATCACCCCGGGCCAGGAAGATGAGCTCAATGCGCCAGTGAGCATGGGTTTGGGTATTGGCACTCACATATGCCCGAGAGTAATCCCAGTGAGAGGTGCCTCTCCGGAGTCTCCCGCTCTGATTGGGCAAGGGTGGATAATCAGGATGCCGACTTTGCTCAGGTCCAAATCTCATGGAGCCTGGAGTGTCACACTGGTGGCATCCACTCTGATTGGCAGCAGCTTCCTGCTGGGGGTGCGTGTTCCAACTGGCCACCAGGCTCTCCTGCCATAGTTGGCGTCCAGTGGGATGGGACATGGGGATAGCCCTCCTGAGGCGGGCAGCAGGCCGGGAGCTGTTTCCAAGGTGTAGTTGCTGCAGCTGCTCTGAGATGAGTCGCTGCAGGGTCTCAGAAGTGAAGTCAGCCAAGTCACGCCGATTGCGTCCCCAGGAACCAAACTGAGACTTGAGGGCCAGGGCCAGGGCATCAAAGCGTTGGGATGCCTCATGGTTGCGAATCTCAAAGGCATTGTATGAGATATCAATGTCCAGGGCTGGGTAATGCAGGAACATGAGGGCTGCTAGGGCTGTTGGGATAGCACAACCAAGGAACAGGACAAGTCCCGCACAGTATGGGTTGGTGAAAACCCAACCTAAGGTGTTCCAGAATCCAGAGGTGGGCGCAAAGGTATGTGGCACCCTGGAGCTCCAGCAACATTGCCTCCTCATCCCAGGGCCTGGCTCTTGCTTCTGGGATCCCACAGGGGTCTCTCCTTCTGCTCCCTCTTCTTCTTCCTCATCTAGCCAAGCCTCCTGCAGCAGGGGGTCATCCTCCACATCCATGGTCTGTGCAAAAAAGAGAAGAGGTCAGTAGGGCTCAAGAATTGGGACCAGAAACTGGCCACCTAAGTAGACACCAAAGCCTCTGTCATCTTTCCTGAACATAGGGACACTGCTCTTTAACACCCTCAAAAATACAATAAGAATACATTTACTAGCTGTGTGAACTTGGACAAACTGAAATCTCTCTGGGCTCTACTTTCCTTATCTGTAAAATGAGGAGGTTAAACCTGGCCATCTCTAAGATCCCTTCCACCTCTAAATCTATGATGCCAGGATTCTTAAATCCCAATTCCTTAAATATCTTTTTTTGCCCAAAGTGCTTTGCCAGCTCTGAATGTCTATGAGATAGTAAATGGAGTCAAAAGTGGATCTGAAGTCAAAGTATCTGAATTTGAATCTCAAGTCTGTTATCTGTGAGTCTGGGATGTCAGAGTTGGGAGGGACCTTAGGGGAGATCTAGTCCAACCCATGACCAAACAAGAATCCCCACTGTAGCCTACCTCATGAGAGGTTATCCAGGCTCTGCCTAAAGAACTTCAGGGAGAGAGAATGAGGGCTCTTCTATATATGAACCCCTTGTTTTACTTCAACACGTTATTTAATTGTGCCTGACTCTTCATGATCCCATCTGGGGTTTTCTTGGCAGAGATACTAGAGTGGTTTGCCATTTCCTTCCCCAGGAAATTTTACAGATGAGGAAACTGAGGGAAACAGGGCTAAATGACTAGTCCAGGGTCACACAGGGAAGATTTGAACTCACAAAGATGAGTCTTCGTGGCACTCTATGGAGCCCCAGTTGCGCCATCATTCTACTTCTACACTGGTCTAATTATTAGGAAGTTTCTTTCTAAACTGACCTCTTTGCAGCTTCTCCTAGCTCCTGGTTCTGCCCTCCAGGGTCAAGCAAAGACCTTCCGTAAAACAGCCCTGAGGACAGTCAGCATGATCTCCCCAAGTCTTTCTTCTCAAGGCTAAGCATCCCCAGTATCTTTGCACAATCCTCCCATGGCATGAATGCAAGGCCTTCACCGAGACCATGAGTGACCTCCTCTGGGTGCTTTTCAACACTGAACACAGAACTGTGAATACAGTTTGATGAGGGCAGACTACAGTGGGATGAGAGGAGTGTTGGGACCAGCTCAGAGGTTCTCTGTGGAGCCCTTTATATCTTTATATAGCCCTTTATATAAATACTACAGACCCGAGTTTGGTTTAGTGTTGTGGTCATTGTTAAGAATTAGGAAAGTAATGGAAAAAATAATGATAATGAAGATGAACCATAAAAGTGTGTCGTGTGCACATTGGTTTTTGAGTATGAACTGTTAAACATTCCTAGCACACTGTGTGTCTATTGTCTCCTTATTCCTAGAAGCTAGCCCTCTCTTAATTCAGTCCATGATCACATGCTATCTGTTGGTCTCCATATCTCATTTTTACTCATAGTGAGCTTGTATGCAACAAGATCCCAAGATCTTTCTCAGTCAAACTGTTATATCTTAGCTGTCTTATACTTGTGAGACTGAATCCTTGAACCCAAGGGTGGGATGTTTTTTTTAAAAAATCCCTATTACATTTCATCTTATTAGATTCAATCAAATGTTCTTCCCTATCAGGATGGCCTTGGACCCTGACCATCATCCAGTGTATCAGCTCTTTATCCCTCCTGGATTGCTGTCCATGCCTCTACTGTAGAACAAGGGGATTACACTTGGATTGATGTCTGATGCTTCTTCTAACTCCAGGTTCTGTGATCTTCTTTGATTGCCCAGCAGCCCTAGGAGTTACTTTTAAGAGTCAGGCCGGAAGATAGAAAAGAGGGTATGACTGGGCAGGCCCCCCAGGGGTGAGAAAGGAGAGAACAGAAATCAGAAACAGTGCCAGGGCTAATTCAGAGCCCACCCAGGGATCACTGGACATCCAGGGCCCTGCTCTCCTCCACCCAGCCTGCCCTCCTTTTGCAGGAAAATGAGCCATTATCGAGTTAGAGTGTGAGGCGGCGAGATGGGGAAGCTAATTACACCAGACCTGACTAATTAATGCTGACTTTCCGATTAAAATTCTCCAGTGTGCTTCATTTCAATTAGATGTTCCCTTTCTAGGGAGAGGAGGCAGCTGATGAGGAGCGTGCCGGGAGAGTAAGAGAAAAGAAGAAAGGGCTTAAGAAGGAGAGAGAAAGATTAAGAACTTAAGAGGGGAGACAGAAAAAGCAAGAATGTGAGAACTGAAGTGGAGAAGAGAAAGCTTGAGAGGAGGATAGAGAAAAGAAAGAGCATGAACAGGGAGAGTGGGAGAGAGTCTGAGAGGACACATAGCACATGAAAGGTTAAAGAGAATTTTGGAAAAGATGGGGAAAGAGATTTCAAGACATTTTAGAAGGGGAAGAGAGAGACAGAAAGGAGAGAGAGGAGAGACACAGAGACTGAGAGATGGAGAGAGACAGAGAGAGAGGAGAGAGATGGAGTGAGGCAGAGAGAGGAGAGAGAGAGAAACAGAGATGGGAGAGAGAGACACACTCATAGGACAGAGACAGAAGAGAGAGACAGGGACAGAAGAGAGAGACACACAGAGAGAGAGAGAGGGAGAGGAGAGACAGAGAGAAACAGAGATGGGGGAGAGAGACACACTCATAGGACAGAGACAGAGATGGGAGAGACAGAAGAGAGAGACAGAGAAAAAGAGGGAGAGAGAGAAACAGAGATGGGGAGAGAGACACACTCATAGGACAGAGACAGAAGAGAGAGACAGGGACAGAAGAGAGAGACAGAGAGAGAGAGAGAGAGGGAGAGGAGAGACAGAGAGAAACAGAGATGGGGAGAGAGACACACTCATAGGACAGAGACAGAGATGGGAGAGACAGAGACAGAAGAGAGAGACAGAGAAAGAGAGGGAGAGGAGAGAGAGAATTGAGGTGGCAGAGTGATAAGACTGAGAGGGGATGTAAGGAGAGAAGAAGAGGGGAAGGGGGAGAAGAGAGACAAAGAATGTGAAAACCAGCAAATGGGCAGAAGACATGAAAAAAGGGGAGGTCTGGAAGGAGAAGGGAAAAGATTTCTGTAATTTGCAATATTCCTATGGACAAAATCATTAATCTTCATATTTTAACACCTTTAGGTGAGGTTTTCAAGGGGGAGGCTAACTGTTGGGAAAGTCCATTTTTATTCTAAGAAGCTGCCTCTTTCAAAGCAGCCCCTTGCTCTCCTTGCTAGCGGAGTGGCATCTCTCTGGGTGGAGGGTGGAGGTGTGTTGGCTACAGGGCAGATGGTACCTAGACCACAGTGGTTAGACACAAAGTCGGGGGTGGGATCTGGGAGGGAGAAGGAAACCACTTCCCTAACCAGGATCTTCCACAGAATCCCGCAGGGCTTTGTAGCCCTTCAGTCTGTCTTGCTTTGCTGGGGGACAAAGGAGATTTCCCCACCCCAGTTCTCTGCTCACCCATCTAGCTGGGAATCATTGTACCCCCCAGGTGGCCCCATGTACCTTAGCATCAGTGTGTGCAATAAAACTCTTAGTTGTATAAAGTTTATGGTTAAACCAATCAATCAGGAAGCTTTTATTAAGCACCTAGGTACTAAATATACAAAGACAAAAATTATTCAATCATTGCCCTCCTCAAGGACCTTACAGTCTATTGGGAGAAAGTACACATATTCATAAATAGAAAGTTGATGACTAAAAAATTTGGAAGGACCACAAGCATCTCTTAACCTCAGTGTCCTCATCCATCAAATGGGGATAATAATAGCATCTCTCCCACAGGGTTGTTGTGAGAATCAAGTGAGATAACATAAAGTGCTTTGCAAAACTTAAAGTGTTATGTAAATGCTATCATTATTATTATTTCAATTAGATGTTCTTCTAGAGAAGGGAGAGAGCTGCTGAAAAGGAGAGGTGGGAAAAGGAGATGGGTTTAGGAGATTTTGATTGCAAGGCACTTTAGAAGTCATCCAGTCCAATTATCTTTTTTTTAAAAAAAAAGTTGAGATAACTGAGTTTCAGATAATGAAGTGATTGACTCACAGGATTCAAACCCAGGTCATTTAACTCAAAACTAATATTCTTGCCTCTAAGTTAAGGTCTCAAAGATAAGAAGTATGAGGGGAAAAGCCCAATTCTTTTGACTCCTAGTTCTGGGCCTAGGCAGAACTTGGTTTAATGAGTCAGATTGCAGTAGGAGAATACTGTGCAAAGTCCATTGTGACATTGGCGGGTTATTAGGAACCTGGAGTAGATATGGTAGCAGGATGAAGGCAGGAAGATGGATTGCATGCTTTCTATGGGTCCTTGTCTCTTCCCTGCCCCCATCACTCCCCTTCTCTCTCCAAGGCCTTCTGAACACTGGCTCCAACATTCTGCTCTCCACACCCTCATTCAAACAGCAGCATGCTAACCATGTTCCTTGGGTCTGCCATGTCCTCATTGAGCAACCAAAGGAAGACCCCACATCCCTGATGAAGGTCCTTTTCTTAGCAATTCCCTCTTTCCTAGAATTTTGGATTCAGAAGGAAGTCAACAGGAAACTACTTTTGAAACCCACCTCAGATTTTGCTAGCTGTGTGACCAGTGACAAATTGACTCTAGGTGCCTCAGTTTCCTAGCCTATAAAATGAGGATAATAACCTTGATAGCATGAGTCTTAGTACTGTTGGCTTCCATCCTGAGCTAGTGCAATGATCAAATGAGAATTGTGTGTTTTGAAAATCTTAAAGTCCTATGTAAATGCCATCAATTATTATGATCGTAACGCCCTGCACATAGTAGGCACTTACTATTATATTTGTTGAATAATAATTAGCACTTATATAGTGCTTTAAGATTTCAAAGCACTTTCAAAAGGTATCTCACTTATTCTTCATGATATCCCTGGAAGAAAGGTGCTAGCTATTATTTCCCCATTTTACAGATGAGGTATTAAGTAACTTGCCCAAGGTCATACAGATAGTAGGTCTCTAAGACAGGGTTTGAACTCCGGTTCTTCAGACTCCAAGCCCCATGATCTAGCCACTATGCTATCTAGCTACAGAAATAATAACCAGCATTTCTGTAGTGCTATTTAAAGTTTGTGAAGCACTCAGCACACACGCTACTTCACATTCAAGCCTCATAATAACACTGTGAAGTAGTTACTAGAGTAGTAGAGTTATTATTTTTCTGCTGCAGATGAAGAAACTGAGGTTTAGAGAAGTTACTCACCCAAGATCACACAAGTAGTAGGTAACAGAGGCAAGATTTGAACCCTGGGCTTCCCGATTCCAAATCTAGAACTCCAGACATTACAGTGTCTCATGAAATAATAGAAAGCAAATTATAACTTTATTTATTCATACTTGAATATTTCCAAAGCACTATTTTTATAACAACTTTATGATCACACAAATGCTATTATTGACATTTTACAGATGGGGGAACTGAGGCTGAGAGAAGGTAAGCAACTTCTTCCTGCTAGAGCTGAGATTTGAATCTGTACATTTTTTGACATTAAGTGCAGGATTCTGTTTCCTATTTAATCCCACCCACGTTCAATCCTCTGTGGGAGGCCAGTGGGAATCCTGAGGCTTGGGTGGGTCTGTTAGGGAGCCCAGCTAAATGAAAGAACACATAGGAAGAAGAACCCCATATCCCAAAGGCAGAGCCCTGGACCCAAACAGCCCTGTTTGTGTTTGGGCTTCCTGGCCCAGCAGGCAAGACATACCACAGAGAAGCTGGTTTGTTTTTCTTGCTCTTAAAATGACAAGAATTGATTAGTGTAATGCAGCAACAGAAGGACCCAAACAGGACTAAGTGATGCCTGCTGCTTCATGTTTGAACACTAAGACTGAAGGCAATTTGGGATTACTTGGAAGGAGGGGTAGGTTTGGGAAGCAAAGGAGATTCCTCTGGGGGAAGAGAAAGAACAGCCTTCCCTTAGACTCTGCTTTTATCAGCCAATCTTTCCCTCCCCTCATCCCCTCTGATGTACCTAGCATTGACCTGGGTTCAAATTTAGCCCCAGCACTTAGTGGCTGTGTGACTCTAGGCAAAGCAGTCTTGGCATCTCAGTTTCTTCATCTGTAAAATTAGTATAATCACCCTGGCCCCACCTAGCAAAGACTTGTTTTGAGGAAAGAGATTCATAAGCCTTTGAGCATGAGAAACAGAGTTATTGTTGTAGGCTAATGAAAAGAACCCTAGATTTTGCATCAGGAGATCTCCTACTCTTGGGAGAGTGAACTCCAGGTTTATGAGGAAGGCGTTTTGTTGGTACTTTTCTTGCTGTACCATTTCAATAAAGGCTTTGACTTTGAGCTAATTGTGTTTTCTGGCTGACTGTTAAAAGGTGAACACATTGGTGGAGCTTTATGAGCTGTAGCTTTAAGAGGATCAGAACTACAGAATGTGGGGTAGGTCTTTCCTGGGGGACCTACCCTGTAAGGACTGGGTACACACTGGGCAACATTTGGGTTTGTTGCAAGGTAGCTTGCTGTGTGTTTCCTCATCTGCAAAATGAGAGAGATGAGTGACAAATGTACATAATGGAACACTATATGTGAGAAATATAGAAATATGAGGCAGAGAAATATGGGGCAATTTGTATGAACTGATGATGGCAAAAAAAAAGAACAGAACTAAAAAAAGAATATACACAATAACTACATCAATAAATTGAAGTAGGTAGATGGCGCAGTAGAGTGATGCACCCAAAATCAAGCAGATCTAAGTTCAGATGCGGACTCAGAAACTTACTAGCTGTGTGACCTTGAGCAACTCACTTAACCTCAGTCTGCCTTAGTTTCTCCCTCTTCAAAATAGGGGTAATAATAGCACTTTCCTCCCAGGGTTGTTGTGAGTATCCAATGAGACTATATTTGTAAAATGCTATTATCATTAATATAAATAGATCATTAAAATGATTCCAAACTCTGAGTAACTGAAAAACCAACAATGATCTCAGAGGAAGCGAAAATGTATATTTTGTCAGATACTGACACTCAAATGGGCAGGGTGTTATAGTAGATAGAATACAAAACATGTACTCAGGATGACCTGGGTTCAAATCCCACCTTAGACATTTACTATCTGTATGACACTTAGCAACTTCTCTATGCCTCAGTTTCCTCACCTGTGAAATGAGGGGATTAGACTCAGTGGCCTCCAGGCCCCTTCCAATTCTAAATGTATGATTCCATACTCTAGCCAAATGCTTAACTTTTTTTGTTATAAGAGAGTGAGTAATTTCCAAAAATGACTTGTGTAGAAACAAAAATACATCACTAAAACTTATTTTTAAAGTGATTTTTAAAAAGTGAGTAGGCTGGAGTAACTCTTTCCAACAAAAGATCTCAGCTGCTTCTTTGATCTCTGTCTCTTTCGAATATTTTTCCCTGAGTTCTGGAGTAGTTCGGTGGGAGGTGGGGGGGGATAGGAGTTGATCTCTGGAGGTCTCTCCAGACTCAGTGATTCTTTTCTTACAGAAAATGAGCAGATGAATTCCAGTTAGAGAAGCAAAGGAATTCTTTGTTCAGACAACCAGCTAGGTGGGAAGTCCCTCAGCCCCTATAAGGTCTAGGCGCTGTGTGGATGGCCATTCTCTTGTACACACACCTTCAGGACAGCTCTCCAATCCCACCCCTTCCAGCTCCCCAGCTGGTTCTGTTTACAAGTTTCTACCTTTCTAGAAGGAAAAAATTACTGAATCCCTCCTCATCTACCCCCACCTTCCTTGGCCAGACTATTAAAATGTAATCAACAAAATCACATTAGGCATGCAGATTCTACTTAAAATACATATCTACACACACACACACACACACACGTAAGTAATTTAACAGTAATTAAGAGCTAATCACCAGCTTCTAAGAAGCAAAAGCTGCTGTCTCCTTCTTTGGCTTTGATTCTGATGAAATGTATTTCACAGTCATAGAATCTCTGAGTTGAATGGAACTTTGGAAGCCATTTAATTCAACACATATATGACCAGAAATCCCTTTTACAACATCCTTGACAGGTGCTCATCACTTCTTGAAGACTTCTAATGATGGGGAACTCACCACCTTACTTCATGTGAGCCTCTTTCCCGTTGGCTTCAGAATCTCAGTATATGTTAATTTGGACTGAAAATAACTGCGTTTGTACTGAAAGAGCTCCTTCCAGGCCAGGAACTTCAGGAGGCAGAGGATGTTGTTTCTATTTCAAATTTCTTGGAAGTACTTCTGTACTTTTTAAAATTTTCTCTGTAATGCTAGTGGAATAAGACCCCAAGAGGGGTTAGGTTGGGAGGTGGCATGGAGGCAGACAGAGGGGACACTGGATTTGAAGTGAGAGGACCTGGATTTGAATTCCAGTCCTGTTACCTCTGTGATCCTGAACAAATCCTTCTCTGTTATTCTCTGACTTAGGATAGGGGCATGTGAGATAGTCTGATGGGCTGAGGACTTCTAAATTCACCCTCCTGGGCAGCCTGTCACAGATTTATGTCATAGAGACCATCTGATCCTACCTCCTCGTGATACCCAAGGCAACTAAAACACAGAGTTGGAAGGGATTTTGGAAGTTTTCTATCCTAACCCATATCCAAACAACAATCCCTTGTACAATATAGCAAAAAGTGGCCATCTAGCTTTTGTCTGATGATCTCCAGTGATGGAGAACCCACCCTGTCTGGTGAGGCAGCCCATTAAACTTCTGGATATCTCTCATTGTTAGGAAGTTGTTCCTGATATCAAGTCAAAATCTGCCTCTTTGCAAATTACATCCATTGATCCTAGTCCTGTTCTTTATATAAGTTTTTGTATGGTGGTGATAGTGATGGTGTGTGGGTCACTTTGCTAAGTCTGCCTCATTCTGGGTAGAGTCATTGGCATGGAAAATCCTACCACCCCCTATCTTTCATGCAATGATCTCAAAGTACTATTTTAAGTAGTGGAAAGAGTACTGGCTCTGGAGTCAAGGGACCTGGAGTCAGAATCCTGCCTCTGAAAATTTGTACTTCTGTGACCTTGGACAAGTCATTTATCCTATAGTCCAATGACTCTATCTTGTGCTTACAGGCTGGAGGAGCATTAAGAAAACCATGATAAAGATGAAGTTAGGTCATACTAATAGCTCTCTGAATCAGTAAGAAAGCAAGAACTAAGGAAAAACGGGAAAAAGGCAATTTCAGGACCCTGGCCAGCAGCCAGCAAGCTCTGAAAACGTATACCTAACCCCAGAAAGCCCAGACTTCACAAAAATGTGGTTTTTTAAAGTTCAAGTTTCTTGTGAGGGCATTTGTTTACTGTATTCCAGCTCCTTTCTGCTCTGAGGACCCTGCACAAGATGGGATCCAAATCAGCAGCTCAACAGGAGGAATCTGTTATTTTCTAGATGTCACTATACAAAGGAGATCAGAGATGAGACATGAATGGAGCTGTCGATCAAGGTTCAATGTGGAAGAAATTAGATTTGACTTATTCAGGTGCTTCTGGAATCACCAGCCTATTCTCCTTAGCCACAAAGGCACAAAATTCCAGGACAGGACTTCCAGTCACCAAATTGGAATATGAGCAAAAATCCCAGGAGGAAGTCAACAATGGAGCCAGGAATCCCATCTTACAAGCATTGGAATTGGAAGGAACCTTCTATCATAACAATCTCATTTCTTTACCACTTTAAGGTTTATGAGATAACCTTGTGACATGGAGAGTGCAAAGATGACCATCTCCGTTTTGTTGATAAGGAAATTAGAAGAGGTTAAGTTACTTTCCCATGGCCACACAGTCAGAATGTGTTGAAATTTGAACTTGAACCCAAGAATCCAGACCACAAACCCAGAGTTCATTCTACTTTTCCATTTGTTGTTGAGTCACTCTTTAGTCATGTCTGATTCTTCATGACCTTATTTGGAGTTTTCTTGGCAAATATGATGGTTTGTCATTTCCTTTTCCAGCTCATTTTACAGGTGAGAAAAATGAGGCAAACAGGGTTAAATAACTTGCACAGGGTCACACAGCTGGTAAGTGTCTGAGGCCAGATTTGAAGAAGACTTTAGAATATGAACAGCCAGAGATGGCATGTAAGGCTGGACTTTAGAACATGGGAAGTCAGAACCCAACATTCCACTGCTTAGAACACTGGAGATCAGATCTGAAGGGAACCCTGGGATATAGAATGGCACAATCAGAAAGTATCTTAAAACAAGGGTCTACAAACTACAGTCTGAGGGTCATACGGCCCCTTTTATCTTTTCTCTCATTTTTGTATAGAGCTAAGTATGCTTTTCACATTTTAAAATAAAGTTTTATTGTATTAAAAATATAAAAAACTAGGAGCATCCAGGTGGTACAGTGGATAGAGCACCAGCCCTGAAGTCAGGAGGACCTGAGCTCAAATCCAGTCTCAGACATTTACTAGCTGTGTGACCCTGGGCAAGTCACTTAACCCAGATTGCCTGAAAAAACCCCATATGATTGTGTGTTTGTGTGTGTGTGTGTGTGTGTGTGTGATTCTTAGCTCACAGGTTGTAGAAAAACAAGAGATTCTCTTAGGACCTCAGTCTGTCATTTGTCCACTCCTTAGAGTAGACATTAGAACATTAGCACATTAGAACATAAATTGACTAAGGTAGAGTACAGAGCCGAACCTTAGAATGTAAAATGTCAGAATCCAAAGAGATCTTAGAATACTGTAGGTCATATCTGAAGGGAACCTTAGGACAGAAAAAGAGGATTTTGGAGCATGCACCATCAGAGCTGGGAGGGACCTTAGAACATAATGTCAGAACTGAGAGGAACTAGAAAGCAATGGCAGGGCTGGAACATCGAATATTGGAGCTTCAAGGCGCTTCATAGCATATGCAGACCAGCTCCCTCACTGCCCTGATGAAGAATCTAAATGAGATCTCAAAGACATGGGAGCCCTTGGAGGGATTTTAGGAGGAAACAGATGAAGGAGGCTGGCTTCCCAGGGCTGACAGCTGGTGAAGAGACTGTGGCCCCCAGACTTGTAAACCTAACAGCTCAATAAATAACAGACAAAAAAGCATTTTAAGGGTCAATGTGTCAAGTAAGCCCATTTTCCAGCCAGGGCAATAGCAGCCAAAACAACATTAAAAATAACACCAATGACCGTGATATTATCCTGCATGTTTTGTGCTCACTCCATTTCTCTGAAGGATACATGACACACTAATTTATCCTTCCAATGCCATGAAGAAGAATTCATAGGATCATGGGAGATTTAGAGCTGCAAGGAGCCCTAACTCATCTAGTCTAGCTCGTAAATTCCATAAATGAGGACACTGAAACCCAAGGTCACACAGGGAAGTGAGGATCCTACAACTCAAATCCATGTCTCTCCATTTCGAAGCCAATGCGCCTTCCACTACATTATCCAGTCACCCTGATCTCCATGGATTTTGGGTGCCTACCCTCTGAAATTAGGGGTTTAGATCAGGGGATTTCTAGAATTTCTTCCAGCCTGATATTCATTGATTCTGTTTTTCCCATCTCTATAGTAGAAGAGAGGGCAGCTAGGTGGCACAGCAGATGGAGTGCCAAGTCCAGAGTCAGGAAGACTCATCTTTGTAAGTTCAAATCTGGCTTCAGACACTCACTAGTGGTTTGACCCTGGGCAAGTCACTTAATCCTGTTTGCCTCAGTTTCCTAATCTATCAAATGAGCTTGAGAATGAAATGGTAAATGACTCCAGTATCTTTGTCAAGAAAACCTTTAATGGGGTCATGAAGAGTTGAATACAGCTGACATAACTGAGCAACAACAGAGGGAATATTTAGCTTGGATTAGATTTGGGGGCACATGACCTCTTCAAGTATTTGAAAGGCTGACATATAGAAGAGAGTTTAGACTTGTTTTGCTAGGTCCCAAAAGGCAGAACTGGGACCAGTGGGTGGAAGTTGCCAAGAGGCAGATATGGGTTCAATGAAAGGAAAACATTTCCAAGCAATTAGAGATGTCTCAAGGTAGAATGTACCACTTTGGGAGAGAAACAGACTCACATCGCCAGACATTTTCAAGAGGTGATTTGAGGGATGTCTCCTCCATGTGATGTAAGGTCCTTGAGGAAAAGGATTATCTTATGTGTCTCCAGCACATAGTAGGAAATAAATGTATGCTTGTTGGTTGACTGAAGTAGCAGAAGGGTATAAGCTGAACAGGATGGCTTCTGAAGTGTCTTACTGACTCTTAGATTTTGTGAATGGACTCCCGGAGGTCATCTAGTCTACCTTCCTGACTAATACAAGGTGCCAGATGGTGATAAGATTTGGCTCTAATTGCCAAAGACAACTTTGGAATCAAACTAAGACAACCTCCCCATGGCAGAGAGCCAGGCATGATCCCCAAAGGCCACCTCCCCATGAACAGTTTTCAGGGGTTCAGGTCACTCCCATTTGCATGACCTTCTTTCAAAAGGAAGCTCACATTTCTTCACCAATCACCTCTTCTGGCTCGCTTCTCTCCCTAAGGTTTCCCTATGAGGGAAATCCTTGTGAATAAGTTGTTTCAGAATGGTTTGAGAGGGATCTTAAATTTGGAGGGGAAGGAACTCTGCTAAAGACCCTCTTGAGTGACTTGCCTAAGGTCAGACATGCTAGAGTGGGAATTTGAATCCAATCAATCAGCAAGCATTTATGAAGTGCTTACTATATGCCAGGTACTATGTGAAGTGCTGAGGATACAAAAAAATCCAAGACATCCCCTGCCCTCAAGGAACTTATATTCTAGTGAGGGAGACAACATGGAAATAACTAGGTTTATACATGATACTTACAAGGTAGATTTGAGGAAATCTTGTGTGTGTTCATCCTTCGTTGCCAAAGAAGACCATGCCATCAGAGAAATAATGATATGACTTGCACTTGACTTTGGGTTTTTTTTTGAGTGAGTGAGGGTTGTATAGGTCACTAACCTCACTTCTCCTCCAGAACCATCTGAATCCAGTGACCAGATATTCATCATGATGACTGGAGATGACCCAGGATGAGGCAATTGGAATTAAGTGACTTGCCCAAGGTCACACAGCTAATGAGTGTCAAGTGTCTGAGGTGAGATTTGAACTCAGGTCCTCCTCACTCCTGCACTGGTGCCCTATCCACTGCACCACCTAGCTGCCCCTGAGGGAATCTTAGTGGGGCGTGGAGGGCAGGCTCCTGCAGAAGGTGGCATTTGGGCAGAGACTTCACAGAAGCTGGTGGTTCCAAGATGCAGAAGCCAGGAGAGGAGACATTCAAGGCATGAGGGGCAGATAGTGCAAAGGCAAGAGGTGGAGAAACACAGGTGAGGATGAAGAGGAAGCAGGCCAGCAGGGCTGGCCCATGGAGAATAAGACTGGAAAGAGAGACAGAGGACAGGATAGGGGGCTCTGTTTTACTAGGTGCTGGGGATGGAAGCATGAACATAAAATAGTCAAGGCTTTCTGACAAGAGAGCTAGAGTGCTTCCCACTGAACCATAGTGCCTCTGAGCAAAGTCAGGTAACTTCAACTGGCTGTGTGAAGTGGGGCTCTGGGGTTAATCATTCTGGTCCATAAAGCAGAGGAGGCCTAGCCTAGGCCCGGTAGAGCGATCAGGCCAGGCAGCTAGTACTGTAAATGAGCCCACAGATTGCTTGGTTAATAAAAAATAAAAAAATAAAAAAAGATCCCTAGAATATATGACCAATAACTATAGCCATAAAAGCCAAATTGGATTCCTTCCTGGAAGATGAGCTCTGGGCCCCATCTCTCTCCTCCCACTGAGGATTAACAGATATGTAAAACATTGCTGCACCAAGACTGCTCTGGCTGGCCCTGTCTACAGGCAGAAATGGGCAGGAACTGGGAAGGAAATGAATACTGGGGGAAGTGGAAAGAGTTTCTGAGTCTAGAACCTGGGTTACAGACTGGTCTCAGGTCATGAAATCTCTGTATCACCCTGGGCAACTCACTTCTGGTCTAGTTTTATCGTTTATATGAAAGGGCTGGGCTAGATAGTCTCCAAAGTCCTCCCAGCTGTGAAATCCTGTGTTCTAAGGCCCTCCCAGCTCTGCTGTTTAGTGTTCTAAGAGTTCTCCCAACTCTAACATTCTGTATTCTATGGCCCGACTCAACTCTGATATTCTGTGTTCTAAGGAATTCTTCTAATCCTATAATTTTTTTTTCTAAAGGACCTTTCAGCTCTAATATTTTATGTTCTAAAAGCTCTTGAAGTTCCAGCATTCTACCTGACAAAGCTCCTTCCAGTTCTGATATTCTTTGTTCTAAGGTACCTACCAGTTCTAATATGTTCAGTTCTAAGTTCCCTTCCAGCCCTGCCTTTCTATGATCCTGAAGTTCTGGAGTGAGCATGGGCCCTCCACCTCCTCAGATTTGCCTCACTGGCCAGCCCTTGGAATTGCTCCTGGTCTGGAAGGCCACTGATAGTGAGGGAGGGTTGTATCAGTGGGACGCCGGATTGGGAGTGGAATCTGGGTAATCAGAGGGGAGATGGTACCATCCTGCTGCCCTCCCAGAGCTGAACACCTGCTGCCCAGACCATGTAAGCAGAAATTGCATTAAAACCTCTACACGGCTCAATAAGCAGAGACTTTCATTGTAGCCCAGAAGTAAAGGGGGGCTTCTCATGGCATGCATTCCAGAGATTTAGCCCAGTGTGAGCATGTGTCTGGAAGAACTGAGTGAGGGGAAGGGAAGAGAGGCCAGGTCCACAGGGACCGATCCTGGATATAGCAAGGCATAGCATGAGGGTTGGTAGCAGCTTCTGAAGCCTCATAGGCTTAGATCAGAAACAATGAAGGAAGTGTAGCAGTTTGGGAGCAGAAAGGGAAAGATAGATCGCCCCCTTCCCAACAGTCACTGAAGGAATTATTTCAGCAGTGTCTGGAATTAGGACAATATTGGCCTGGGGATTTGGATCACCTAGCTCCTGGTACTAGCTTCGCCACTAACTCACCCTTAAGCAAATAGACAAGTCCCTCCACCTATCTGATCCTCAGTTTTCTCATCTGTAACATGAGGACAGTAATTCCTGACCCATTTACTTCATGAATATATTATAAGGATCAAGTGAGATAAGCCAGTAAGGAAAGATTCTTGAAATCTGGGAAGATTTTGCTTTTGTTTTAAAAATTGGGCCTCCCCATCTCACCTAGGTTGGATGAAAGTCTTGATTGCCTTCATTTCTGGACTGGATGGTTCTAAAGGGGATGGTTTTCCCTTTACTGGCACTCCAGTGGTCCTGGCTACCAGGGCCTCATCATACGAATGCTAAACTAATGTAGGTGAGGTTAGCTCACTGCATTTCAGAGCTCCTGAGCTCAAGAGATCCACCAGCTTCAGCCTCCTCCATAGCTGGGATTATAGGTATAGGTCTCCAGGCTCAGGCCAATGAGACTTAGGCAGTATTAAATAAAAAAGAGGGAGCCATATTCTTAGGCTATACTAATCACAAATCAAATTCAGATGGAGAGAGGAGAGACAAAGAGACTGAGATGGGGTTCATAGGAGAATCTGCAAAATAGAACAAGAGGCAATGGAAAAGAATATGGAAGGAGACACTGTGGTATTTATGGTGAAGGCAGAGAAGGGACGATGAAGAAATAATGGAGGCAGATAAAATGGTGGTAGGAGAAGACAGAGATAGAAACAATATGTGTGTTTATGGTGTGGGGCTGAGGGAAGTTAATACCTCTGCAATTTGGGCAGCTAGGTGGCATAACAAACATCTCCCTGAGTTCAAATCTGGCCTTAGATACTTAGATGCTAGCTGTGTGACCTTGGGCAAGTCATTAAACCCTGTTTGCCTCAGTTTCCTCATCGGTAAATGAGCTGGAGAAAGAAATGCAAAGCACTCCAGTATCTCTGCCAAGAAAACCCCAAATGGGGTCATGAAGAGTTGGTCGTGACTGAAACAACTGAACAACTCTGAGAAAGTCTCTTAACATCTCCAGACACCAGCCTCTTTATATATGAAGCAGGGGCAGACTAGATGGCTTCTGAGATCCCTCCAGCTCTAAATCTATGCTCCTTTGATCTAGTCCATGTCACCACCTCCATGTCCTCCTCCTCCACCTCCCACTCCAGATTTAGAGCTAGAAGTGACTTACCATAGCACAGAATCATAGATGTGGAACTTTGGCAGCATCAAGTCAAACCTGCAGGCAAGCATATGTAAGCTCCTTGTGGCCAGGGACTGTTTGTTTTTGCCTCCGTATACCTCTGGAAATTAGCAGAGAGCCTTGCCACTGAAGCTGCTTATATTGGTTGAACTGCCCATGATTACACAGGCAGTAAGTGTTAGTCCTGGTATTTGACCCAAGGTTCTCTGAATCCAAAACCAGTACTTTTCATGATGGTAGGGGCGGGGTGGGGAGACAATGGTAAGAAGGAGGAGAGGGAGGGCAAAGGAGGAAAATGGATAGGGGTACAACCAGGGAGAGAACTAGGTCAGGGGAGAGAAGGAAACTAAACAAGAAAGTATTTATTAATGCCCTCCTAGGGCAGCTAGGTGGTGCAGTGGATAGTGACAGACCTAGAGTCAGGAAGATCTGAGAACAAATCCGGCCTCAAATACTTACTAGCTGGGTGACCTTGGGCAAGTCACCTAACCCTGTTTGCCCCAGTTTTCTCAACTGTAAAATGAGCCAAAGAAGGAATTGGCAACATACTTCAGTATCTTTGCTAAGAAAACCCAAATGGGATCCATAAAGAATTAGACATGACTGAAATGACAAGAGCAACACATACTAGGCACTGAGGATACAAAGACTGAAGTGAAACAGTCCCTACCCTCAAGGAACTTACTTTCTGATGCTAGAAAAGACATGTACCTACATATATATAGGTAGATACAAAACACATATAAAGCTTATAGAAGGAAATCTTGGAGGGTAAGGCATTGGCAGCTGAGGAGACCAAGGCACTTGAGCTAAGTCTTAAAGGAAGCAGGAAAGGGAAGATGAAGAAGGAGCCATCAGGGATATTATGATTTGGCTCCATTTTATCCGCATGAAAAGGGTAGAGAGATTCTTCAAGTAGGAAGAAGGTGGGCTGAGCAGAAGTAATCCTACACAAAATGATTGGAGAAGATTGTTGGGGAATCCATTTGTCATCCTGGCCTCTGATCTCTAGGCTTAGTCCTGCCAGCCCCAAGCTGGAAATAGAATATTTTCTATCAAAAAGATCTTCTTCCCTGCTCTGGCTGCTTCTTGCAGAGTGCAGAGGATGGAGGATGTGGTGGAAATGTTTATAACCTGGCTAGGAGAAAAGGGAAGGGTGGGCAATCTAGGTCATGAGATGATCAACATTGAAGGGCCACCTTCAATAGACCAGTACTTCAGTACCCTCCCCTCAAATGGTCCTCAGTCTCCTGGGATAGAAATTGGCCCAGTTGCTTGTCTTGAAAACAACAAAAATTATAATAACAAAAAGTTGACAGCTGTGAACCTCGGAGACTCAGGGGCAAATCTTGAACTCATTCTACTCCAGTACTCATTTTCAGAGAGGGGCCAAAAGTCAAAGATAAAGTGAAATTATTTATGAGTACCTAAGGCATAGTTCAAAGTTAGGTTGGAGATCCTCACCCCATGCTCAGTCTCAGGGCAATAGAATCATGTGCCTGGGAGCCCGAAAGGAAGTCTATACTCTTAATCCTTTCCCAGGCTTCAAGGAGCATCTGGAAACCCTGCCCCATCAAGGGGAACTACCCTTCTGGCGAGTCAGAAGCATAGAATGTCAGATGAGGGAGGGCTCGTAGAATGTAAAATGTCAAAGGCAGGTGGAAACAGCATAGAATGTCAGAGACAGAAGGGGCCTCCGAAAAGAGGTCAGAACTGAGAGGAGCCTTCGAACAACATGTTAGATCTGGAAAAGACATTAGGTAATATCTAGCCTAGAAACTGAGTCCCAGGGAAGGAATATTCAGAACTGGAGCCATTCCCAGTCTTGTATGCAATCTTTCCCCTGTAAGGTCATAGATTCACATCAGAAATCTCTCCGTTTGCTTCCATGATCACATGCCCTCCTCCAGGCTGTTGAAGTCTCTTGGGTCCTATGGGACTAGGGTGGCAGAGAGTGGAGGGAAGGAGGGCCAGGGATGTCAGAAAAGGGCCGGGGGCCCAGAAGAGGGAGCCAAGACCTTGATTGTCTGGGCGGGGGACAGCCCGAATCTCCAGCAACATCAGTCAGCCCTTTATGGGCTGGCCTGCGTCTCCTTTACAACTCAGCTATAAAGCTGGGCTGGGAGCTGAAACTCAGCGAGCCAGGAGCCAGTGATTTGAAAGCCGATTGAAAATGGGGGGAGGGAGGAGGCTGGCAGTGGAAGGGGGACATTTCAAGGTTTGGGCTGTTTGTCATTTTGGAGGAGGGAGCCAGCCTGCTGGCTCTGAAGTCTAGCTTCCCATACTCCCAGAGCTAAGGGCTCCCTCCCCATTTTCCACCTTACCATATAGGCTAACTCCATTACTCAGCCCCTGGAAGACCCACTGCCCCACTCCTCCTGGCTGGTGGAAGGGAGATGAGCTACTAGGCAAAGAGGAAAGTGGGGAGGAGAGGGGAGCACTGGGAAAAGGGAGAAGAGTTGGGGGAGGCAGTGAGAAGTAGGGGGAAGCCCAGGGTGTGTTTTGCACACAGCCTCAGTGGAGAAAGAAATTATCCACTTAGTCTGGGGTGAAGGGGGGAGGAGAAAGCAAATTGATTCCTATTAAAATATCACTAAAGACAAAGCTGGCAGGAAACAGCTTTCTGCCACACAAAAGGCTTAGAGCCCATACATTTGACAACACCTTTTATCTAGAGATCTCCAGGCTCATCTCTGGCTTTAATTAATGACGCTGGCGTTGCGAGTTTGGGAGGGAAAAGCTGTGTCTCCTTTACCTCTCCACACCCCCACCCCAACTGGAAGAACCTACAGAATTCTCAGAAGGAGATCAGTTAACCCAAGGATGAGAAAGATCAAGATTGGCCCTCATAAAATCACTTCCCTCCTCCAAGCCCCCCACCCTCAATCTCTCTCTTCTGCAACACAAAGAAACATTTGTCTGCAAGGTGATATGATGGGAAATTTCTCTTGAAATTGGGCATTTTTACAGGTCTGATAAATTAGACTAGAACACTCCTGACTACCCTTTCCCATGCTGTTTTCAACACAGGGGTTGAATGATAGAACATGAAATGTCAGTGCTTGGAGAAGACTTTGAGATTGTCAGAGTTGGGAGGGTCTTTAGAACATAGACTATTAGAGCTGAAAGTCACTAGAACACAGAGTGTCAGAGTTGGGAAGAACCTTGGAACTTACAATATTAGAGCTAGAAGAGATTTTGGAAGATAGAATGTCAGCACTGGAGAGACCTTTGGACTCTTATAGTCCAACCTACTTCCTCTTTTTATGGAAGAGTAAAAGAGCCTGTCCAGAGTCATACAGCTACTAAGTATCTGAAGTCAGATTTGAATTCACAAAGGTAGGTCTTCCTCACTCCAGGTCTGGCATTTCATCCACTGCCCATCAGAGCAGCGAGGCAGCAAAGCAGATCCCTGGGTCTGGTGTCAACAATACTCTTCTTCCTGAGTTCAAATCTGGTCCCATACACTTACTAGCTGTGTGACCCTGGGCAAGTCACTTCACCATGTTTGCCTCAGTTTCCTCATCTGTCAAGTGAGAGGGAGAAGGAAATGGCAGAGCACTCCAGTATCTTTGTCAAGAAAACCCCAAATGGGGTCATGAAGAGTTGAACAGGACTGAGAAAAGCTGAACAACAGCAAAATGGCTCAAATAAAAGAAGTGATTTGGCCCCATTCACACTCGAATTTAGCAGCAGAGGTAGGGCCAGAACCCAAATCTCAAGTTCAGTCCGTTATCCCAGGCTGCCATCAGGAACCGGGAAGAGGATGCTGAGGGCATAGGCCAGACAGGCAACCGATAGGGAGGAGTCAGAGCTCTTTGAGGCCTGGGTGTTACAGCTGGTGCTGAGACTGTTGGCAAAAACCACAGCCAAGAGCACAGAGTAATTAGCACCCCCGCCTCTTAACACCTGTCAGCCCCTCTCCCCTTGCTCCCAGCTCCCAGCTCCCCACATCTGCTCAGTAGACACTGCATCCAGACACTACCCTTTTCAGGCAGAATTCAGGGAACCCCCTTGCCTGTTTGCCTGACCCCCTCTCCATTTTCTGCCCCCCCCCACCATGTGCCTCTCCCAAAACAGAGACTGATGGCCCTTTTCCTGCCACCTACCAGAGCATGCCTCTGATTTCAGGGCAGAGATGGAGAAGCAGACCTGGGGAAGGAACAGGGTTCAGGGACAATATAGACAACAATAGGATTCTTCTATCATGTTACTGTATCTCTAGTAACTCTAGCCCTCGCTCCGCCACTAGTTCTCAGGGTAATAATTTTAAATTATTTAAAAAAAAGCGCTTCTTAGCCTTGACTTCCCACCTATAGCTCATCGGACCAGGACCATAAGATTCAATCCCCTCAGGGGGCTTCAGGGAAGCAGAGGGAGGTGTGTGTATGTGACCATGATGGTGATTCACCAATACCTGTATAATCTGCCTGCTAAATAATAGGCTATTCTTTTCTATCACAGTATATGACTGCAGATCTCTAGGTCACTGTCCTCCCTCTTCATCTGGAAGTGGTCTGGAATACACGCTGCCCTTGGTACTTCACTCTCACTCTTTTTCCTCACCCTATCCATTTTCTAAACCCCAACTCAAATGTCACTCCGTCCAGGAAAATTTACCAAATTCTTACCCAATCCCAGCAATAATGGCTTTCCCCCAGTGACCTCCCATAGCACATTGCACTTCTCAAATGTTCTGATCATGTAATAACATATATTATAATCAATCACAATGGGGTCCTAACCCTTTACTAGACTGAAAAGCAAGACTGTGCTGGAGCCAGGAGCCGAATGTTAAATTTTCAGCTTCAGCAATGACACCTCAAAAGTTAGCAAGTAAAATAAATCAGTCAATTGCCTAGAATTAAGAAAGTGGTGGAGATGAATAATATAGATTAAATTTTAAGAGTGTGCCCCACATATATCCCTTCCCAGAGATGGTTGTTAAACATGTAGCTGCATATCACTGAGTACAAGCCTCATGAGGGTAAGGATTTATCTAACCTTTACTCCTCCCCCAGTGCCTGATACTAGGCTCTATACACAATAGTATTTGTGGTTACATTGCTGCATTTCTTTTCTCCTCATGAATTTACCTGACTCCCAGGCTTGAATGACTGACATCTGTCTCAAGAGAGCTGTAGCGGAGTAACCTGGTTTCACCACTACTACCCCACTGATTCTTCTTCCTTCATGCCAAAGCTGGAAATCTGGTGCAGGGGATGGGGGCTGTTCCTTCAAGGCTCAGCCCATGAGTTATCTACACATTATCCTTTTCTGGTTCCCTTTCTCTCTCTCTCTCTCTCTCTCTCTCTGTCTCCCTCTGTTTTCTCCCTTCCTCTCCTCTCTTGCATTTTCTCTCAGCCTCTTTTCTCTCTCGTCTTCCAATGTGTTTCTCTCTAAATCTGTTTCTCTCTCTCCTATTTATTCTGCATGCTTTCTCTCAGTCTCTTCTCTCTGTGTCTCTGTGGCTGTCTCTTCTGTTTGCAGGTTGTATATATTCCCCCAGTAGAACATAAACCCCTTGAGGACAGGGACTTTTTTCACAAGGTCTTTGTCTTTGTTCCCCAGTACTTAACTACCAGCTGACAAATGCTTCAGTCAGTGGGGCAAACATGTGCTGGCATTTCCCAGGATGACAAATCAGTGTTGAACATCAGTTGTACCAGATGCCTAAAAGGTGGGGTGGGAAGTACTCTCCCCACCTCCCTGCACCGATCCACATCGGCAGCCTGATTTCTCTCCAGCTCAGCCTAACATCTGAAAGAGGAAACCAAATCTAAGATATCTTTGGAGTGAAGCCCCAAGAAAGAAGCCTTTAATCTTCTAAAGAATTCCTTTCATTTGCTAGCTTCTCACGTGATCCTGATCAAGAGAAAAACAAGTCCCAGCTGTGTCTACACCACAACAAATCACTGCAGATGAAAAAGACAAAACATCTGCAGGAAAAGCCTTAAAGATAAGTCAATCAGCCAGATGTTAGCCTTAGAGAACACTAGACACCGGATGCTTACAGTCGGTCAGGTAACTCAGAATTCTTTTATCAATTTCTGCCCAGATGTTTTCATACAAGATAGACTCAGTCTTTGTTTTTATTCATAGCCCCATTATTCGAGTTCTTAAGGTCCAGCTTCTCAGTAAAATCTACAGTTTGCTCTCTTCCCAGAATTCTGAACCCTAATCTAGCACCTTCATGCGTTTGCACAAGCTGTCTGTCCCCCATGCCAGAAATGCGCTCTCTCCTCACTCCATACTACAGGAAGCCTTTCCTCTCCCTTTTTCTAATATCCTTATTAATTTGTTCATCCTACTCTTCTAGCAGAAGGTAAGCTCCTTGAAGCCAGGACTGACTTTTGTTTATTAGTTTGCGTCTTGTTATTCTCAGCGCTTCAAACAGTTTTTGAACAAAACTGGTGTTTATTAAATCAGTGTCAGATTCAACCAATAATGGGTTCAGCTACCAATTCAGGACAAACTACAAAACCAGGAATCATGAGTTGGTCAGAGCAGAAGAATGAGGTGAGATTCAGGCATCTGGCAGCCAACCTGGGTCAGCTCTTATTACCTGGTATGTCTTTGGATCTGCTCCTCCGGGGCCTCAGTTTCTCTACTCTAGAGGATGAAAGATTTCCAACCAGATGGCATCTAAGATCTCTTTGAGTTCTAATGTTGTATAACCTATTCTGTGATCCAGGTACCAGGAATGAGGCACAAACATGGGGTTTGATGGCTTTCATATTCCTAATAAACTTATGTTATATCATGCAGTGCAGTTGTCTATGCTGTTGTCTTATCCTCTTCCTAGATCATAAGCTTCCTGAAGGCAGGAACTGTGCCATCTAATTGTATATTTCTTACAGAGCCTAGCATTATACCTAATAGCATACTACCACCTGAAAGGACAGCTAGGTGGCACAGTGGACAAAGTGTCTGGTCTGGAGTCAGCATGACTCATCTTCCTGAGTTGGAATCTGGCCTCAGATACTTACTAGCTGTGTGACCCTGGACAAGTCACTTAATCCTGTTTGCCTCAGTTTCCTCATCTGTAAAATGAGCTGGATAAGGAAGTGGCAAACTACTCCAGTATCTTTGCCAAGAAAACCCCAAACAAGTCACAAAGAGTCAGACATGACTGAAAAATGACTGAACAAGATTCTAGGTCCAGCATGTTTTCCCCTATAATGTGTCACCTGTTGGACTGTACACCTGATATAAACCAATTGAGTGTGTCCAGAATGAGCCAAGATGGTGGAAGGGGACACCCTATTGATCCAAAAATTGCCTAGTCCTAAGTATAAGATGTCTTTGAAAGGAAAAATAATAAGACTGGTAAACAATGAAAAACTATGTGGTATACTGGATAGAACGCCAGACTTGGAGGATGCACACGACTCCTGTCTCTGACACCCGTTCAGCTGTGTGACCCTGGTCAAGTCACTTAACTTCTAGGTGTCTAGGGACTCCAGGACTTAGCGGTTAAATCAAAGATGGATCTTTATCAGTGTAGGTAGAGGGAATTCTTGTGATAAAATTGCAAATCCAGATATTGGTGTATTTTTCAGCACACACTAAAATCTGTTCCAATTACAGGCTACATAATAAAGTGAAAGGATTTGGATTCAGCAGTCTCCAAGGTCTCTTCCATCTCCTAATGTTGCATGACCTGGCTTCTGAGATCTAGGTTTGGGGTAGGTGTGGGGAATGGCACCTCATATTCAGGCCAATTAGGGTCTTGCCGACTTCTTAGTATTTCCCAATCTTCCAATGAAGGAGGCACCCAGTGGATCTAGGAAACCCTGTTTCCCAGAAGTGGCCAAGACCTGAAACCATATTCACCTTCCCTGGAGGAGAGAAAATAAAAACATTTTCTTTCCTTAATGGGAACTACTTGTAGTTTGCCCATAATTTCCCCTCTATTAACGAGGTTTGGCAAAGTGTATAAACTCCCTGTGCCAGCTTGAGTCTGATGCCTTAAGGCAGATGGCTGGGAGTAGATGTACCTTCCCCACAATATCCCCTCTATCCCACCCTCAACCTCCCCCCTCAGAGAAACCATATCTTCCTGCAACTCCAATTCAGGTCCTCTGTTCAACCCTCTATCTCTTTTCCCACTCCCACCTCCATGAATTTTGCCCCTTTTCTATTCCCAGGATATAGTTTATCCCAGGGATCACAGAACTTAGAACTGGAAGGGGACTTGGAAATTATCTAGTTTAACCTTTCATTTTACAGATGGGGAAACTGAGGACCATTGAGGCTAAATGACTTGTCCAAAATCAACTAGGTAGTAGATAACAGAGCTGGGTTTTTCCCTTAAAGTCTCCTCTATTTCCACTGGGACCTTAGGAGTCCTAGTAAAGGTGACAACACTCCCTCTCTAGTGTTAAGACCTTTGTTCCAAGCTCCCAGACTTGTCCTGCCTCTCTCCTCTATTTAGGCTGCCATGGCTCCCACTGGCCTTCCTGTATATACCTTCAAATCCCAATTCAAAAGTCCCTACCTAGGTGAAATCGTCTTTGTTCACTCCATCCAGAAACGCTCATTCTCTACTCTGACTTCCAATATCACTCTGTCCCATTCAAATGGCCTTTATTGAATACTGTTGATTCATTGTTTGTATATGGAAAGGTCTGGGTTCAAATTTTATCATTTTTTGCACAGATTAGCTGTATGACCATGGACAAATCAATTCACTTCTCTTACCCTCAGCTTTCTCATCTGTAAAATGGGGATAATAATTGTTGTATGTTGTATTATAATAATATGTATATTTTATTATAATATACAATATATACCTAATATAATGTGTATTATAATAATATTATATCTCAAGTGATGGAGTACAATAGAGAGCCCAAGTTCAAATTCAAGCCCCTGCTCATCCTACCTAATGACCCTGGTCTAGTTCCTTAAGCTCTCTGGGCCTCAAGTTTCTTCATCTGTAAAATGTGAGAGTTGGACCTCTAGGATTGTCCTTAGTTCTAGACGCCCCAGGAGTTCTTCATCTGGGGAACATGAGCTTTTAAAAAAAAGATTACTGTATTTTCAATATAATTGGATTCCTTTGTATTTTACTTAATGAATTTTAAAGACATCCTTCTTCAAAGAGGATCTATAGGCTTCCCTAGAATGCCAGAGGGAGCCATGATACAAAAACGATGAAGACCCCTTGCTCTCAGTTTCTGATTCAATCCTTTGCAAACCATAAATCCCCATAGACTTGTCAGCCCTTATTATCACCTCTCCTCATTTTCTACCTTGTATCATGTAGTGAAATAGAAGTTTCCTGGTGCCAGGGACTGGCTTTTTTTTTTCTTCATATCCCCAGGTCCTAGGACATACCAATCCCTTAATAAAGACTTGTTGGATTGAACTGAATGACTTAATTTTGTACATACCTTATGCCCCCACCTCCTTCAACCTTCCAAAGCCTGAGTTTTCTTACCTATAAAATGAATGAGTTGTATTGTTCAGTCATTTTCAGTCATGTCTGACCCTTTGTCACTGCTTGTGGGGTTTTCTTGGCAAAGATATTGGAGTGGTTTGCTACTCCTCCTGCTCATTTGATATATGAGGAAACTGAGGCAAACATGGTCAAGAAACTTGCCCAGGGTCACACAACTAGTGTCTGAAGCCACATTTGAACTCAGGTCTTTCTGACTAGCCAGCTTTGCCACCTCAGATGACCTCAGTTTGCTTCACACTCCTACGATTCCCACTTCTCCCGGAGAATATAAATTTTATGAGGTAGAGATGCTTTTATCTGGACCTTCGTGCCCTAATATATAGTATAGTTACTTGCACTTAGTAGTGGATAATAAGCATTTGTTGAATAGAATACTTTGTCCAGAATTTATCTCCCCTGGAAAGGATGGAGAATCCAAGGCACAGGGTGGTAGGATTGTTGAACCAAACCCAAAGGCACTTCAGATCCTCAGTTATTGATCCAGCTAAAGGACCAGGGAACAAACACTCAAGCCAAGCCAAGTAAAAGGGCTCATATTCTCTGGAAGGCCTGAAAGGCTGAGCCTTTTCTGATGTGGATGAATTCTTAGGAAACCCACCTGATGAATCAAACATGCCCAACCCAGAGAACTCCATAAATATTCATCAAATGGCTGAATGAGGGAATCCCTGCCTGGCCCCTCACTCTGCTCGGGCATCTGGCCTCCTCCCCTGGGTGGAGGAACACAGGGAAGAAGAAATCCATTCTTCTCTCCTCAATCTGTATGAATAGCAGAGTGATTATTTGCACGGCTGCCTTAAACAGATTTAAAAAGCAGCATCCTCTCTCCTTCTCCCCAGTCCTGCAACACATTACATTGCTTCTTCAAAACAAAGAGTCAGGGACCTTGCTTTGCTTCTCTCCCAGGAAACGTGGCTCCTGTGGGTGGGAACCACTGACCCTGCTTCCTTCCAGGGTAACAGCAGCTCTCAAGAGGCATCTTTCTGACTGACTCAGCCCACACTGGGAAGTAGGCTCTGAGAGCTTGGAGCATGGCATGGTAGATGGGGAAGGGACTGATCTTCTGGCCTCTGCCAGGCATCTGGCAAACAAGCCCTCCATGACTCCCTGGGAAATGGCACTTGGGGAAAACATGCATATTTGGGAGTTGGGGCATGTTTCTCTTTCGAGCAGATGCTGTTCTCTTTATTTCTTTTCCTTGACAAACCCTTCCTGCATTCAGCACCTCAGAATCCATATCAGGAGGCTATTTTGACAGACTTTGACATATCCCCTGGCAGGCAACACACTTAGATTATTGGAGGGGGAGGTGAAGAAGAGATTTCCAGTGACAAGTCCTTCTCTGTGATACCCTGAGAGCTAGAACTGCAGGACATTTGGCCAGCCTCAGCCTTACTGGAAAACACTCTGTATGTAAGCCTTAAAGGGACATAGCTGTGTCAGATATTTCTGTTAATACAGCATCCCCAGATACGAGGGTAGGGATGGGGAGGGGAGGTGGTCTAGAAAGGAAAGCAAGAGGAATCTCAGCTATAGTCTCCAACACAGGAAAGTGAGTCAGTCTCAAAAATCAGTTTCCCAGCCTGGAAAACCTTTAGGCTCTGACCTCTGAGAGGAAAGGAGAGAGCCTGACAATCCAAAGAATCCATGGTGATTTACTAAACTCTAATAAAAGTAGTTAATGTGTATGGAGTGTTTTAAGGTTTGCAAAACATTCTACAAGTATTATCTCATTTGATCCTTCCAAAAACTTATGGGAGAAATGCTACTATTATCCCCATTTTAGAGATGACCAAACTGAGGCTGAAAGAGACTCATTGACTTGGCAGGATTCACACAGTGACCTTGGTTCTCTAAGGTGGGACTTAAATTCAAGACCACTTGATGCCATTTAATACTCTTCCCATTGTCCCACATTACCTCTAGAGAAGAGGTTCTTAACCTCCTTTATGTCACCGACCTCTTTGGAAATCTGCTGGAGGCTCTAGTTCCTTTCTCAGAATGTTTTTAAATACATAAAATAAAATATACAGGATTATGCAGGGTCAATTGTATTGAAACAAAAATGTATTTTTTCTCATTAAAGTTTACAGACCCTCTGAAATCATTACTTTGGATTGTGTGCTTATTAGGGGGAGGGGAATAGGAGGAAAAGAGGGCAGTGGCCTTCCAGACAGAGCCCAGGACTTGATGTCCTATAAAGGCAGAGCCCTGTACAGTGCTTTGTTATCCAACTTCTATCTGGGAACCTTCCTTTGGGTACAAATCCTCTACCTGTGAGACCTGGACATGCTGCTTCATTTCTCTCCTTACTTTCCTCATCAGTCAAATTAAAAAAAAAAGACTGTCCTCTGTGGCCTCCTAGCTCTAAATCAAAGCCCAATGAGATAAGTTGGGGGAGGGAGGGAGAAACATGAGTAGTTGCCACCTGCCCAGCTACTTCACATAGTAGGCCCTTAACCATCTGTTAAATCCAATTATTCATTCCGAAGCATCTACCTTTGAAGAAAGGATTCAATTGCTTAGTCTTTCCTGAAAGTCAAAATATCCTATTCCTCTCCCTCCCCCCAAAAATTTAACCCCCTCTCTGGAATTATTCACATGCCAATCATGACTTAAACTTGGGAAGGAAACAAATCAGTGCCTTAGGAGTGAGACCTGAACATAGATCATAGGAGTATGGAGGTAGATCTGTAAGGGACTTTAGATGCCATATAGTCCACTTCCCCATTTTACAAATGTGGAAACTGAGGATCATAAATTCTAAATGACTTGTTGGCTCTATGTCTAATTATCCCCTATAACATGCTGCTTCTCTGTCTGCCCAGTGAGGTATAGGGGGAGACATTGTCTGGGCTATTGTACAAGCCTGACTCTGTCTTTGATGAGGTCCAGGACTCAGGATGCTGGGGTTCAAATCCCTGATCATCCATAGGTTCTATCAGCGTGACCTTGGGCAAGTTATTTCCCTTTTCTGGATCTAAGTTTCCTTATTTGTAACAGGGGGTTAGCCTAGATGATCTAAGGTCCCCTTCCAATAAAAAAATCAATGCTGTCATAAATATAACTTTCCTAGTTCCCAATTTCCCCACATATCATGAGGAATTATCCTTGACTTTCCCTATCCCAAGGGAGTATCAATAGTGGTAAAAAGCCCTAAGGCCTCTGCAGATTCACTAGGGTAGAATCTAATTCTCCACCCCAAGATTTAGTCCCACCCCTAAGCTAGGAACCATCCGCAAAGCTCTAAAAACAGAATGTCACTGAGAGACCCTGAGAAATCACTGAATCCAGTCTCTTCCTTTTACAGATGAGAAAACTAAGGTCCTAAGAGGGGATGTATCCCTTAATGTTAGCATGAAAATTCAAATTACAATCCAGATTTCCTGATTTCCAGTCAAGCAGAATGAATAGAGGCAACATTTTGAGGGAGGTTTCTGGTTTTGCAAGACAAGGGGAGATGAGATGCAGATGTGGGCAAGGGACAAGGTGAGGTGGGGGAGCCAGAGTATCTGATACCATGTTTTAAAAAACTAAAGATCAAAAACCTAATCCTGGGCGGGATGTCACTCACTGAAATTCCAGGTACCTCCCAGACCCAAGTTTTTTTCCTATGTTGAGGGTGGAAATTCAGCTTCTCAGTCTCTGGGATGATTTATTCATCCAAAGTGGTCTCCTAGTAGGCAGGGAGTATGAGCTGTGGGCGTCATACCACCCCTTATCCTGTGCTTCTCAGAGGAAACCAGAGCTGCTACTAGGAGAGTGTTAAATGGACTGGTGGAGGGGTGTGTGTGTGTGTGTGTGTGTGTGCTCTTGAGCACTTGAGAGTGTTGGGGGGGAGGGGCAGTATGTGTCACTTAAATTAAGAGAAATCCTCCCTATGATCTGAAGCTTGGGGACGGTGGTAAGGAAGTCCTGGAAAAAGAATGGCTTTGCCTCACAAGTCAGAGATAGGCAGAAAGTGAGAGAGAAAAGGGATGCTAATGAAAGTGCTAGAGAAAGGGAAAAAAAGGATTGCAAGGAGAATTGCAGAAAGAAGTGGATTTATTATTAGGGTAGAGATGGAGACATAGAGGCAAAAGAGGCAGGGGAGAGTGGGGATGCTGACTTCAATACAAGGGGTTAGATGGAGATGGATGGAGGATTAAGAAGGGCTGATAAGGGATGGATTCTGATAGGAGTGGAGAAAGAGGGAGAAGGTATAACAGGAAACACTAAATTCAAGTTTAATCTGTCACAGCAATGTGGGAGATAGCTTTTGTTCTCTGATATGAGAGAAAGTGGAAGCTATGGCAGCCCTACAGTCACCCAGGGTCTGGGACTTAGCTCTGTTCCCCAAGTGACTTTAGTGCCTGAATGTTCCCAAGCTGCTAGTACAGAGTCAGGGGGGTTCCTATCAGAGAATGAATGATCTGAAGGAATGATTCTCATCCCTCCATTCCCATCCTCTCTCCAGTTAAGTGAGCTGTCTCTGACCAGAAGTCAGGTACAACACAACCGGCACACAGGAGTGTATGTTGCTGGGGAGTGGGGCGCGAGGAGCAGGGGAGGCCCCATGTATCCATGCGAACCAAATACTTATATGTGCATGTGAGAGTGAATGGGTCTCTCAGGGAGTAGATAGATGTATCCATTGATCAATCACCTACCTTCATTGTGCTCCCGAGGGGAGGGCTATCTCATTAGATTAGTACCCCACCCACCCATTCCCACCCCCGTGTGTTGAGGTTAGAGAGAAGGGGTCAGGAAAAGTGGAGTTTTGTCTGGACTCATCCTACCTGGCATTCAGAGCTGAGATCCACCTTACCTTCAGTCACTGGCTCTCATAGCCCGCAGGACCTGTCCAAGGTTCTGAAAGCACGGAAGGACAAATGCTCTCTCGCTCTCTCTCTGTCTCTGTCTCTGTCTCTCTCTCTCTCTCTCTCTCTTCTCTCCTCTCTCTCTCTCTCTCTCTCTCTCTGTCTCTCTCTCTCTCTGTCTCTGTCTCTCTCTCTCTCTCTCTCTCTCTCTCCTCTCTCTCTCTCTCTCTCTCTCTCTCTCTCTCTCTCTGTCTCTCTCTCTGTCTCTCTCTCTCTCTCTCTCTCTCTCTCTCTCTCTCTCTCTCTCGGCGTTGAGCCAGAAGAGCAGACGCTTATAAAGCCTAACCTGCCATTAACCCAGAGGGGGCAAGCTTCCTTTCCCCGGGGGAGTTTGGAAAACTTCTTCGCGCTGCAGTGTTGGCACCAGCACGGCGCTCCCCCTCCTCCCCTTATGCCCCCATAACACCATGGACTTCAGCCTTTTTTTTCCTCTACTCCTTTCGCACCCCACCTCCGCGGGCCCAGGATCCACTGACTGAGAACCCTCTCCTTCAGATCCCAAGAAAACTGAGGTTTATCAGGGCAACAGCCCAGGTCGCCCCTTCTAGGCATCCTTCCGCACTAGCTTCTCTGTTTAAGGCTCCCACTCCCTCTTTCAAGCTCAGCTCGGGTCTTGGCCCCTCAGTCCGCCAAGGAGATGAGGGTATTGGAACAGATGAGCGTTAGCTAAGGTCCTTTCCAGCTCTATAAGCCCGTAACTGGAGAGAACCCTTCTGTTAGTTATTTCTCTCGAATCCCTCCACTCCTCACCTTTAAATCTGTGGAGTATGTATGGGGGAGGGGGCGGCAAGAAGAGCTGTATATCTTGTTAACCCTTCCCATTCTTCCCCCTCTTCTCCCCCGCCAGTACCCCCCGCTGCTCCAAGCCTCTAGAGATCCTCGGTCCGCTCAACTTTTACCCAACCGCACGATAAGATGGAGGAGGAGGCGGGAAGGGATAGATCCAAAAGAGGCTGCCATAGGCACCGCTTCTGAAAAACTAAGTAATCTTCCCGTCCTTCTGAAGCCTCGGCCTCAGGGAGTTTGCTGGGTACTTCGGGGTGGGAATGGAGAGATCCACCAGGTCATTCGACCTCTCTAGCACCTGGGACCCTAGTCGCCCCCCCACCTCCAACCCCCGCTCCCACTGTGGATCGGCGGGCAGTGAGAGTCTGGCCCCTGGGCAGGCAGGTACTGAGCCGCGTAGCCCGCCGGCCGCCGCGTGCCCATTCTTCCCTTCTCGCCACCCTCACCTGGCGTACTCACCTCTGGCTGGACGTCGAGCGCCCGTGCGCTCCTGGCCCCGCGGGCCACAGCCCCCAGAGGCACCCCGTGCCCAGGGCGCACTCGGAGGCTGGGAAGCTGCGGCCACTTGGACCTGCTCCCCTCCCCCAGAAGCCGCGGGCGGTCACGAAGCCCGCGGACTTCCTCTGAGCCAGAGGCCGGCCCGTGGCCCCCAGCTCGCGCTGGGACTCGGACTCCTTGGGCGCGCCGCCAGCACCTCGCAACTGACCTGGGCTCTGGCCCCGGGGCTGCGCTGCGCCGCCAAGCCGGCGGGCTCGGCTGGGCAGCCAGCGAGCAAAGCGAACGGGAAAGCAAGCAGCAGCAGCCCCACTGAAGCAGCCGCCGCCGCCTTTTATCCGCCGCCCGCCTTTGTTTGGGTCCCGGCTTCTACCATCCGTAGTGGGGAGGTTGGAGGGGGGGCGGAGTCCCCCGCCTCATCATATCCCCAGAGGGCCTCTTCCGGCTACTCTCCCCGCGCTACCTCTGTGGCTGGCTCGGGCCTCCGCGGTGCCGCCGCGCGGTGGAATTCCGAGCCCAGAAGCCCCACTCGGCTGATCCTGCTCCTTCCCCTGCAGGAGCCGGAGCGGTGGTACAGCCGGGCTCTATTTATTGAGCAGGCGGAGGCTGCGAAGGGGAGGATGTTTTAGGGAGGCTCCTGGCTGGCGGTGAGTTTGGGGAGCAGAGCAGCGACCCCTGGGGATTCGTCCCTGCTTCTGCAAGGGGCAAAAGCCCTTGGTACCCTCCCCACCTTCATTTTCTGGGTAGTTTCCCACTTGCCTCGAAGAATCTTCTAATTTGGAACCTGAAAAGACTTGGAAAGATTGTCTAGCCTATTCTTTTAGTTTACAATTGAGGAAACTGAGGCCCAGAAAGTTCAAGTGACTTGCCCACGGTCACACAGGTAGTAAGTATAGGAGGCAAGATTTGAACTCAAACATTCGAACTCCAACTTCAGTGTTCTCGTCTTCTCTGTGTCCCTGGAGAAGATCCGAGCTGCCCGTCCTCTTGACCATTGGCAGATCACCAGCCTCCTGGGCACTTGTGAGGGCATTCCCTAGCCTCCATTGCCAAACCCAGGTTCTTGGCACCCACCTACAGCCTGCCCTCATTTGGTGGCATTCCTGCCTCCTCCAATGGGAACCTGTCACGCTCTCGCAGAGTCATGCCAGCCCTAGAAAACCGGGAGATCCTCCAATTCCAGCACACTGTGATGTCCTACAGGCCGGAATGACTCCTCCCCCCAGTCTGCCCTAGGCTCCAGCCAGCTGGAGGAACAGACTGGGAGAGGGGGCTAAGGAAGCTTCTGCCAGCAGGTGGTGCCAGACCATTCCAGGGCCTATTAAGCCTGCCCAACTTTCTCAGAAAACCTACCTGGTTATTGGTTTACTCACTTCACAGTCAGGGTCCACCTACGCACAATGGATGCTGTTTTAACAAGTTGGCCTGGGGAAAAGAAGGGAAAGGGAAAGGAGAGGAGAAATCCCAGAGAGAAGGTTACTCTTAGAGCTGTTGGGTAATCAGGTGCTAATGAAGGGATGGGGGAAAAGGGGTAGGAGAGGAACTGGAAGGAATCTTAGAATCATAAATTTAAAACTGGATAGGCCTGGCTAAGTAGTTTGACCAAGGTCACAATGTATTTATTTTATTTATAATAATAGCTAAAATTTATAAGGTGCTTTTAGATTTGCAAAGAACTTTACAAGTATTGTCTCATATGATCTTCACAACAATCCTGGGAAGCAGGCACTATTATCCCTCTTTTACAGATAAGGAAAATGAGGCAGAGAGAGGTTAAGTGATCAGTTCTTCCTGATTTCATGTCAACACTATCCACTGTGCCACCTTTATTTAGTCAATAAAATTTATTTACTTATTCAACAAAATGTTGTATTCTCCTAACTAGAACATAAGCTCCTTGAGAACAGGAACAATCATGCTTTTTATATTTTTATTTTATATTCATTTGTTATATTTATATATACATATATAAATATATCTATTTATTACACTTATATTTTAGCCAGAATACCTAGCTCTAGTGCTTAGCTTAATAGTAGGCACTTAATAAATGTTTGCTGATTATTTGATAACACTCTGCCACATTTTCCTTACCAAGAACACTATTGTGTAATAAGTAGTGCAAGTTTAATTATCTTCATTTTACAGATAAGAAACTGAGGTTCAAAGACCCTAAATTACTTGCTGACTGATCATAATCCTAGCCATTCTCTATATTCAATATTTATTTAAAACACATTTATTGAACAGCTCATACTCTCAAAGCCACGTGCTAGGTAGATGAGACAGCATAAGACATAGCCTCCTGCCCTGAAAGAGCTCAGTAGGGGGGATAAACACAAAATCTTATAGAAATCTTCAGTTTTCCACATTCCAGAAATACCTGGCCAAAGATTTGGTCTCTACTTGTAGTTCTGTTGTGAAAGGAAACCTCTTAGAGCCTATGGTGGCAGCCTATTCTATTTTTTTGGACAGCTCCAATTGTTAAGGTTTTTTCTCCAAAAGAGCCTAAATCCACTCTGCCACTTCTATTTGCTCCTCCAAATTTTGACCTTTGGGCAAAACATGACAACTTTTCAGACCCACAAAGATAGCTCTTACATCCCTTATACACACCACTACCACCACCAATAACAACAATCCAGTCATTTCCTTCCTCTAAGCCTAATCTTTAAACCAATTATATTGTATGACCTGGTCCTGAGGCTCTCTCCTTCCTAGGAACCATCTTCTGGACATACTTCATCTTGTCAGCTTTTCCAAGATGTGGTCAACCCATTACAATACTCCAGATTTGTACAGCAGTACTATCAGGTCCCTTATTGTAGATATTAAGATGGCATGTAAAGTGGAAAGAGTGCTAACTCAAGTCAACAAACCTAGATTCAGATTCTGCATAATCATGACAAGTCACTTGTATCTTCCTGAATCTTAGTTTCCTCATCTATAAAATCAAGTCCCCTTCCAGCTCTAAGTCTATGATTTTAAGATCACATTATGATATTTTGGGGGATATATTTTGGGGTGGGTGCTGCTGTATCATACCACTAAGTGATAATGAGTTCAATAAAATCTCCAGATCTTTATTCAACCAAACTATTGTTTCTCCATCTATAGTTTTAACCCATGATTTTTTTGAACCAAAATGTAGAACTTCACGTTAAATTTTGTTATATTGGGTTTGACCCATTACTCTAGTCTGTTGAGATTATTTCTGTAATCTGACTCAGTCATTCAGCTTACTACATCCATCTCGTCTCTCTCAGCTTTATGTCATCTGATAGTCTGGAAATTATTATTTTTAATAAATGTTTTTATTGATGCTCCCCATCTATCTTTGTCTTGAATAAAGTAAGTAAAAAGCAAATCATCATTATCCTTGTTTGTAAATGCGTCATTCCCTATATATAATTTACCACTTCACTGCCAGGAAGAAGAAGGCATGCTTTACATCAGTCAGTCCACCAAAATAAAAACTGATTAAAGTTCTGATAGCTTCAAGAGTGTTTTATTAAAGTCTTTGTTTGAAATTGTCCTACTGATTTGATTCTTTGTCTATTCTATGTCTTAAATGCTATGGATAAAAATATTGGGTTTGACTGGTTCTTATTTCTATGTGATGGTTGGGAAAGCAATTTAAGCTCTCTGGACCTCTCAGTTTCTTCTTACGTAAACTGGAGTTGAGCTACATGATATCTAGAGTCCTATGTTGAATGGTACAGAGCCAAGGATAAGGCCCCAGGGACCTCCACTATAGATCTCCCTACTTGACATTGACTCTTTGGATCTAGTCAATTAGCCTGTCCAAAATTCACATATTGTTGTGACTCAGTCATTTTTCAATCATGTCTGACTCTTTGTGACCTCATTTGGGATTTTCTTGGCACAGATACTGGAGTGGTTTGCCATTTCCTTTCCTAACTTATTTTACAGATGAGGAAACTGAGGTGACTTCCCCAGGGTCACACAGCTAATAAGTGTCTAAGGCTAAATTTGAACTCACAAAGATCCAGTGCACCACCTACTTGCCCCACATTCATATACTAATGTACTAATAATCTTTTCCCCTGGTCAACACAGACACTGGAGCACTAGATACTCTATCTAAAACTCTTTCAAAGTCCAAGTATACAATCTATATGCCATTCCCTTAATCTATTTAGACTTGCCACTGATTATATGTTCTTGAGTAATTTTATCTCTCTGTGCCTCAGTTTCCTCATCTATAAATTACCTTTCTGTTAAATTCTCTGAAGAGAAGAGGATGGATCCCAACATGTTTGAGACCCTTTGAAAAGTGTGTGGATTCTAGGGCAAATGACATTTAGCACAAGGTTTTTCAGATCTCTCACTAACTTCCCATTCTTTTTTTTTACCTTTCCCTCAGCCCCCCTTCCTCCAAAGTAGGAGCCCCTTCTGGGGTCAGCAAAGAAAACATGTGAATTATTATTCATATGCAAAGTACTTTTCAAACCTCAAAAGCCTTATATACATTTAACTACTACCATTATTATTAGCAACAAATTCTAGCAACTGGGAGGAAACTGGGCTTTTATAATTTTAAAAAAATGTTTATTGATGCTTTTCTCTCTTTCGTACATCAATTATCATTTCTTGGTTATCTTGCTTTCCACTTACTACTGGATCCCTCTGTTAAATAAGTCCAATCAAGCAAAACAAATCAACATATTTTCCATGTCTGACAATATATGCTTCATCCCCCCACCTATGGTCCATCAGTGTCTCTGCCAAGATGGACGAGCCATAGTTCAGCTTGGCTATCATTCATGATTATACACTCCATTGATCAATGTTCTGAAGTCTTTTGTAGTTGTTTCCCTTTACATTATTGTAGTAATATTGCAAATTATTCTCAGGGTTCTGCTGACTTGGCTCAGCTTCCCAAGTTTTTCTAAATTCTGACAGATTTGTCATTTCTTAATGACCTAGTAATATTCCATTACATTCATATTCTACAGTTTGTTCAAGCATTCTCTAATCGATGGGCACCTGCTTTCCTTCCAGGTTTTTGCTACTACAAAAAGAACCATAAATATGTTTGCATGGATGGAACCTTTCTTTCTATCTTTGACCTTCCCCTGGCTTATGCCTGGTAGTGTTGTTGCTGTGATTTAAACAAATAAAAAAAAGAACCCTGTAATTCCAAGCTGTACCAAAATGGTTGCACCAGTTCATAGCTCCACAAAGTGCATTAGCATGCTTGTCTTTGGAAGTGGGTCTTTTAGAAGGCAGATGAACTGCTCTTTATTCATGAAGGTTTTCAAGGCACCAGGGGCCAAGGTGATCCCTATTCTTTCATGGGCAAATCAAACCATGAAGCATTTAAGGATGGAATCCAGAAGGAAAAAAGGTATTTATTACATCTCTCTGTAAATACTTGGGGCACCAAGATTGGTGCTGGGGTTGGCAAATCACAGCAATAACTCTAGCATGTAGACAGTGTTTGAATGTTTACAAAACACTTTAACATACATTATCTCATATCTTGCCATCAGCCTTGGGAGGGAGATGCTAGTACCACTTAGTAAGGTAGTTCTGCCTCAGCTTGTATCTGAAGCAGAATTCAAATCCAAGTGATTCCAAGTGCAGCATCTATCCACCACATCAGTGATGTCAAACTCAAATAAAAATGGGGGACAATAACCCCTATGTAAGAATCCTTGTCTGCATTTTAACGTATTAAAGAAATTACATATTAACATTATCTAGGTTCTTTTCTATTATTTCTCTTTTGCTAAATATTTCTCAATTAAATTTTAATAGTTCCAGAGTGTTTCTGAGACTTGTTTGACTATCTGTATTACACTATATAAACCCATTATATGAGGACCATGGAAAGCAGTAGAAATTCTTTTAGTCTCATGTACTCACCTTTTGATTGGAAAATAGGTCCTGAAAGAGGCCACTCCAGGACTTCTATATTTTGATCCTGTCCTGAATAAATACAGAGGTGCATAATATGATATTCACAGTGACTCCTGAAAATGGAAAAGTGCATATGAAATGCTTTCATATAAATGATTTCAGTTGTTATTCACAACATACCTATGAAGTAAAAAGAACAGGGATCATTAATCCCATTCTTCAGATAAGAAAACTGAGGTACAGTGAGTGACTTACCCATGATTTCCCACTGAATCACTGGCAGAGCTGAGTCCTTAGCTGAGTCCTTCAGGGTCTCCTGAATCCCTTGTTCTGTTCTACTTTCCAATAACGTATACTATATTAATGATATATTACAATTCACAGCTTCCTATCCCCCCCAATCCCATCTATCCCTAGAGAGAAGCTCACCAGCTGTTCCACATCAACTCTTTCATGGAGGGGGCTGGGGGTGGAATGAATGCCTTAAATTTTCATGACCAAAGACAGGCTTTCAGAAAGCCAGGTTTAAATTAATCCCTGCCAGCTAGGTGGTACAGTGGATAGATCACTGGGCCTAGACTCAGGAATTCAAATCTGGCCTCAGACGCTTACCTGGTGAGTGACCCTGGGTAAGTCACTTAGTCTCTGTTTCCTCAATTGTGAAATGAGGATAGTAATAGCAATATCTTTCAAAGTTATGAGAATCAAATGCATTAATATTTGTAAAGTCCTTCTCATAGTATAAATGCTAACTCCTACCCCCCCCCATTCCCAGCCACTTGATTTATCATTGCACCTTATGTATTGAAGCGAATAGGATGCTAGGGTTGGAAATGCAGAAGACCTGAGTTCAAATACTTCCTCAGATACTAGGATGAGTAAGATTTCAAGCTTCGGTTTCTTCATCTGTAAAATGAGGGCTTTGGTCTCAACGGTCTCTGAGATTCCCCAGCAGTTCTAAATCTATGATTCCATATATGGCCACTGGGCTTTTCTGTTTGATCATGTGTATTAACTCCCCAGAAAAATGTGAGTACCTCAGAAGCAGGGACAATGTTGTGTTTCTATTTGTATCCTCTGGGCTTAGCACATGTGAGTGAGGAAGGTGCTTTTTTCATCCATCCGTTTGACATAGGCGATCCCAATTCATCCCCAAAGCCCTAAGGTAAGATGGGGCATAGGGGAAAATAGAGAAGTGGCGGGTGGTTGGGGGAAGATTGTTACCTTTAACCAACAGGGAGACCAGAGTACTGATTGCTTCTATTCCAGCATCCTCTGAACTGTCACAAGACACAAGCAGACTCAACATCGTGCGGGTCTGAGACTCTTCAGTCTCTCTGACAATCTGCTCATAGTTCCTCCATCAGCAAATAAACACTGTGCCTTTGTTTCTCATCTATGGGAGCTAACTCATCTGTGACCCTCAAAGACCCCAGGCTTTTAAAAGAGGCATATTTTCTGATATTAATAACAACAGTCACATCAAGAGGCAGTGAAGCTTAGTAGCTAGGCTTAAAGTCAGGATGACCTAGATTCAAGTACTGCCCTTGATATTTACCATATTGCCATTGCAAGGGTGTGCTGATAAATGTTTAAGAACTGGCTTTGCTGGTACATGTTTAACAACTGGCTTTCCAAAAAACTACCATACACTTAAATTAAAAAAGAAATTTATTTTTCCCCAGTTACATGTTAGATGAATATGCTTTTAAATTTAATATACATTATTAACATTTTCTCCATCACCTTGTTAAGCTTAGATAAGCAACAAAAGGGACAAGGTGGCCAAGTGAATAAGAGTCCAGAGCCTGGGGTCAGGAAGACCTAAGTTCAAATTTGACCCCAGATTCAGACTAGCTGTATGACCGTAGGCAAATATTTAATCCAGTTTGCCTCAGTTTCCTCATCTGTCAAATAAGCTGAAGAAGGACATGGCAAACCACTCCAGGGTCTTTGCCAAGAAAATCCCAAATGGGGCCATGAAGAGTCAGACACAACTGAAAAACAACTGAACCGCAACAAAAGAATAAATCAAGCTCTGATGTACTGTTTGACAATTTCTAAGAAGTAAATGCTCACACGTAAAACTGAACAATTAGGTCCTGGGCTGGCTCACTCCACTGTGGGGCCCTGACAGGTCACTTAACCTCTAAGAGCCCCTGGCATCTGTCTAAGATTATAAATCTGCCTTGGTGGAGGGAATTTCTTCACACGAGAATTCCCTGGCCAATGAAAGGACAAATCTAGACTGAACAATGGGCATTCACTTCATACTTTAAGACTCCAATCACTTTTCCCATATTACTCCATTTGACAGGGAAAGTATAATGCAAAATCTTCTGGAATCAGGCGATCTGGGTTTGACTTCCAAATATGCCACCAACCTGCTGTGGAATAGGGGAGAAGTAGTTTCATTCACTTAGTTTCAGTTTCTTCACCTGTCAAAATGGTAAGGATGGTACCTGCCCTAGTTACCTCAGGGGGCTGATATGGGACTCAGGCAATGCTTCAAAGAAGTGTGAAAGGGTCTAGACCTACTGCCCCCAAAGGTGACAGCTGCACTCCCAACATGGTGAGGGAGGGAGTGAGTGTGTGTGTGTGAGAGAGACAGAGAGGTGGTCAGGGGGGAAAGGGGGAGGATGGGGAGAGACAAAGAAAAAGAGAGAGAGATGGAGAGAGAGGGAGGGAGGAGAGACAGAGACAGATGTGAAGGAGAAACAGAGAGAAAGGGGTGAAGGAGGGATGGAGGGAATGAAAGAGGAAGAAAAAGAAAGACACAGAGATAGACAGAGGGAGAGACATTTATTAATAACTTCTTTACTGTGTTGCAAGCACCAGGCTAAACATTTGAGATACAAATAGAAACACAAAAGTCCCCAAGGAAGTTACATTCTGACAGAGGGAGGATATCATATAAGAGTGAGCAGGAAAGGATAGAGGGAAAGGATACCATAGAGGGGACATTTTGAAGGCAAGGAAAAGGAGGGAGACTCCAGAAAGAATACAGGCAGGGTGAGGTGAAGTAGGGCTGGAGCTCTTCCTAAAATATTGGTTGTCACCAATGAAGAGAGGAAGGTCCTATAGAGTCAGAAGTTTCTTGGAGTGGTATTGTAACAGGGAAGGAGAAGGAGGAGGACTCCACAAAGAGAGTACAGACAAGAGGAGAGGGCATTTTATTCAGGTTTAGTTAGGACAGTATGGTCTTTGAGGTCCCTTCCAACTCTGAAATAGCCTTTATGACCATGTTGTCACAAGGGCCCTCCTTGTTCTTAATCCTTGTGGGGAATAAGCTTGGGTAGGGTCTTCCCTTGTCCTTCTCTACCTTCTCCAGTCTAGTCAGGGTAAGAAATCTAATCATGGGGTATTTTAGGCAGCTATGTAGCAAAATAGACAGATCACTCGGCCTGGAGTCAGGAAGACCAGAGTACAACGTGGCCTCAGATACTTACTAGCTGTGTGACCTTGGGCAAATCACTTAACCTCTATCTACCTCAATTTATTCAACTGTAAAAATGGGGATAATAACTCCTGCGTCCCAAAGCTGTTGAGGACCATATGAAATAATATTTGTAAATCACTTAACATAGTGCCTGGCACATAGTAAGAATTATATGAATAATTAATTGTTAGGTATAATTAGTTGATATTGATGTTAATTAATATAATTACTATATTATATAATTGATTTATTACTATTTATAATAATTAATATTAATACCTGGAACTGGGATCTCAGCTCTGACTCTGATAAGCTAGCTCTTCCCTCCCCTTCCCTTCTTTCCCCTCTCCTCTTTTCCTCTCCTCATCTCTTTCTCCTCTGTCCCTTCTAGCCCCAAAAGGCCCCCTGTTGACCTCCATTTTACTCTGAACCCAGGACTGTCAAACCACTGGGAGTTATGATCCTTTTAAATTCCCATTGCTTATCTGTGCAGAAGGACACCCCCATGCAATTTTCCAAGCTCTGAGCTCATTACTCTCGCAGTCATTACTATCAGAGGAGCCCACTACAGACTTGTAAATTCCAGACAGGGGCATGCCAATTCCTAATGTTCTCTCATTGCCCAGACTGGCCAAAAGCCTTGTCAGATGGAGCTTCTCAAATGGAGTGAGAGGTCTGCTCTAAAGATGAGCAATAAGGGAGAAGAACATATGGAAAGCCCTCCCTCGTATCTGGAAGTCAGAAATGAAATCGCTGTCTTCTTCCTATTTTCTTCTTCATCCTTTTCTTCTTCTTTCTCATCTACCTTCTCCTTCTTTTGCTTTGAATGAAGGAATGAAAAAAAAACACCTCATTTATTAATCACTTTCTGTGTTCAAAGTCCCTGACTTCAAGGAGCTTATGTTCTAATTGGAGGGGATGGCACAGACAGAAGGGTTCAGCTGCAGGAAGGATAGGAGGGCCGGGTAGCTCACCACTTTGGTGAACTTTGGCTGGTGACTGCTCATCAAAGCTCTTTCCGGTAGCCATGTCCAGCCTAAATTTCAGGAAAGAGAGAGGGGGAGAGTAGAGAAGTCTTGCTCACAATGATTGAGGAAAGTGGAGTGAAGCCAAGGATAAAGAGGGAATGGTGCTTCCCAGGCTCCCTTCTTTGGAGGGTAAGGATGGGGAAATTGACATAGATCTGAGAAGACAAAAAGCCAAGGGAAGATTCTGGTGGAATCCTCTTCCAATGCTCCCCATCTTCCTAGGTAAATTGTTAGTGGCAATGGTCCTTCATTCTCGAAGAGGATCAATAGAACACTGAATGTGAAGTTAGGAAGACCTAAGTTCAAATTCTGCCTTAGATTCTTACCAGCTGTGCAATCCTAGGCAGTCATAATTCATTTCAGCCTTCGTTTTTCCAACTGTAAAGTGGAGATCATACAGGCATAATTGGTTTTATTGTGTTCTACTTCATTTATAGAAATTAATTTATTCATTTTTAGTTTACAACATTCAGTTCCACAAGCTTTTGAATTTTAAAACAAACTTACTGTTGTTTTGTATTTTGACTTCTCCACCAATTAGCTGTTCCCCTGTCTCTGTCCCTCTCCTCAGGGCTCCCTGAGATTGGCTGAGATGCAGTAATTTTGAAATTAGACCAATTAATAAAATTTACAATGACCCCCAAGTTGGAAATGAAAGGAAGAATCAATGGAGGGGACAAACTACATGGTTGTTTTATTTTAATAAATAGCCACAGCTACCTTCAGTAACCATGGTCCTGATTAGTCAGTAGCCATCAACATGGAGGCAAGACTCTCCAACAGCAACAAAAAAATGTTATGAGTAGCTAAAGAGCAGCTAGGTGGTACAGTGGATAGAGTGCTGGACTTGGAGTCAGAAAGACTCATCTTCCTGACTTCAAATCCAGCCTCAGATACTAACTAGCCATGTGACCCTGGCCAAGTCACTGCACCCCATTTACCTCAGTTTCCTCATCTGTAAAATGAGCTGGAGAAGGAAATTGCAAGCCACCTCAGTATCTTTGCCAAGAAAACCCCAAATAGGGTCATGAAGAATCAGACATGACTGAAAAGCCACTGAACTAAGGGCTCAGATAATGGCTAGCATTTCTTAGCAATAAAGTATTTTTTAATTAAGGCATGTACATTGTGTTTTTTTTAGATATAATAGTACTACACACTTAATAGACTGCAGTACAGTGTAAACATCCCTTTTATATGTACTGGAAAACAAAAAAATTCATGTGATTCACTTTATTGCAATATTCGCTTTATTGTGCTGATCTGGAACTGAACCCGAAATATCTCTGAGGTATTGCCTGTAATAGCCCCTAACTCACAGGGCTGTTCTGAGAACCTTAACTATATAAACATTAGCTATTATTATTACTGTTTCTTTTCCTTATTTTCTTCAAGTCACTGTTCTTTCTATTACTACATTTCCTCCTTTTTTATTTTTTCACCTCCTCCTCTTCTCGCTCCTTTCCCATTTGCTTCTTCTTTTACTCTGTCTTCCTCCTTCTTCTTCACCTATTTTTCCTCCCATTATTCCTCATCCTTTTCCTCTTACTCTCATTAACAATCATGTCAAAGTCCACGATGCTGGACTCCTTGCTAGCTGTGGGACCCTGGGGCAAGTTGCTTAATCTCTGTTTGCCTCAGTTTCCTCAACTGTAAAATGGGGAAATCAATAGCATTTACTTCACAAGATTATTGTGCACATACATGCATATATGTGAAATATTATATATTATATATATTTTACATATTGCATTATATTTATATATGTATATATATACACACATATAAAACTTCAGCAAAGCACTTTACAAATATTATCTCATTTAATCCTTTCAATTCTTAAAGATGGGTAACATTATTATCTCCATTTTATACGTGAGAAAACAGAGGGTCATAGGTTAACTGACTTGCGCAGGGCCACATAGCTGGCTTTTCTGCTGATAGTTTGATAGAATAGACTGTCTTTAGATATAGTGAATTCCCTATTATGGGAGTTTGTGCAGTCATAGATTATGAGGTCCTTTCCACATCTGAGACTCTATCATTTCAAAATCTTCTCATGGTTGCTGTCAGGAATGGGGCAGCAGGAAAAGAGGAGAATGTGGGCAAATGTACACTGGAAGAGTCAGGAGAATCTTATCTTCCCAAGCCATAACCAGGTTTTATTTTATTTTTTTCTTTTTTTAATATAAATTTATTTATTTGGCTTTTTACATTCATTTTCACAAAATTTTAGGTTCCAAATTTTCTCCCCATTTATCCCCTACCCCCACACCAAGCATTCCTCTATCACCAATCTGCCCTCTCTTCTATCATCCCTCCCTTCTCTTGTCCCCATCTTCTCTTTTGTCCTGTAGGGCCAGATGACTTTCTATTCCTCATTAACTGTATTTCTGATTTCCTAGCAGCAAGAACAATACTAAACAGTTGTTCCTAAAACTTTGAGTTCCAAATTCTCCCCATCCCTCCCTCCCCACCCATTCCCTTTGGGAAGGCAGGCAATTCAATATAGGCCATATCTGTGTAGTTTTGCAAATGACTTCGATAATAGTCATGTTGTGTAAGACTAACTGTATTTCCCTCCATACTGTCCTGCTCCCCATTGTTTCCATTCTGTCTTTTGATCCTGTCCCTCCCTGAGTGTTGACTTCAAATTACTCCCTCCTCCCATTGCCCTCCCTCCCATCATTCCCCCCCACCCTGCTTATCTCCTTCTCCCCCACTTTCCTGTATTGTAAGATAGGTTTTCATACCAAAACAAGTGTGCATTTTATTCCTTCCTTTAGTCAAATGTGATGAGGGTAAATTTCATGTTTTTTTCTCAGCTCTCCTCTTTTTCCCTTCACTAAAAAGTCTCCTGCTTGCCTCTTGAATGAGAGATAATTTACCCCATTCCATTTCACCCTCTCTCCTCCCACTATATTTCTCTCTCACCATTTACCTTAATTTCTTTTAAGATATGGTCCCATCCTATTCAATTCACTCTGTGCTCTCTGTCTCTGTATGTGCATGCATGTGTGTATGTGTGTGCGCATGCACTCTTGTACATGTGTATGTGTGTGGTCCTACCAACTACCCAGATACTGAAAAGTTTTAAGAGTTACAAATATTGTCTTTCCATGTAGGAATGTAAACAGTTCACCTTTGGTAAGTCCCTTATGACATCTCTTTGCTGTTTACTTTTTCATGCTTCTTCTCATTCTTGTGTTTGAAAGTCAAATTCTCTTTTCAGCTCTGGTCTTTTCATCAAGAATGCTTGAAAATCCTCTGTTTCATTGAAAGACCATTATTTTCCCCTGAAGCATTATACTCAGTTTTGCTGGGTAGGTGATTCTTGGTTTGAGTCCTAGTTCCTTTGACTTCTGGAATATCATATTCCATGCCCTTCGATCCCTTAATGTAGAAGCTGCTAGATCTTGTGTTATCCTGATTGTATTTCCACAATACTGGAACTGTTTCTTTCTAGCTGCCTGCAATATTTTCTCCTTGACCTGGGAATTCTGGAATTTGTCCACAATGTTCCTAGGAGTTTCTCTTTTTGGATCTCTTTCAGGTGGTGATCGATATATTCCTTCAATACTTATTTTGTCCTCTGGTTCTAGAATCTCAGGGCAGTTTTCCTTGATAATTTCATGCAAGATGATGTCTAGGCTCTTTTTTTGGCTTTCAGGTAGTCCCGTAATTTTTAAATTGTCTCTCCTGGATCTATTTTCCAGGTCAGTTGTTTTTCCAATGAGATATTTCACATTATCTTCCATTTTTTCATTCTTTTGGTTTTGTTTGGTGATTTCTTTTGTGGTTTCTCAGAAAGTCATTAGCCTCCATCTGTTCCATTCTAATTTTGAGAGAACTATTTTCTTCAGTGAGCTTTTGAACCTCTTTTTCCATTTGGCTAATTCTGCTTTTGAAAGCCGCCTTCTCCTCATTGGCTTTTTGAACCTCTTTTGCCAATTGAGTGAGCCTATTTTTCAAGGTGCTATTCTCTTCAGAATTTTTTTGGGTCTCCTTTAGCAGGGTATTGACCCGTTTTTCATGCTTTTCTTGCATCTCTCTCATTTCTCTTCCCAGTTTTTCCTCCACCTGTCTAACTTGATTTTCAAAATCCTTTTTGAGCTCTTCCATGGCCTGAGCCCATTGGATATCTATTTTGGATGTTTGGGGTACAGAGGCCTTGGCTTCTATGTCTTTCCCTGATGGTAAGCATTGATCCTCCTCATCAGAAATGAAAGGAGGAAACATCATCTGTTCCCTAAGAAAGTAGTCTTCTATGGTCTTATTTTTCTTCCCTTTTCTGGGCATTTTCCCAGCCAGTTACTTGACTTCTGAGATTCCTCTCCACCCCTGCCTAGATCTGCCCAGCTAGTGCTTGGGGTCTGAGATTCAAATGCTGCTCCCCAGCCTCAGGGCTTTCAGTGGCAGGCAGGGCTTCTATTCAATGTGAGCTTAAGTTCTGGTGCTTGGGTGGGGGCAGGGCCACCTCCCAGACTCAGTTCCCTCAGGGGGTTTATGCTGAGACCTTCAGTAATCGATCTGAGGTCCTGTCTGCTCCGGGAGCACCGCTGCCTCTGCCGCTGCCTCTGCCACTGCCTCTGCTGCTGCCTCCCAAGGGGGCCTGAGTTATGGAGACACCCCGCTCCCCTTTCAGCCAGCCCAGAAGTCTCTCTCACTGACCTGTAGGTGGAGGGGCCTTCACGGCCACTGGAGGTTCTGTCCCTGAAGCCTGCTTGGATCTGGTCCTCTGGGGCCAGGCAGCCAGGGCAGGGCAGGGGTGCACTCCTCTGTCTGGTGTGCGACGGACCTTTGGGGTCGGTTTTTCAGGGCTCTCTGGAACAGAAATCTCCTCCACCACGTTGCTGCGCAGCTTGCACTGCTCCAGAATTTGTGGGGAGTTCTTTTTACAGAAAATTTATGGGCTGTGGGTTCAGAGCTACCATACATGAATCTTTCTACTCCACCATCTTGGCTCCTCCCCCCATAACCAGGTTTTAAAAAAACAAATGAAGATCAGGCTTTAAAATAAGCTGGCTGTAAAGGGAAAATGCCATTCCAGTTGCAAAGTGAGCAAGGGGTCAGAAAAGTCTTGAAGGTTGTCCTAAGTCTAAAATCATAAAATTTAGAGCCAGAGAGGATTTAGAGACCATCAAGTCCCACCCCCAAAGTTTACAGAGGAGCAGACAGAGCCCCATAGAGGTAAAATGACTAACTTAAGGTCACAAAGGTAGTTGGTGGCAATATCAGGATTTGAAACCAGGTCTCTTATTGTCAGATCCAGTGCTCACTATATTACACCACAAAATCTTTAGCTTCAGATCCAGGACAGAGTCGGGGCTTCACATAACCCCAGAGTTCAAAGGGACATCATCAAATCACAGTCTAGAGCTTCTAAGTACCTTCGAGGTTATCTAGTCAAACTCTCTCACTTTACAGATAAGGAAACTGAGGCTCAAAGATATCTTGATTCCATCAGTTGCCACTACTCTCCCATATTACTTGCATTTATTTTTAAGTTACATCTTTTTCTAGTACAAAGGTTCTCAGTCTTTTTTGTGTACAAAATCCCTTTGGCTATCTGCTGAAACCTGTGGATTCCTTCTCAGAATGTTTTTGAATGCGTGCAATAAGAAAATACAAAGGAAACCAATCATATTAAAATACTTATCATACATTTTTAATTTTTAAGATTTTAGAATTTTAAAGTTTTAAAAAACAAGTTCATAAACCCCCAAGCTAACAACCCTTGCCCAGTAGAACGTGGGTTTCTTGAGGACAGGGACTGATTCTGGCTTTTCTTTGTATCCCCAGAGCTCAGTATAGTACCTGACACATCATAGGCACTCAGTGAATGAATGCTTGTTCAATTGATTTGAACTGACCTAAGGAAGATTTCTCCTCTGGGGTTTTCCTCCTTCCTTCTAGTTCTTCTAACTTCTCATCCCACAAGCAGTGACCTGGAGACCTACCAGGCTGTTTGGTGTATAAGTGTAAAAGGGATCTTTGAGCTTCCCCAGCCCATTCCTTCTTTTTCACAGGCAGACACTGAAGCACCAAGAGGAGGTTAACATTTCCAAGATCCCACAGGTAATAAGTAGGAGGAGGTGAGATTTAAGCCCAGATTTAAATCTGACGGCAGCCAAAGTTCTCTGCATTGTTGCAGGCTTCATATTGAAGAAAGACAAGAAGGAATTTTCCTGGCAGGAGCTGCCCACAAGCACCTCAACAATCCACTGAAGGTCAGATGTGGGTAAATATTAAATACTGTTTCTCTTTTACCCAGGAACCCTGAGGGTCTTCCCCTCCCATGGATTTTTTTGTTGTTGTTGTTTTTTTTGTTTTTTATTAAAGGGGTCATCCCTTGAACAAGTACTTAAAGAGGCCTATTCATTGAATGGGTGTATCTCACTTGACGTAAGAATCTGATAAGACCTTAGCCTAAAAGAGCCAGGGTCTCCCATTGCATCTTGGATCATATCCAGTCATCCTGATAAATATCTGGCCATTGGATCCAGATGGCTCTGGAGGTGAAAGTGAGATTGGTGACCTTGCTCTGCCCTCCCTCCCTCATATCAAAGTCACCTGCAAGTCATGTCATCATCTTGATGTCATGGTCCTCTTCAAGAACAAAGGACAGACACAACAAGATATGGGTGAGACTGGCTTTGGCTTTCTTTTCCCTAACTGTTGCTGGTTAAAGGAGCCAAGGGAGTATGGCAAGAGGCAAAGGTAAGGGGGCTTAAAACAGATGCTGCCTTAGGCAGAGTGACCAAAGAGGAGGAGGAAATAAAGAAGGAGGAAGAAGGGGGAAGGTTGAAGGAAGGTGAGAAGAGGATGATGAGGAAAAAGAAGACATGAAGAAAGTAAAGGAAAAGGAAAAAGTCAGGTCCCTTCAAACTCTGGGATTCCATGAATTGAGGATTATAGACTTGCTGAAAGACTCTTGTCTCAAACATCTTGCCCATCTCTCTCTTTTGCTGTTATCTCTTCAATATGTACTGGGTGGCAGGGGCAAATAGATTCAACTTCCAAATCTCAGTTTCTTTATCTGTAAAATAGATCTAATAATAAAGATACACCAAAGAATTTGTTTTGAGGATCAAATTAGATAATGCAGATAAAATGCTTTGTAAACCTCAAGGCAATAATTAAATGTCAGCTCAGCTGTTTCATTTTATAGGAGAGAGTGGGGAGTAAATATTGCTCTTCCTCTAAGTCAATTAGGAGGCCAGGACATGAGGCAGGAGTTTTGATGGCTCTTATACTTAATTATGTAACCATGAACAAGTCAGTTCACATCTTTGAGCCTCAGTTTCCTCACCTGCAAAGTGGAGATGATGATGCTTGTACCAACTACCTTACTGGTTCATTATGAGAAAAATAAATAAGGCTCTAGGTGTGCCATGATCATAGAACAAAGTGATGTCTCAACTGGAAGAGACTTCAGGGGACATTTATCCAAACTGTACCTAAAGAGAAGGAATATCTTTTACAGTATCCTCAGATGAGAGGTCATCATCCATATTGAACACTGCCAGTGACAGGAAACCCACCAAAGCAGCCCTGAATGTTAGGAAGCTCATAGACATAAGTTTCCTTACACTGAGCTAAAATCCATCTCCCTATAACTTCCACCCATGACTTCTGCTTTTTTGGGGGGCCAAAAATAGAAATACTCAGAAAATCATAGAAGCTTATGGTTAGAAGGGACCTCAGAGGCCATCTAGGTCAGCCTATCACTGAATAGGAATCCTCTCTACCTGCCTGATGGCATCATCATCATCATCAATTAATTATATGCCAGATCTATAGGGTGTCCCAAAAATCTTAGTGCAGTTTTCATCTCTAATATTTGAAAATAGCATTAAGACTGTTGGGAGACCTTGCATAATTATATACTAATAAAACCTGGGCTTGAATTCCACCTCTCCCTACTTACTACTTGTGTGATCTTGAGAACATCACTTCGTCTCTCTGGGCCTCAGTTTCTTCCTGTGTAAAACAAAGATATAAGATTGGGCTGGACAAACTTAAAGATCCCTTTAGCTCTATACTTTATAATCCTGCACATGAAACAACTTGGCAAATTGTCAGGTCGTTGCCTTTGAGGTAAGAGGCAAGAAGAGCTATGGGGAAGGATTATTATTGTTATTATGTAGAATATTGGATGTAGAAAGGTAAAAATGTGAATAAATAATACTTCCTAAGTTAAGAAATGAACCACTGCTGATTGGACCAAACAATTACTCTTTAAAAAAAAGCTTCTAAAATTTAAGCAAAATTAAATTTAAAAATTAGACTCAAGACTAACAGTCTGAGTTTCATTAAAACTTGAACCTCAAAATGGAAGAAAAGGCATCCATCTAGGACTCAGCGATGACAAAGAGCCCTTGAACCTGTTAATTACATTACTATTACTAAACAATGAAAGAGCAGAGGGCATGAAGCAAGACCTTGAGAACAACTACCCAGTAAGAGCTACCTTGGACAGAGGACACAGTGAAAGTCAGGAGACATGCTCCCATCCTACCCTCCCCTAAAGGCTCTGTAAACCAGACCTGCTATACCCCTTCCTTCCCAGCCTACAGAGCTAGATAGCTCAGAGTCCTTCCCCACAGACTCTTCTAATGAAGCCAGTTACTTGAGCCAGAATTAATAGAATCCGAATTATTAATTGCCTACAACAATTGCCAGGCCACCTGAGCACCTTGGCTTCATATGAACACCAATTACAGCCTCATCAATATTCATCTCACATCAGCTCCACTCTGATAGTCCCTTTCCCTACTATAAACTGTCTCCTCTCTAGGTCCTACCCCTCCTTTCAGGAGGTTGCTGGGGATTTTGTAGTTCTCCTCTAGGTTCAGTAAAGATCAAATATTTGATGAGGCTAGAAGTGAAATGTCTGAAGGCTAATGTGCAGGGACAGCCCTGGGGGTATGGAGATAGAAGGCTCTTGGCCACAGCAGGGAAGGGCAGACCAAAGGTGAGGTCAGCCTCCTGAGCTAAAGTCTGTATCAGAACTGATGAGCTGTTCTCCTCATCAGAGACTCAAGGGATTTTAAATATTTCACTCACTAATCTACACATGTAGATGGTACTTGGGATGCAGCTTAAAGGTAGAGAAAGGTCCTATGAAATAGAGGTGAGGAGGGAGGGCATTCCATTCCATGGAGGATGGTCAGTGCAAATGCATGGAGAGGGGAGACAGAGTGTCCTGTGTGAGGAAGGAAGAAGACTAGTTTGAGTAGATTTTGCAGTGCAGGATGGGGAGTAATGCCCAATGAGAATGAAAACTAGATTGGAATCTGGTTTTCTAAGACTTTCAAAACTAAACCAGGGAGTTTATATTTGATCCTGGAAGCAACACTGTGATTTATTGAGTAAAGGAGTGACATGACCAGATCTGTAGTTAAGGAAAAAGGATGTCCTCAGCCTGGATAAAGGAATATAGTAAGGAAAGATGAGGTTGGAAGAACATGTAGGAGGGTATTGCAATAATTTCAAGATGTGGTCTGAACTCAGGCAGTAGATATGTGAATAGAGATGTGGAGGAAGAAAAAGCATCATCGGACAGCTGCCTAGATCTGTGGTATCAGGGAGAAGGAGAGGTTGAGTATCATGCTGAGGTTATGTACCTGAGAACTGCAAGGGTGGTGGTACCTTCAACAGAAATAGAGAAGGGAAGATGGGAGGCTTTAGTGCAAAAGATGAGTTCATTTTTTCTCATGTCAATTTTAACATGTCTCCAGGATGTCCATTTTGAAATGTCCAACAAGAAACTGTTGATGTGGGACTGAAAGTCAGGGGAGAAACTAGGGTTGGACGTATAGATGCATGAACTATTTGCTTAGAGATAATAATTGAACCCATGGGAGTTAATAAATAAGTTTACCAAAAGAGAAGACAGAGAAGGGCAGAGAGAGAGACAGACAGAGAAAGGAACAGAGACAGAGAGAGATAGAAAGACAGAGACAGAAGAGAAAGAGAGAGAAAGAGAGAGAGACAGGGAAAGAGAGAGAGAGTTGTTCATACTCCATTTTTGAAGAGAGCCAGTGGCATAATGAGTGATGTCTTGACTCATGGATGAATTGGATTTAAATGAGAAAGAGTTCCACAACATCATCAGCCTCACTCTCTCTTCCAGAGTCATCAAAGTCCAGTGGCAAGACAAAAGTCAGGATGACCCAATGGCCTGGGTTGCAGTGGATGACTTTGGTGTCTTTCATGCCTGAACAAAGTCTAAGCGCTCCACAGTGCCTGCTTCAGCTATCTCCTTGGCCATGGGAACAAATTGTTCTCATCCACCTATTCTTTTAAGGGAAGTCTTCACATGCTTTGGGTAGATACCTCTCTAATTCACTAATGGGTTTACTTTCACCCTGGTCCAGTCTGTCTATTGAGATGGTTTTAACAGGGTATGGTCACTGCATATGCTACAGCTTCTTGGAGCCTCAGGTGAGAGTAGAGTTGTATCTTGATACCAAGGGTGAATAAATAGCTCTGAGAAGGACTTGGCAAGCCATCACAGCAGAGGTTCTGGTCCTCCTGAACACCCCATACACCCAAGAGAGAAAAAATAAGAGAAAGAGAATAAGAGGCTTAGGACAGAAATTTGGGGAACACTCACGTTTGGGGGGCATGAAATGGGTGATGATCTAGCCAAAGAGAGAGAGGAATAATCAATGAGGTATAGGGATTACCAGAAAAGAGTAGTGTCACAAAAACCCAGAGAGGAAAAAGCATTCAGGAAGAGAGGGTGGTCAACAGTGTCAAATGTGGCAGAGAAGTCAAGAAGTTAAGAATGGGGACTGAGAAAAGAATATCAGATTTGGCAGTTAAGGGATCATTGATAATGCTGGAGAAAGCTCTTTTGGTTGAGTGATGAAGTTGAAAATATGATTTCAAGGGGTTTGAGGAATGAGTGAAAGAAAAGAAGATGGAAGAATCTAACGTTTATGCCTTTTTAAAAGGAGTTTGGCAGAGAAAGGGAGAAGAGAATTAGGATGGTAGCTTGAGTGGATAGTAGTGTTTAGTCAGAAGTATGCTGGTAAATGTTTAACAACCAGCTTTCCATGGGGCAAAGCAGGCATGACACACTTTTAAGCATTTTATGCATTACTAACATTTTCTCCATCTTCTTTTAAATTCTAGACAAGCAACAAAACGTTAAGTCAAGTTCTGATTTGTAACATTTGCTGTTTCCAAGGTGCTCAAACTCAAAGTTTAACATTTGGCTCTCCTGAGTTGTAAAAGGTCTTTCCAACTAACTACGGAATTTAGGGAGGGTTTTTTGAGAGTGGGGAGGTTTTATATCTGGAATTAACAGATACATGGGTTTGAGTTTAATCTCTGTCATGTAGCTAGTAAAGTTTGTATCATTTTTCTTATCTTTATATAAGTTTCCAAAATCTCCCCCACACCTTAGATAATGTAATTAGTTCAAAGGAATGATCGATATGGTCAATGTGCTGTGATCTCTTTATAAAATATGAGCCTTTTTTGATTATATCAAGAAGGGAATAGCTGATTGGTCAACCAAAAATTTAACCATGTCTCTAGGAATTCTAAGTAACTGGAGGAGATTCAGCAGTGAATTCAGCCAAGCAATGACCCAGCCTGGCAGTGGAGGACTCCAAACTTGGGAGTTAAAAAGTTGAGTTTCAGAGTTGGACCCAGGTCCCTGAAAGATACTATGCCATTGGAGAGAATGGATCAGTAACAGACAATGCATCCACCTGGGATCAGAAAGGGTGGACCAGTAGAAAATAATATAATCAGCCTGAAGCACCAAGAACAAAGAGACATAGAAAGACAGCCACTTCAAAAGGGAGACAGATTCAAGGAGTATGACCCTTTGCACCAGAGAAAAAAGCCAGCCATGGACTTAAGAAAAAACTTCCAGTAAATAAACCATCAGGAGTTATATCCCCTTTGCCACATGTGCATCCTAATTCTTGTGCTATATAAGCATTGTACTCTAAATTTGAGCCCACCGTTCTCATGGGTCCATGTGTATTTATGGGATGCTATGTGCCAAGCTTGTCAGGATGAGAAGGGAGGTGTTTTATACAAACTTTTAACTTAGTAAATGCCTTTGATAAAATATAATTGAGGCTAGTGGCTGATTGCTAATGGATAGCACACTCATGGGGGCTCAAGAGTTATGCAGCATTAGAAATGCAGCTCCTCAAGATTAACCCTGAAACCCTCAGAGTGGTAGTCAATCCTATGGAGACATCAAAATTTAAGATATAGTCTAAGTTGGGAAAGTGGCCCCAGAGTGAATGCTATGTGTAAAATGGGTGTGATAACACTGGAAATACCTACCTCAAAGGGCTGTTGGATTTAATGAGTTCATGTCAATAAAGCACTTTATACACACTAAAGTCCTATATAAAGTAGGAGGAAGTTGGAAATTCCAAAGTTTTAAAGCAGAGTCCTGGAAAATGGAGGTAGTAATGGTCTCCTATCAGAAATCAGAAGAACTAAGAAAGAGGACTTTTCTGGGTTCTTTTCCCTGGTAGGGGCAGAGGGCCATAATCAATCAGGAGATATGAAACCAGAGTTCTAGTCTCAGATCTGCCACTCACTACCTCTTTCACCTTGGGGAGGTCTCTGGGTCTCAGTTTCCTCATCTATAAAATAATAAGTTTGGGCTAAGGTCCTTTCTAGTCCTTACAGGCTATGGTCATATAGTGAAAAGACTGGTCCTGGTATCAAATCCTCATAAACCACTTACTACACTTGTGACCTTGGGCAAGTTGCTTAACTTCTCTGGGTCTCAGTTTACCCATCTGTAATGAAGAGGTAGGCTCAGATGACCCCTTCCATATGATCATTTGTAAAATTCTGTGAATTTAGAAAGGAGCCTACGAAGAATTACACAAAAGATTTTTTCAATGTGTTACTTTTGCCAAACTGTTCCTGTTCCATTTTTCATTCTTTGCAATAAGGGATTAAAACTTAGCATGATGTAGTGCATAAAGATCCAGAGCCAGGAAGACCTAGGTCCATATCTGGCCTCTGACACATATTGACTGTGTGACCTTGGGTAAGTCATTTAAGCTTGATGTTCTAGGTAACTCTAATTGTTCTAGGTAACTCTAAGACATGTGTAAGTTGCAGGGAAGGGGTCAGTCTGCATTGGTAGAAGATACTTTGTCATTGGGAAGTTCCCTGTGTTAGTGAAATCACAGGTCCAATTCCTAACTATCTCAGAGATGGTAATCAGAGACAGGGAAGAAAAAGAGTTATATTGGAAATGTAGGTGACATGAAACAAATTAAAAAGCAGTGAAATTAATTTTTGAAAATTATATAAATGAGATAACGTTATGCAGAGGGTATGACAAGTACAAACTTGATCCCAAGTTAGATTCTATAAGGACTATGTACAGTTTGGTGTGAGCGGTGTTTAGCAACATCTCAAATTAGTAGATCCAGTTTTGCTACCAGTTCAAGAATGATGTGGCCTGGACCTTTGCAGGGATTCCTGGGGGCATTTTAAAAGCATGGGCTGTTCCCCTTATAATTCAGAAGATGTTCACAGGCCCAGTGCTTGCCTCATAATCCCCTTTCCCCAAGTAGGGGTGTCCTGGAGCTCATTAGGATGGGCTCTTGAGAACTGATAGTTATTTTTTTGTATGAGCATTTACACCTTGGAAATCCATAAACACTATAAACTAGGACTTGGTTTATTGTTTTGTGGATTGTCTAGACTTTAGAAAGTGATAGAGAACAAATGTTAATAATCCAAGTGAAACTTCAAAGTCAGCTGTGTGTATATTATTCTCCCAGAGCCAGTTGTAAAACATTTATCAGTTCATCACTGCCCCAGCTCCTTCAGTAACTCTCAGATGCTATATAAGGAACAGTGCTTGTGTGGAGCCGTACCCATTTCTCCTGACTCAGCGATTAAAGCCCCCGTCTTCCCTTTGTCTCTATCCTCTGCCACCAATCATCCAACTGGCCCCAGCTTCCTGGCACTGGCCCATGACCCTATTGGGTTTGCCCTGCCTGGCTGGCGCCAGGAGCATAGACCTACTTTTAACCCAAGTCTATACAATGCCAGCTCCTGCCAGGGTGTCTACAGTGCTGATAGGAAACTCCTAACCTTGCAAATTCCTGATGAAGGACCAAACATGTTCCAAGAGGGCTGCCCCAGCCCAGGCTCTGGCAATGGGGCTCACTGCTATTTCGAGAGCAAAGAATCACTTCTCTAAACATGGGGTCCCAGGCTGACCCCATGAAGGGAGGTCTCTGGCCCAACCAGTCTGACCCCCAACAAATAGGAGGGAAGATGCCCTGAGAGTGGAGGGCTGGACTTAATTTGGAGCCAGACAACCTTTGTGTGAAATCCAGAAAGGCTACTGACTACCTGTATGATGTTGGGTACATCATCCCAGCTCTCTGGGCTTCAGTTCCCCCACCTATAAAATAGGGCACATACTTGAGAGTTCACAAAGTCCCAGCTCTAAGAACTAAGAGTGTGAGCCCTTTGGTTCATGGGAAAAGGGAGCATTCAGCTCTTCTACTGACTTACTGTGAGTTTCCAAGTCATCTGCTAACCTCTCATCCAAGATCTCAGAGTCCTTAGACAAAAGGGGTCAAATCACTCCCTAGATGTTCATCGATCTTCTCTGAATGACAGTTCCCTGATCTATAGACAGAGAAATAGAAGGCTGCCCCCAATTTCAAGGTCAGAGCAGCCAGAGGCTTTCTACCTATGGCTGGGAGCCAAAGGGGAAGTCCCAAATGAAACCAATATACCTGAGTGACTGGCAGTGTGAAGCTACCAGGTAAGGGGGGTGAGGGTGAGGTTTGTGCACATCTGAGTCTGTGTGGTGGGGGTGAGAGGAGGGGGGGTGAAGGAGGTGAAATTCCCAGGAGCACAGACCAGGCAGGGCAGGACCTCATCCTGGGGAATTTCTAAAACCAATTGAATGGGAGTTGCCCCGGACTCCATGGCTGAGCCTCACCTCTAGCCAGCCCCTTCCTCTAGCCCGTGCACATTGGGCTGGCCAACTGTCCTCCTTGTATGTACAGGGCCACATCTGCCAGATGTGGCAGCTGGATGCAGCAAGAATGCACAAGGAGGCTTAATGAGAGAACTCTTGGAGGAAGTAGACCCTGGGGGCCCGGGCCTGCTCCATCAGAGGCTGGAATGGAGCCCTGAGCCACCAGCTGCTGCCTATAGGAAACAAGTCAGCTGGCCCTCCCCCCTTGCTGCAATTGTTCTGGCTCTCCTCCTTCTCCTCCTCCTCCTTCTCTGTTGTCTTTATCTCTTCCATTTCAGAGTTACCTGCTCCCTCTCCCTCCCCCTCCCCCCCTCCCTCTCCCTCTCCCTCTCCCTCTCCCTCTCCCCCTCCTCCTCTCCCTCTCCCACTCCCCCTCCCTCTCTCTCCCTCTCTCCCTCTCTCCTCTCCCTCTCTCTTCCTTCCTTCCTTCCTTCCTTCCTTTCTTTCTTTCTTTCTTTTCTTTCTTTCTTTCTTTCTTTCTTTCTTTCTTTCTTTCTTTCTTTCTTTCTTTCTTTCTTTCTTTCTCTCCCCTCTCTCTCTCTTCTCCCTCATCCCTCCTTTTTCTTCTTTTCTTCTTCTCCTCCTCCCTCTGTTTCTCTCTGTGTGCCTCTCTTTGTTTCTTTCTCTCTGTTTTTCTCCTCCTCCTTTCCCCTCTCTCTTTCTGTCTCTCTATCTCCTCCCTCACCCCTCCATGTTTGCCTCTCCTTTCAAATGAGGGAATATGAATTTATTGCATATGAGATGAAAGTTCTAGGGTTCTTTTTATCTACTAATATTTCTGTTATTGTTAGTGATTTAGAACAATCTTTCTACTGATTATTAATAACTTGTGATTCTTTTTCAGGACTTCATATAAGTATATACTTATCCATTGGTAAAGAGCTCTTGGTCTTGTATGTTTGCGTAAATTCCCCTGATATTCTGGACATCAGACCTTCATCAGAGACACTTAGTGGAATTATTTTTCCAATTCATGGTTTCTCTTCTAATTCTAGCTTTAGAGATTTTGTTCATGCATGCATAAAATTTTTAATTTCATATGATTGAAATTGTCTCTTTATTTCATGTAATTAAAATTGTTTTCTATAATTTCAAAAAACCCACAAAGGGATATGATTTCATTTCTTGCTAGATGCACCTCTCTTTCTTTCTTCTGATAGTGATGGTAGCACCCACAAACTGGAATGATATCATCACTCAACTATGGCAATGGTACTTGGAGTTAATCCAGAAAATGAGTGTTTTAATGTGCAGAGAGCATTGGGCTAAAAGCCAGGAGAACCCAATTTTAAACCATTCCAACTGATCACCTGTGGAACTTTGGACAAGTCATTTCCCATCTCTGGACCACAGTATCCTCCTTAGGAAAAAGAGATTGAACTAAATAAATTGTAACTCTATTTCCAGTTGTGACATCCTCTGTTCCAAAGTCCCTCCCAGCTGTGATATATTGTGTTCCAAGGGCCCTCCTATCTCTGACATCCTGTGTTCTAAGGGCACCCCCACCAGCTCTGTGTTCTAAGGGCACCCCCACCAGCTCTGACATTCTAAGTTGGAAAGTCCCCTCTCAACTTTACTGTCCTTTGACCCCCAGTTCTTTCTAGCCTGAGATCCAGGATCACTCTCTCCAGAGGTATAACAGCCATCTGAGTCACTAGAGTAGGAAAACGATTTGATTGTCTTATTCTGGAGAAGACAACGCCCTCTTGACATTTCTGCCTGGGCAGTGGGTAGGTAACTCTGCCCCCAGCTTAGGCTCTCTGAGGGAATTCTGGGTTCTGAGGTTCTCCTAGGTTCCTGACTCCTTCACAGGCCCTCCAAAGGGTCCTGGAGGGCCAGTGGCTTGAGTGTGGGTGTGGCTCTTCTCCCTGGGCTCCCCCTCATCCATCTCTCTGGACTTTTAACATCTCTCACCCTCTTGTTGATGAGCTCATAATTCCATCCTTCTTGAAGATGGGTGAAAAACTCACCTTTTCACACAGAATTACTAAATGTGTATAAATTTTTCAACACAGAAAAAAATACCTGCCTGAATGTGGCTTCTCTGGGATCCTGAACAATTAGCACCCTCCTGGGTGCTGAGAAACTAGAAGAATCCCCAGAAGTCTCAGGGCCTGTGAATCACAGATGGGGTGACTCAGTCCTGCTAGGCCAGCTGGGGAGGGGGATGTATCACTGACTTTTCCCTTATCTGTCCCAGGCCCTGGCGTGGAGGGAGGAGCTTGGGCTCAGCTCCAGGAAAGAGAAAGGCAGAAAGACAAATCATTTTGCATTCTATGTCCCTCTACCTTCTTCCCACCCCAATATAGCCAAGCCATTACCCAGCTAGCATAAAGATCCCAGTGCTCCCTATTCTTCTGCTCAGCTTAGTACTGCCCAAGGTCAAAAACTCCACTCCCAGCAAGCCTTGGCCAGACAGCCACCCGCTCTGGTTTGGGCCTTCCATTTCATTCACCATCTGCCCACCCTTAACCATGACTGCCAAGACTGTGGAATAATAACCTAGAGCAGAGCCCTGAAGACCTGGAAGGGCTCAAGTGTGGGGGTGAGTACCTGCTGACGACCCAACCTGCTCTGACAAAAGGGAGGCCAGGGCAAATCTGCTGATTCAAATTAAGAGGAGTGACGGACAGTGGGTGCCAACCTCCACCCCCACCCCTGCTGCTCTGAGCACGGCCCTTTTAGTCAACTCATTCATTATACCTCAAAATGTGATGTGTGGAAGGGATTGTGGATCATTAGAACATAGAACATCAGAGCTAAGAAGGACCTTAGAGCAGAGAATGTCAAAGCTGGGAGATGCCTTAGAATACAGGATGTCAGAGCTGAGAGGCCCTTGGACACAGAAGGTCAGAGCTGGGATGACCTTTAGAGCACAGGCTATCAGAGCTGGGAGGGCCCTTAGACACAGGATGTCAGAGCTGGGAGGCCCTTGGACACAGGATGTCAGAGCTGGGAGGCCCTTGGACACAGGATGTCAGAGCTGGGAGGCCCTTGGACACAGGATGTCAGAGCTGGGAGGCCCTTGGACACAGAAGGTCAGAGCTGGGATGACCTTTAGAGCACAGGATATCAGAGCTGGGAGGGACCTTAGAATACAGAATGTCAGTGCTAGAAGGTGTCTCAGGGATAGGTGGTGCTGAGATAAGCTAGTTCAGCTCTCTCATTTGACAAAAACTGATACCCAAAGGGGACAGCAACCTAACTGTAGATTACAGATCAATCAAGTTCTTCATATTTCCTTTTCCTCATCCATCCACCTCATGTTTGTAAACTCCCTGTCACCTCCTTCCCAGCCTTCCAGGGCAGATTGGTTTTTCTCCCTTCCTTGTTAAAGAGGTAGTCAGTCATTGGGTGGCTACAGGGAAAGACCAGTCAGAAAGAGTTTTGAGAGCATCATTATCCTTTGTTAGTCTCTTGCAAGGCCATCTCCAGTTGTCCTGATCTATATATGACCACTGGACCCAGATGGCTCTGGAGGAGAAAGTGAAGCTGGTGACTCTGTATAGCCCTGCCTCACTTCAATCCAATTCACTTGTAAGTCAAGACATCCCCTTTCTGGTGCTGTTGGTCCTCTTCCATAAGGAAGGACAAGCAACAAACAGGTCTCTTGCACCTCCTGGGCCTTGCAGACTCAATCCCTGCTCTCCAGCAGGTGACAATCAAAACCTGCTGCTCCGTGATGCAGAGGAAAGTGTGCTGGATTAGGGAGGGAGGGCCTGGCTTGAAGCCCTTGGGTCATCTCATTTCTTTGGACCTCAGACTCCTCAACTGTAAAGTGAGAGGGGCTGGACTAGAAGGGCCTTAAAGAAACATTCCAGATACACCCAATTAAATGTGCAATTCTGTGTTCCCAGCTCTGACATCCTGGGTTCTAAGGGTCCTCCCAGCTCTGACATTCTGGGTTCTAAGGGCCCTCCCAGCTCTGACATTCTGTGTGAAAGAATGAAAAACCTTTTGCTAAAGATTGAGTAAACAGCAGGTGGTGATCTCTGTGCTGGCAGGATATCAGAGCTGGGAGGCCACATGTGACTCTCTAGGTCCTTGGGTGTGGTCTTTTGTCTGAGTCCAAGTTTTACAGAACAAATGCTTTTATTAACAGTTTGTTCTATGAAGTTTGGATTCAGTCAAAAGGCCAAACTTCAGGACCTAGAGAACCACAAGTGGCCTCAAGGCCACAGGTTCCCCATCCCTGTTCTAGTCCTACCTCCTCATTTTATGCATAAGGAAACTGAGGCTGGAAGAGGTCCCTTCCATCCCTGACATTTTCTATTCTAAGATTCCTTACAGCTGACATTGCATTGTTCTGTAACAATCAAGGCAGACAGAAGAAGGTGGGGGGTGGATCAGTCCTTGGGTGCATCTCACTGAATCTCCCTGGGGGCTGCTTTGCACTAATCCAGTGACCAGGGACACTCTGGAAGGCTCTGCTACTCTCATATTTTTCAATAGATGACACCTTCTGGCAACTATTTCAGGAAAGTGGGCCAGACTAGGAGAAGGTTTTCTCTCCATCACAGCCTTATTAAGTCACTTAACGAGGTGTTAATGGATACAACAAGGCTCATGAAAACCACCTCCCAAAGGAATTGGGTTGACATTTCCTTCCTGATCCCCATCCTCCCATGCCCTCACCCCCACTATTGGCAGCCCCTTACCTGCCAGCACAGAGATCACCACCTCTTGATTACTCAATCTTTAACAAAAGGTTTTTCATTCTTTCACTAGAGATGCACATCTAAAGGGAGAGCTGACCAACAGCAGCTAGGCTTGAGAGCTGGAACACCTGACTTCTAATCTGGAGCCTCAACTTTTCCATCTATAAAATTGGAACAGTCATTCATTGATCTGGCACAGGGGAAAAAGAAGACCTGATTCAACCACAGTTCCAAAGGACTCATGATGGGCATGCTGTCTCCCTCCACATAGTGAGTTGATGGACTCAGACTGCACACTGAAGCATCTTTTTTACACTGTTGGTTTCTTTTAAAACATGGCTAATACAGAGATTTGTTTTGCATGATTCTATATTCTATATTCATTTTTCTTGCCTTCTCAATGGGTAAGGGGAAAATTTGGAACTGGAAAAAATGTAAATTGTATTTTTAAAAAAACATGATTCCAGACCTCCTTGCTCCACCACTTCCTAGTTGTGTGATCCTGAAAAAGTCATTTCCTTTCTTCTGAATCTGTAAAATTTTGTTGAGTCATTCCCAGCTCTTTGTAACCCCATTTGAGGTTTTCTTGGCAGGGACACTGAAGTGATTTTTACCATTTTTTGCCATGTACTTCTCCAGCTCATTTTACAGATGAAGAAACTAAGGCAAACAGGGTAAAGTGACTTGCCCAAGGTCATGCAGCTACTAAGTGTCTGAGGTGGGATATGAACTCACGAAGAAGAGTCTTCTTGATTCCAAGCCCAGCACGCTATCTGCTTCACCACCTAGGAATGCTAATGATGTAGGGTCATTGGTTTTAGAGCTGGCTAGGACCTTTAGGAAGTCATCTAGTCCAATCCTTCATTGAGAAAACTGAGGTAGTGATGTGACCATGGTCACACAAATAGTAGGGTAGGATTAGGAGCAGGAGCAACTTAAATATAGGTCTTGTGATCCCAGGCCTAGAGCTCTTTTCAATGTACCATCCTTGAGCTACAATCATAACTCCCATAATATATTTTCTTTGCCAAGTAGTCTTCAATGGCTCCCCAGTGCCTGGAATTCAAGGTCCTTCACTATCTGGCCCTCCCCTTTCTTTCCAGTCTCATCTTCCATGACCCTCCTGTAGGAAGTCTTTGTTCGGGCCAAAATGAACTAGTTCCTATACCACTAACCAGCTTTTCCCCTTCCATTCTTTTGCTCATGATTTCCTGTTTTTTGCAACTGCTGGTGAAAGATTAGAGGATTTATGGGGTGTTAGAAAAGGGAGGGGCCTTGAAGGTGGCCTAGGCCAGCTCCTGAGGGGCATAGTGGATGGAGCTTTGGACATGGAGTCCGAAAGACCTGAATTTGCCTCAGGCATTTATTAGCAGTATGTCCCTGGGCAAGTCACAGTCTCTCTGAGCTTTAGCTTATCTGTAAAGTGGAATAATTATAATACCTAACCGAAATGTTGTGCAACTCAAATGCCTTAAAGCACTGTGAGCTATTATAATCACTCACGACCAAAGTGACACAGATAATTAAGTCCCTGAGGCAAGTCTTCTGACTCCAAGTACATATTAGATCACTAACTTATTGGGCCAGCAACTAGGGAAGGGCAGAGCTCTTGCAGGTGGAGACTTCAGAATTCTCATTCTTTCTACACAGGGTTTGTGTGCTCCAGAGATAAAAGTACTGTGGGAGATAGAGGCAACATGGTGTACTGGAAAGAGAGGGTCTGGGTTTAAAACCTGACTGTGCTACCTGCCAGCCATGAGACCTTGGTCAAGTCTTTCCCTCTCTGGACTTTTGTAAAATGACGGTTTTAGCTCTAACATTGAGCTGCTGACTACCTGTCTCCCTGCCTCCTCAGATGAATGACCTTATCCTGGAAGAGCAGAGGCACTAAGAAAGGGTCCCCAGTGGCCAGGACTGAACCACTCAGTCAAACCTAACTGTTATTGTATAGCTATTTAAACACTCTCCCACTGGCCTGAGGGCATTCTGGTTTACAGAAGCCCAGGAGAGAGGAGGGCAATGCTATTCAGAGACGGCCAGGTGGCACCAGAGTGCATAGAGCACTTGGCTTGGAATCAGGAAGGCTCATCTTCATGAGTTCAAATGGGCTTCGATCTGTGACCCTGCACAAGTCTCTTAACCTTGTTTGCCTCAGTTTCCCCATGTGTAAAATGAGCTGGAGAAGGAAATTTGAAATGACTACAGTATCTGCCAAGAAAATCCCAAATGGGGACATGAAGAGTCAAACACGACTCAGCAACAACACTGCTATTTTGGGCATGCTTATGGTCTAATGGAATGAGCTCTGGTTCTAGAATCAGAGGGATATGTCTTGGGTTCATATCCTGCTCTGATGATGGCTGCCTGTGTAACAGTGGGCAAATCACTTTCACTCTCTGAGTCTCAGCTTTTTTCGTCTGTAAAATGAGGTCTCTGAGATATCTTCTAGCTCTAAATCTATCTATGATCCTAGCTGTGTAAGTTTGGTCAAGTCACTTTCACTCTCTGGGCCTCAGTTTCCCCATCTGAAAAGTAAGAGGACTAGACTGGATGTCCTTGAAGGTCTCTGTCCCTATCCAAGGCTAAGGTATTAATGATCTCTAGTGGGGAGGGGGCAGGTTCAGGAGGAGAAGCACCTTAAGAAAAGTGTGTTGTCCTTATCAACAAAGATGTAGGTGTAAAGAAAGACCTCTGGGGAAAGAGGAATCAGCCCAGGAAGCATAATCCAGGGCTCCATCACGGCCCAGAGGAATCCCTCACTCCCTCGTAGGAGTAAACATCAGGTCCCCTGGGCTGCCAGTCACTTTTGCCTGCCCCAGGAGTCCCCAGCTCTCCTTAGGGAGGTTAGGATCCCAAATTTATCCCTTAACTCCCTTGAGACAGGGTTGGAGTAACAACAAGCTTTACAGAGCATTGTTAGTGGAAGGGGTGGGTCTGGCAAAATCTTGGGATGTGCAATCCCAGGACCAAAATGGAAATTTCCATTCTGCTATTTTCTTTGTGAGTGACTTTGAGCAAGTCACTTCCTCACTGCGGGTCTCATTTTCTGTATCAACAAAATGAAGGTCTTTAAAGTGCCTCTAATTCTAAATCTATGACCCAAAGCCAAATAGACACAAGTCTTGGCTGGGCAAGTTTTCAAAATCTTATCTTTGTTGACCTGCCCACTCTGATCCCCCATCTCTGAACCTCTCTCTCAAACTGACATGGGGTGGGGGATTGAGGTGGTGATTGAGGGGAGGGGAGGGCTGACCTAGAACAAGTCATAGGATCATAGAGGATTTTAACTTGGAAGTGATCTTAGAGATCATCTATTCTAACCCTTATTTTAGAGGTGAAGAAACTGAGGCCTTGAAAGATAAGATGACTTACCTATAGGGCAAACATCTAGTGTCAGAGCTGAGATTCTAAACTCATCATCTGATGAGGGAGGGATAGAAATGGGGAGGGCTGATGAGAAACCCCTAGCTCTGAAAAGCTCTTTGATACTTCTTCCTAATTTTATTAGCCGGAACAAGCAAGTTTAGGACTCTACTGAGGATTCCCTTGTCTTCATCTCAATGCCCCCTGACATCATACCCCAACTTTCTCTTTCTTTTCTCCAGCTTCTGACAATGAAGTGCTCCATCTCCTGGCCATGTACCCTTGATCTCATCCTCTCTCCACTTCTTCAGTGGATCAAAACCCCAATTATCTTCCCCAACTCAAGCAAGTTATGTCATGATTTCTCTGATGGCATGGTCTTCTTCGGCAACGAAGGACAAACACACATCTTCTGCTGCATTTGACACCATTGACCACCCATCCCTCCTCAGTACTCTCCTCCCTGGGCTTTCCAGATATCAATCTCCCCGAGTTCTCCTCCTACCTATAGGACAACTTCTCAATCTCCTTTGATGACTTGCGATTGGTATGTGAGGTCCCTAAATGTAGGTGTTCTCCAAGCGTCTGTCCTAGGTCTCGAATTCTTCCCTATTTACATTTCTCTTGGTCACCTCATCGTCAGCTCCCCTGGGTTTAATTATCATGCCTCTGTTGATGACTTCAAGATGTATATATCTGATCTCAGTCTGCCCCTGAAGCTTCCATCCTGCATCACCAACCACCAGCTGGAAACTTCAAATTGGATGGAGTCATCTCAAACCCAAACCTAGTATGGCTAGAACAGAACTCACTATCTTTCTCCCAAAACTTTCCATATCTTCCTGTTTCTGTCCCAGGTACCACCTTTTTTCCAAGTTCACAACCTTGACATTCTCCTTGTTTACTCACCCTACATATCTCACCAGTTACCAAATCTTGCTATTTCTACATTTACAACATTTCTACATTTACAACATTGCTCCCTTCTGTCTACTCACAAAGCTACCAGCTTAGTTCAGACCCTTATCATTAATTACCTCTTACCTAAATTGTATTGAACTCAGCTTCAAGTGTCTTCCAGCTTCAGTCCTTCCCTCACTCAAATAGCTCTGTGACTCCCTATTGTCTGTAAGAGAAAACACAAACTCCTTTGTTTGGTTTTTAAAACTCTCTTCAATCTGGTCCCAGCCCATCTGGCCAGTCTCACTGGACATTACATTCTTTGTATGCATTCTATAAAACAGCCAAACTGACCTTCTCTCTGTTCCTCGGGCAAGATACTCCCAGCTCTGTCATTGCATTGGCTTCCTTTCCTACCCGTGCCTGGAATTTACTCCCTCCTCATCACCATCTCAGAGCTGCAGTGGGTAGAACTGTAGACCTGGAGTCATGAAAACTTGAGTTCAAATCCAACCTCAGTAACTTATTAATTGTGCAGCCCTGGGCAAGTCACCTAGTTTCTGTTTGCCTTAGTTTCCTCAACTACAAAATTGGGAGGGGGATGATAAGAACCACCTACCTTGAAGGGTCTTTATGAGGATTAAATGAGATATTGTTTTATTTTTAAAATTTATTTGTTTTATTTTTGATTTATGGAATAAAACAAGCATTTCTATAGTATAACATAATTTAAAAAGATGATTGCACGTGAAACTGCAAATCTATTACATACAACTTGCTATGCCTTTTAAATATATAATAAAGTTATCATGTAAATTTCTTTTTTCCTTTTTTCTTCCCTCCCCCCATCAGAAATAACTACCATTAGACACAAACATATATATATATAATATATGTATACATAATATATATGTAAAATCATTTTATACATATTTCTATTTATCATTTCTACTTCAGAGATTATTTTTAAAGTGCTTACCACAGTGCCTGAAATTTAGGCATACCTATTTCCTGCCTTTTAAGGACCACCTTCTACCTGAAGTTTTTCTCATTTCCTCCTACTGGTGCCCTACCTGCCTCTCAAACAATCTTTTAATTAAAGACTTTGTATTTACTCTGTATATATGCACATGTATATTTATTTCCTTTGTTCAAATAAAATTTCTTTGGCACTAGGGATCTGAATCCCTGGTGTCCAGCACGGATGTCAAATAGTTGGTCTTTGCTTGATAAATATTCATTAACTGATTAATTTTTGATTGAGATAAAGAGGAAGATGGGAAGGAAGAATATAAAAAATCAGAGAGAAAAAATTTACTTTATACCTTAAACCCTTAATGTCTTTTGTTGAATCAAGTCAACAAGCATTTATTAAATACCTACTATGTGAGAAGACGAGAAAAATACTACTGTGCGTTCAAACAAGGTATACAGGGAATAAACGGGAGATAATCGCAGGAAATGTGCTTAGTCCTGAGAGGGACGGAGAAAGGCATCCAGCTGCAGGTGTATTTTAGTTTTACATAGTCAGAAGTTACGTGGACTTATTCAAGAAACAGAAAGGAGTCCAGTGTCTTTGGAACGTAGAGTATGAGGGGAGCACGCTGCAAGAAGACTGGAAAGGAGCCAAGGTTTAAACGCCAAACGGAGCATTTTATATCTTATATTTGTCTTTATATCACACAAATTTCTGCGGGCAAGATCACCCCCTCTCCCCTAAATTCTGCTGACAACTTGTGAATGCCTCACTGGGTCTCCCTCCCTACCTCCCTCTATGCCCACGTGGCCACGTCACATTAATCTGGCATTCCTATTCTAGTTAGAATATTCTATGAGGAGAACCCCTAAAGACTTATGATGTTATATTCCTAGATTTCAATAGACTGAGTCATTTCATGGACAGGAAGACCAATCTGGTGAAGTCAGGTTTCTGCGCGCCCTACCCTCATCCCATAGAAATTTGCATATAGCATTACCCATGATTCTCTACTCCCATTGCCCAAAATAATTGCCTAACAGATTGTGGTAGAAGGAGAATTCAGAGATTGTGCTGCGATGATTGTAAATGGCTGATTAGCTGCGCTTTGCTTCTTTCCTTTAAAAAATAACTTTCAAAGTTTAAGTAATTAGGGGAGACACGAGGAAAAGAGGAATGGGAAATGGCCATCTCCCACAGACAGCACTGTGTCAGATACTTATTCAGGAGCAGAATGAGGTCTAAAGGTAACAAAAGATGTTGCTTCCCCGTTCCATTATCTCAGGACAGTAAAATCTGGGCATAAGCAAAGGTGAAGTCAGCCAGGTGATAAAGACTTCATCATCACCTGAGACATTCTTACTTAGAGGACCTTGTACTTTCTCAAATTCATGATTAATTTCCCCATTTTATAGATGGGGAAACTGAGGCATAAAGGGATGAAGTTTTGTTCCTTGTAGAATGTAAACTCCTTGAGAACAGGAGCTGTCTCCTTTTTAGTCCTTCTCTCCTGAACACGATGACTTGAAGAATTTTTTTTATCCAGGCTTGCGATTCAGTGATAGAGGAATCTTCCAGTTTGGAAACTCCCTTCAATGGCTAATTAAATTTGGAGCTTCTTGATTCTGAGGCTGGCTAGCTTGCACTACTTTACACTTAGTAGGCACTTATGGCGTATTTGTTGAATTGAATTGAACTGAAGTAACTCTAGAGGAGATGAAAGAATACTGATATGGACCCAGCAGACCAGAGTTCTGAGGATCTTAGAGATGATTTGACAGAGGAGGAAACTGAGGCCCAAAGGAAAGTGACTTACCCAAAGTCATGAAAGCACTAAATGTTCATGCTCCAATTCCTGTGCTCTTCTACTGACACCAAATTGCAGCATTACCAATTTGCTCTACTAATATTAATGTTAATATTAATAATGATAGATATTTATATAGCATGTTAATTTTGGCAAATAGGTAAGTTCATCATTATCTCATTTGAATCTCACAAAACAATTAGTAGAGAAGGGGTATTCCCATTTTACAGGTGAAGAAACTGAAGCTGACAGGTCAGTGACTTGTCTGTGGCCCCACAGCTTATAAATTACAGGGATGAAATTCCATCCAGGTCTTCCTGACTTCCATCATTTTGCCTTTCAAACATTCACTACCCATGACTGTCCCTTTCTTGACCCTACTTTCTGCCACTTCTGCTTCTCCTCCCTCCCTTGCTGTCAGGGCCCTCCCTCTCCATCTGCTGACATCCCCATCTATCCCCCTTCCTCCCTCTATCATTTCCTCCCTCCCTCTTTCCAATCAACAACATCCTGCCAGACTCATTCCGGTGATGTAGAACCCAGCTCAGGGCTAAGCGAAGGGCCCCGGCTGGAATGAATCAAGTTTATCGAAAACAAGAAACAAAAAGGAAAAGCAGAAGAAAGAAGGAAAGGGAGAAGGGAGGGAGACTCAGGGGAGGAGGAAACAAGAGGGGGGAGACAAATCGAATCGGGGAAAGAGCAGGAAAGAAAGGCCCATTAATTTCCTGATGTTTGCTCAGGGCCTCAAACAACAAGGCGCTGTGTGGAGGTTTATCTTCACCCCTCAGCTGTGAGCCAGCCCATGTTCCAGTATCTCGAATGCTTTAGAGATTTGCCAGGGCCCAGGAAGCAGGCAGGAGACTCCAGATAGGAGTACCAGCCCATACATTACAGCTGCAACCTCGCCAGGCTTTCAGTGCTGCCCATGGGTGAAATTGCATTATATTCTGTTTGGATAATTAGAAGTCACAGACCTCTGGACTGGTTAAGGGAGGGTTCAGGCCTGGCCTGAGCCTGAGAGGAAGGGCTCCCTGGGCCCTGAGGAAACTCCCACAATGGCCTGGTTGGTGACACGGAGACCCCCTGTTCCTACCCCCACCAAGAAGGAATGAAGAGAGATCTGGAGGGGAAACAGAGGTATGGGGAAGCTGATGCTCTAAGGAAAGGCCAGGCCAGCAAAGTATCAGGAGAAAAGAAAACCTTAAAAGCCGTTAGAAGCAAGCTTATCAGAGAGAGGCAGGCCAGGTCAAAGAGCCAAAGTGGCTGAACCAGAAAGGATCTAGGCAAGAAGAACATGGGCACTATGGAACATGAGACAAGAGCTGGAATCTCAGTTCTGATCTGAATTCACCCTGTGACTGTGGATATGTGGCTTACTACCTCTGGGCTTCAATTTCCTCATCTGTAAAATTAGGATTAAACAGTATGGTTTACTGAATAAGAGAGAGTGGAAGATATCATAGATGGACACACTTTGACCTTTCAAGAGAAAAGGAAAATTCAATTTTCTGATGCTGACCAAGCTGTTTTCCAGCCTAAGTTACAGTTTTTAATTGGTAAAAATGAGGTGGTTTCTTCCTAGAGACTAGATGGTCTCTCTTAGCTCTGATGTTCTATGCTCCAGTAGCCCTCCTAGCTCTGATATTTTCTAAGGTCCCTCCCAGTTCTGACATTCTGGGTTCTAAGAGCCCTCCCTGCTCTAACATTCAGTGTTCTAAAGACCCTCTTGGCTCTGACATTTGTGTTCTAAAATCTTTTAGCTCTGACCTTCTCTGTTCTATTGGACCTCTTATTTCTGAATTCTATTATCTAAGGGTCCATACCATATGTTCTAAGGTCTAGGACAGCTCATTCTATGTTTTAAAACCTCTTTAAGTTCTGACATTCTCTGTTCTAAGGGGCCCTCTCACCTCTGACATTTTACGTTCCAGGAGCACTTGTCCCTCTGAGGACATCTTCTGCCATGGGAGACATACATTCACACTACTCTACTCCTCTGCTTTCTCATCCTGGCATGGAGCTAACCCTGGGTTCTCAATGGAGTGCAAGCTCTGGTAGCTCCTACCAAACAGGGAAGACTTTGTCTCTGGACCTAGAAGTGACCTGTATATGGGAAGGCCAAGGACAAACTCAACCAAATAGACTTGGCTTGGCTGCATGAGGCTGGCCACCAGGTAGCAATTTTTTTCATTCTCTATAACAAATGAAGACTGTGTACTAAGGTGTTGGAGGGTTATGTTTTGTACTGATAAGTGAAAGCACAGAGTCTTGGAATATTGGGAGCAAGCAGGAAAAGGGAAATCTAGGTTTCTTGACTCTAGGTCCTGTAACTATGAAAGCAGAAGATTCCTTTCCTGGAGTTAGGAAGAAGAGAGTTGTTTTTCTGGTAGATAAGTAGATAGATAAACAGCTAAATGATAAATTAGCAAACAGATAAATGATAGTAAACAAATAAAATATACAGATAGATATATAGACAGAGAGGTGAAGCACTGATTGAGCACTTAATGTTATCCAGACATAGAAGAAGATGGATGGATGGACAGACAAATGGATGGATGGATAGATAGATAGATAGATAGATAGATAGATAGATAGATAGATAGAAGCATTGATTAAGTAGTTATGGTCTAAGCACTATACTAAGTGCTGGGGACAGAAATATAAGCATGGCAATCCTTGTTCTCAAGGACCTTACATTCTAATGAAAGACAATTCATAAAGAGAAGTTAGGAAAAGAGGAACTGGGGCATAGAACAGGTCAAGAAGTGATGTGGAGGCCTGGGATCTAGCAAGAAATGTAGTACTTTGATATTCTGTTATGTTAGGGGAGAATACCACAGGAAGCTATATTCTTGGGACCCTAGGCCAGCTAGAGGACAGGGGATGAGGCTTTCCTTATCTATGTTTCCATCAGAGAGAGTAAATGAGATTTGGTTCCCAAGTTAAATAGATGACCCAGGACCCCTCTTTCCCACCCTCCTCGCAATATCTGGTAGTGCCAACTAATAATATCCAATACTCTGCTGTATATATCTTAACACTATCCCTCCCCCTCCTAAATTCCTGCTCCCTTCCTGATGGTCAGCAAGGACACTTCTCCATCTGTTCCAGACACCCTAGATTCTTCTATCTTCCCTATTAAAGCTGGCACTGAGGTTGAGACAGATGGGTCAGCTTCCTGCCCAGTAGGAAGGTCAGGGCCAGAACCTTTTCCACCCTGCATCTCCACTTCTGCAGTGAAGGCAGTAGAAAGAAGTTGGTTGAAGACCCAACTGATTAAGGAAGCCTCAAAGGAGAGATTAGCCCAGGCTTCTTCCCATGGGGGATGGAAGGGAGAGGCCTAGCAGCCCTATTCCCCAGAACCTAGTCTTCTAGATGTAGTCTCTACCCTTCCCCCTTCACCATCAACCTCTCCCTGCCCCTGGTCTTTCTGTTCCAAATGCCACCTCCTGATGGCTTTTTAATGACATAGTTAGCATTACCCACACCAGCCAGAGGACACCACCATGCGTCATGCACTCCTGGTGCATTCTGGGAGCTTCATCTGGCTCCAGCGTATTCATTTTATTGAAATAATCTCTGCTCAGCACCACTGGTGACTGAACCGTCTTGGCTCAATGGCCTCACTCAATATCAACTTTCCATGCTTAATAATTAGTGCGGGAGAAGACGAGAGTTTCGTTGAATAAGTGTTGAATGTCACACACGATTAGGAGCCCTGGCCGCAAACTAACCAGCCAATTCAGTTTTGGCCTTTCTGGTGCAGATGAGCAATAATTAGACTCTAGACCTTGGAGAGGCAAATCTGCATTAACCCTCTGAGCCCTGGTCATCCCTCAGCCTGCTACCCTCTCTCCTTGGGCAGCTAGGTGGTGCAGTGGATAGAGCACCAGTGCAGGAGTCAGGAGGACCTGAGTTCAAATCTCACCTCAGACACTTGACACTCACTAGCTGTGTGACCTTGGGCAAGTCACTTAACCCCAACTGCCTCATCCTGGGTCATCTCCAGTCATCCTGATGATTATCTAGTCACTGGATTCAGAGGGCTATGGAGGAGAAGTGAGGCTGGTGACCTGCACAGCCCTCCCTCACTCAAAACAAAGTCAAGTGCAAGTCACATCATTATTTCTCTGATGGCATGGTCTTCTTCGGCAATGAAAGATGAGCACACCCTTTATCCTTATTCAGGTGCATCTAACATCCCTGAGAGTGTTGGATGGGAGGAGCAGGATGCCTTCATCATTAAGATGATCACTGCAGAAAGGATAGAGGGAAGAGGGAGATATTGAGAAACTTCTACCTGCCCACAACCACCCACTAACTTAGTGATATTTTCCACTAAGAAGTCCTAGATTCAGAGCTGGATGCTCTAAGTTCTGGTCTCAGCTGTGCCACAGATGATCTTTATAAAAGAGGGTCTTTATAAAATAATGAATTTGGAATACATGATCCTTAAGTCTCCCCTCTCAGTCTATATTCTAAGGCCCTTCCCAGCTCTGACATTGTCTGTTCTAAGATCTCCCAAATCTGACACTCTGTGTTCAAAGGGCCCTCCCAGATCTGACATTCCCTGTTCAAAGGGCCCTCCCAGCTCTGACATTCTCTATTCTAAAGTCTTTTTCTGATATTGAATATTTTAAGGTTGTCCCCTCTCCTACTCTGACGTTGTCTGTGCTAAGGTCTCTGCTAGCTTTGACATGTTATGTTGATATTCCAATCTAGTAAGTGAAAACAAAAATTCCATCTCTCACCAGGCATTTATTACTTACCTTTACATGCATAGTATTGTTTAAGGTAGAGGAGGAGATACAAAGTTTAACTATAACAACCCCCTCATGGAGTTTATAGTCTTAAAAAATATAAAGCACCAAAGATGGCTATAATAGCACAATACTGTCTTAACTTTGCATGTCTTCCACTTCCAGTATGCTGATGCTAGAGATACTTAATATATGCTTATTGATGAATACTCATGAAGAATGGATCAGTCAGGGCTTCCCAGAGAAGATGGTTTTGGCTTGGGTTTTCGAGGCTGGGTAGGAATTAAATAGATAAAAGCATGTGTTGGGAGAAGCATTCTCACCAAACTAAAAAGACTGAGGAAAGACATGGAATCCAGAGCACTCCTAGTAGATTTTGGTTTGGTTAGGGAATGGCTCTAGAGTGCTCGGGAAAAGAAGACTCAGATATTGTTTGCCTTCCAGGAGCTCCCATTTTAGTTGAGAAGTTAAGACTTTCATATTTGAAGGAACCAGAGAACAATAAAAGAGAATTATCTGAGAGCTGTAAATTCAGAGAAGTGATGCCATATTGAGTTCCCCAATAGATAAGTAATAAAAAGATGTAATAGGCAATTCTCAGAGGAAGAAATACAGCCATAATAAAATACCCCAAAACACTAAGAATAAGAAAAATTCAAAGTCAGTCGATAAGCATTTTTCAGCACCTACTATGTGGCAACTATATTAAGTGCCTGGGATACAAAGAAAGGCAAAAGATAGTCTCTGCCCTCAAGGAGTTTGAAATCTAAAGGGGGAGACAACAGGCAAACAATTATGTTCAAAGAAATTCTAGATGGGATAAATTGGCAATAATCAATAGAGGGAAGGCATTCATGTTAGGGGGAATCGGAAAGTCTTCCTGTGGAAGGTAACATTTTAATTGGAACTTGAAAGAAACCAAGAGGTAGAGATAAGAAGAGAGAAAATTCCAAAGATGGGGGACAGTCAGTGAAAATGCATGGAGTTCCAAAATGGATTGTCTCCTGCTCAGAACAGCAAGGAGATTAGTGTTCCTGGTCATAGAATGTGTGGAAGGGAGGAAGGCATAAGAAAGGAAAGGAAAGGTAGGAGAGGGGCAGGTTTGAATGCCAGGCAGAGAATTGTATTTTGATCCATTAGGTGGCTGACACTGCAGTTGAATTGAGGCGAGGGTGACCTAGCTGTGGTTGACTTATCTCGGTCATATCTGACTCTTTGTGACCTCATTTGGGGTTTTCTTGGCAGAGATACTAGAGTCATTTACCATTGCCTTCTCCAGCTCATTTTACAGATGAGAAAACTGAAGCAAAGAGGGTGAATTGGCTTTTCCAGGGTCACACAGCTAATAAGTACCTGAGTCTGGATTTGAACTCATGAAGTCTTTCTGATTCCAAATCCAGTGCTCTTTCCACTGTGCCACCTAGCTGACATAGTCAAACCTGTACTTTAAAAGATCAGTTTGATAGCTCAGTAGAGAATGGATTGGAGTGGGGCTAGACTTAAGATAGAAGAAGCAACCAGAAGGCTATCGTAATAATCTAGGTAGGAGATGATGAGGGCCTGCACCAAGATGGCAGCAGGGTCAGAGGAGAGAAGAGGGGCACTTAGGAGAGAGTTACCTTTATAGAAGGCAAATCAACAGTTCTTGGCAACTAAGAGAAAGTGATTATGACAGCTAAACTGGGAGCCTCGGGGACTGGGAGGATGGTGTTAGCCTTGATAGGAATACAGAATTAAAGAGAGGGATGATGGGGGAAGGTTAGGGAGTTTGGGGACATGTCAAGTTTCCATTGTCTATGGGACATCCAGTTTGAGATTATTGGAAGTCAACAGAGATATTCAGGCTGGAGAAGTAGATCTTAATAATAGAGGGAGAAAAGAAGAGGGTCCTTGAAAGACTTGTGAGATGTCCATGATAATTAGGCATGACCTGGATGAAGACCCTAAAAAAGAGACTGAAAAGGAACAATAAGACATGTGGAAGACCCTGAAGAGAGCAGTGTCATGGAAATCTTGAGAGAAGAGATCATTATCAGATTGAAAAAGATGACCCAGAAAAGGGAAATGGCGCTGGTTGGTGGGGCTGTGGGAAAATAGCCTACTAAAGCATTGTTAGTGGAGATGTGAACTGGTCTGGAAATACTGGAAAGAAAATTGGAACTTTCCATCAGGCAACATACAGGTATTAAACATCTACTATGTGGCAGGCATTGTGTTAAGTATTGGGGATACAAATATCAAAAAAAAAAAAAACAGCCCCTGCCCTCAAGGAGTTTATAATCTAATGGGAGAAGGCAATATATAAAAGGAAATTTTAAAGAGCAGGCACCCATAGTAGGGCCATGATGGAAAATCCCAGAGAAATTTCTCTCCAGGCAGGTAGGAAATGAAGATAGACATTTCTTTAAGAGATGGGCAACTTCTTTAAATGAAGGTCTCTCCTAGGAGGAGGTCTCTCCTCTCTACTGTCCAATCAGAGAGGTCCCAGGGGCAGAGAATGCAGATAAACTCTGAGTTCCAGGGTCAGTATGTGGTCTTGTAGGATCACCAAATTACGAATTTCTTTTGACGTGGGGATATCACTACCAGTTTTATACCACAAAGAGATCAAAGACAAGAGAAAGAAACCAGATGTACAAAAGTAATTAATAACAGCACTTTTTTGTTGTAGCAAAGAATTTTAAACTAAGAGGTGGACTGTGGTTATTAATTTGGGAATGACTGAACAAATTATGGTACATGAATGTAATGAACTCTTATTATGCCATAAGAAATAATGAAAGAGATAGATTCAGAGAAATCTGAGAAGTCATATAAATTGATGCACAGTGACACAAGGGGAATAAAGAAAAAAATTTATGTAATGACTCCAACATTTTAAAGAGAAACAGCCTTGAAAAACAGTAACTCTCATCAATGCAATGACCAGCCACTACTCCAAAGACTGAGACTGAACCATTTGACTACTGTCTGATAGAGAGATGCAGGACTCCAGAGGAACATTGAGATGTACATTTTTAGAAAGGATTATGGAGTCTGAAAGTAGAACAAAGTATACTATTTTTACTTTTTTGTTTTGTCTTTCTCATGGCTTTTCTCTTTTATTTACTCTTCTTTTACAACATGACTAGTGTGGAAATATGTTTAATATGATTGTATATGTATAGCCTGTATCAGATTGTTTGCCATCTTGGGGAGGAGAGAGGGAGAAAAAAATTGAAATTCAAAATATTATAAAAGTGAATGTTGAAAATCAAAATAAATAAATATTTTTTAAAAAAGAAATGCACATTTTTATGTCAGTCAAAGCATAAATTTGTTTTCTTTGACTATACTGATTTGTTGCAAGGGAGGATTTTGGTTTGTTTGCTTTCAAAATTTTTCTCATTGGGGGTTTGAAAAGGAAGAAAAGTATTAGTGATAGGGATGCCAAAAGAAAAAGAATTGGGGGAAGAATAAAATAGGAAATCCTATTAATTTCCTCATTTTTGCTTGGGGTCTCAAAAAAGAAATAAAGAAAAGAGGGTTATCATAGTATTTTAAACAGGAGGTTCAGAATAAGACATACAAGCAGGGCAGCTTTGAAACTGTTGAATTTATTATATTCTTTTTTATTTTTTTATATTCTTTTAAAAATGCAGACTGTATGTAATAGAATTGCGGTTTCCCCTACAGTCCTCTCTATGCTTCTATGCATGTGTTGGATGAAGTTTGCCAAGTACAGAATGACAAACAAATTAGAATATAAAAACAATCATTGTGGGATAGGGGTAATGAGGGAAGTCTTCCTGCAGTACTGGGGTCCTGAGGTTGACTTTGACATATAATACTGCTTACATTTCTCCCATTTATAGATATTCAAGGATTATAAATCATTTTTCCAACAAGCACCCCATATAGCAGGTAGTGCAAATTTTATTATCTCTATTATGTAGATTAGGCAGCAAGGTGGCCTCATAGTGTACAGAGCCCCAGGTTTGGAGTCAGGAAGAAGTCAAATCTGGCCTCAGACATTTACTAGTTGTGTGACCTTGGGCAAGTCACTTAATTCTGTTTGCCTCAGTTTCCTCATCTGTAAAATGAGCTGGAGAAGGAAATGGCAAACTACTCCAGCATCTTTGCCAAGAGAACCCCAAATGAGGTCATAGAGAGTCAGACATGACTGAAAAACAACTGAATTATACAGATAAGGAAAATGAGGCTCAGAGGACAAGAAAGGTTTGCTGAGGGTGATGCATTTAGTACATGGTAGAGCCAAAACTTGAAACAATAACTCTTGACTCCAAGTACAGCTCTCCTGCCATTGAATCCTAATGGAATTGGCAACGAGCACCCCAACAACTGGAGATCCATACTTTAAATGATGCCAGGCTGGTCTTCCATCAGTCAGATAGTCTAGAATTGCAATATTTGAAGGGTTAGAAGAGAGAGGCAATTATAATTAGCTCCTCTTCTCCATCATTAATATTTCATTTTCAATTAAGCAAATGAAGACCTCTGGTTGTGTTTGTTCCAGGACTGTCTACTTACTAGGGTAGAGGAGCCCAGAACCACAAATTGTCCCATCCGAACTTTCTTACCATTCTGTGCCTCTGTTTCAACCAGCTCAGAAACTTAATATTGTGTCCAACTCTTCATGATGTCATTTTGGGCTTTCTTGGCAAAGAAACTAGAGTGGTTTGCCATTTTCTTCTCCAGCTCATTTTACAGATGAGAAAACTGAGGCAAATAGGGTTAAGTACTATTTGGCCAGAGTCACATAGCTAGTAAGTGTCTGAGGCCAGATTTGAACTCATGAAGATGGGTCTTCCTGACTCCAGACCTGGTATTCTATCTACAATGCCACCCAGTTACTTTTCTTGTTAAAGAGCTTTGGAGAGGTTTGCCATATATATTCAATAAACAAGTGGTGAACGATGGTTATAGAACGCTACATGCACTCTCAGACTAAACTGGTGGATATGTTGGTTTATTTTGCTTAACCCTTTCTCTTTGTTACAAAGGAGGGTTCCAAGGACAGGGGTGGTGTTTGGGAAGAGACAGCAATCTTTAACAACCCCCCAAAAAATCAATAAAACGTGTTCAATAAAACAAAGAATGCTTCTATCTATCTATCCTCTTCCTCCTCTGGTCTCTCCCTTTCTCTCCTCCCAAAAGCTTCAGGGTAGCGCAGAGTCAATGTCGGGTATTAGGAAGTCAAAGGAGAGACTTTCCAAGCCAGGGAGAAGCACCTCCCATCGGGAGATTTAGCAGGTCCTTAAAAACCAAGCAGCATCTCACAGGTTCCCAGGTTCCGGTGCCGCTGATATTTAAGGAAATTAAGGTCAGGCTTCACCACTAAATATTTGTCTAAGCTGAACAGAGAGCTGTGCCAGAGAAGGCCTTCAATTTTATGAGCAAATAAATCGTAAGAGTGAGAGATGGGGAAGAGAGGAGGGAGAGAGATAGGGAGCCAGGGAGGGAGGCAGGGAGGAGGGGGAGAGTCTCAATTGTTTAGCGCTTTAGAGCTGGGCTTTCCTGCAGACAGTTCCAAGAGCAGCTCGGAAGGTTCTCCACTCTTCAAGGGAATGTACTGCTCAGTCACTACTCTTAGCAAGGCCCCCATCAGAGGGTGTCTAGGGTAAGAAACTTCCCAAAGGTGCTACTCTTCCAAATGCCTCCTTTTGGGGGTGAAGAGTGCCAGGTTTAGAGTCAGATCATTGTTACTGGCCGTATGGTCACCTTTTGGGTCTTAGTATCCTTATCTGTAGAAGGAAAAGGTTGGATTCCAAGACCTCTTTTAGTTCTAAACTGGGAGAATCCTTTGGTCCTATGCAACCCCCTGAAAGACATTTTAGGCCACTCTCTTGCCTTTTGATTTTTTTACAGACCTATGGAGGGAACTCTCCCCACCCATACAGATAAGCAACACCTTCATCAGGGTCTTAGTCCCCTGGGGTACTTAGAAGTTCAATAATTTATCCAAGTTCAATAATTTATCCAATTTATCCACAAAACCAGGGTGACAAAGGTAGAACCAGAACCTGGTTATCATTGACTCCAAGGACAACTCTCTAGACACTAAGGAAAAACAATTTAAGTTTAAAGTAAGGGAAAACTTTCTAATGATTAGAGTTGCCCAGAAATGGATGGTGCTACATCAGGAGGGGATGGGGTTCTATCCTACCAGAACCTTCTAGAAGGAGAAGGAAGAGTAAAATAATAGAAGTAGTGGTAATCTCAGTAGTAGTAGTAATACTAGTAGTACTAGTACTAGTAGTGGTGGTGGTGGTAGCAGTAGCAGCAGCAACAAACAAGTGCTTTATATAAGTCAACTTCATTGATCCTCTCAACAACCCTAGGTGGTAGGTGCTATTATTATATTCATTTTACAGATGGAGAAACTGAGACAGCAGTTAAGTGGCTTGCCCAGGATGTGGCAGCTAGTAACTGGATGTGAATTCAAATCTTCCTTACTCCCCGCCCAATGCTCTATCCACTATACCCTCTAGCATCTGGATGACCATTTTCTAGAGATACTGAAGAAATAATTCCTTTTCCCGGTATAAGTCAGACTAAATCACCCCCTGAGGTCCGTACCACCTCGGAAGTTTTGTGACTCCTCTGCCATTCTCCTCCCCTCCCCATCATCTGGGCTTATTTGGGAATTGAAGATCACCAACCAGAGGACTAGATTATCTTTAAGCAAAGCAATTGGCACAGACATGGAGCAAGGAAAACCAAAAGCCTTCCACAAGAGAAATCCAAGCCCAAGCTCTTGGACTGAGGCATAGCTCCCAGTACACCAGGACAGGAACATAAAAGAAACTACCCTCCCCCATCCAAACACTGGCACTAGCTCATTTCCTCAGTCTCTGAGTTGTCCCCTAATGATGATGAGAATAATACACATTCCATCTGTGTATTGATATCATATATTCTATCTTCATATGTATATGTATATAAATATATACATATATACACACACATACTTAGAGAGAAGGAAAGAGCAAGGGAGGAGAGAGAAGAGGAGAAAAGGGAGAGAAAGAGAGAAAGAGAAATGGGGAGAGAGGAGAGAAAGGGAGAGAGAGAAAAGGAAAAAGAGAGAAGAGAGAGAGACAGAGAGAACATTGAGAGTTACAAAACACTGTCTTTGCATCATCTCAGTTAATCCCCCACAACTATCCCATGAGGTTAAGTGAGGGAGGCACTGGGACTATCCTTGGGACCCAGTGTGTCCGGAGTCAAAACACTCAGGTGGACTCCTGGCTCTGCTGCTTCTAGCTGTGTATCCATAAGCAAATGTTCTGATCTCTCAGAGTCTCAGTTTCTCCCTCCATAACCTCAGGGAGTTGGATACAATGACCTAGGAGGTCCCTCCCAGCTCTAAACTGATGATCTCATGATGCTTCCAGCTCCAATATTCAAGGATTCTGTTCCTATCTCCATTTTACAGATGAGGAAAACAAAGGCTCATATAGGGGAAGTGATTTAGCTAAGGTCACACACACACACAGCTAGAAAGTGATGTGTTCTACCTCCAATTAAGGGACTCTGCTTTCCATACCAATGAAAATTCCATCGGAGTTCTACTTTCTTTCCAATCCTTTGGACAGAAGCCTGGCTGAGAAGTTGTGGTCTGAGGTGGGCAGTGGGAGGGGGCATGCTTTAGAAGAATAATGGGGGTGTAGGGATAGGTACTGAGCCACAGGACCCAGTTCAGTTGAGGAGAACCCCTCTGCCGATGTAGGTCAGCCTGGTCTGGTCTTACGGAGTTGTCGTGAGTCCTGAGAGCTCGCAGCATGCCCAGGCTCACACAGTTAGTATGTATCAGAGGCTTCTTGACTCCTAAGCTAGCTCTCCACCCTCTAGAACATGTTACCTCTCAGAATAATGCCAGCCCTCTCATTTCCCCAGGAAATCTCCTGCTAAGCCTTTTGAAGACGCAGGCTGGGTCCCTGTCTGGGAGACCAGGTCTCCAGGCCCTGTTCACAGGACTGGAGTGTCTGCCTTCCAATCCCTAGAAAAGACATATGGTATATTTCCTAGGAAGATTGTGACTGCCCCCAGGGTCCCTTTCCCCCTCCCCAAGTCCTTCATCTCTCCCTCCCCTTCCTACTTGCCACTAGCAGCTTGGCTAGGCAAAGGCCCTGAGGACGAGACAGTTAATAAAGGCAGGAGTAGAAGAATCAATGTTCTCTGACATCTGGGTGACAGATTGGTGAGGGCGACAGATTTAATATCCTGCCTTATCCCTTTTCCAGCCCATGGGCCCCGGAATTGATTAAATAAATTAAGCAGCCCAGTCTTCAGCTTAGGTTGTCTTACATCACGGCTGCCCTGAGTAGCTCAGCAGCTGGGTTTCTCCCCGATGGAGAGTGACCGAGGCTACTCCGAATATCAAGTCCCGCACCAATCTGAAGGGTCATCAAGACTGTTATTCCTGTTGTTATTATTGCAGAGGTAGCTTTAGGGCAGCGGATAGGGCACCAAGCTCTGAGGCAGGTAGCGTTCAAATCCTGACTGAAAACTGCTGATGCGTGGCCCTGATGGTTCAGTCACTCGTGCAGCTCATCCAACTTCTCAGAGACTCGGGCAAATAAATCCCAAGATTTTCCTAATGACCTCCTCCTCACGACTCTGAGAGGAAGCATGACACAGAGAGGGAAGGAGGAAGGGAGGAGATAGCCATGCCCACCAAGTCAATGGGCCTTGAGTCATAGAAATAGGGCTTGAGATCAGTAGTGCTGTTGGTCTTCAGCAATATGGTGAAGTGGATGGAGGTTCAACCAGTTAGAAAGGGTCAGAGGGTATAGAAGGAGGGATGAAGCTGGGTAGAAATGCTAATACTGAGATACATTGAGATAACTCTCAATGTGATTCCATGAAGAGACTTCATCCCAGTCATTTTCTACCTCCTACTACTGTTTCTCCACCCTCCAGATAGGAACTCCAGAAGAAGCTAAGCCACTTAGCTCTGCACACCCTGGTACCATGTTTCTCCACCTACCATCCTACCACCAGGAACACCCTGCCTCTCTCCCTCCTTTCCATCTCTTTCTCTGAGAACTGTAAGTAAATCAACAATTGCCATAGCCTCTAAAAGGGACATTGATGGACTCTCCTACTGCTCCATTTACCATCTCTCTGATTCCCAGACCAAAACTCCCTTCCAAAATCAATACTCCCTTCTATGAGTTATCTCCCTCAATTAAAAGGTAAAGTCCTCACCTAAGGAGGTGCCCATCCACTGGAGAACAGATGAACAAATTATGGCATATGAAAGTAATTGGATATTATTTTGCCACAAAAAATTACAAAAGGAGAAGCTTAGAGTAGACTCTCCTCATTCTAATCCATCACCTACTCTACTGCCAGAGTAATCTTCTTAAAGAACAGATATGACCATGTCTCACACACACACACACCACACCCATTCAGTAATCACCATTGCCTCCAATATAAACTAATTTGTTTGGCATTCAAAGCCCTTTATAACCAATCTTCTTACATCTAACTCTTCTCCATATACTTCCTTGCTAATTCTTATACCAGACTCTCCATCTCCAGACTCTGGGTATTTTCATTGGCTATATCCAGTGCTGGAATTCTCCCCCACCCCCCTGCCCCATACTTCTCAAATTTCTTTCAAGTCTCAGCTAAAATCCCATCTCTGAAAGATTTTCCCACACCACCCCCCCCCCCCATGGTATTAATGCCTTTCCTCTGAGGTCACTTTTAATTTGTATCTTCTTTATAGGGTTGTTTGCATGTTGTCTCCCCCATTACAATGTGAGCTCCTTACAAGTAAAGGCACTTTCTGCTTCCCAAATGGGTATCCCCAACACTTAACATGGATTGATTACCAGAGAAGCCCAGTAAGACTTATATGAACTGATACAGACTGAAGTGAACAGAACTCAGGGACAATTTGTACAATAAAAATAACATCGTAAAGAGAGGCAGAATTGAAAGACTTGAGAATTCTATTCAACATAGTAACCAGTCATGATCGCTGAGGACTAACGATGAAACGTGACACCTGCCCTCTGACAGTGGGGTGCAGAATGATAAATGTATTTTTAGAAATGGCCAGTACATGAATTTGTTTTGGCTATACGTATTTGTTACCAGGATTTTGGTTTTCTTTTCCAATGATGTTGAAATGTTGTTGTTCAATTGTTTCGGTTGTATCCAATTCTTCATGTTGGGCTTTTCTTGGCAGAGATGATGGAGTGGTTTGCCAGTTCCTTCTCCAGCTAGCTTGACAGATGAGGAAGAGCAGGCAAATAGGGTGAAGTGACTTGCCCAGGGTCACACAGCTAGGAAGTATCTGAGACCAGATTTGAACTCAAAAAGATAAGTCTTCCTGACTCTAGTAGGTTCAGCATTCTATGTACTAGGCCACTTAAAATTATCCAATTTAAAACAAAAACCAAGTTCACAGACCCCAGGTTAAATAATCCTTTGAAGGGTCACCCCCCACATCTGGCACTTGGGTCATGTTGGATTCTCATCAGCCCTCCTTATTTCATGTGGGGATACCTGGGTCAGGTCCTCACTACAACTAGGCAGCTCAGCCAAGATGGAAGGGATGAGATTTTCACAGCGAGGGAGGAGAGGGATGATACAGTGGAATGAGTATTTACAAGTACAGTCAGGGAACCTGAATTTAAATTCCATCTCCACCAACTGCTCCCTATGTGACTATGGGCCAAGTTGCTTCCCTTCATCTTCTGGTCCTCAGTTTCCTCATCTGTAAAGTGGCCAGATAGCCTCTAAGAGCCCTTTCAGTTTCCAAGCTGCGTTTCTATGATATAACTGTTAGAAACATCCAAATGCTTTCCTGCCTCTGTTGCTATAACCAGGAAAGCACCACGGACTGTCTAATGGGTTCAGTTCCCCACCCACCCTATACCATAGAGCAAAGAAGTTTCCATATTTGGATGATTCACAGACAGGGGCAGGGTCAGAGCTCAAGTAGTGTCTAGGGCCAAGACCTTGTCACACAGTGGGAAAACCACTAAATTTAGAGTCACAAGACTTGGGTTCAAATCTCATTTCTGCTACTTACTCTCAGTGTGGTCTTGATAAAGTCACCTTAGGACTCAGTTTCCCCACCTGCAAAATGAGGGAGGAGTTGGACCAGGTGACTCCTATGGTGTCATCTATCTCAAGAACTATGATCCTATAATCCTAGGCTATTGACCTCTGTGGATCTCAGTTTCTTCATCTGCAAAGCAGGGTATGATGACTTCAAAGTTTTCTTCTAGTTGTAGGACTATGTGACCCTTTGATCTACCGTAAGAATGGTCAAGAGAACCCAACCACAAGCCCCAAGTCACTTCTATGGAACCAGCTATTTCTCCTCACTACTCTTTGCTTGCAGTCCCAGAGGGAAAGGAGGGGCGGCAGCATCGCCCTTCTCCCCCACTACCCTGAAGATGTCACTGTCAGCACCTTGTCCCTTTGAAACCTTAAGGAGAGGGAGAATAAAAGCATGTCCCCTCTACAAAAATAGAGTGCGGACCCATGATCTGAGTCTGTTTGTTACCCCAGTGACCATCCTTTCCGTGCCAAATTTCACTTCAGCAGTCTCAGAAGTAGAACCCCAAAGATAGGCTTTAGAGTCTACTTCCAGCTCTCACTGTGTGACCTTGGACAAGTCATGTGGGTTTTTAAGGCTCAGTTTTCCCTCCAGGGCCAGAGGAAGCCTGGTATTCTCCCATAATTCCCCCTTCCCATTCCAGGTCTCCAGTCCTTCAAGAGTGCAGCACTGTCATTTGAAGGACTGAGAAGAATTTTGTAAACACACAAAGCATGACATAAAATGTTTAATAGTTGCCCCATTTGCTGGATGGGAATCAACCTGTGTAACCATTGCCAGCACCAGCATCAGACAGCGCCTCTTTTTCACAATTAATTCCTATTTCAATTTAAACCCTTCCTCGTGAATGTTAAACAAAAGCCCTACAAACTAATTGGATTCTTGAAAGGAGGAACATATTGGAAATAGGGGAGGCCAGGGATGTGGTGGGGCCTAGCGGGAGGCAGAGGAAGCAAGTGGTTAGTGCCATCATAGGCTCCAGTCTTCTAGGATTCTGAGCTCATGAGAAACAGGAGGAATCATTCCTTTCTGACCTCTTCATTTTGAAGAAGAAACTGTGCCCCCAAACGGAAAAGGTATCTACCCAAGGACATGCAGGTGAGTAGAGCCTGGGAACAGGCCAGGCTCCAGACCCCCAACCCCAGTGCTGACCTGTTGGATGACCTTGGTGAGGTGGCTTGACTCCTCTGCATGGGAGATGGTGCAATTCTACATGGAGAGATTCAGGACACTTTTATGTTTCACTGAGGGGCTGGTGAGATTTGGGGAGGTAGGGGTGATGCAGTGAGCGGGGAACTGGAGCAAGAAATATTGATGGAGCTGCCTTCTCTGACTAGGTCCCCAACCTGTGGATCCTCCATTAGCTAGAGGCATTTCTCTGTTCCCAGCATCTGGTCATGCCACTTCTGGCCCATTGAGGCATGAGACATTTTCAAATTACTTTTAATTAAATTAAATGGAACTCAGAAGACTATTAGAATAACACAATATTAAAGGTAGAAAGGCCCTAGCATATGCAATATCAGAGCTGGAAGGGCCTTTAGAACACAGGATGTCAGAGCTGGGAGGGCCTTTAGAACACAGAATGCTGGTTCTGAGAGAGTTCTTAGAATATAGAATATCAGACCTGGGGAAAGGTTTCAGAATATAATGTTAGAGGTAGAAGAAACCTTAGACTAGGAGTGGGGAATCCGTGACCTCGAAGTTACATGTGGACCTCTAGGTCCTCAAGTGTGGCCCTTTAACTGAATACAAACTTGTGTAAAGTCAAAGGGCCACACTTGAGGACCTAGAGGGCCACATGTGGCCTCAGGGCAGCAGGTTTCCCACCCCTGAGACTACAGTGTCAGAGTTGGGCAGAGGCTTAGAACCATGAATGTCTAAGCCAGGAAGGCCTTAAATCCCACTTTCTGTAAGAGGCCCTTTCCATTCTGCCCCCAATTCTAGCACCTTCTCCTCTGAGATTACCTTCCATTCTCACTGTATATATTCTATATGTATCTAGTTATTTTCATATTGTCTCCCCCAACAGAATAGAAGCTTCTGGAGGTCAAGGAATATATTTTTGCCTTTTCTTGTATCCCCAGAATTTAACACAGCAGAGGGCACATAGTAAGTGTTCAATAATTAATTCTTGTTCACTAACCAACTCACTGGCTTAGAGCACAGGATTATCAGTTGGAAGAAACCTCAGAACAAAGAGTGTCAGTGTTGGTGATTATCCATTTTCTGTCAGCAGTTCTTGGTTTTGACTCCATGGACCATTATGCCTCCTCCAGGATAAGCTGCCTGTGGGAAATCTCATTACCATGCAGACTGACCCAGTTTTAGATGCTCAGCACCTTCTCCTCTCACCCTCAGTTGCACCTTCCCTCTGATTGCAGGGCTAGCATACAGAACACTACATGCCTCCCAAAACCTTCCTTTATAGAAGGTTCATAGAGGAAGAGGAGCAGAATTCTTTGCAGAAACACTGGCTACACGTGGTGGACGTCTCTGGGCAGCAGACAGGGCACAGCCCTGCCCCAGCTGCTGGACAAGCATACAATGCTGGAAGAAGGTCCTCCATTGGTTGAGCAACGGGATAGGGCTCAGGGTAACCAAGTTGTACCCAAGGCTCTTCCCTGCTCAGTGATGTGCAGTGCACTGGCAGGCAGGGAGGAGGATCAGTGCCAGGGACTCCCTGCAGAAGGGAGGCTGATAGAACAGATGGACCCAGCCCCCCTGGCAGGAGCACAGGTGGTAGAGCGGCTAGGCCCTCATTAAGGCAGCTGGGGGCTATTTCTGATGAGCATGACTGACCTGAAGTTGCATAGGTAAAAACTTCTGTCCTTGATGGATGCCAGGGTAAGTTATTGCTTACCCAACTTCTGCCCACACTACTGTTTGTCTGGCTTTCCAGCCAGGCAAGAGAAAAAAGACCATTTCTGGCATCCTCTCCTCCTCTGGTGTCCTCTTTCCATCCCTATCTGACTCCCTATTGCCGGACGGATGGAGCTGCATACATGTGAGCTTGGGGCTCCAAGGCACTTACTTAAGGAATTCCATACTAGCTTGATGGCTGAGGGGGTCTTTGGAAAAGTAATTTCCTCTATCTGGGCCTCAGTTGCACCATCTGTAAAATCAAGGAACTTTACTAGACTAAATCCTGTCTAACTTCTAAAATTCCTTTTAGCTGACATTTGGTCATTTAAATGCCCTCCCTAATCTGACTTTCTGTGTTCTAAGGGCCTTCCCAGCTCTGACATTCTGTATTTTAAGGGCACTCCCAGCTCTGACATTATGTCCTAAACTCCCTCCCAGCTCTTTCATCCTGTGTTCGAAGGGCCCCTCCCAGATCTCACTTTCTTTGTTCTAAAACCCCTTGCAGCTTTGACAGTCTGTATTCTATGGGCCCTCCCAGCTCTGACATCCTGTGTTCTAAGGGTCCTCCAACTGTAACATTCTGTGTTCTAAGGGGTCTCCCAGCTCTGACATTCTCTATCCTAAGTGCCCTTCTATCTCTGACATGCTATGTTTTAAAGCCCTGTCTGACTCAAACATTCTCTGACTCTTGTCAGAATGTCCTACCCCTCCCCTTTCACCCAGCAGTCCCCAAAGCACCTGTCTTGCCAGGGAGGCCATTGCTAAATTATGGGGCCATTCATTCCTCCCTGGATTAGCCTAGGTATATTTATGGTGGAGGTTTCTTTCTCTGAGATAAACTGAGAAAAATTCATGGCCTCAGGGCTCAGCTGGTTGTCACTGGATGCAAACAGCCAGAGCAGAAGAGGGGAGGGAGGCAGAGGCAAGAGCAGCCTCCCCAGGAGAAAGGATGGAATGGGGGATTTTAGGGGCTGCCACAGCTTAGAACCATGGAATCAAACCCAAATAGAAACAGAAGCTACTTGACTCTATGTGAGAATCCCTACAGGCTGCATATTGACTTAGAAAGCCACATACTAACATTATCTATTTTCTAATGTGTTTTTATTTGGTTAAGTATTTCCAAATTACATTCGAATCTGGTTCTTAGCAGGCAGATGTGTTGTGGGCTGCCTGTAGGACACCTCTGGATTTAAGGAAAGACCAGGGAAACCTAGTGAGGGATGGGACAACAGAAAGATGGGGAGTGGAAGAAACTTGGAAAGGGCCACAGGGCTTTTAGGCAGCCCAAGACAGGGAATTTCCCTTGGGGTTCCACCCCCTGGAGCACAGCTGGCCAGCTTCCCTCTGGAGCCTGTGGGAGGCCCTTTACAGAAGACTGGAAGCGCCCTTGGGAGGAAGAGTCAGAATAGAGCTGTTCATTAACTGCCAGCCTCACACGCCCTTCTGATGGATAATGTGGCACCTGCTTTGATGGAGGCCGAGGGGCTCCCTTCCCCCTCCCCATGCCCCCCCATCCCCAGCCTTCCCTGAGTGGAGCTCCATCGGCCCCCCCCAGGCCGGCGATCAAGTCCTCCTTCCTAATCTCAGCTGCCTTTTAGGATTCATTGCTGACAATAATTAGGTCTCATAAGGATAAAACTTAAATGAGTCTGTAGCCTTTGGGGATGGTATTAGCACCGCTAACTCTGTTTGTGGTTTAAATATTAATGTCAAAGTGTAATTACTACCCCTTCTGTCAGAGGCAGACACTGGAAACGGGAGCTGCCCTGCCGCCAGGGGGGTGTAGCCATTCTGTTCTGCCTGATGCCGGGTGTGTGTGTGTGTGTGTGTGTGTGTGTGTGTGTGTGTGTGCGCGCGTGTGTGTGTGTGTGTCTGTGCCTATGTCTGTGTGTCTGTGTGTGAATGTGTGTGAATGCATGTGTGTGTGTGTGTGTGTGCGTGTCTGTGTGTGTCTGTGTCTGTGTCTGTGTCTATGTCTGTGTGTCTATGTGTGAATGTGTGTGAATGCATGTGTGTGTATGTGTGTGTGAAAATGTACATCTGTGACTGGTGTGAGAGTGAGTGTGAGCATGTGAGTGTGCGAGTGTATGTGTGTGTGAATGCGTGTATCTGAGGGAGTATGTGAATGTGTGTGATTGTGTGTCTCTGTATCTGTGTGTGAGTGTGTGTGAATGCATGTGTGTTATGTGTGTGTGTGTGTGTGTGTGTGCACAGAGACAGAGAAGAGAGAAAAGGGGGGTGGGGAAGGAGGGAGAACACTTTGGACTTAACTTGCTAGTGTTTCAAATGCCAGAAAGTTTGAAATGAAGTTTGAACATTTAGAATTCCAGAAAATCTTGAAATAGTGAGAGCCCTGAGGTCCTCTGCAGGCACCTTTGTTCTTAAGGACCTTCCAGTTCTGATAGTTTATGTGCTAAGAACCACTTCCCTCTCTGACATTCACCATTCAAAGCTCCTTCCCAGCTCTGCCATTCTGAGTTCTAAATCTCCTATCATCTCTGATGGTCTCTGTTCCAAGGCCCCCTCCAGCTCTGACATCCTGCGTTCTAAGATTCCTCCCAGCTCTGACATTCTGCGTTCTAAGGGTCTTCCCAGCTCTGACATCCTGTGTTCTAAGGGTCTTCCCAGCTCTGACAGCCTGTGTTCTAAGATTCCTCCCAGCTCTGACATCCTGTGTTCTAAGGGTCTTCCCAGCTCTGACATCCTGTGTTCTAAGGGTCTTCCCAGCTCTGACATCCTGTGTTCTAAGGGTCTTCCCAGCTCTGACATCCTGTGTTCTAAGGGCCCTCCCAGTTCTATTTTTCTGTATTCTAGAGCCCTAGCCAGTTTGAACATTCCAGAGAATCTGAAACTAAGGACGTTTAGAATTCAAGAGAAACTAAAACTTTGGGAGAGTTTGGAGTTCCAGAAGGTTTACAGTTCTTGGGATTTCACAGAACTTGGGACCAGAAGCCATCAGTTAGATGCATCCAGAAGTGATAGGAGCTGCCTCAGGAGGTACTAGGTGCTCCTTTATCAAGTCTCCAGTGAAAGGCTGGATAATTATATCGTAGGCATAGGAAGAGGCTTCTTTTTCAGGTCTGGGTTAGACTAGGAAGCTGCCCAGGTCTCTTCCAACTCTGAGTTTCACTGACTGTTTCTCTCCTTTGCAACTATGGCATTTGAGGATTGCGTGATCTCATTCAGTCCTATAATATTTTTTATATTTAGCATGTGAACAGCCTTCAGAAGAGGATTGGGCTTGACATATTCTCAATTCCTCAGGCCGCCTCCACACTCCCAGGCCCTACTCTTACTCACCAGCATCGTGTCTCAGGAGATATGACCTGTGTCCAAATGCACATTTTACATGCTCCCTCCCCTTTTCGGTCTTACAATATGCCATATACTCTGTGAACCAGTGACACTGTTCTGACTGCTCTTCTCACAAGATCCTCCATCTCCCAGCTCCGAGTATTTGCCTGGCTGTCCCCCCATGTCTGGAACTCTCTTCCTCCTCACCTCTACCTCCTGGCATCCTGGCTTCCTTCAAGTCCCAGCTAAAGATCTCACTTTCCACTCCATGGGAAACTTTTCCTAATCCCCCTAATTCTGGTGCTTTCCTTCTGTTCATTAGTCCCCATTTATCCTGTAGGTAATTTGTCTGTACATTATTTGCATGTTGTCTTTTTCATTAATTAATCAATGAGCTCCTTGAAGGCAGAAACTATCTTTTACCTTTAAATTTTATATCCTCAGCCCTTAGCATAGTGCCTAACACAAAGTAGGTGCTCCATAGATAATTTATTGACTGACAAATAATCCATCAGCATCAGATAGTCTCTCCCTCCAGGGAAACCAAGGGAGCAGACAGAGTCAGAGCTAGCAATTTTGTGATCCAGAGCAAGCAGCTTGAAATTTACCCAAGGCAATGGGGGGTGGGGGGAAGAGTGGTGAGACTAGGAGACATGGGGCATAAGGCAGCATTAGTTAAGAGATGACTCTGTGGGGAACAGGAACCTGTGGGGTGGAGACTAGGCTATCACCACTTTAGGTGGAGAGCCAGGATTCCTTGGGGAGGAAGAGGGGAAGCCAGAAAGACATGGACAGGGAAGAACCCTCTCTGGGACATAAGGTGGAGAAACTCATCTGTTAGCTTCCTATTTTAATTATTCTTGTTAATTATGAGTTGTTTCTTCCTTCTGAAGTATAAGTGCTGATCGGTGCCCTCTAAATGTCAACCCTCTTAAGCCAAGACACAGTCCCTCTGCCCTAGTTATAGCCTAATTAGAACTCTGGAAGCAAGGCTGGTTGGTATTCCTGAGTCTCCTTGGGGCATTATATCATATGGATTAGATAATGGTTCACCACTTCCTATTTTCTATTGCCCAGCAGGGTTTTCTGAAGCCTGGTAAGGGCAATATAAGAATGACCATAAGGCACTAGGTTGCCTGACCTGGGTTAACCACTGTGTGCAACCTGTTCCCAGTATTGCTCCCAGGATTGCTGTGTGAGTGCCCAAATCTTCAGTGGACTGTCTATAGAGCACATGAAAGATTCTAAGTGGGAAATAAAAGCAATGGATGATAGACTGAGAGCTGACTCTGGAGTTAGAGGTCCTGGGTTCAAATCCTGCCTGTGACCTTGGGAAAGTCACTTAACCTTTCCTGGGCCTCAGTTTCCTCATGGTTAGACGAGACAGCTTCTGAGGTTTCTCTCAGCTCTAAATCTGTAAACCTGTATTACTAGATCCACCTCAAAGTTAAAACAAATGATACAGGCAAGATTGATGGGAAAGTTTGAGTTGCTGCAGAGAAGCATAAATATTATCTTACCAAAGTGAAAAGATAAAGCCCTGCCACTTGTAGCCAGCCCTTTCAGGCTGGGCTTTCTCCTTGGGGTGGGGCTGGGGCTGTTACATTTGGGGAGCTGTGATTCAAACCTGTGGTTTGTCATGAAAAATTCCTGTGATCACAGAGTTCTCCCATGTGTCTTCATAAGCTCCATCCTCTTCCTGTCTTCCCATACATGATCTTTCTTTGACCCCAGGAAGAGCGGGCAGAGGAGCCAAAGAGAGGGGAAGCAGAAGGGTCAGACCTTAAGGAGGGTGGGGAAGATCGCCAGCATTATTGTCAAGCTTGTCTTCTGACCCCAGATCCCTTCCAGACACACCAGAGAAGCCCAGGCCCCTGCTAATCCCATGTCAGCCAGGAAGGATGGCAAAAGGGAAGGAACTGAGAAGAGGAGGAAGAGGCAGGGGAGAAAGTTGGGACCAAGCATCTTCACGGTGGAATAGAGAGGGGGAAGTTCTTCTCACTGTGACAGAGTATGAGAGGAAAGTGGCACACCTCTATGAAGTTGGGAAACAAGACTGAGATTATGATGGCTGAGTCAGCATGGAGGAGGAAGGAGAGAGACAGGGAGCTATAGTGTGAGCTGGGAGAGAGCATAGAATGAGTCAGGGAGAGCTCAGAGAGGGAAGAAACCAAGACAGACAGTCAAAGACAAAGGCACAAGGTGAAAGAGAGACAGAGACACAGACAGAGAGACACAGAGACAGAGAGGAGGAGGGGAAGAGAGATAATGGGAGATAGATAGGAGAAACACAGTGAGAGAGGAAGGGGAGAGAAAAGGCAGAGAAAAAGAGAGAGGAGGAGAGAGGACAGAGAAAAAAGAGGCAGAGACAGAGGGGGAGGGGAAGAGAGAGGGAGGGAGAAAGAGAGGATAGAAAGAAAAGAGCAACAGAGACAGAAAGAGGAAGAGGGGAAGAGAGAGAGAATGGGAGAGAGAGAAGGAGAGAGAGAGAGAGAGAGAGAGAGAGAGAGAGAGAGAGAGAGAGAGAGAGAGAGGCTGTTATTCATTTCCCTTCATCTCTGTTCATTCTGGATAAATAGAGCAGAAAAGGCAGCCCAGGGAAGAAAGAAACAGGGCATGAAATTAAGCTTTTGCTCAGTAATGGCTTACTTAGGCCAGGCCCCTGTAACCATGGTTAGAAGCATCAGTTCTCTGTGGTCTGGGTTTTGCAGGTAAGGGGGTGTGTGTGTGTGTGTGTGTGTGTGTGTGTGTGTGTGTGTGTGTGTGTGTGTATGCTCTCAAGTGTTGGGGGGCGAGAATGGGCATCAGCTGAGAAGGGGCGGAACCCCATATACACTATACGTCTCTCTGGTATTGCCAATGCCAGTCTCTATCCCACTTTCTCTCTACCAGCCAAACCCTCGATGGTCGATGGCCCCTGCCCTCAGGATTGCCAAGGGAGCTCTGAGCTCTCCCTGGGGAGAAGGGCCTCCCTCTCTTGCGGTCTGTGAGTCCACCCGGAATGGATCTGAAGTTGAGCCTAATGCTGAGAAGACAGGCATGGGGGATGGACCATCGCGTCCCCTCCCAGCCTCCAGGTGCTCAGCCCTTCCTCTCAGCCTCCTGCCCCTCTCAGCCTCCCTCCCCAACCTGGTCCCCAGCAGCTCAGACAAGAGCCCGTCCGAGATTGCTGTGAAGTCAGCTGCCCCCCAGTAGCTCCAAAGAGCTGGGGAAGGTACTTTCATTAGACATCAGAGGAAAACCCCCCGGGAGTTTAAGGGATTTAGTGAATTAATACAACCGAATTTTAGACGATCAAAAGCATCTCTTTGAGGTGGCTGCATTTACAATGGAATCTGGAGGGCAGCTGCCACACTGACCCTTGTTGCCCTCTCTCACGATTCAGGCATCTTCATTGGGACTTGGAAAGCTGAGAGACTTGATCCAAGCTGGTTTCCGTGCATGCTGGAGAACAGGCCCAGGACCCCTGCCTCGGAGCACGGATGCTCGGTGCCGCACAGGTGTCTCTGGTGGGTGAGGCTGGGGGGACTCTGCCAGGCTCGTTCTGGGCATGTCTGCAGAAGACGGAGAGAAAGACAGGGCCCAAGATGATGAGGGCTTCCATCTCCCACACCGACCAGGCGAGGTGCCACACCCCCTGGAACACGTCTTGATGAAGGGGGCCGTGTCTGTGGTAGTAGTGGAGCAGCAGTGAGAGGATCAATTGCAGGGCCTCTTGTGTCCCTTAGCTGCCTGCTCCTGCCCACCTTGATGGGCCCCCCATTATTACCTCACATTGGGACACTATGACACCAACTAGCCGGACCTATCTTCCTGGTCCTCTCTCCCCTCACAAACCTCCACTGCATATGCAGAGACCACAGATCTGCTCAAATCATCCCTGTGCTCAAAAACCATCCCTGACTCCCTATTGCTTACAAAGTTCCACAGCTTGGCATTTAAGGTACTCCAAAGCCTGTCTCTAAGCCACCTTTCCTACTTTACCTACCACCAGAATTGAGAAAGACTTGAATTCAAATCTTACCTCTGATTTTCCTAGCCATGTGACCCTGGATAAGACACTTAATCTCAAGAACCTCAATTCCTCACCTGTAGAATGAGGAGGTCAGACTGGGTGACCTCTGAGACCACTTCCAGCTCTAACTGGTAACTCTATAATCCTGTGGAAGCCTCTGCTCCAACCAAATTGTCCCCTCTCATGGCTTGGCAAGGCATCCTTTTACACATACTAGGTGGCCAAAAAGTGTGATTGCTGATGACGTTGAGATACCAGGAAATTCCAAAAAGAAATGCCCTCTTTGCTGCTGGCTGCTACTTCAGCCTCCTTTTGGATGTTCCAACCTCCCTCCCCAGGAAGTATTATAGCATTTCTTACTAGTTCTATGCTGAGAACAAGAAAATGCCTCTCTAGGCACATCTCAAGGTACAAGTCATGCTTAGGGACTGGAATTGTGATTTCAATGACAGAGAGAACCATAATGAGAACACTGTACCAATGTAAGTTGGCACCTGCTTCAAAATGTCTCCAGCACTGAGAATTTAAGGGATTTGTTAGAATCACACAGTATATATCCAAGGTGAGATTTGAACCCGGAACTATCCCCAGGCACACTACCTCTATACTGTAATATATATATGTAATATATACATTGGCAAATTACAGGTGCACAGCATAATTACAGAGTTCAACTTGGTCTCGATAAGGGGTTCTCTCTTCTGGAGCTATCAAGTCTCCATCCTCCTCTCCCACGTCTACCTCCTCTCCCCTAAATCCCCAGAACCCTTTGTTCACTGATCTTGAACCATGGAGCCCATCAAATTAAAACTAGACCTTAGAGTCTTCTAGTCCAAGTCTCTCCTTTTCCAGTTGAGTAAACTGAGGCAGAGAGTGGGGAAAGTTCCTTTCCCAAGTCTGTATCTTGTGTTTTCTTTCTAGGTGTTGACCCCATTTCCATGAACAACTGAATGTCTAACTCCCTTATGCACTGAAGGAGCCTTCAGTCTAATTTTTCCAGCTCTTCTCTTAAAGCTCACAGTTCAACCTGCCCTTCCCATGCCCTGAGTGATAACAATGCTCTGACTCCAGCCTCCATCCCTCACTAAGTCTCCCTGACCTCTTGGCACCTCCAGTTTCCCCACCTGTCACCTCCTCCTCCTCTTCTCTCTGACTCATCCTGTTTTCTTTCTCCTGCTGTTCTCTGTTCTTCCTTCCCCCAGATGCCTGTGTCCAAAGCTTTTCATCTATTATGCACTTTCCTCCCAGTCACTCTCTTGGCTTGTTCACTTACCCATTAAAAATGTACATTCACAAACATCTTCATTTACATAGGAAGAATCACCTTCTGGAGAGGCCCTACCATGGACCCTGACACTCAAGCAGAGGGAAGTGAATATTCATGCTCTGAGGAGGAAAAGAGGAAAGAATATTAGAGTTATCTTAGTAGTTTCATGGGTAGAATAGCCAGATTGACAGGTTAGGAACCAGGAAACTCCAGCTAGAAGCCTCACTTCATAGACTTAGTCCCTGAGTAAATGATTTCTCCTTTGTGTGTCTCAGTTTCCTCATCTGTAAAATGAAAGGGTTGAATTCGGTGGTTTCAAAAGTTACTTCCAACTCTAAATCTATGAGCCTAAGAGTAGGAGATGGACTCTTTCATAGGTTGGCAGGAGGCAAACTTTCTGAAGAGAGTCATTCTCTGAGGATAACAAAAGTGAAGGGATGTGGAAATCATGGGAAAACCAATTTATCAGAACGTGAGCCAGAGTTTGCCATTTTGTAGTAAGGGTTTTTTTTAAAAAGCCTTTTCGTTCATTCATTCATTCATTTATGGGAGCCTCTTGAAGTCCTCAGAGATCAAACCACATTGATGTCACAGAACCCAGCCAACCCAAAGACCTTATAATCAGCTAAATGAATGACAAAATTCAGCTCTACCTAACCAAGAGTTCTGAAAAAGTCCCAATCTCACAGAGCTGAGAAGTGTTTGAGAGAGGATTTGAACTTGGGTCTTCCTGATCCTTGGTCCAACACTCTATCTACTGCACCACCAAGCTGCCTGATAAATGAAGGAAAACCTCTTGCAGATGGGGACACATTAGCTGAGTCTTGAAGCCAACTAAGAATTTCAAGAGGCAGCGATGGGGGAGTGGGAAAGATGATATTCATTAATGAGTGTGATGTCCCAACAGACAGTAGCAATAAAAGCAAAGATATGGTGCTTTTTGCTTTTGTTTTGGAATCTAGACTGTGTGGGGCTTCCGGAGCCAAATGGAGGAATTTGTATTTTACCCTAGAGCTGGTAGGGAAGCAATGAAGTCTTCTGAGACAGCAAGTAACATAGTCTCTGCTAGTTGAGTCATATCAATGTGGCCTTTGTATGAGGATGGATTGAAGAGGAATATGGAGAGAGGCCAGCCAATTAGGAAGTCATTGCAATAGTTTGAGAGATATAAAGGTAGAAATGTCTAATGGGAAACATGAGTCGAAGAAGAATGAGGAAGCTACGTGGCTGAGTGCTGTGTGACCCTGGGCAAATCACTTCACTACCCTCTGTCTCAATTTCTTTATCTTTAAAATGGGGATCCTACTAGGGTCATTGTGAGGATCAGGGGAGCTCATATTTGTAAAGTACTTTGCCAACCTCAGGATGCTAATGATTAGTCTCAATAGAAGATGATACCAGGGTTGTGGGTCTCTCTGCCTGGGAGGATAGTGACATGATATTCACCTCTAACTCAATCACCTCCTTTCATAGATGAGGCAGAGAGAGTATAAATGACTCCAGCAGGGTCTCATGGCTACTAAGTCTCTGAGGTGGAATTTGAATCCTGGTTGATCCCCTGATTCTAAATTCATTTTCCTTTGTACAATAGGATGCTGCCTTGAAAGAGAGAAGAACCTCTTTTAAGTCCCCATTCCTCATCACTGTTGTTACTGCCCTGTGAATCTTGAGCAGGGACCCCAGACCTAGGGACTCCACCATGTATTTCCTGTTTGTTTGTCCTTGGGAGGGGAAGAATGGGGTTAGGGAGCTGCAGAGGGGCAGGAGACATGAGAACAAACTTCCTTTTCTAAAGGCAAGTCATTTCTCAGTAATTGGTATTTGCATGGTAAATCCCGTGTAAAGACATGATCATTTGCATGTTCTGCGGGTAATGATATTTGATGTTGTCAACTTATTACATCCTTAATCACCACTCAATTTCTTACTTTCAAAGCTCCCAATCATGCCAGGACCAAGATAACTACCTTAAGCAAGCTCTCCTCTGGGCCCCTCCTAGACAAGGCAAAATGCACAGGGATCCCACAGGCTGCTCAATGTACAGAAAGATTAAATAGCTGGCATTCAGTCAGAGGACCTGGGTTCAAAGCCTGGCTCTGTAATTTACTGAGCAGGCAAATAAATTTACCCATCTAGACCTCAGTTTCCTCATCTGTAGAGTTGGACTCCTCTTTGGAGTCATCTGTTTCCTCATCTGTAAAGTTGGGGAGGGTTGGGCCCATGTCTCCTGTAGTCCATTCTAACTGGACATCAAGGATTTAGATTCACTTAATCAGATCCCTTCAAAACAACACCCACTCCCTTCAGAGAGGGAAAGGACAGAGAAGGAAAGAAAGAGCCTTTGGATTAGGAGTCAGGAGAATGGGTACCCAGTAGCTTGGTTTACTTTTTAGAACAGAAATAGTGCTGCTCTACCACCCAGACACAGTGGATCCCTAGGCAAGTCTCTCCCACCCTCTGGATCTCATTTTCCAGCCTGGAAATCAGGTAGACCTGGGATCCACTTCTCTCTTTTATATGTTCCAGTTGTATGGGGCAAGTCATGTCATTTCTTTGGGATTTGGTTTCATCATCTGTAAAATGGTAAGAATAATACCTAAATTACCTAATCTAACACTGGCATTGTGAGACTCATTTGAGATAATGAATATAAAGTGGTTTATAAACTTCAAAGCAACACACGTCATCACATTTTACAGATGAGGCCACTTACAGATTTATAGATTAAGGCCCAGGAAAAATGAGGTGACATCATCATTACTAATATTTATATAGTACTTCAAGTGTTTTACATATGTTAACTCATTTGATCCTCACAAGAACACTGCTGCTATTTTTTTTTATTATCCCTATTTTGCAGATGAGGAAAACTGAGATTGAGAGGTGTTAAGTGACTTGCCCAAAGTCATGCTGCTAGTAAGTAGCTTATGCAGGATTTGAACTCATGTCTTGCTAACTCCAGATCCAGCACTCTATCCACTGCATCACCTGGCTACTCTTCAGAGATGTGCCTTATTCTTTTCCCTTTCTGAAGCTCAAATATTGCTGAGGACATTTGCTAGCTGTGTGACCTTAAAAAGTCACTTAATATCTTTCAGTCTCCTGATCTGTTTCCTGATCTGTAAAATGCTTATATTACTTGACTCACAGGGTTTTTGTGAAAAAATGCTTTAAGATTTAAAATGAAGGACATTCTCCTTCAATTGGAGACTGGCTGAACAAATTATGGTATGTTGTTATGTTCGTCCTTCATTGCCGAAGGAGGCCATGCCATCAGCTATTTAAATGTAATAAAAGACTATTGTGCTATAAGAAATGATGGAGGGGATTGTGTTGGAGAAATCTGGAAAGATTTGTGTAAATTGATGCAAAGTGAAATGAGCAAAACCAGGGGACCATTTATACAATGATAGATAGTGTATTGTGAAGAAAATCATCTTTGAAAGACTTAACAATTCCGATCACCACAATAACAATTTCAAAGGACTTACGATGGAGCATGTTACCCATCTCTTGGATATGACCAATGCCCTCAGGATTTTATTTTATTTGACTATACATGTTTGTTATAAGGGTTTCATTTGGTTTTGTTTTCAATGGAAGGGGAGGTGAGAGAGAGAATGGATTTTTGTTAATTAAAAAAGTTAGTTTAATTTTTAAAAGACTCAAAGTACTTTAGAAATGTGAACTGTTAACTGAAAATTCTATTTAGAAGTGTTAGCTGTTTTTATTGAATGGAAAATCTCATAGAGGGAGGGGAGTGTGTAGTACATTAAAACTGATGGCTAGAAAAATGAAGGATATCAATAGGACTTCAAAAAATACATTTTTTAAAATTTAATTTATTATTTTGTCATATTTTAAGTTCCAAATTGGTGTGTGTGTGTGTGTGTGTGTGTGTGTGTGTGTGTGTAACCATGCTATGCATCTTCTATTTATCAGTTCTTTCTCTGGCAGTGCAGAGCATCTTCCTTGATAGGTCCTTCGTAGTTAATTTGAGTATTTATAGTTTAGTCATTCACAATTACTCTCTGAATAATGTTGCTGTTACTGTATACAGTGTTCTCTTGGTTTTGCTCATTTCACTCTTCATTATTTCATGCAAGGCATTCATGTTTTTTCTAAAAGAATCATTTCATACCGCAAAGTAGTATTCCATCACTAAAAGAAAAACCCACATTTTTAAGAGAAAAATATGAGTTATTATTTCCAGATCTATTGCAAGGGCAAGAAATCAAATTCTCCATGTGTCTCTTAGACATCAAGAATTACCTGGAGCATTGAGAGGTTAAGGGACTTATCCAGGGTCACATTGCCAGTATGCATCAGATGTGGGGTGGGTCTTCTTGACACCAAGACCAGCCCTGTGGGTACTATTCTACCTTGCAAGGCTTTAATTGGGTTATTTGTTCCCAGAAGGTGGGAATCATCTTGCCAAGACTCTGAGGAGTTCTCATTTGACCTTTTAGAAAAAGAACTGATTATCATGCTTTTCCACCAAATCAGCTCCAGGTCCCATCCCACATGCATCCTTCTGGCTTCTTTAATGATCCCTAAGCATGCTGGGAAGATATCTACTCTTTTCAAGGTTCAGATACTGCACCTGGTAAGATGCACCATCTCCCATTTATCTCATCTGGGCAAAGAGGGAAGATAGGGACCTGGACATAAATCACTTGATGTCTGCTAACACTGCCTTCCTGCAGTGGGAATAAGAAAATACCAAAGCCCAGGGAAGCAGAAAAGAGAAATGTGGCCAAAACAATGTGCCGTCTGCTAGGAGCTCATTTGAGAGCTCCATGAGCACCAGCTACAGTGGGGGCATGGGTTAACTGAATAAACATCCAAAGACTTGTGTTCAAATTCCTACTCTACTACTACTACCTTGGGATGCTGGAGAATTAAATTCTTTATTATTGTATTTTATTGTAATGTTTAGAGAAATAGACTAGAAACCAGGGTTGTGTTCATCCTTCGTTTTCAAAGGGAACCATGACACCAAAGAAATGATGACCTGATTTTCACTTCGTAGGAAAATCTAAGCTCAATCCCTTCTCTGACATATACTGAATATACAAGCTTGGGCGAGTATCCTAACTTAGTGTCCAGAGGAAGTTTCTACAACTATAAGTGGTAGCCTGCATTAGTGAAGGAATTTTCTTCATCCAGGAATTTCCTATACCAGTGAAGTCTCAGGTAATCTATCATCTGGTGTTTCCTCTCAAGATTGTTGTATTCTGGAAGTATTTTACTTCTCTGGGGCTCAAAAATGAAACTGATTGGACTAGGTGATAACTAAAGTCCCTTCCAACTGAAAACCCTATGGATAATGACTTCCGTTCTGTGCAAGGTCCACCTAGACACCCTAAGAACCTAAGGTATCTCTCAGAAGATCAGGTGGGGAGCTGATGGTTATTTCTTAGAGTGAGACATGAAGAAGACTTGCTTCGGGTCATTTCTATCTAGCTCTTAGTTTCTTTGTCTATTAAATGAAAGAACAAGAGCAAATTGCCCTCAAGGCCACTTGCAGTTCTAAATCACTGACTCCCTGTCCTCCTTGGTCCTGTGGTCCCCTGAGAACCTCAGGAATCCAAGGAGAATGGGGCATGCTAAGACTCTCAGATCTATCAGTAGATCATGACCTAGGTGAGCATCTCCTCATCTAAAGGGTCAACCAGAGCACAAGCTTAGCTCAGAAGCTGTTTTGTGCATAAAAGAGGCACTTTATAAATCCCCCTTTGAATTATACAATTAAAAAAAACTAGCTTTAGAGCTAGAAGGGACCTCAGAAGTCATCTAATCTACCCTCTTTGACAAATAAGGAAACAGACTCAGAGAGGTGTGTAGTAACTTGGCCAAGGTCATAGAGGTAGGATATGCAAAGCCAGGATTTGACCTCAGGCCTTGTGACTCCAAGTTCAGCATTCCTTCTGATACTCCAGGCTGCCTTCCAAACATCCTTGTGTTTCTGCCTGAGAAGTCCCCAGGAAATTCAAAGCTATCTATTTGGGAACATTCTTCATCATGTCTCAGCCTATCAGACTAATGGGCACCCACCCTCTCTATCACAGATACTGTAAATAATCACCCTGAACATGTATAAAGTGCTATACGTATATTGTTAATTCCATCCTTACAATAGCCCTTTGAGATAAGTGCTATTGTCTTCATTTTATAGATGAGGAAAATGAGGCAAACGGAGATGAAATGACTTGCCCAGAGTCACACAGATCATAAGTGCCTGAAATAGGTTGGGACTCACCTTCCTCGGTGCAGTATTTTATTCTCCATGGGACTAGCTGCCTGGTGCTCCCTTCTTTGCTGCTAATCAGCTCTGAGGAGGCAGAGAGCCCCAAACCCGAGCCAAGACAGGCCAGCCCATAGCATCACAGAGCAATCGATCCCTTCATTTGAGATGTACTAAATGAGGAACAAGACTGGTCATTAACTACCCATGTCATGGATTTTTGACAAATCATGGCCTTCTCAAGTCCCCCTCGGCATCCAGGGGACCAAACAGGTTCCTACCCGCCACACTTCTTCTTTATGGATTCTCCAATTGAATAACAATCACCTCCGGCAGATCAAGCAGCAGCAGCTCAGCTCCTGGAGAAGCATCCAGGGAAAGGAGCAGTGAGGTAGCAGTACGGATGGATGCCAGAAGGAATTTCCCAGGGAACCACTTTGGGAGGATGGGGGTGGGGGTGGAGCGGATGTGTAGGGGGAGATGAAGAAGACTTGGAGTTATTGAATTAAACATTTGCTGAATTCTGGGAAAGCAGCTGCTAAAAAAACAAAAAACAAAACATAAAAACAAAAAAAACCCTGTTTAATTAATAAAGCTGGAACGGAAGATGAGACAGGATGAGGGAGGGATTCTCAGCCGATATACCTGAGGGCTCAAAGAACAAGATAAACAAAGCAGCAAACCCCTGCTCACTACCTTTTCCTCCCTCCCCACCATTTCCATCAGAATCTGAAGCTTTTTCCTTGGGCCCTGGAGATAGGGAGGTCCATTTCATGCTTGACACATCCCTTTATGAGTTAGAGCCTGTTGCTGAATGAATCATGAAGACTGATAGACCCAGCTCACATCCCATCTTGGCTCTGTGGCCCACTATGTGACCTTGGGCAAGTCAGAGTACCTAGGAATAAATCTTACCTCTGAGGTTTAGAAAAGTACATCATTTCACTCTCCTGTACCTCAGTTTCCTCATTTGTAAAATGAGGGGTTTGGACCCCATGGCCTTTCAGGTGTCCTCCCATTCTCAATCTATGTTCCTCTAAGTGGGCCCGGGTCACACAGAGAGAAGGCATGGGAACTGAAAAGCCAGCTCCTCTGCCTTTAATGTCCTTTTCATTAATCTTCACCTATTTTTCTTCTCTGAGCCTCAGTTTCCTTCTGGGAAAAATCAAGAGGATACACTAGGATTCCTAATGTCTCTCAAATTCTCTTGTTCTGGGAAGACTAAGGGAATCCCAGAGCTTTGGGGCAGCCTGGAGATGCGCCCAGAAAGAGCCCTGCCCCCCTTCTTTCAGTCCTCCCCTCCCTTCCCCAGGCCCACCCTGAGAGAGAAGCTGGGCACAGTTCACTGCCCCAGGGCAGGCACTCCCTTCATCCACTTGTGCCTGGCAACAGATGGCTTGGGAGCAGCTCTGGCTGCTGCTGGGGAGAGCTCTGAAGGTGCCCTCAGAAGCTGGCATGCCATTCCAAGAAGAATGGGCATGAAAGGGGAGGAAGACCACCCACGGTCACGTTCTGTAGCTGGGCTTTGCTCAGCCCCAGTCTGTTCATCCATTAGTCTCCATCTCTCCCTCCCAAGCTATCCTTGTCTGCTTAGAAAGACTGGCTCTGATCACAAGTGCACACACATACACACACACACACACACACACACACACACATACACATACACACACACATACCTATGTTCTCTTTCCAATCTCAGAAATGAAAGTCAATATAAGACAGTTTCTTATCTTCAGCTTTGCCTTTTTATACCATCAAGGGTCTTTATTCCACTCCACTGGCAAAATTTCCCAACAATTACTGTCTTTGACAAAGGGGCCAGGCTCTGGCAGGCAGCTTGCCCTGCATGTGCCTCAGAAGTGATGATGGCGGAGCTGCAAGAGGAGTCTTTGAAATGATGCCTACTTGGCATCACAGGGGTATATCCCCCATACCCTTCTGAGCCTCCTATGAGGGAAGGCCTGACTGACTTGGGGACAGGGGAAATGAAAGCTGGAATGGCAAGGCTATGGCAGGGTCCTAAAGAAAGTCAAGCACAGGGTCATTTGGAAGAGGTGTTTCTTTGCTCTCTCTCTCTCTCTCTCTCTCTCTCTCTCTCTCTCTCTCTCTCTCTCTCTCTCTCTCTCTCTCAACACATGCCTCCAGTAAGCTTAAAGTCATGACTAGGGGTGGACTTCAGCTTGTGATGACCATCCTTGACTGTAAGAATGGGGGGCAATTGCAAGAAGGGAGGCTTGCAGCATGGAGGGAAAGAGCACGAGTTTTAAATCAGAAGACATTAGTTCAATATTTGCCCCTGCCACTTACTAGCTACCTAAGCTTAGACAGTTTATGTTCCCTTATTGGGTCACCACACAGTTATTAAATTTTTGCTGTGTGCCAGGCAGAAGCAGTGGAGTTCTTGGAGATACAAAGCAGGATCCAGGGCCCTTCCCTGATATGTCCTGGGTGGATGACCCAAGTCACTGGACTTCTGAAGGGCCCCAGAGAACTCTCTCAGACTACATGTTGCACAGCAGATGCCACTCTGCATTGGTGGAGGGAATTCCTCACCTGGGAGCTCCTTTTACCAAGGAAATCACAGGATTAGTTACAATTTTTTAAATGTCAGGCACTGTGCTAGCAGATAGGGATGCTAAGATGAAAAGAAGCTTACATTCTATATAAATACACAGAAGTAGGGGGGAGGAGCCAAGATGGCAGAGTAGAAAGACTCACATATGCTAGCTCCGAATCCACAGCCCCACAAATTCTGGATCACTGCAAGACGCACAGAAACACAGTGGAAGAGATTTCCGTCCCAGAGAGCCCTGGAAAGCCATCCCCAGGGGTCCGTCACACCCCAGAAAGCGGAGCCCACCCCTGTGCTGCCCTGGCTGCGGCCCCAGAGGAGCAGATCCGAGCAGGCTTCAGAGACAGAACCTCAGGCGGTCAGGAAGGTCCCTCCACCCACAGATGCTACAGGTAAGTGAGAGAGACGTCTAGGCTGGCTGAGAGGGGAGCAGGGTGTCTCTGTGGCTCAGGCCCCCTCAGGAGGCAGTGGCGGAGGGAGCAGCAGAAGCAACAGCAGCCAGGGACTCCCCGAGCAGCAGGCAGAAGTTCAGTTCTCTGCATAAACCCCCTGAGGGAGCTGAGCCTGGGAGGCGGCCCTGCCCCCACCCACCCCATTACTGAAGGTCTCTGCATAAAGCCCCTGAGGGAACTGAGCCTGGGAGGCGGCCCTGCCCCCACCCCAGCACCAGAACTTGAGCTCACATTGAATAGCAGCCGCTCCCGCCATGGATAGCCCTGAGACTGGGAAGCAACATTTGAATCTCAGACCTCAAGCACTAGCTGGGCAGATCTAGGCAGGGGTGGAGAGGAATCTCAGAAGTCAAGTAACTGGCTGGGAAAATGCCCAGAAAAAGGAAGCAAAATAAGGCCATAGAGAACTACTTTATTGGGGAAGAGATGTTCCTTCCTCCTTTCATTTCTGATGATGAAGTACAAGGCTTGCCATCAGAGAAAGACGTGGAGGTCAGGGCCTCTCTATCCCAGACATCCGAGGTGGATGTCCGGTAGGCTCAGGCCATGGAAGACCTCAAAAAGGATTTTGAAAATCAAGTTAGATAGGTGGAGGAAAAACTGGGAAGAGAAATGAGAGAGATGCAAGAAAAGCATGAAAAACAGGTCAATACCTTGGTAAAGGAGACCCAAAAAAATGCTGAAGAAAATAACACCTTGAAAAATAGGCTCACTCAATTGGCAAAAGAGGTTCAAAAAGCCAATGAGGAGAAGGCGACTTTCAAAAGCAGAATTAGCCAAATGGAAAAAGAGGTTCAAAAGCTCACTGAAGAAAATAGTTCTCTCAAAATTAGAATGGAACAGATGGAGTCTAATGACTTTCTGAGAAACCAAGAAATCATAAAACAAAACCAAAAGAATGAAAAAATGGAAGAGAATGTGAAATATCTCATGGGAAAAACAACTGACCTGGAAAATAGATCCAGGAGAGACAATTTAAAAATTATGGGACTACCTGAAAGTCATGATCAAAAAAAGAGCCTAGACATCATCTTTCATGAAATCATCAAGGAAAACTGCCCTGAGATTCTACAACCAGAGGGCAAAATAAGTATTGAAGGAATCCATCAATCACCACTTGAAAGAGATCCAAAAAGAGAAACTCCTAAGAACATTGTGGCCAAATTCCAGAGTTCCCAGGTCAAGGAGAAAATATTGCACGCAGCTAGAAAGAAACAATTCCAGTATTGTGGATATAAAATCAGGATAACACAAGATCTAGCAGCTTCTGCATTAAGGGATCGAAGGGTGTACAATAGGATATTCCAGAAGTCAAAGGACTAGAACTAAAACCAAGAATCACCTACCCAGCTAAACTGAGTATAATACTTCAGGGGAAAATATGGTCTTTCAATGAAACAGAGGACTTTCAAGCATTCTTGATGAAAAGACCAGAGCTGAAAAGAAAATTTGACTTTCAAACACAAGAATGAGAAGAAGCATGAAATAGTAAATAGCAAAGGGAAGTTATAAGGGACTTACCAAAGGTGAACTGTTTACATTCCTACATGGAAAGACAATATTTGTAACTCTTAAAACATTTTGGTATCTGGGTAGTTGGTGGGACCACACACAGATGTACACACACGCATACACACACACACACATGTGCATGCGTGCACGTGCACACACATACACACATGCATGCACATACAGAGACAGAGAGCACAGAGTGAATTGAATAGGATGGGACCATATCTTAAAAGAAATTATGGTAAATGGTGAGAGAGAAATGTAGTGGGAGGAGAGAGGGTGAAATGGAATGGAATGGAATTATATCTCATTCAAGAGGCAAGCAGGAAACTTTTTAGTGGAGGGAAAAAGAGGAGAGCTGAGAAAAAAACATGAAGTTTGCCCTCATCACATTCGACTAAAGGAAGGAGTAAAATGCACACTCATTTTGGTATGAAAACCTATCTTACAGTACAGAAAAATGGGGAAGAAGGAGATAAGAAGGGAGGGAGGGATGATGGAAGGGAGGGCAATGGAAGAAGGGAGCAATTTGAGGTCAACACTCTTGGGGAGGGACAGGATCAAAAGACAGAATAGAAACAATGGGGGGCAGAATAGGATGGAGGGAAATACAGTTAGTCTTATACGACACGACTGTTATCAAAGTCATTTGCAAAACTACACAGATGTGGCCTATATTGAATTGCCTGCCTTCCCAAAGGGAATGGGTGGGAAGGGAGGGATGGGGAGAAGTTGGAACTCAAAGTTTTAGGAACAACTGTTTAGTATTGTTCTTGCTACTAGGAAATAAGAAATACAGTTAATGGGAAATAGAAAGTCATCTGGCCCTACAGGACAAAAGAGAAGATGGGGACAAGAGAAGGGAGGGATGATAGAAGAGAGGGCAGATTGGTGATAGGGAAAATTAGAATGCTTGGTGTATTGGGGTGGGGGAGGGGAGAAATGGGGAGAAAATTTGGAACCCAAAATTTTGTGAAAATGAATGTAAAAAGTTAAATAAATAAATAAATTTAGATTTCGAAAATAAATAAATAAATAAATGCACAGAAGTAAATACAAAATGTATTCAAAGTCATTTCAAAAAAAGGGCACCCAGATGGCATAGTAGATAGACCATTGGGTTTAGAATCAAGAGGACCTGAACTTAAGGTTGGCCTCAGACGCTTAATACATGATCCTTAGACAATCACTTAATCTTGTTTGTCTCAGTTTCCTTATCTGAAAAATGGGGCTGGAGAAGGAAATCACAAAACCACTCCAATGGTTTCCAAGGAAATCAGACATGATTGAAATGACTGAAAAACAACAAATTTACAAAGAGAAGGAACACTGATGGAAAGGATCAGGAAAGACCCATCTGTCCTTACCATACTGCCAACATTCCCACCATCACTGGAACTTCATCTCTTACTTTAACAGTGGACTCCTTCCCAGAGTCTCCAGCTCTACTAGGCGAGCCAACCCTAAACCTCACTTGGCATCAGGTCTTCTCGTCACTTGCCTCTGATCTTGCTAGTGTGTTGCCCCTCATACTACCCCCTCTTCTGTTTCCTTTTAAGTACTATTTCCCCCCATGAGAATGCAAACTCCTTGACGGCAGGGGCTGTCTTGCTTTCCTTTATATTTACATCTCAGTGAATAGTATGGTGTCTGGCACCTAGTAGGTACTCAATAAATACTTAGGAAGTACTTAATAAACTTAATAAATGCTTACTCTGGCTGACTAGGAAGTGGCAGTGTGTTGATGGAATGCAGTTTAGTAATGGCTTGAGGAAGAATTGGGACGATGAATATGCAAAACTAAAATCAGAGCCTTAACTCTAGTAGAAATAAGGCTTGTATTATCTCCAGTGTTTTGAATTCTCTACCCTGTGCCTCCTGTCCACCTAAATAAGCAACAGTATGGTGGTGAGGGACAATGTACCCAAGTCTATGGAATGTCAACACGACAAGCTTGACTTGTGTGAAGAAGAAACTCTTCTGTTGGTAGTAGTGGTGACAGTGCGGATAAAGACCTTCCCAATCTGAGCCCTGCCTATCTTTCCAGCCTCCTCCTCCTCCAATAGGGGGTTGAGTGATTTTCCCAGGGTCACACAATTAATAAGTGTCTGAGGATGGATTTGAACTCAGGTCCTCCTGACTCCAGGACTGCTGCCTTACGCACTGTGCCACCTAGCGGCTGCTCCCTCCTAGTCTTCTTTCATTTTTTTCCTTTCCATGCATCCTACAATCCCGTAACACTGGCCAGATTTCTGTTCTTCAGACACAATGCACTCTGCCTCCCATCTCCATGCTATTTGTTCTGTCTGTCCTCCATGTCCTCCACTCCTAGAATACTCACCCTCCTCACCTCTGCACTTTAGTTTCCCTGGCTTTTTTTCAAGACTCAGCTTAAAGCCCCCCTTCTGCAAGAAGCCTTTTCCCAGTCCTCTCTGCTGCTGTTTTCTTTCCCAATAAGATTACCTTCTACCTAGAGCAGCTAGGTGGTGCAGTGGATAAGAGCACTTGGGCAGGAGTCAGGAGGACCTGAGTTCAAATCTCTTTTTTTTTTAATTTTTTTATATTAAGTTTTCAACATTCATTTCCACAAAATTTTGAGTTCCAAATTTTCTCCCCATCTCTCCCCTCCCCCTGTCCCTGAAGTCCTGCTCCTCCCGCTGCCACATGGCCAAGGCTGGGCTGAGCTCTGAGTCTGGTGTCACAGACTTTTCCCTTTGGTCTTTCAGGTCACCCTGGGCTAGAAATCTCCCCCACTCCATTGTTCTGTGGCTTCTGCTGCTCTAGAATTTGTTGAGAGCCTTTCTTTATAGGTATTTTATGGGTTGTGGGAGAAGAGCTAGTGTATGTGCATCTTTCTACTCCACCATCTTGGCTCCACCCCCTGAGTTCAAATCTCACCTCAGACACTTGACACTCACTAGCTGTGTGACCTTGGGCAAGTCACTTAACCCCAATTGCCTCATCCTAGGTCATCTCCAGTCATCCTGATGAATATCTGGTCATTGGATTCAGAGGGCTCTGGAGGAGAAGTGAGGCTGGTGACCTGCACAACCCTCCATCACTCAAAACAAAGTCAAGTGCAAGTTATGTCATCATTTCTCTGATGGCATGGTCTTCTTCAGTAATGAAGGATGAATATACACACCTTTTATCTACTTTGAATATATCTTGTATGTAACTGTTTGTGGGTGGGTTTTTTTTTGACAGATTTCTTTCCTCCTTAGATTGTAAACTCCTTGGGGGTAGTGGTCATGTTTTTGTCCCCTCCCCCTTCCTTTTTTTTAATCCCCAGCACTTAACACAGTACCTGACATGTAGGAAGCCCTTAATAGAGCTGTTTTGATTGACTGGTGACTGAGCTAACGACAGCAACAACAGCTAGTATTTCTATAGTACGCTAAGGTTTACAAGCACATTGAAGGTGACATCTCATTTGATTCTCGCTTGATTTGTGCTGGGGGAGGAAGTCAGAGCTCCAAACCAGCTCCTGGTTCAGAAAGCATCTACTGAGAAATCACACTGGTGCTGGTATCGCCAACCTCCCATACATTTCACCCCTCAGGCTATAAACCCTGCCTGCCTCTCCTCAACTACCATACTGTGAACACAGGCCCTCCCATGCCAGAAGTCTCTTTGTGACAGGGCTGCCCATAAGTGGTTTCTCCAGCCCAGGAAGAGTCCAGACAGTATGCATTCATCTACATGTGAGCAAACACATCAGATTCTCTGTGTAAACAGACACCACAGCCCTACTGAGCTACTATATTTATTGCCTTAGAGGCTCTATCCAAGGTGCTGGTGATAGATCAAAAAAAAAAAAAGGAACCTGGGAAAGTGGGAGGATTGCTTCATCTGGGCCAGGATTTTTCACTGGCCCAAGCTTTGTTCATCTTCTCAGGCCTGCAGCTGGGATGGGAGCCAATGAATCTGGATATAGGAACTTGGTGGTGAGTCTGAGAACAAGTGGGGGATGGAGAGGGGAGTTAGCATTTGGATGCTAGAGGAGATGATCATGGGGGAGAGAGGATCAAGGTTCCGTGAGCCTTTGGAAACTTCTAGGACATAGGAGAGAGTACAACATGAAAAGTTTAGGACTGCAGGCAATAACAGGGAGCTGAAGTTAATATGTGATTCCCATCTGCTTTCTTGAACCCTGGGAGCAGCTGGTAGAGTCCAGAGCAGAAACAAAGAAGATCAAAAATCAGGAGAGGGAATGGGGCCCTTGGAGGAAATTCCATGATGGCACAACCCAGAGACCAGCATCCCAGATGGCTTTGGCATGGAAGGTGGTGGTTATGATGACAGCTGATCCAATAATTAGCATGTTCCTTGGGTGAGAGGTTCCAGCCTTTAATAGATGACATGCCCTTAAGTCTGTTTCATCATTACTGCTAATATTACACAGCCTTTGAGATAGATGATTTCTGTAGCAGGAACTGGGGTGGGGGATAGAAGAAAACAAACCTTTATTAAGTACCTACTATATGTCAGGCACTTTGCTAAAAGTTTTACAAATATTACTTCATTTTATTCTCCTGACAACCCTGAGAAATAAGTGCTATTATATCCCTTTTTTACAGCTGAGACATATAAAGATTAAATTATTTGCCCAGGGTCACACAACTAGCAAGTATATGAGAACAAATTTGAACCCAGGTCTTTCTGACTCCAGGCTCAATACTTTATCCAATGCACTACTTTGGTCTACTTCGCAGAAGCTAGGGTGGTGTGGTTGAATGACTTACCATCCCCGGGGTCATTGTCTGTACTGCCAATGATGCCCCCAGTACCCCAGGGTGTTGGCGTTGTAAGATAGACAGTCCTAATTATTCAGGAACCCAGCAGAATGAACCAAGTTTGGTGACATTAGATAGAGCCCTGGACCTGGAGTCAGGAAAGCCTGAGTTCAAAACCTGCCTCAGACATTCCTGGTAAGTCACTTAACCCCTGTTTGCCTCAGTTTCCACAACTATAAAATGGGGATGATAAAAGCACCTTCCCACCCAGAGTTGTTGTGAAGATAAAACAAGTTAATATTTGTAAAACTGCTTGCATAGTAACAAGCATACAGTAGATGCTTAATAAAGACTTGTTTCTTTCCTTCCTCTCAATTCTCCAAAGGTGACTGAGACACTGTATTCATTTCCTCAGAAAGTCTGTGCTAGAACACTGCTTTCCTTCTCAGCTTATATCTCATTTATTCTGTAACTGTCATGTTTACACATAGCTGTTGGCATGTTGTCTCCCTCAATAGACCATGAACTCCTGAAGAACAGGGATGATTTTTTGTCTTTCTTTTGTGCCTCAGCCCTTTGCACATTACCTGGCACATAGTAGGTACTTCATAAATGCTTGTTAACTCAACTTAGCTGCTACTTATTTACTGTTGTACCTATTCTCCTCACAGATAGAATGGAAGCTCCTGAGGTCAGGAGCTAATTCATTTTTGTCTGAATCCTCACTGCTTGGCCAGAAAGTCACTTAATAAATCCATGTTAATTGATTGACAGATTGATTAACTGTGGGCAAGTAACTTCACCTCTGTAGACCTCATTTTTCTTATCCACAAAATGAGAGAGTTAGACTAGAAGGTCTCTCAAGTCCTTCCTAGCTTTAAATCTTATGATTTGGAAATGACAGAAGCACCTATAGAGTCGGTCTGGCTGAGCCTACACCCTTCAGGCAGGAAGGATAATCTTGAGAGTAAAGACTATTTCCTTCTTGTTTTTGTGTTCTCAGCTCCAGCATGGTGCCTGAAACATAGTGAGTTCTGAACGGGTGACTTGTTTATAAACAGATTGATTAGAAAATAGAATATTAGAACTTGGGAGGAGCTCAGAACATTAGACCTGGAAGGGACCTTAGATTCTCATAAGAGGGTAAAGTCATTTAGGGCAGTGACTATTGTCACTATTATATTTGTTCTCTAGTATTATACAGATATTAAGTGTTGAATAAATATCTGTTGAGTTATTAGAACAAAGAATGCTTGACCTAGAAAGAACCTTAGAATCCATTTTCCATCAGCTGCTGTGGTTGACTTTCATTCCAAGGGAACAACACACCCTCCACCACCACCCCACTTACCCCCAAGATGAGCTGACCTGAAGTGTTATCACCATGGATACATGACACCTTCTCAACTAACCCTCAGTTGCTTCTCCCTCTTGGTAGAGAATTGAAGGGCAGAGCCCAAACTCCTTCCAAAGCCTTCCTTTAGAGAAGGCTCACAATCTTCCTGGCAGCTCCATTTTCCATCCGCACTTCTGTTTGTCTCAGACTCCATGGAATAACATAGCCTCTGGTGCAGCCCCCACCTCCTTCAGCTTCCTTAGGTAAGTTCCTAATTAAATTGTATTAGCTATGTGCCCATTAGATTGTAAACTCCTTGAGGTCAGGGATCATCTCTTTTTCTGGTTTGTATTCCCAGTAACACAGTGTTTGGCACGTGGCAGGTACTTAACAAGTTTGTTGAATGGAGTTGAATTTAGAATGGTGGAATAATGTATTAAATAATGAAATAGCATAGAAATCAAGTTCAAACCTCTCATTTGGCAGAAGAAGAAATGGAGTCCATTATTAGACAAAGGAAAATCTCAGGTCATGTGAGCTGTGATTCCTGGAAGCTTGGATCCTTTCCCTTACAGGGCCATAGCTAGATGGGGATGCCTAGATGCTAGATGCTGGGAACCCTGTCCCAGAAGAGATTACAGTGTAGTCAATGAGATAACTAAACAGGGATACCAGAAAGTATATGCTAAGTGACAAAGGAATACTGACAGTGAATATTACAGAAGCATGTTGAATGTAGTATAACTCTATAAGGCTATCAGGAAAGGTACATACAAGAGGTGATGCTAGTTTCCAATCTGAAAAAGAGGGTGATAATTCAATTCAGCAACAATTTATTAAGTGAAAACTATGTCCAACAATGGATTTGAAGTTCATTGGGGTTTCTCCCCCATGGGTTTGTATCCTGCTGACTACCAAATGGAAAGCCAAGTGGTACAGTGGATAGAGCACAGGGCCTAAAGTTAGGAAGACTTGAGTTTAAATCCAGCCTTAGACACTTATTAGTTGTGTGACCCTGGGCAAGTCACTTCACCCTGTTGGCCTCAGTTTTTTCATTTACAAAATGAGTTAGAGAAAGAAATGGTAAGCCACTCTAGTGTCTTTGCCAAGAAAATCCCAAATGGGGTCACAAAGACTGAGAAACAACTGAATGACAATATGTGCAATATACTATCCTAGGCATTGAGAATGAAAAGATGAAAAATAATATTGTCCCTGTCCTCATGAGCTTACTGTGTAGTAAGAGAATATGACATATTAAAAAATAGAAGCCAGGATGTGACAGGAGCAAAGGAGAGGCAGACAAAATGCTGATGAAAAACTGGAGGAGAGAAGTGAGAAGATGATTTCATTTGGGACATCTAGGAAGGGTTCGTGGAACAGGTGACTCCTGACCTAATCCTCTAAAGGACATGAAGTATTCATGTCAGAGTCAGAGATGAGGAGGGAGCACCTCCGAGCACTGGAATGGACTGAATGGAGGTGCTGAAGTGGGAGAGATTGTATTGAGTATGGGAAATCGTGCCGAACTCAGTTTGACTGAAATATCAAACATATAAAAGGGAGTTAGGCACAATAAGGCTTATCAGTCAATTGGAGTCATAATGCTGAAAGCATTTTAATGAAGAAGAGGGGAGAAACTTTGTCTTCTACTCTCTAAGGTAAGCTTGTATAGAGATCTACATTTTCACTTTTTCTTTATCTCCAGTAATTGATAGCAAGCAGACTGATTGATTGACATGGTCAGACCTGGGCAACTGGAAGATTGTTTTGTCGTCTGTGTAGGAGACAAATTAGAGAGGGTAGATAGTGGTGGTTTGGAGAATATATACAAGGCTTTTGCAATAGTACCACATCTGGCCCCAACACTCCTTCTGCCCTTGGTTGAAACTGTCCAGCTTGTAGTTGGCTTCTGGGAAAGGTCAAATGGCAGAGGTTGCTTGTTTGCCACCATGGTCAATCCCATTGTGAAACAGAACCAGTGAAAGGCCAGAAGAGGAAAGAAAACCCAGAATTCAGTGCCGGAGGCTAACACCTGTTTAGTGGTGATAAGGTGATAAGGATCCGGATCAGGGTGGTCATGATACGAGTGGAGAGAAGGGAGCAATGTTGTAGAGGTAGAATTAATAATACTTGGAAGCTAATTAGAGGATTAAGAGCAAAGGGTCAAAACTGAATCTAGGACTAGACCTTGAGTGTCAAGGAAGTTGGGAGAAGTGACAGTTTTGGAAGGAAGGCTGATGCGTTCAGCTTGAGGCATGCTGACTTTAAGGTGCCAAGTGGACATCCGCTTGGAGATGTCCCCAAGTATGGGAGATGTAGCTTTAGGAGTTACATGCATAGAGATGATGGTTGAACCCAGGAAAGAAGAGGCAATCCCTAGGAGAGGGTGTGGAGAGAAAGAAGAGAAGGTGGCCCCAGACAGAGACTTAGGGGACACCCACAATTAGTAGGCGAGAGAAAGATGGACTAAACAAGAAGCCTGATCCAGAAAATAACAGCATCATGGAAGTCCAAAGGAGGGAGAAAGTATCCAAAAGGAAGGAGCTGCCCGCAGTGCTACAGAAAGGTCAAAGATCATTCAAATCAATCCAATAAACATTTGTTGTGTCTATATTTGTCAGGCACTGGATTAAGTTCACAACTCTTAAAAACCCATCATATTTAGCAACTAAAGTAGGAGCAACAAATATGATAAATACAGAAAAGTAAAGGAAGATTTTGGTGAATGGATGCAGAGTTGAGAAAACAGAAGCAAGAAAAGCAATTGCAACAATGTAACCAGGAAGAATAACAAGTCATTGAAACTAAATGCCTTAAAATAATAATGTGTACCTTGGCCCCCAAAAGAGATATGAGAAGGCACATCCCCCAACTTCTTTACAGAGTTGGGGGACTGTGGGTATGGAAGACCACCTATAATGCCAGATTTTCTTTCTAATCTGTTGATTTTTTTTACCCAGTTGTTTTTCTTCCCTTTTTTTCTTTTTATAAAGAGCAGTTCTCTGAAAGAGTAGATGAAACAGGAATAACTGGGAAATGTAGTGCATAGTTAAATAAAAGAAGTCAATAAAATGTTAAATGGTCAATAGCAAGCTTTGAGGGAGAAGCTTCAGTGGCATGGTGGAATTAGAAGCCAGATTGTAAGGGGTGTTGAGGAAATGGAGAGCGTGTATGGCTTACTCTTCTAGGAGTGTGGCAGTGAAACAGAGGAGAAACATAATACCAAAAAGGAGTGTGGTATAAGTCAAAGAGCAATATATTTGGAATCAGAGGACCTGGGTTCAAATTCAGCTCTGCTATTTACAACTTGGGTAAAATAGGGGTCTCTGAACTTCAGTTTCCTCATCTGTAAAATGAGAGGGTTGGAGTTGACTAATTGTGTGTGTGTATGTGTGTGCGTGCATGTGTGTGTGTGTGTGTGTGTACCATACCCAGGCCTACTCAATAAGCATTTATTAAGTTTTTACCAGATACCGGGGATGCAAAGACAAAAAACGTCTTTTTCATTCCAGGAATTTATGTTCTATTAGAGGAGACAATACATATAATGCTCAATCTCCCATCTCCATAAGTTTGCAAAGGCTATTCCCTCATATCTGGCATGCATTGCCCCCCTCACCTTCATCTCTTAGAATCCCTGTTTTGAGCCAGATCAGTTCTCAAGTCATGTGTAGGAAACAGCAAGAAAGCCATTTTGGTCGGACTACAGAGTTCATAAAGGGAATAATGTATAATAAGCCTGGAAAAGTAGGTTGGAATCTGGTTCTGAAGTGTTTTCAGTTCCAAACAGAGGAGTCTATATTTGATCCTAGAGACCAGAGCGAAACATTGGAGTTTGTTAAGCAGGGAAATGACCAAACCTGGGCTTTAGGAATATTCTTTTGACATCTGTGTGGACAATGGATGGAATGGAGAAGAGAAAGAGAAAGGCCATTTCTATGAAAGTATCTGCAGAAGTAAAGAAACAGGGAGGGAGTGTGTCCTGAGAGGCTCTGCCTGCCATTAACTCTGGAGAGGTGAAAACCCCAACCTCTTGACCCTCTGAAAGCACTACCACATCTGGCCCCAACACTCCTTCTGCCCTTGGTTGAAATTGTCCAGCTTGTAGTTGGCTTCTGGGAAAGGTCAAATGGCAGAGACTGCTGGTTTGCCACCATGGTCAATCCCATTGTGAAATAGAACCAGAGAAAGGCCAGAAGAGGAGAGAAAACCCAGAATTCAGCGCCGGAGGCTAACACCTGTTCAGTGGTTATCCACACATGTTCAACCTCCAAGCAATTACCACTCATGGCCTGCTCCCTGGATTAACTTTATCAGCACTTTAGGGCAAAATTAGCCACATGCTGGTAGCATAATTCTAATTGTTTTCTAACACAGCATCCTAATAAAGCCCTCATTAGTATGCATCCCTAAATAGGAAGTGATGGCATGAACAGAGAGTTTGTTTCGATGACACATGTAATGAAGGATTACACGTTCTCCCAGCTTCCTCAGGGACAGCAGGCCTCTCTGTACGGCATTTTGTCTCTTCTTGTAGATGTGTCTAATAACTGCATTAGGCCAAGGAGAGGAGCTGGGAGCTGACACCTTCCATAAAAGATACCATGGAGATTGGACCCCAGGGAGGGCACTCTGATAGGCAGCAGTGAAATTGAACATGGCGGGAAAGCTGGGCAGTGAGTCTGGCCCTCGGGCACAGGGGAACACACATGTGTGTGGAGCCAAGCCCTGAATGTATGACATGCCAGCCCATCACAGCAAGTCATGGAATCACAGAACTGAAGTCAGCAGAGTGCCTGGGTCTCTTAGGCGATACAGGGTGGGATCTATCCAGGACACAAACCCTCTCTAGAATGGCCACAAAGGGTCACTAAGCTTCTTCTTGGAGAGTGCCAGTGGGAAGGGAGCATGGGGAAGAAACTGGAAGTCTTCTGAGGCAGCTCATTCCTTTCTTGGAATACTTTAATTAGGAGCAAATTCTTTCTTTGAACTGCTAAAGAAATTTTCTGTAAGCACATAAGTGACCATGTCACTTCCCTACTCAATGAATTCTAGTGGCTTCCTATTGCCTGTAGGAACAGATTCAAATTCCTCTGGCTTTAGAAACCTGACTCTTCTTACCTTTCTAGTCTCTTTGTACATTAAGCTGCCTCCTGCACTCCCGCACCCAGTCAAACTGATTTCTTGCTATTCATTGGATGGGGCACTCTGCCTCCTTCCTCATCTCTAGCATGCAGAATCCCTCTCTTCCTTTAAGATTAAGCTTAAACACCAATTCCTTAGAGACACTTTTCCTCATCCCTAACTGCTAATGCCCTCCCTCCCGGCTAGGTACCTGTATTGCACTTACTCTGCCTGTGTTTATATATGGACACATTATTTTCCCTGATAGAATACAAGTTCCTTGGGAATGGGGATATTTCATGCTTCGTAACTGTATCCCTTGAGCCTGGCACATTGTAGGTGATTAATGAATGCTTACTGATTAATTGCTTGACACAGCTAGATGGCACAGTGAACAAACTCTGGATCCAGAGTCAGTGAGACCTGAGTTTGTCAATCAACTCTGGCATGTACTAGAGGGGTCACATAACCTCTCTCAGTCTCAATTTCTACTCTGGGGATAAAAACAACACCTACATCACAGAGTGGGTTGTGTGCCAATGTACGTAAAGCACTTTGCAAATGTTAAAGCACTATATAAATGATATTCAATGCTATTTTGTTCCTCTATCACGCCCCAGACAAGTTCTCTATACCTTCTACCTGGGGGTGGCCCCTATAGTCCTGTGGGGCCAAGCAGAACAATTGGAAATCTTTTCTATTTGAAGACTGATCAATCAAAAAGCATTTATTAAGCCCCTAATGTGTTCTAGGCATTGGGCTAAGCCTGAAGACCCAAAGCATAATGGGAAACCTGTGGAGGGACCTAATCCTGGGAACATGCACCAAGGGACTCATGGAGATGTTTGGTAAGCTGGCTTGTGGAAATTTGAGATGAAATGAAATGAAGGACCCAGATCTCGGCTTCAGAGCATGTGTAGACATTACCAAATTATTTCCTGTTTACTGTCCTGGAGAAGAAAAGCCTTTTTGTTGAGTGAAGAGCATGTACTGAGAGTGCATATAAAAGGTGCCAGCAGAGCTGAGGAACTCACTCTTTCCTTCCTACTGGCCAGAGGGCTGGTGAGCACATGGCTCCCTAGGCAAGTCTGTGTCTGGGATGAATCTGACTCCTGTTTTTATGTCTTTTTTCCCTTGGTATGGGACAGGGGTGGGGAACCTGCAGCCTCGAGGCCACATGTGGTCCTCTGGGTCCTCAACTGTGACCCTTTGACTGAATCCAAACTTTGCAGAGCAAATTCCCTTAATAAAAAAGCAGTAAATAAAAGAACAATTCCCCTTAATAAAAAAGTCTTTCATTAAGGAGATTTGTTCTGTGAAGTTTGGATTCGGTCAAAAGGCTGCGCTTGAGGACCCAAAGGGCCACATGTGGCATTGAGGCTGCGGTTCCCAACCCTTGGTATAGGGCCATGTGAGACTTTGAAAGGTTGGAGGAATTGAGGTCCAGAAATGGGAGGCCATGCCCAAGTTTGCCAATTGCCAAGCACACTGTGCCAGTGTATTCCTGAAAAGTAACCAGCTTCAAACAGTCCAGCAGCTGGATCATCTAAGGAGCAGTTTATTTTCAGTAAATATCTTTGTAAAAGCTAATTTACTTGACCCAGAGATTCCATCAGTGGGCTTATACTCCAAAAGAACCCATTGTTAAGAAGAAAGTTCCCATTCACACCAAATTATTTAGAACAGTGCTTTTTGTGCTAGCAAAGAATTGGACACAAAATAGATGCCCAACGATTGGGGAATAGCTAAACAAATTGTGGTTGTAATAGAATATGACTATGCTGTAGGAAAAGCTGTGTGTGATGAATACAGAGAAGCATGGAAACATCTACACGAACTGATGCAGAGTGAGGTAAGCAGAGCCAAGAAAACAATCTACACAAGGACCACAATGATGTAAATGGAAAGAGCAACTATGCAATTAAAAAAATCAAAAGAGGATGCTGCTGTGTTTAGGGGCTTTGAGCTGATTGCATTGAGCTGATTTTTTTCCTCCAGTTTGCAGGATTATTTTCAGGTTATCTCTCCCATTAGAATGCAAGTTCCTTGACGATAGGGGTTTTTTACCCCTTTTTAGCCCAATGCCTGGAGCATAGTAAACACTTCAAATTTGTTATTTGATGAAATAAACCCAGAAAGATAAGCTGAAGACCCATTGTGAAGGGCTTCAAATGACAAGCCTAAGAGTCTGCATTTTATCCTAGAGGTAACAATATCCATCCTTCATTTTCAAAGAGGACCAGTGACATCATGGGGGGATGTCTTGACTCATCTGTAAACTGGATTTAAGTGAGGCCGAGTTGTGCAAATTCATCAGCCTCACTCTCTCTCCCAGAATGATAGAAGTCCTATGGCCAGACAAAGGTCAGGATGACTTGGTGATAGTCCAAGAGGCAGTGGATGATCTTGGCGTCGTCGATGTCTGACCAAACTCTAAGTGCTCCATAGCGTCTGCTTCAGTCACATTCATTGTCATTAGAACAAATTATTCTCATCCACCCATTCTGCCAAGGAAAGTCTTCACAAGCTTGGGGTAGGCACCCCCCTAACTAATGGATTTGTGTCCTGTCGGTTCCCCTCAACCTGACTTAGCCCGTCTGCCAAGATGGTTTTATTGGGGTATCGCCGCAGCACATACTATAGCTTCTTAGAACCTCAGGAGACCTTTGGTGTCCACTGTACTGGCGGTAATGGGGAGGGACCGAAGGTTTTTATGCAGTGCCCTGGGCTAAGTGCCAGGGGTCTTATAGTTTGGATAAGACACTTCTGCTTTCATTGCACTTACAGCCCAGGGTTGGCAATACCCATATGCATAAATAACTGTAATTTTTTTTTGGTCTTCATTCATGCTTTTATTGGCAGAGTAAGAATATTCTCACTAACAATGCAGATCCCTGCCTCCTCATTAACTTACAGTCTTAGAGAGTTGAAAAGACTTGTCCAGGGTTTCAGAGCCAATGTATGTCAAAGGCAGAACTTTAACCAGGGTGTTCCTGACTGCAGAGATAACTTTCTATCTACCATGCTAGGCTGCCTCTGTAAGACAAAATGGAATATAATAAAATAGATCATAGACTTAGAGCTTGAAGGAACTATCAAGTCCTACATCCTAGTTTGCAGAGAGGGAAACTGAGGCCCATAGAGTTGCCCACCATTACACAAAAATTAAATGCCAGAGGCAGGATTGGAACTCAAGTCTTTCTCTACTCCAAATTCAGTGCTCTATTTGCTCGATGTGCCCCTTTTTTGCCTTAAGATGCTATGCAAGGCCCAAAGATTAGTGGGAGCTGGAATAATCAGAATGGGCTTTGGGGAGAATGTGTCTAGCATCAGCTAGGCCTTGAAGGATGATTAAGGTTTGAGCAGACAGAGATGACGAAGATACTAGCAGAGGGCAAGAAGGGTAGGTGAGTATACAGGGGAGACCCTTATTCCATCAGAAACTCTGTTCTCAGCCTCCCTTAGTTCACTCTAGGACAACAACCTACCCCTGTCTCCTGACTCCTACCATCCCACTGCACCCCACAGGGCTCTGCCCCTGGGGAGGAAGCCTGCATTAGTTGAGCATGTAAACAGAAGGAAACCAATTAGTGGTATATATTAACAATTCTGCTGGAGTGTTATTATTTAAAAGCCAGTTCAGATAATTGAGGGCTATTTTAATTAATGCCTCTAACTTACACTCAAGATGTATGCTGAGGATTTCCAATTCAGTGGAATTCAGTCAGGGGATTCCCACATCCTGCCACCCAGTCCATAATGAATTTTAGCAGCAGCAGCCAGCCTGGGCTGGAGGTCCCTGAGGATTGGGCCTCAGGAGGGTTACTGCTCCCTTCCTTCCGGAGTTTGACCCAGGGTCTTATCCATGGGGGACTGATAGAGACAGCAACTCTGATGTCCCAGAGAAGGGGAGGGAGTTCCTAGCAGCTAGACATCCCAGAAGAATATGCTAGGCTTGGAGTTGGGAAGACCCGAGTTTGAATTCTGTTGCGTGATCCCAAGTAAACTTATTTCACCTCCCTAAGTCTCAGTGTCCCATTTTGAAAAATGGGCATCATCACAGCATTTGCCTCATAGGATTGTTCTCAGGGTCAAGTGAAATAAACTATGTAAAGTGTTTTGAAAACCTTAAAGTGCTACAAAAATATTGACAGTTCTAAATAAGGTGGTCCCATTGGCCCTCCAGTGTTGAGTACTCTTTCTGGGACTACTTGGATATAAGCCACTTTGAAGGTAAGATCTTTAATGCATTAGTGCATTCACGATGAGCCAGACAAGTGCCTCCTCCTTCTAAGCACTCAAAGGATGCTTATTTTCTACATGTAGAAATAGCAGCCAGGTGGTTTATGAAACAGATTGACAGACCCTGAAGTCAGGAAAATTCTTGAGAGTTCAAATCTGGCCTCAGATCCTTCCTATCTGGATGACCCTGGGCAATTCACTTCACCCTGTTAGCCTCAGTTTCCTCATCTGTAAAATGAGCTGGAGGAGGAAATTGCCAACCACTCCAGTGCCAAACAAACCCCAAACTGGGTCACAAAGAGTTGGATGCAACTGAAACAACTGAACAATTACAACAAAGAAATGGATCAAGTCCTTTCCCAGATCAAAAGGGCCAGTAGCAATGTCCGAGAATGGGCTGATAACAGGGTCAGGGCAATGGTAGAGAGGAGGAGACTGAGAAGAGAACCACCAGAGCACTAGCTTTGGAACTAGAGAAACTGGGTTCAAATCCCAGCTCTGACCTGTATCACCTGGGGCACCATCATCTCCTCTGTAAAGCTAAAACACTGGACTCCCTGCCTTCTAAGATCCCTTTCAACTCTGACCCAATGATCTTCTACCTGCAGATCTCGGAGGTCCTTTTCAGACCTAGATTTATGATCCCCAGAAGTTAGAGGGGAAAGTTTCAAGTCCTGGGGACAAGAGGGGATGTGGAATTTCTGGCGCCTGTTCCCTAAGAGGAGGCAGCAGATGGGACCTGATGTTGCTTCCAATTCTAAAATCCTATTTTCCTATCATTGAATGGATGGAACCAGTAAGACTTCCCCTAACCTACTCCCCCAAAATGGACATTTATTCTCATTGGATCTAGACAGATATTTCCCTTGATCTTCCTTACTATAAACTGGAGTGAAAAAGTACTCTGGCTGGATGCCCTTCAATTGGGGAATGGCTAAACAAATGGTGATACATGAATGTAATGGGCTATTACTGAGCTGTAAGAAACTATGAAAATGGTGAGCACAGAGAAGTGTGAAATGATTTATAGGAACTGATACAAAGGCAGTTAAATAGGCTAGCTATGACGACTACAACAATCTAAGGAAAAGGAACAACAGTCCCCCAAATCAAAGCTGAAGGCTGGGAAATGGTAATGACCAAGCTTGACCCTAAAGGAGAGATATGAGTATGTACCTCCTGCCTTTCTTTGAAGAGGTGGGGGACTAAGGATATAGGAGAATACTGCTTGTGTCAGTTTTGGTCAATGCATTGGCTGGATCCTCTGCCCCTTGGCCTGTCCTCCTGAAGATGCTCTGCCTCCTGGATGGAGGGCACTTGATCCTGGCCCAGTGATCAGAATTGCTAATACAGCCCAGAATGGACCGACCTTGCCCCAGTCTGACTCTGAAGAGGGCTGATTGCAAACACAGCCTATGCCCTGCCATTGGCCTGGGCTGAGAAGAGTGGTTAGGTTAAGAAACTGGGAGATGAGGAAATTGTGCCATGGCTAGATTAGCATTGGTCTGGGAGTAAGGAGGACTGAGATCAAATTCCAGCTGTGCCACAGACTAGCTAGGAAGCCCTAGGCTCTTCCTTTCCCTTCTGTGGGCCTCAGTTTCCTTATCTGTAGAGGGAGTTGGGTTTGGTGATCTCTACCATCCCTTCCAACTTCCTGTTCAGTTCTGATATTTCATGATTGTAAGATTCTCCCTCTCACCAATCCCCCGACCCCTCCTCCACTGACTCATAGTCTCTGAGCTGCGGAGCAACCAGAACCAGGCCTATGAATAAGTAAGATATTCATAAATATTTAAATATTTACACTCTTCTCAGATAGACCCTGGGTGAAGCTGGGGGATGGAGGGGGCTTTGCAGTTGGTAGAAGGCTCCCTGTATAGAAAAACAGGTCAGGCAGAATGAAGGGGGAGAGTCAGAAAGCATTTATTAAGTACTTATTATCTTCCAGGTGATGGGGATACAAAATGAAAAGTAACATCGAGTCCCTGCCCTTAGGGAGTTTCTATTCTAATGGGAGGAGATCAAATGTCAATAACTAGGTACATACAGGGTACAAATGCAGCATGGATGGAGGATAACCTCAGAGACAAGGCATTAGCGGCTTGTGGAAACTGGGAAAGACCTCTTGTAAAAGGTGAGATGTGAGCTGAGTAGGGAAGGAACTAAGAGACAGAAGAAAATGAGGATAGCATTCCATGCATGAGGGACAGCCAGGGCAAAGGCTTGGAGGAACATGCTGTGTGGGGAACAACATGTAGAACAGTCTGATGAGAAAACAGAATTCTCCACCAGGGAGTCAAGTAAGAAAACTGGAGAGGTAGGAAGGGAAGTGCCAAATGGAGGACTTTGCATTTGATCCTAGGGGCAATAGGGAGCTATTGATGATCACTGAGGGATACAGACAGACCTGAATTTTAGGAGAATCACTTTGGCAGCTGAACAGAAGTTGGATCAAAGTAGCAAAAGACTTAAAGTAGAAAGGCTGATCAGGAGGCTACCTCAAATGTTCCACATGAGAGGTGAGATGGGGAGAATGTGGGGTCCTGTGGTGTTGGGAGCAAACACTTGTACTTTTATTCTTGTTATATCTATAAAGCCAATGTTTAGTCTGTTCAGTTGTGTCATTTGGGATTTTCTTGGCAAAGATACTGGAGTGGTTTGCCCTTTCTTTTTCCAGTTCATTTTACAGATGAGGAAACTGAGGCCAACAGAGGTGAAGTGACTTGCCCAGGGTCACACAGCTGGTAAGTGTCTGAGGCTGGATTTGAACGCAGGTTTTCCTGACTCCAAACCTGGCACCCTGTCCACTGCACCAGTCTAGATCTTTATGAAGTAAATATTCCTTTTCAAAACCTTAAAAAAAATGAGGACCTGAGCTAAGGTAATAGATGTATGACTGAAGAAAAGACAAGAAGAGATGTTGAAAGAGATGAAGAAAAGACAAGAAGAGATATTGCCAAGGTAGAAAAGTCAAGATTCAACCCTGGATTAGGTGTGTGTGGTGAGTAAGAGGGAGAAGCTGAAGAGGACACTGAGGTTGTGACTCTGAATGACTATGAATATACATTAATTAAGCATCTACTGTGTGCCAGGCATTGTGCCAAACTCTGGGGGTACAAAGAAAGACAAAAGTCAGACCCTGCCTTCAAGGAGCTCCCACTCTAATGGAGTGGAGGAGGGGTGGTGACTTAGTGAAGACAACTGTCTGCAGACAAGCTAGAGACGGTATACATGGGCCATCAACAATGGAGGGAAAGGTGTGTTCATCCTTCGTTGCTGAAGAAGACCATGCCATCAGAGAAATAATGACATGACTTGCACTTGACTTTGTTTTGAGTGAGGGAGGGCCGTGTAGGTCGCCAGTCTCATTTCTCCTCCAGGGCCATCTGAATCCAGTGACCAGACATTCATCAGGATGACTGGAGATGACCCAGGATGAGGCAATGGGGGTTAAGTGACTTGCCCAAGATCACACAGCTAGTGAGTGTCAAGTGTCCAAGGTGACATTTGAACTCAGGTCCTCCTGACTCCTGCACTGGTGCTCTATCCATTGCATCACCTCGCTTCCCCGGAGGGAAGGTACTAGAATAAAGAAGGTCTGGAAGGGAGAAATTTAGCTGGAACTTTGAGGAAGCCAGGGAGGCCAGAGGTAGATATGGGGAGAGAGATCACTGGAAATAATGAGCCCTATATTAACCCTTCCATGTCAGGTGTCCCAGGACTTCAATCCATCTCTTGGTTCCCCGCTTTTTAATCTTGGTGGCGTCAGACAATTCACCTGAAGTTTCTGGGCCTCAGTTTTCTCATCAATGAAATAAGGGGTGGGACTATACCAGTGTCCTTGCTAAATCACATCATTGTATTTGTAGTATGTTATATAAATACACATTGCATTATAACAGACATTGCTAGAACTCTTGAAGGTTTGAAAAGAACTCAGTCAACAAACATTTATTCAGTGCTTAAACTATGTGCCAAGGCATGGTGTTATGTGCTGGGGTTACAAAGAAATGATAAAACAGTGCTCAAAAGTTTTATACTCTAATAACAGCTAGCATTTATACAGTGTTCTATGGTTTGAAAAGCATTTTACAAGTATTATCTCCTTTTATTCTTAACAATAACCCTGGGAAGGAGACATTATTATCCCCATTTTACTGATGAGGAAACTGAGGCAGGGAGTAGTGAAGTTTCTTGACCAGGGGCACAGAGCTAGTAAATATCTGAGGCTGGATTTGAACTCGGGTCTTCCCGACTGCTGGTCCACCAAGCCATCTAGCCGCTCAACATTTGAATGAAAATGCACTTTATACATAGCATCCTAACTGATTTTCTTAATAATTCTGTTAGGTTAAGTACCATAGGCATTATTATCCCCATTTCACAGATAGAAAGACTGAGGTTGAGATAGGTTCCATGACTTGCTCCAAGTCACAAAGATAGTAAAATGTCAGATACAGGATTCCAACCCAGATTTCTCTTGACCCCCAAGTCTAGCACTCAGCATTACACTGCACTTCAGATATATGACTATTATATCCTACTACCAGAAAGCCAACTTTATGAGAACAGGGATCATGTTTGATCTAAGTTTTGTCTACTATTAACACTCCATGCTACTATAAACTTCAATACTATACTATAACATACTATACTATACTATATTATACCATACCATACCATACTATACAATACAATACATTATAAACTACTCCTAATAATACTCCTAATAAGGCTAAGAACTGGACCTGTGATCTTAGTAGTATGTGGAACTGTTAGATAAGAAAACACCCTTTACTGAAGCAAGTTGGCACCTTCTAATTGCTGGGAGCACTGAAGGTAAATGACTTTCCCAGGGTCACATAGCCAGGATGTAGGATGTGAACCCAAGTCTTTCTGGCTTTCAGGCTAGCTCTCTACTTAGGTCATGATCTTTCTCTAATATTCCTGATAATAATGATGATGTGTTAATAATTCTATTATAATTTTATCATTATCTATTTCAACAAATTAGCTGTGTATTATGGGGAATCCTGCTTTTCAGATAGACAGCTCAGATCATAGCCCACCTTTCCCCACCATCATCCACACTGGCCACATGAACCCTGCCCCCTCCCCACCTTTGCACTTATGATTGAAAAGAGTTTCCCACACAGAGGAGACTGGAAAATTCTCTTCTCTGCCCCACTTGCACTCAGAAAAGGCAGATTCGGTAAGTCTTTTCAACCTCCCTCCCCATGATCTCCCTCCCTCTCCTACTGAGCTGGACAATCCAGGAGGGAGAGATGGGATTGAATGAGTTAGTAATCCATTGATCAGCTGCTATTCTGGGAACCTCTAAAGACTGGGTCAGGGAGATGGGAGGCGAGAAAGTCTCCTTTCAGTTCCAGGAATGCTAAGAAGGAGAGGAATGTCTCAGAGCGCAGAGAGAAGCTGCTGCTTTGGGACTAATTGACTGGATTTGGAACCATAACACTAGAATGTGAATACTGACACCTGCAACTTAACTCCCAGGGTCCCCTAAAACAAATACCTTAGCCTCTTCCACCCTCATTTTTTTCATTCTAAGAGAATAATAATAGCCACTGTTTCTGTAAGGTATTAAAGGGTGCAAAATGCCTTGAAAACATAATTTCACTAGAGCCTCATAAAATAGGTATGGACTTTGGGAGATACCATCTCCATTTTACAGATGGGAAAAATTGAGGCTCAGAGAAATTGTGACTTGCCTATGTCAAGAAGAGGATTTGACCTAGGGCGAAGTCAAGATGGAGGAGTAGAAAGACACACATATGGAGGCTGCCCCCACACAACCCATAAAACACCTGTAGAGAGGGACTCTCAACAAATTTTGGAGAAGCAGAAGTGGAGAACAACACAGTGGAGGAGATTTCCAGCCCACGGTGACCTGAAAGACCCACAGGAAACATCAGTTGCACCAGATGAGGAGCAGAGCTTGGAGCACAGAGCCCAGCCCAGCCTTGGCCGCACACATATGGCTCATGAACAGCCCTCTGGGGAGGAATCTCCAATCGCAGAATCCCCAGTCCCAGTAGCAGAGGGTCCGCAGATCCCTCAACCCACAGGCACCAAAGATCAGTGACGGGGTTTATTCAGCTGGCCAGGAAGGGAGAAGGGCCTTCATTTCAGGCAGGCAGCAGGAGTTCTCAGGGCAACCCCTACAGCAGCCTGAGACCATAGCTGGATCGTAAAAACCCCTGGGGGCACTGAAGAGCTGAATCTTACCTCAGCCCTGTGTAGGCTCCCTGAGGCAGTTGGTCTTCCTCTCACACTAAATGGAGTCCCTGCCCCCACAGCTTGACTGAATCTCACCGCCCACCCCCCCATCAGTGCTACCTTGGTGGAACTGGAGGTCAGGTGCCTGTGGAAGGAAACACTGCTAAGATTCTGGGCACAAAAATCTTTCCCTTTGTCCAGACCAGAACACACTTGATCATGCCACCTTGGAGGAACTGATATCTTACAGATCCCCAGAGTATACCCTACTCTTGACCAAAGAACCCAAAAGTCAAGTAACTAGTTGGGAAAATGCCCAAAAAAGGAAAATAAATAAGACTATAGATTACTTTCTTGGTGAACAGATATCTCCTCCCATCCTTTCAGATGAGGAAGAACAATGCTTACCATCAGGGAAAGACATCAAAGTCAAGGCTTGTGTATCCCAAACATCAAAAATAAATATTCAGTGGGCTCAGGCCATGGAAGAGCTCAAAAAGGATTTTGAAAATCAAGTTAGAGAGGTGGAGGAAAAACTGGGAAGAGAAATGAGAGAGATGCAAGAAAAGCATGAAAAGCAGGTCAACACCTTGCTAAGGCAGATCCAAAAAAATGCTGAAGAAAATAACACCTTGAAAAATAGGCTCACTCAATTGGAAAAAGAGGTTCAAAAAGCTAATGAGGAAAAGAATGCCTTCAAAAGCAGAATTAGCCAAATGGAAAAGGAGGTTCAAAAGCTGACTGAAGAAAATAGTTCTTTCAAAATTAGAATGGAACAAATGGAGGCTAATGACTTTATGAGAAACCAAGAAATCATAAAACAAAACCAAAAGAATGAAAAAATGGAAGATAATGTGAAATATCTCATTGGAAAAACAACTGACCTGGAAAATAGATCCAGGAGAGGCAATTTAAAAATTTTGGGACTACCTGAAAGCCATGATCAAAAAAGAGCCTAGACATCATCTTGCATGAAATTATCAAGGAAAACTGCCCTGAGATTCTAGAACCAGAGGGCAAAGTAAGTATACAAGGAATCCACCGATCACCGCCTGAAAAAGATCCAAAAAGAGAAACTCCTAGGAACATTGTGGCCAAATTCCAGTGTTCCCAGGTCAAGGAAAAAATATTGCAAGCAGCTAGAAAGAAACAATTCAAGTATTGTGGAAATACAATCAGGATACAATACACAAGACCTAGAAGCTTCTACATTAAGGGATCAAAGGGCATGGAATATGATATTCCAGAAGTCAAAGGAACTAGGACTCAAACCAAGAATCACCTACCCAGCAAAACTGAGTATAATACTTCAGGGGGAAAAATGGTCTTTCAATGAAATAGAGGACTTTCAAGCATTCTTGATGAAAAGACCAGAGCTGAAAAGAAAATTTTACTTTCGAACACAAGAATCAAGAGAAGCATGAAAGGGTAAACAGCAAAGAGAAATCATAAGGGACTTAACTAAAGTTGAACTGTTTACATTCCTACATGGAAAAACAATATTTGTAACTCTTGAAACTTTTTTCAGTATCTGTGTAGTTGGGGGGATTACACACACACACACACACAAAGAGAAAGAGAGAGACAGAGAGCACAGGGTGAATTGAATAGAATGGGATCATATCTTAAAAAAATAAAATTAAGCGGTGAGAGAGAAATATATCAGGAGGAGAAAGGGAGAAATGGAATGGGGCAGGTCATCTCTCATAAAAGAGACAAATAAAAGACTTTTCAATGGAGGGTAAAAGAGGGGAGGTGAGAGAAAAAACATGAAGCTTACTTGCATCATATTCGACTCAAGGAAGGAATAAAATGCACACTCATTTGGGTATGAAAACCTATCTTACAATACAGGAAAGTGGGGGAGAAGGGGATAAGCAGGGTGGGGGGATGATGGAAGGGAGGGCAATGGGAGGAGGGAGCAATTTGAAGTCAATACTCTTGGGGAGGTACAGGATCAAAAGACAGAATAGAAGCAATGGGGGGCAGGATAGGATGGAGGGAAATATAGTTAGTCTTAAACAACACGACTACTACGGAAGTCATTTGCAAAACTACACAGATATGGCCTATATTGAATTGTCTGCCTTCCCAAAGGGAATGGGTGGGGAGGGAGGGATGGGGAGAAGTTGGAACTCAAAGTTTCAGGAACAACTGTTGAGTATTATTCTTGCAGCTAGGAAATAGAAACACAGATAATGGGGTATAGAAAGTTATCTGGCCCTACAGGACAAAAGAGAAGATGGGGATAAGGGAATGGAGGGATGTTAGAAGAGAGGGCAGATTGGTGATAGGGGCAATTAGAATGCTTGGCATTTTGGAGTAGGGGGAGGAGAGAAATGAGGAGAAAATTTAGAACCCAAAATTTTGTGGAAATGAATGTTGAAAAGTTAAATAAATAAATAAATTTTTAAAAAAAAGAATAGGATTTGAATCCCAGACTTTCTGACTCCAAGATTACCATTCTGTGCTCTGTGGGTCAGAAGAAATGACTTCTGAGGTCCATTCCAACTATAAATCTGATGCTATGGGGTCCCAAAGAGTCAGACATGACTGAAATAATCGAACCACAAACGACAACAATGAATTCTTCCTCATTCTCAATTCCAGTTGTTGGAATTTGACCAACAATTTCACAGTTTGACAATACAGCAAACATATATTAGGCACCTGCTATATTCAGAGCACTGTACAGACTACTACAATGAAATTCCCTAGGGTTTACTAACACAGATTGCAAACCCTCCCAAGTCTTATTAGTAAACTTTGATTTTCTAGAAACAAGCAAACATTCATTGCCCCTTGGTCAACCCTTTGATGATGATCCTTTCTGAATTTAGCTAGGCTGATCCTTCAAATGGCCATTAGGTTCTGGAACTGTTTGGGTAACTTTGAGTAAGCAATCCCTTTTCTAGGGCTTCTTTTTTTTCCTCTATACCATGAAGGCATTAGAAGAAACTAACATCCTATGTTCTTATATCTCTTCTAGCTTTGGCACTCAGTGATGATTTAAATGTAAATTCCTATATTAAGGTTCAAAAAAATCAATCTCACAATCAAAAGGTAGGACAATTATGTCTAGACTGTACTTCGTGTGAAAAAAAAAATGTGGGTTTTTTAGTGAGATACAAGGTCACTCAACAGTGTACAGAATTGCTTGGGGCAGCTAGGTGGTGCAGGGGATAGAGCACCAGTGCAGGAGTCAGGAGGACCTGAGTTCAAATGTCACCTTGGACACTTGATACTCACTAGCTGTGTGACCTTGGGCAAGTCACTTAATCCCAATTACCTCATCCTGGGTCATCTCCAGTCATCCTGATGAATGTCTGGTCACTGGATTCAGATGGCTCTGGAGGAGAAGTGAGGCTGGTGAGCTGCACACAGCCTTCCCTCACTCAAAACAATGTCAAGTGCAAGTCATGTCATCATTTCTCTGAAGGCATGGTCTTCTTCGGCAACAAAGGACGAACACACGGAATTGCTAAGAAAGTCAATACAATCTCAGTCTGCACTAAAGGAAGTGCTGAGAACTAGGACCATGAAAGTCCTCTTAGACCATAGGTGGACTATTGAATGTCCAGTTCTGAATAATGATATCTAATATTTACAAACCTCTTTAAGATTTCAGAGCAATTTATATTTGCTATTTCATTTCATCTTTAAAACAGCCCCAAGGGATAAATGCTATTATTATCCCCATTTTACAGATGAGGACACTGAAGCATTGAAAAGTTAAGTGACTTGTCCAGGGTCACACAGCTTGTAAATATCTAAGGCAGAATTTGAGCTCAGGTCTTCCTAACTCCAAGTCCAGCACTCTACCCACTGAACTACCTAGTTTCCTGATGTAGGGCTCTCACTTCTTAGGAAGTGTGTTAATAAGCTAGAAAGCATCTAAGATAGCTAAAGGGCCTCAAGATGATATCATCTGAGCACCAGTTGAAGGAGCTGGATATGTTTAGCCTGGAGAAGAGAAGACCTGTTTGGGGGACAAGAATTGATCATTGTCTTCAACTATTTAAAGGGCTGTCACCTGGAAGACAGAAAGGTTCAGGTTTCCTAAGAGCTGGGTTCCAATCTCACCCCCAAGACATACTTCTTAAATGACCTTGAGCAAGCCATTCAACTAACCTAGGGCTCAGTCTCCTCAGCTGTAAAATGGAGTGGTTGGATTAGGTAACCTCTGACATCCTTTCCAGCCTCCATCCAGGATTCTAGGATTAGAATTTTTGTCTGCTTGGTCCCCAAGGGCAGAAATGGAAGCAATCAGCAAAGGGGACAGACAGGCAAATGTAAGAAGAAATTTGGGCAATGTCAGGAAAGTCTTCCTACCAAAAGAGTTGTCCAGAAGTGGTATGTGCTGCCGAGGGAGGTGGTAGCTGTCCCTTCCCAGGAGGTCTGCAGACAAACATTGGATAAATATTGATTTTTTTGCTTGCTGGATGAATTCTCACTTAGATATGGGATGGCTTCCATGCTGTGTGGGGCCCCTTCCAGCTCTGAGCTTCCAGGACCTCCCAGAGATAAACCACATACTGATAATTAAGAGTCAATGGTACTGACATTAACTCTCTTATCTCTTCTTGCTTTCTCAGTGGGAGTAGTGGGGAAAACACAGGAGGGGGAGAATGCAGGCCTGAAAATTAAAAAAAAATAATAATCATTTTACTTAACTTTACTGGGGTGAAGGTGGGTTAGGACAGAGTCCTTGGAAAGTGATGATGATGTGGAAAAGGCATCAATAAAACTTTGTATACATATATATATATATATATGAATTATTGTAAGGTCCTTGAGGGCAGGGTCTGTCTTTTGTCTTTCATCCTTAGAGCTTAGCTCAGTGCCTAGCACATAGTAGGAGCTTACTAAATATTGATTTACTGACTGGAGGAGAAGTGAGGCTGGTGACCTGCATAGCCCTCCCTCACTCAAAACAAAATCAAGTGCATGTTATGTCATCATTTCTCTGATGGCATGGTCTTCTTTGGCAATGAAGAACAAACAATTGAACCATACTTAGTAGGGCTGGTCTGGGCTTAAATGACAGACCTGGGCTCAAAGTCTGTTCAACTAAGAATCAAAGACTCACAGATCCAGAGCTGAATTACCTTGGAAGCAATTCAGTCCAACTCCCTCATTTTACAGATGAGAAAACTGAGGCCCAAAGAGATCACAGGATCACAGATTTAAAACTGGGAAGGATCTAAGAAGCCATACAGCCCAAACCTTCCTTTTACAGATGAGATGACAAACAGAGGTTTTTAGTAATGTGACCAAGGTCATATAGGTTGTAGATGTCAGAAGCAGAATTTGAACCCAGATCTTCTGGCTCTGAAGTCAACCACTCTCTTTGCCTTTTAGCTTGGAAGGATCTGCCAGAGTTTTCAGTGCCCTAATAGAGCCTCTGGGAAGCTGGGTGGCACAGTGGTTAGAGTGCTAGGCCTGGAGTAAGGAAGACCCAATTTTAAATCTGGCCTCTGACACTTACTAACTTGTATGACCCTGGGTAAGTCATTTTCCTTATCTATAAAATGAACTGAAGAAGGGAATGGTAAACCACTCCAGTATCTTTGCCAAGAAGACCCAAATGGGGTCACCAATGCAACTGAAAAATGAATGAAAAACAATAGAGCCTTTGAGAAGCTAGTATAAGTAACCTCCACACCATACCCCATATCACCATATGCATTTTATATGGACTTCTCTGTGTTCATGCTGTTTCCTCACAATAAAATGTAACCTCCCTGAAAGAAGGAATTTTTGCTCTATCCTTATATCCCAGCACTCAGCACAGTGCCTGATATATTTTGGGGGCAGAAAGAAGAGGGGAATCTGACATGAATTCAAGGGTGTTGGGAACTCCCAGCAAGGAAAGTCCCTCCACTGATCCAGACAAAGACCTACTCTGCAATTTGGAGGCAAGAAATTTGCCAAGCTAAGCTACTTGTCCAGGGTCCCATAGCCAATGTGGAGCAGGCGACTTGTTTGCCTGACTTCAGGACTGACTCTCAATCCCACTACTTTATCCTGTCTCTCACCCAAGTGCCCATCACAAAATGTGGAATGCAGGAATCCCTAATAGAGGACTTTGCCAACATCGTATAAGACCAACGCCATAGATTTAGAACTGAAAGAGACCTCTATGTCTTATATCTTCACTCCATACTCCCTTCGACTTTAAGAAGCATATCCTACTTATTATTATATCCTTTTTACAGATGAGGAAACTGAGGTTCAGAGAAAGAAAGGGACTTGCCAGGGACACACTCAGGGCAGGGCTGGGGCTAGAGCCCATGGTTTCCTGACTTCCAGCTCCATATACCATGTGACTAAATGCCACACACACACACACCCATGGAGAATGTCAATTTCCTGGTATATTACCTGGTGCTAGTTTCCACAGCTTTGAGTGCAGGGCCTGACTTTGGAGAAGGAGCAATAGGGCAAACATGAGAATGTGCCCCTCTCCCTGCAACCAGAAAACTCCAAAGAAAGCAATTACATTTGCATTTCATTTAAAATAGAGACAATCACCACCCGTAAGCTAATTGTGCACCAATTGATTACTAGAAACATATTTGTGGAAGAGGCGCAATTAGTCTAGAGCTGCAAATTCCTGCTCACTGAACTTAAATTAGACAGAGTCAAGCAGCTGCCAGGTAGTTTCAATCCCTGCTCTGACCTGATGGAGTCTGATGATCAGCCAGAAGGTAGTAACTCAGGGAAACGGAACCTCCTGGCGTGGGGGAGGGGGACTGAAATGGGACTCCCTGAGAGGTTCAGTTGATTTTCAGTCATGTCTGACCCTCCATGACCACATCTGGGATTTTCTTGGCAGAGACATTGGAGTGGTTTGCCATTGCCTTCTCCAACTCATTTGACAGATGAGGAAACTGAGGCAAACAGGGTGAAATGACTTGCCCAGGGTCACACAGCTATAAGTGGGGCCAGATTCAAACTCAGGAAGATGAGTCTTCCTGACTCTAGGTCCAGCACTCATTCCACTTTGCTACCTAGCCAGCTCTATATCTGATCTAAATCCTTTAATTCCAAACATTCCTTTCATACTCAGCATATGAGGCTTCCCTGGAAGCAATAGGACTGGTCCCTTGGAGGTGAAGAAAGAAAAATATCCAGGGACTTAGAATCCTGCTGACATCCTATTTAGTCAGGAAGATAAAAGATCCCTGCCTGATTAGCCCTGGCCCCTTTGTCCTCAGGGGAATGGCCCAAGCGCGTTTCCCAAGTCAGCATACCAGTTTCATCTTATGATGGGATGGACCCCTTTGTCTGACATATAAGAAGGCCTTGGATACAAAGGAATCCCCTTTAGGAAGGAAGCCCACCCCCACACATCCATGCATAGATGAAGTCACCTATTGAGGCTGAAGCCTCTGGTCCAAGGGTGCTCTGGTAAATGGTTGGTAACTGGCTTTCTGAGGGAAAAAATCTATGCACAACGCACTTTTCTGAGGTATAGATGCTGACACTGAAAATTTAACCCTTGGCTCCTTTGAGCTGGTATAACCTGGCTGCAGCACACCCATGGAGACACAGCAAAAAGCCATAACACTTAGTCCCTTCCCTTCTGGGCCTCCCCTTTTCCCTTATTATATAATGCCCATCTCCAACCTCTCTTCTAACAATCTCTACTCCAAGGTCCCTCCTGGTTCTAATGTTCCCTTTCTATTACCATGTTCCAAGGTCTTTTCCATCTCTTAACATTCTAGTCTAAGGCAGGGTGACCAGCCCCAAGGTCCTACTCAGTGTCTTCTGAGTGTCTTAGATCTTTATGTAGCACCTCCCCCAACCACTCAGGAGGAGGGAGAGGCCTAAGGCCACCCAGAACCAGGTGCCTGGTGGCTGGGAAGCCACTCAGTACTTCCTCTACTCTCTCTATCTTCCCCTTCTCCCTCCCCCTCTCCTCAACCATACAAGGTGAACAGTTACTTGACCCTTGTTCAACAACAACACCAAAGGGCATGGAGCACTGGGCCCTTTGCTCAAATTCAGCCTCAGACACTTACTAGTTGTGTGATCTTGTGCAAGTCACTTAACCGCTTTTTGCCTCAGTTTCCCCAAATGCAAAATGAAGATCCTAGTGGCACCTATCTCACAGTAGGATCAAATGAGATATTTGTAAAGCACATAGTATTTACTTAATAAATGTCTGTTCCTTCCCCCATGGCTAACAATCTCCCACTATCTGTTTTCCCTCTAACCCTACACTGTCCAGTTACTAGTCACCTAGGAGCAGACTATATTCCACCTCTACCACTGCAGTCTCATCCCCATTCTCCTAAACCCTTTCCACCCCATGTCTCATTCCAATACTATCTACCCCTTCTACTGTGCCCTCTGAAATTCCTGTTCCAGAATAAACTATCCCTCCCTTCATCTTCAGCCTCATTCTCTCATTCTCCTTCCATCCCCTACCTCTCTTTGAGACCTGCTTCCCTCAGGATGAGACTACAGTCCTAATCATCCCCTCTAGCGTTGGCTGAACCTTCACCTACCCCTTTCTCTGGTCTCTAGACAGATAGACATATCACAGTCCTGGGGAGTTAGAATATTCTTTGCCCTTTGCTGACAATTCCAGACCTTCCCTTTTCCACCATTGATCTGCCACTCATTCTCACTCTACGAAATTATCCCCCCAGATCATGGTGGCTGCGCTGACCCAAAGGATGTTCTCTGGTCCTTCTCAAGGAGTTTTGTCCCTGACTTTACCTCTCCTTTATCTCCCTCTCCTACCTATTCTTCCCTTTTTTCTAGGGAACTTTACCATCCATACTGATGATCCCTCAAATCCCCTAGGCATCGAGTTTTTCCAGTCTCCTTAACTACTATCATCTACTACTACACTTTACCTTAGTCACTCAGCACTAAAATAGATTGGGAAAGGCTCACTGCAGAAGGAGAGATTTTAGCTGAGATTTGAAGGCATCCAATTCCCACTTTGGGCGATAACCAGTGAAAATGCCTGGAGTTGGGACATGGAGTGTCTTATTCAAGGAACAGCAAGGAGGCCAGTTTCTTTGAATTGTCAAGTAGGTAGAGAGGAGTAAATTATAAAAAGACTAGAAAGGTGGGAAAGGGCCAGGTGATGAAGTGCTTTCAAATATCAACAGAGGAGTTCATATTTGATCCTGGAGACAATATGGAGTCAGTGGAGTTTATTAAACAGGAGATAACATGGTCAGACCTGCTCTTAAGGAAGATCACTTTGACGGCTGAATGGAGAAGGGCTGTTGCCACAGTCCAGGCATGAGGTGATGAAGGTCTGCGCTCAGGTGCTAGTAGAGTCAGAGCAGAGAAAGGGGCAGACAGGAGAGATGCTACAAAGGTAGAATTGACAGGAATTGGAAACTGATCAGATACTGGAGGGGTGAGGAGCTGAGGATGGCACCTTAGTCTGTCCATTCCCAATAGCTATACATCCCATATCTCTGCTCCCTTTTGTGGCTAAATCGCTTGAGAAGGCCATCTACAATAGGACCTTCCACTCACTTTCCTCTTAGAATACAGGAAAGGGATTACATGTGTATGTAGAAAGATTTGCCTTGGCAAGGAAAGGAGTCAACCCTACATGGAAGGGAGAGATTTGAAGAAGGCATCTGAGCTATTGGACGGCTAGATGGTGCCATGTCCCAGGCAAGGTGTCGGAAAGACTTGAGTTCAAATCCAACTTCAGATAATTAGCTGTGTGACCCTGGGCAAGTTGCTTAACTCAATTTGTCTCAGTTCCCCATCTGTGAAATGAGCTGAAGAAGGAAATGGCAATCCACTCCAGTTTCTTTGCCAAGAAAACCCCAAACGGGGTCACGAGGAGTTAGATGTGATTGAAATTACTGAACAAGAAGAACAAAACATCTAGATGTTTTGTTTGATAGATGTGAGATAAACAGAATTCTTTAATGTTGTTTCTCCCTCTGTCCTTTTAGTCATCTCTGACAGTGAAGTGGCCCTTCTCCTTGTCCAGGCAAACCTTTCTACATGGGTCTTTGATCCCATCTCCTCAGTCTTCTCCAGCTGATTGCAACAATCGATCAATCAAAGATTTATCAAGTAACTATTTGCCAGGCACTGTGTGAGACACAGGGCGTTACCGATACAGGGAATTAAATAATCTCTACTTGCAAGGACTTTCCATTCCAATGGGGAAGGAAGAATACGTTATATATGGGTGGGTATATACATATATATATATATATATATATATGGGTAGACATGTATATATACATATATGTGCATGCATATACATATATACATGTGTGTAGTGCATATACACATATAAAATAAAGATAAAGATAATAAAAACAGATAAACACAAAGTTGTTAAATTCAAGGTAGTACGAGAGAGAAAACTCTAGCTTCTGAGGAGAGTCGTAAAGGCTTCAAATAGGAAGTGATATCTGGATCAAATCAGGAAGGAAGAAAGAGACTTTGATGAGGAGTGAGTATACTTCAGGCATAGAAATGGCCAGTGCAAAGGTGTATGTGTGGAACAGACAGAAGAGTTTGCTTACATTGTAGAGTGTGAGGGGAAGTAATGCCAAGTGAAGCTGGAAAGATAGTTTGGCACTAGGATGTAGAGAGTTTTAAAAACTAATTATCATGTCATTTCAGTCTTGTCTGACTCTGTGACACATGTGGGGTTTTCTTGGCAAAGAGACTGGAGTGGTTTTTCATTTCCTTCTCCAGGTCATTTTCCAGATGAGGAAACTGAGGCTAGCCCAGGGTCACACAGCTAGTAAGTGTCTAAATCTGGATTTGAACTCAGGCCTTCCTGATTCCAGGCCCAGTTCTCTATCTACTGTGCCACCTAGCTGCCCCAACAAGGAAGTTTATATTTAATTACAAAGCAGCTATGAACAGGATGAAACTTGAGTCAGGGAGATCAATTAGGAGGCCATTGCCATAATCTAGATTTTGAACCTGGGATACCAAAATGGTGGCAATTTGGAAAAGGGGAGGAACTGGAGGAAAAGATAATAAGCTCTATTTTAGATAAGTTGATTTTGAGACCTCTTTGGAGACATATCACTTGAAATGTCCATTAGGCAATTGTTGATGCAAGACTGAAACTCAAGATGAGAACTGGAATTCATCAATGTCGAGATGGTAGTTAAACCCCTGGGAACTGATGAGGTCATCAAGAGAGTAAGGAAATGGGGGGGAGGGGAGGAAAGGAGAAGACAGAGCATAGGGGAAGATGCACAGTTAAGGCAATGATTTGGATGACAAACCAGCACAGGAAGCTGAGAAGGAACGGTTATATAGGTAGAAAGAGAACCAAAAGAGAGAAAAGGGAGTATCCAGGAGGAGAGAGGAGGTCATCAGTGGGAAATCAGAGGAGAGATCCAAAACAGATAGAGTCTAAGAAAAGATCATCAGATTTTGCAGTTAGGAAATCATTGGTAACTTTGGAGACAGAAATTTTAGTTTAATGATGAAGTTGGAAGCTACATTACAAAGAATTAAGGAATTCATGAGAGGCAAAGTGAAGGCATTTTCTAGACATTTGGATGATAACTTGAGGGGAAGGTGGAGTCAAGGAAAAGGGAAGGATAGGAGAGAATTGAACTTGTTGAAGGCATTATGGAAGAAACCAGTAGATAGGGAGATGTAGAAGAGAAGGGGTCAATCTGCCAGGAAAGATATAAAGGGATGTGATTAAGGGCACACATAGAAGGGCGGGTTTTGGCAAGAAGAAAGTTTGCCTTGTTGTCAAAGACTAGAGAAAGAGAGGAAAGACTTGGGAATGGTGTCAAGAGGTTATGAGATAACAAGAAAAGGAGAAGCTCTTGTCAGTATCCTCAATTTTCTTAGTAAAGTTAGAGGCAAGTTGGGGGTGGGGGAAAGAGACCGAGAGAGAGAGTCAGAGAAAGAGAGGCAGAGAGACAGAGACAGAGAAAGGCAGAGTGATAGAGAGACAGAGACAGAGAAAGACAGAGAAAAGAGACAGAGACAGAGAAAGATAGAGAAAAGAGAGAGACAGAGAAAGATAGAGAAAAGAGAGAGAGACAGAGAGAGAAAGGCAGGTGTGGGAGGTTTGAGGAAAGAAGAAAAGGCTTGGAATAGCTTCTGTGGGGAGTAAGTTAGGGAATCAATTAAGGAAGAGTAAAAAGATTGCTTTGCTGTAGCGTGGGTTCAGTTGAAGTTGAGTAACATGAATTTATAATGTACCAAGTTACCACCACTGTGTGACTTAGACCAGTTCTGTTCAACAGTATGTGAGTAGGCGTGGCAGAGGCATATGGTGGGAGTAAGCCAGGACTAAGTTTTGCCAAGAAATGATGGTAACAGGACAAGGACGCAAAAGATTTGAAGGTAGGGGACAGTGTAGTTTTCAGCTAGGAGAATGGATAATAGGCTGAGAAAATACTGAGGAGGTGAGGGATTGAACATTTTGATAAAGATGATGAATGGGTTCAGGAAGGTTGTGGAATAGGGATATGGAACAAATGAGAGGAAGCTATGTTAATGCGAGAGTTTTGCATTAGGAAAGAGTAATGGTGAGATGTGACTGAGGCAGAGGGAAAAAGCAGGTCTCATGGATTACAGAAATTGAAACTGGAAGGTTAGAGGACGGAGGAAGTGTCACCATAGATAATGACATCCTCTACTATAAGCACATAAAGTGGGGATAGAGAGGATGATGAGCCTTTCTTATCTTATAAGGAATTCATTCTTAAGAAAGGAAGAAGGATGACCTGTGAACCAAGAAAGCTAATATAATTTGGATTGGTTGGAAAATTTTGTACTTTCAAGGAGGAGAGGTTGCTGATTGATGGTGCTAAAAGATGAATCTGGACGTGGCATGAGGAGAGAGGCATGGTGATTACAGCCCCTTTTCTCTGTCACCACTGCTGCCACCACCTGGCACAGGTCTTCATCACTTCCTTCTTGTACTATGGCAATAAGTCTGCTGATTGGTCCATCTGCCTCAGGTTTCCTCCTTCAAGTCTATCCTCCACACAGCTACCAAAGCAATCTTCCTTAACTGAAGGGAGGATAATAGAATTCTACTCAACTACAGTGCTTCCATATTTTTTCCAGCATAAATCATAAATGTCTCTGTTTGTTTTCTAAAGTCTTTCCCATCCTGGCCCCAACTTACCTTTTCAGTCTCAGTGGACATTACTCCCCCTCCCACAGTCTTCAGTCCAGCCAAAACATTCCTCTGTTCCTCACATACAGTCTCTCTCATTTCCTCGCTTTTGCCTTGGATGCTCCATGAATCTCCATGCTTCACCTCCATCTCCTCCACTTTATAGAATCCTTTCTTTCTTTCAAGATGCAGCTCAGGCATCTCTACCTGCATGAAACCTCTCCTGGTTTCCTCTGCTGGGTAGTACCATCCCTCCCAAATGACAAAAAGACCTGGTCTTTAATCCCTTGTTGCAGTTCAGCCATGTTGGACTCTACATGGCCTCATAGACTTGGTCGATGGGGTTTTCTTGGCAAAGATACTAAAGTGGTTTGCCATTCCTTCTCTAGGGTATCCTTATTTTACAGATGAGGAATTGAGGCAAATAGGGGTTTAGTGACTTGGCCAGAGTCACACCACTAGTAAGTGTCTGATGACAGACTTGAACCCAAATATCCCTGACTCCAGGGCAGGTGCTTCATTCGCTGCACCACTCAACTGCCCAGTTTTTAACTACTTTGAATGTATTCTTTTCTGTGTTATTTTAGGCATACATCTGGATCAGGGCACCCTAGCCCCATTTTCTTAGGGACAGAATAGCTGCATCTTTCTCCAGGGTTCCAGGGCTGTCAAGTTGGAAAGTGGTCTTCAATGCCATTGAGCTCCAACTAGCTGAGTCCCACCTTCCATTGTTAGACAGATCATAGATTGGTTCCTTAACCATTTACTGTCAATTAGCTTTTACAAAGGGACTTTTACTTCAAATATATCTGAAGAACAAACATACATTTTTTCCCTCAATGGCCCTGGGGCCATACTCTCCCTTACACCTCCTCAGTGTCTGGGGGGAATAGATTCAATATCTAGCTCCCTTTCTCCATAGCATGGTCCCACCATGTTCACATCCAAAGGTGGCACTGGTAGTGAATGAGATCACTCCCTGAATCACTTCTCAGAATTATTCCATTTCTGGTCTTGCTGCAGCACTTGGCTGGATTCCAAATCCCACTCTCCCATGGTCAGAGGCTCCACTTCCTGCACGTAAAATAGGAAAAGAAGGAATAAAAAAGCCAGGGACCCAGACCCATTTTGGGGGAGCCATATGAGCTCTGAAAGAAGATGTGAAAGTGATCTCACTCCCCTAGACTTGAATGAAACAAAACAGAATTTAAAAAGGAAGGCAGAAGATGATATGGGATTTTTTGAAGAAGCCAACTACTCTAGCTAATCAATCAAAAGGGAAAGATGCTTCCCACTCGTATGGCCAGCCAACTAGAACCAGTTACAGAACGAACATACGTCATGGTGTCTCCAAGGCATTTTTCTTAAAAGCCAGCATGATTCTCCTGAAAGGGTATCTCCCCTAAATCTTCCAAATGGAGAGGTACCACACAAGCAAACTGATGGGGCCTTCAGGCTCCAGACCCCCAACAGAAAACACACAAACTGGGTCTGGTATAGAAAGTCCTTGAGAATAGGGATTGTCTTTGTGCCAGGGCTTAGTTAACTATGCCTAGTACACAGTATGTGCTTAATAATTGCTTGTTGACTGATGGATTGATGAGTGTCCTAATAAGCACTTAATAATTTGCTTGCTGTCTGATTGATGAGGGTCCTTCCAGCTTTGGCATGCTCCCCCCCATATTCTAGGTTCTAAGGGCCTCTATAGCTCCAGTGTTCCACATCTTAAGGGTTGTTCTAATTCTGCCATTCCTGGGCCACAGTATATGTCCCTCCCAGCTCTGACATTCTCTGTTCTCACAAGCCCTTTACCGTCTGTCTCCACCCTATCTTTCCAGGCTGATTGCACACATTCCATGTCCCAGGCTAACCAGCCTATTTGCTGTTTCTTTTCAGTGATGGGTCTGGAAATCTTTGCAGAAACTATCCCCCTGTGCTTGGAAACCTTTCCTCCCTCACTTGCACTTCCTTGGCAGACAGTCCCTAACTTTCTTTTAGGCTCAATTCAAGTGCCACAAGATACTTTTACAAAGCTCCCTTCCAACAATTACTAGTTCCCTTTCACCAGCAAAATTATTTCCTAGTCGTTTTGGATTCACTTATCTGAGCACATATGAAGTCCCCTCTCCCGGAAGAATGTAGGCCTCTTGAGGGGAGAGATTCTTTCACTCTCTAGCGCTGATGTTCCAAGACTTGTCCAGCTCTTACATAGTATGATCCAAGGGGTGTGTGTGTGTGTGTGTGTGTGTGTGTGAGAGAGAGAGAGAGAGAGAGAGAGAGAGAGAGACAGAGAGAGAGAGACAGAGACGGAGACAGAGAGAGTAGAGAGGGAGAAAGAAAGAGAGGGAGGGAGAGAGAAGAAGAAGAAGAAGAAGAAGAAGAAGAAGAAGAAGAAGAAGAAGAAGAAGAAGAAGGAGAAGGAGAAGGAGAAGGAGAAGAAGAAGAAGAAGAAGAAGAAGAAGAAGAAGAAGAAGAAGAAGAAGAAGAAGGAGAAGGAGAAGGAGGAGAAGGAGAAGAAGAAGAAGAAGAAGAAGAAGAAGAAGAAGAAGAAGAAGAAGAAGAAGAAGAAGAAGAAGAAGAAGGAGAAGGAGGAGAAGGAGAAGAAGAAGAAGAAGAAGAAGAAGAAGAAGGAGAAGAAGAAGAAGGAGAAGGAGAAGAAGAGGAGGAGGAGGAGGAAGCCCTCTCAGCTCAGACTCTTATTCTACAGTCCCTTCCATCTCTGACATTCCATCTGCTGAGCTTTCTTCCTGCTCTAACAGTCTCATCTTTTACAAAACAATAATTTAAGTATGCCCTAGTTGGGAAGGTACACATGCCTCTCAAACACAACACATGCTGCCTCTGAAATCTTCATAGAAAGTATTTTTGTATTATCCAGGGATTTCTGGATTAACTGTTTTCTTCCATCTGTGTAGATCACTGAAAGGAGGCTGTATGATTGATTGATGAGTTCATTTTAAAACCATTTCCAGAGCTGAGAAGTGCAGTGAAAAAGACCTGGATTTGGAGGTGGAGTCTGGTTTCAAATTTAAGTTCTATTACATATCTTTGGGTACTTTCCCTCTCTGGGACTCAGTTTCTTCATCTGTAACATAAGCAGGTTGGACCAAGCATCACTATTTTCCCTTCCAGCTCTAAATCCTAGGATCCTGCTATGGCCAGGCCTCTGTGCCGAATCCAAAAGCATAGGCTATGCATGTCCCTAAGTGACTTCACATCAGGCAGGGGACAGCTACCCAGTCATGCATGCACAGGTAATAAGCACAAACTGTGCTTCCTAGAATCTGAGATTGAGGTCTAGAGGAGGCCTCAGAGGCTATATGCAGTTCAGTCCATGGCCATACAGGTCTAGGGAGGATTTGAACCCAGAGCTGGCTCTTTCCACTATACCTACCACATTGGCTCCTTAGCCACAGCTTTAGGCCCACTAGAGCTTAGCTGCCTCTTTTCAGTCTCTTCCCTCCCACAGTGGCAAGCTTCCCATATGGAGCTCTGCTACACACTAGGCTGGGTAAGAGTAAAGTGGGGGGCGGGTGAGGCAGAGAGGCCCAAGGGACCCTACCCTGACCAAGGCGCAATAGAGCAGGGAATGGAGCCAGCAGCTGTCTGAGGCAGAGCTTCCCAGGGAAGACAAAATTAGTAAGTCCATTCAGTGGAGTAAGAAACAGACTGGACTCCAGGGGAAGAACAGTGCTTCACACACACACACACACACACACACACACACACACACACACATACCCCTACCAATCTCAAATTGGAGATTAACCAGTGAGTGCCAGTCATCTTGGCCAGCTTTTCTCCTTGTTCCCTTTATACGGTGAGAGATGGAGAAAGCTTATAATCTTTTTTAAAAAGAAAAAGAGACATCCCTGGCTCAGTGTGAGTGAGTGAATGAATGAGTGTGTGTGTGTGTGTGTGTGTGAGAGAGAGAGAGAGAGAGAGAGAGAGACAGAGACAGAGACAGAGACAGAGACAGAGAGAGAGAGAAGGAGGAGAGGAGAGAGAGAAAGGGAGGGAGGGAGGGAGGACAGAGAAAGAGAGAGACAGAGAAGAGAGAGAGAGAGAGAGAGAGAGGGAGGGAGGGAGGGAGGGAGGGAGGGAGAGTTGCAATTGTGCTGAAAGGTGAGAAGGAGGCAGTGAAAAAAGTCTCTTTGAAAACAGTTTTGCTGCGTGTGTGCCTAACCTCAGACTTCAAGGCAGAGGGAGGAGTAGAGGGAAGCTGGGAGTTTGTCCAGCCCCTGGGGAGAGAGCTGAAATGGGGGAAGAAAGGCTGATAGGACCAGAAAGCCTGCTAGGCTGGGAGGTTGGAGGTCTACGCATGTGTGTCAGGATCCAGCTCTGTTATAAGCACAGTGTGACGCTGGGCATTACACTTGCTCTCTCTGGGGCCTCAGTTTCTTCATCTGCAAGATGAGGAGGTTTCCTAAGTGATGTCTGACGTCCCCCCCAGATGTTACATCTTCTGCTCTGAGGCCCCTCTTGCTCCGGCGTTTTAGGTTCTAAGGTGTCTTTCAGCTGGACTCTCTATTCTAAGACCCCTCCCAGCTCTGAAACTCCACGAATCACCTCGTCTTGCCTGAAGGCCACAGCACTCAGTAGAATCCCTTGGCTCAGCCAAGATCCAACCCCATAGCATGGCCCAAGGCTCTCCGCTACTACAAAAGCAGCTGCTACTCCCCTGGTCACAGTATAGAAGATAGAACCCTGCTGGGAAAATTAGCATATTCATTTATGGTAATAGCCCACCAAGGTTGTTTGGTTTGTGGAGGGTGGGAGAGGAAAGGGATCATCCATCATGGAGCAGGGGACACCTTTTGGTGAGGGTATGTCTAGGGAAATCGTTTTCAACCCTTTTGTGTGAGGTTGGTTAGGGAAAGCTGGATGAGGGTTGATGGAAGGGTAGGGAGAAGGAAAAATCAGGCTTTTTAATTGAAAGCAATGATAATAATATTTGCATTCAAGAGAGCTAGCACCTGCACCAAGGCCTATAGGATATGAAGTGTTAGGTAGAGAACAAGGAGTCTGCCCCAAAGGAGTCTCCAATCTAACATAGAAAACCATCAGAGAATAAATAAAGGCTATTTAGATATGAGCAAGATAGGAATCCAGAGATGAGAGGGTAAGTGTTGGCTGAAGAAAGATGGAGAGATTAATGAGAGGAGGAACTCAAGCTAGGTCTAAAAGCATGGGTAACACTTCACTATCTGGAGAAGAAAGGAGGGCATCCTGGGAGGGAGGAACAGTCTGAGCAAAGGGCTGGAGATGGGAATGAGCATGGCTTTTTTTCATGATTGCAGGAAAGTCTACATGGGGGAATACTCTAACAAGACTCAGTTTTCTTTGGTCTGGCTCCTGTAGATACCCTTAGGGCTTTTCTACACTCTCTCCAGACCCAGAATGTGCCTTTTGCCAGATCTTGAGGACAGCCACTCACCAAGACTGGGTGAGCTGGACTGGGCAGGATTGTAAAGGACTTCTGAGTAATAGAGAAGATGCCAGGACTGATAGTGGAAACATCTGGATTTACAGAAAACCTCCCTTTGAATCCTGGTTCTCTCTGAGCCCTGTGTGATATGAAGCAAGTCACTTCCTCCCTCTGCCTCAGTTTCCTCCTCTGAGAAAGGGTATTGGCTGAACTAATCTCTGAGATTTCTCTCAATTCTGAATCCTATGCTTCTATAATAAAGATGGAGTGGTTTGGGGTGGGGAGACAATCAATTTCCTGGAGAGTATTGGGATCAGAACTTGGAGGTCATCCAGTCGAACACCCTTATTTTGCAGAAAAAGAAACTGAGACACAGAGAGGTCATCCAAGGTCACACATGTTAGAAAGTGAAATAGCCAGGTTGGAACTCAGGGCCTCAGCACTCTTTCGGTAAAAGGGAATGTGTTCCAGACCCAATGGAAAGGAGACACAACATGGAATGTGAGTATGAGGCAGGAGATCTGGCCCCTTTGCCCCCACAAGCTTGTGTGACCTCAATTAAGTCATATACCTTTTCTGGGTTTCAATTTCCAAGTGCACTTAATGTTGAGGCCTAGGGGTGAGGGTTACAGTTTGGATGTAGCAATCTCTTCCTTCCATTCTCAGATTCCTGGCCACCTTGAGGAAAGAGCTTGCTACTAATACCTAAAGCCTAGTCAGGAAGACTCATCTTCATGAGTTCAAATCCGGACTCAGACACTTACTAGCTATGTGAGCCCAGATAAGCCACTTAACTCTATTTGCCTCAGTTTCCCCATCTTTAAAATGAGCTGGAGAAAAATGACATACAAGTATCTTTGCCCAGAAAACCCCAAATGGAATCGACAAAGAGTCAAATACCACCAAGGTCCTTCCTCTGCTTGCTCCTTCCCTCCCTTGTCTGCTCCCAGACTTTGATCTCCCCCATCCAAGACTCATCAATTCTGGAGGGAAGAGAAAGGCATTAGATGTACTTCTTGGCAGAGACAAAACAAGGGTGAGGAAGGAGGGGTAGCATGTATAAACATTCTGATCGCCAGAAGAGAGGAATTACCAAATTACAATTGATTTTCTACTGTTAATGAAGCATGAACGCATGTGATTGCATCTTGAAAAGATTTATAATTATTCATTGAATCTAGGAAGATAATTAAACTTCATTAAGTGCAGACATGACAAGCTTTCAGAGCAAGGCCAGACCTCCACTCTGGGTTCCAGATTTGAACAGGAGATGCACTGCTCTGACAGTGTCAGGACCAAAGGAGGGGATGAAAAAGGAGTCACAAGAGAGGATGGGGAGCTGAGGGAAAGGGAAGGACATATCTTTCCTTCAAGGCAAATCCGTGTAAGTCAATCTCTTGGGCTTCTCTTTCCCCCCTTGTTAGCAACCTCTCCCTCCACTCCTCTCCACCTCTGATATTTACTACCTGTGTGACTTTGGACAAATGACTTTACCTCTCTGAGCCTCTGTAAATCTTTGTTGTTTTAAATTAATGGGCTCTAAGGTCCCTTCCAGTTTTTAGACCTAGGTAACTCAGAACTGGAGTCAGAAACAAATTTTGCTCCAGACATTTAACTAACTGGTGATCCTGGGTTTAACCATTGTCTGCTTCAGTTTCCTCGTCTGTAAAATAGGGATATTTACACTCTTCTCAGGGTGGTTGTGAGGCTCACATGAGATGAAATGTATAAAGGGTTTTGCATAGTGCCTGGCACATAGTAGGGGCTTAATAAATACTTACTTCCTGTATTAATTTTTGGTTAATGACAGTCAGCTCTTATCTGACTATAAATTAAGCTTCCTAGGTACCCTTGCACGGAGTGTGCTCGCCATTGTAGGAGATGTTGTTGAGGAGACCCTTGTTCAGATATGAGTGGGTGGGATAAGGTGGCCTGAGGGGGCCTTCTACCTCTAAGATCCTTTCAGTCTAGTGCTTAGTATGGTTCCTGGCATATAGTAAGTTCTTAATAAATGTTTGTTTCCCAGTCTGATTCTATGAAAAAGGCAATATAGGACCTAGAAAGAAGGGATTATAGAATTTATAACCAGATGGGACAGAAAAGAGAGAATATATCCTTCAAGCTCATCATTTTATAGCTAAGGAGAACATGGGCATTTGGAGTCAGAAGTACTGGGTTTAAAACCTGCTTCCATCACCTACCTGCCTGTGTGACTTTAGATAAGTTTCTGAATCCTTGGTTTCTTCATGAGTAAAAATCAGGAGATAGAACTCCTTCCATGTCTAAGCCTTTCATCTCAAGCACCTTTGTTCCTTGGTCTGTCTAGCCATAGTGGGGAAGAATTGGAAACTGAAAGATGCAGTGATCAAAATTTGGATCAATATCAGGAAAACCTTTCTAAGAATCTCTGCTGTCCCCCAGTGGAACAGCCCCCTCCAGAGATGATGGATCTCCCCTCTCCCACTTGGAAGCCTTCCTTCATGCAGAGGCCTGACCCCTGGCTCTCTGCTGGGGATGTTGGAGGGGATGTTGACAGTTTGGAACAGAAGGCCTCTGGAAACCCTTCCCACTATGGGATTCTGTGAAAGACTTACCCAAGGCCACACAGCTAGAAAACAGCAAAGCTTGAATCAGAACCCAGTTCCTCTGATTCCAAATCCTACACCTTCTCCACTAAACCCAGGATGCCTGCTTTGCTTATTTTTAAATAAAAAAAGAAAGATTCTCCAAACTCAATTTTGCCAGTTTCTTTTAAAAATAATAGTTCACCATTGTGTATATTTTCAGATTTTTTTTTTGATGCATCGATTAGTTTTACTGATTTTTTTTCTTCTTTTTTTACTTTAAAAATTCTTTGTTACTAGGGATGACTCTCTGGGAGAAGAGAAAGAGAAGGAAATAGGGAATATGGACAAAGTAAAATCCAAAGATACCAATAAAATTTATGTTTTCAAAATACTTCATGTTTTTAGAATACTTGAGCGTTTTTAGAACTAGAAAACACTTCTTTTACAACCACACTGTGAGGTAGGTGGTACAAGAATTATTACCGCACCCCCCCTTGGCAAATGAGAAAACTTTGTTTCAGAAGGGTTAAGAGACTTGCCCATAATTGCGTAATGGAAACTGTATGATAAAAATCTTGATTTGGAATCACAGCTGGGCTAAAATCCCAAATATGCTACTTACTATCTGTGTAAATCTCTCTGATCTTCAGTTTCCCCTTGTGTAGTATAAGGGAGGGGCAGCTAGGTGGCACAGTAGATAGAATGCCAGGGCTAGACTTCTCTTCATGAGTTCAAATCCAGTCACAGACTCTTTCTAGCTGTGTGACCCTGGGCAAGTCACCCAATCCTGTTGGCCTCAGTTTTCTCATCTGCAAAAAGAGCTGGAAAAGGAAATGGCAAACACCCCAGTGTCTTTGCTGAGAAAACCCTTTTTGTCTACAAAAAGTTGGACATGACTAAACAACAAGACCCTTTCAGCTCTCAAGCCTGTGACTCTGTCTTACCTGGGACTTAACCACCAAACCAGCACTCTTTCAATTACATAGTGCTGTGAGAAGGGAGAATTTACTCTTATTTGACGGGAGATGCCCAGCAGGAACCCCCAGAGAGTGATGGAGGATTGCTTTTTCACATTCTCCTCCTCCAGGTCTGGAAGGCCCTCCTCCCTCTTCCCATACAACATGCAGAATTCCTTGATTCCGTCAGAGCCAACCCAGGTGCCTTCCTTGTACATCATCCATTCAACCATTGACTTTTCCTGATCTCCCAAGCCTAAAAGGTCTGTCTTTGGAATATACTTTACATATACTTATGCTTACTTATCTATCCTCTTCAAGAAGAAGGGACCAACAATTTATCTGTCTAATGTTGTTACCCACCCCCACCCCACTCTCCACCCCAAGTAGAATGTAAACTCCTTTTTAAATTGGCCGTTGTAGGTGCTAAATAAATAACCAATGAATGCATTATATCACACTGCAGTTATTCTATCTAGAATCCTTTTAGACTTAGTAAAAGGTAAGCTCCCTGAAGGCAGGAACTGTTTCATTTTTTTCTGTGTCCTCACCACTTATGGTTTATAATTTTAGGTGTTTGATAAATGTTTGTTCAACTAAATTAAGTTGTTGGGGGAAGGTGTTAGAAGAGTAGTTCCTTGTTGAGGTGGGGAAGGGTAAAGGAGGAAGCAGAAGGTCCCACTAATGCTCTGAACCGCTGACCTTGGCCCCAGGTCCCAGGCCTTGACCCTTGGCTCTTTGACAAACCAGGCTCTTTGACAAATTCAGGAGTAAGGTCATTTCCTTGCCTGCCCTTCAGTGACCAAGACAAAGAGGCTATTAACTGAAATCTGATCCAAGGTCAAATCTGAATGGTAGGGACGGGGCAGAAGCAGACAGATTTCCCTTGGTCAGACTGGCATTCTGCTCCTAAGACACCAAAAGAGCTTTGTTTCTCATTCCTTTTAGGAGACCTCTCCCCTCCTGCTCCCCTCAAATTCTGCAAGGTCCATGACTTAGGGAATCTAGAACTCAGAGCAGTAACTAGGGTAGGGCAGGCAGGGTGTTCTCAGGTGCTAACATTAGGGGGCACATTCCTTATTGACAGAATAAGGGGAAATGAGGGAGAAGGGACAGGCTGACCCTTTCCCTCCATGATTGCACCATCACTCTGCACCCATCTTCCCATCCCGCCTCCAACTCTCTGCCAAGACTGCCTAGAGCATGGTCCCACACCCAGTCCCCTACTTGGTGGAATTTACTCCAGGTACCAGGATTCCAAAAGAAAGCTCTGACCAGGCTGTATTTGTGACCAAAGAATTCTATTGGAGGGCCCTTCTCATTACCCAAACAGCTTCAGCTGTTTTTTTGCTCCTCTGACAACAGAGGTTTCCAAAGCTTAGCATCCTGAGGCATTCAGAAATTATTAAGACTCTTGTCTCAGGAAGAGGGGCCTGGCTGTGTCGTGTAAAAGCTACCAGAATGGAATCAGTGTTTTCTCAGGCTGTTTATCTGGGTCAAGTAAGCTGCTGGATGAACCTATGTTTGCCTAGGCAGGCAGGGATCTTGGCTTCTGGCAGGGCTTTGGAAGCTGAAGCTGGGGGATAGGGGGATTCTGTATCAGGGGGGTTCTTTCATCTCTGCTCCAGCACAAGTTTGCTGGGTTTTAATTTGGGAGCACCTGACTTATCCTACCAGTCCTGCTCCTTGTCAGCAACAGAACCAGAAGAACCCAGGGCAGCTAGAGGAAATGGAAGGTGGCAATGGGTTTAGCAGAAACAGAAGTTCTAGGAATTCCATGAGGCTGAGGGAAAGGGTGTTCCATGCTCGGGGTGGGTGGAATAGTGGCCTGGGGAAAGCAAAAGAAACAGAGGATGGAATGTCCCACAGGCAAATTTGACCAAAAGGGACTGTGCATGAAGGGGAATGATCTAAAATTAGGCTGGAGCATTGAGTAGAGAAGTAACAAATCTTCAAGTCTGCCTTGCGCTCACTGGCTTCCAGTCTGGTAAAGCCTGATGACTCTTTGGTAGAGACATGGTACAGCTGGTGAAAGAATGGGACAGCAAGCTGAGACTCCAAGAAGCCTTTTGGTTTGGTTGTGGAGGCCAGGAGCTCTCCTTCCCCTTTTTGCTCTGTGATATAGGAGTTACCTAAGAGACTACTCATCCCATAGGGGAAGGCAGGTAGGAGATTGGTATTCTCCCAGGTATTTTGCATGGTCTCCCCTCAGGTTTTGCATTGCCTCAAAGTCAGAACACAGCAAGCGAGCAAGCCAGCAAGTATTTATGAAGTGCCTACTGTGGTTCAGGCACTGCTAAATGTAGTAAAATGGGAAGAAAATGACAAAAAAGAAAGCATCCCTACCCTCAAGGAGCTTCCATTCTGAGATGACATGTATACATCTCCATTTTTTTAACCTTCATTGATAAAGAAAGTTCCCATTGTGAGACTCTCTACCATCGCAGTCCTACAGTTCCTCCACAGTGTATAATCTTAGAGAGTTTCCTGAGATCCTAAGAAGCAGAATAATCTGCCCAAGAGACCTTGCCAGTTCTCAGAGATGGGACTTGAACCCACATCTTGGCTCTGAACTTCATTCTCTACCATGACATCTCTTTCTGGTCAAAATTTGTACTGAGGCAATGGGTAGCCCAGTGGATAGAGCAATGGGCCTGGAGTCAGAAAGATGTGAGTTCAAATGTGGCCTAGCTGTAGGACTCTGGGCAAGTCACTTAACTTCCAAGTTTCCTCAACTGTGGAATTGGGATAAAATGAATAAAACAGGAATAAAAACAATTTTAAATAAAATAGGGATGAAATGAGATAATATTTGTAAAGCACTTAGCATAGTGCCTTGCACATGTTTTTTTCCTTTCCTTTCTACTGTATGGTATTTTTAGAGGGGAAGCACTAGCACCAGGGAAGCATCCTGAGGGGTTTCATGTAGGAAGGGGTATATCAGCTGAATTTTGATGGACATTTAAGGATCCTAACAAGCAGAGAGGAGGAGAAGGAATTCCAGATATGGGAGGCAGGCTATGTGAAGACATGGAGACAAACTTATGTGTACATGTCTATAATAACCAGGAGAGGCCAGATCTGAACCTGGAATCAGTACTGTTTCAAATATACAAAAGTCAGTCATCTTCCCTTTTGGATCATCTTATCATTCTCAGTAAAAAACAGTCCCTATTAATTAGTCTTCACCCACCACAGTCTTTCTTCATGAGTTCTATGTCCATGCCCAATTTGGGACCTGGGAAATTTGGTCCATCCCATATAGGAAAGGGGCCCAGGGATCACTGCAAGGATACTGGCTGCCCACTCTGGGTCTGGCCTGGATTCCATGGCACAGCAGGGCTGGGAAGACGCTGCGGGTGGCAGTCATTAGGGGCAGAGTCCACATCTTCTGACTCCTAGTATTTGACTCTTTCTGCAATCCAGTCATTCCTCCACAATGAAATGACTTACACAATTAGAGTTTAGCATTAGGAGGGACTGAGTCAAGTCAAATTCCCCCATTTTGCAGATAAGATAATTGAGGCAGAGAGAGAGACAGAGACAGACAGATAGAGAGACAGAGACAGAGAGAAAGAGAGACAGAGACAGAGAGAGAGACAGAGAGAGAGGAAAAGTGACCTGTCCAAGGTTGAAGAGATACTTAGTAGTAAACGCAGGATTCAAAGTCAGGTCTTCTGACTCCCCTTCTGCCAAGGTGGATATTACATGTGATACAATAGAAAAATAGGTCAGAAGATCTGGGTTCAAATCCCACCTCTATTTACCACCTATGTGACCTCAAGCACACAACCTCCCAGGACCTCAGTTTCCTAATTTGTAAAATAAGGGAGTTGGACCAGATAGCCCTGAAGGTCCCTTCAAATGCTAACTCTATGATTCTTTGACTCTAGATTCAGTATTCTTATCACTAAGCAATGCTTTTCTCATCGCATATCTCCCTTTGTCTCTCTGTCTCTGGATAGATATGTACATATACATGTATGCATGTACGTACATACATACATACAGTAGAGTATGAATGCTTAGTAGTTCAGCCCGAGCAAGGACGTCACTGTCTGGTCCCTTATCCTGCCAGGTAATCCTCAGAATCTTCCTAAGACAATTCAAATGGAAGCGATTCAGTTTCCTGGCATGGCATGGCGCTGGTAGGCTGTCCATGTTTCACAGGCATACAACAATGCTCTGGAGACCTTCAGTTTGATAGTCAGTCCAATACCTCTTCTCTCCCACACTTTCCTTTGGAGCCTCCCAAACACTGAGCTAGCTCTGACAACACATGAGTCAACTTTGTCATCTATATGTACATCCCTGGAAAGTTAAGTGAACTTATCCACAGCATTCAAAACTTCTCTATTTGCTGTAACTGATGGTTCCATATGTGGATGATACAGTGCTACAGCTGGACATGCTGTACCTTGACCCCAATATAGTGATGTCATTTTGATCCCCTTTGAGAATGGAGGACAATAACCACACAATACCCACATACACACACACACATACACACACATACACACACTCACATACATACATATAACTGGACCTGTGATTTAACAAAGGTGGGGAATTCCTGGGGAGGAAATCCCCTTTACCATACTGATCAGTACCCGCTCTGCAATTTATAACCCTAGGCATTTGCTTGGGCCACTAAGAGAGAAACTAACCCAGAATTACAAAGCCAGCATATGTCAGAGATTAAATTTGAACTCAGGTCTTCCTGACTCTGAGGGCAGGTCTTTATCAGAGAAATAGGGGTCTTCTCCAAGGCTGAAGGTCAGAAAGGGCCCTAATCCCTTTGTTTTTCCAGAGACACACATTTTCCTAGTGTGACACCCAAAATCCTGAGCCAGCCTGGTTGACCTGGCCAATTCTCTCCCTCTCAAACTTCGCTGCTCACTTTATGGCTCCTGTCAAACCAATATGATCTTACTCTAGAGTGAAACTGGGTCCCATTTAATGTTTTATGGCTTCAGAAAGGACATTTTTTACCTTCCTCCCTGAGATCTGCAGCCAGGGGGAACAGGCCAATAAATCGCCAAGGCTATGTGGTAACAGATGGTGGAACAAGGAGCCCACTGGATTATAGGCAGCCCCCAGCCTTGGAAAGCAGCATCCTCAACCCCTCCTAAAAAACACTCTACCCTCTACCCAATCCCTGCCCAATCAGCAGTGAAATCAATAAGGTCTGGAATCTAGATCCTGTGCTGGACTTGAGTTGGAAACATTCGGTTCAATAACTCCTAGCTGTGTGGAGTTATTTAGCCTCCCAGACCTCAGTTTCTCCATCTATAAAATGGGAATTGCAATGTTTTTTGCTGGATACCTTCCTGGATTGTTGTGAAGGAAAGAACTTTGTAACCTTTAAAGCTATACAGAAATATGAAACATTATTATTATTTTCTGCTTCTTAAAATATAAAGAGCATGAAACTAAGAGTTAGAAGACATAGGTACCAGTTTTGAGCAAAACACTCAGTCTATCTGCTAAATGGCTTCCCTTGCCCTTTCCTGGTTTAACATTCTATGTTCTAAAGCCCACCCAGTTCTGATGTTTTATGTTGGGACATCCCTTCCAGTTTTGATAATCAATATTTTAAGATCCCTTGCAGCTCTGACATAAAATTCTAAGGGCCCTCCTAATTCTGACTTCCTATGTTCAAAAGGCCCTCCCAGTTCTGATATTCTATGTTCTAAGGGCCTTACCAGCTCTGACATTGTATATTTTAAGGGCCTTCCCTTCTGACGTATGTTCTAAAATTTTTCCTAGCTCTGTCATTTTGTTTTCTAATTTTCCTCACAAGCTTGAACATTCTGCATTCTAAGAGTACCCTCAGTTCTGATCTCCTATGGCCCTATATTCTATGCCAGATAGCATATGGCTTGGGAAAAAGACCCTGAAATTATGGACACTTCAGCTAGTAGTGCTAACCTGCTAGCCCAAGGCCCCCAGGCTAGGGCTGCTGATAGGGACCCTCTGTGGACACGTGTGACCATCCCAAATGGCACGGCAGGAGCATTGATGCAGGACAATAGCCTGGAGTCAATGGAGGGTCTGGAGCTGACTTAGTTAAACTTCCTTGCTGAAGGAGGAAGATAGACTAACCAGGGCACCCTCCATCCTTCTCATTCATTGTAGATGCAGAGAAATAACTCACTCCAGCAGGAGAGCGTAGTGGGTCATTTGCATGCTGAATTTCCACGTGAACGAAGCCGCTTACTGTCAGAGAGAAGCCATTGGCATCCAGGCTTTGCCCTGATGAGGAAGCTCCAAAGACGCTGTCTGAAATATTCATCAGTTGGCTTGGTCGGCATCGCCCCCGATGGATGAACTTGGCCCTGGAATAAGTCACTCGAAGACCGGGCAAGACAGCTGGAGCCAGCCGTCTCTGAACAGAGCAGATTAGCATCGGAGTTTCGTTAACCACATTAGGAGAATTGTGTCTTCCTCATTATTTCAGCTCATCAGTTTTTTCAAGGCCCAGAAGGGGGGCAACGAGCCAGAGCCGGCCAGGAGCCAAGATTGGAGGTCTCAGCTCGAGCCAGACGCCTCTACAAACACCTCGCAATCGCTTCTCAGGCTCCATCGACCCATGCTAAATCCTGGAACCGGCTGGATGCAGACCAGGTGAGCCTCACCTCAGTCAAATATGAAAGATGGCCCACCCACAGGGAAATGGATTTGGGAGAGGTAGGAAACAGGGGCCAGTGGGTGTTGACTTATCAGAGGCAAACAAGCCAATTAATCACGAACCTGGCCTCTATGAGGCTTGTACCACAAAGCACAACTCGCCAGCCAGGAGGCTCATCTGTGCCCCTCCAGGGAACAGACACTTTTATGGAGAAATGTGCAAGGGATGGAGATGTTGGAGCTGACAAGAAGTGGCCTCCCCCAGAACGCTGCCATCAGCCTTTTTTAGCATCAGCAGCCAGATCTCATTAATTTAGATGACTATGCCTCCTCCACTCTTTTCTCTCTTTTTCTTTCAGGTCCTGTCCTCCTTCTCTTGTCCTTTCCCTTTTCCTCTTCCCCTCTCCTAATTTTCTCCTTTTCCTCTTCCTTATGCCTTCTGCTCTTCTCCATTCCCCTCCATCCTTCATCCTTTCTTCCTTTTCCATCCTCTTCCTTCTTTCTTCCTCTTCTTCCTGTTCTCCATTCCCCTCTTCTCCCTTCTCACTCGGCTCCTTCTTTCTCCTCTTAATCATCCTTTCTTCTTTCTTCCTCCTTCTTCTCTTCTCCATGCCCCCCTTTCTTTTCTTTTTTGCTTTCTTCTCTCCATTTTCTCTTCTTCCTATTTTCTACCTACCTCTTCTCTCCATCCTCTTCTCTTCCCTTTTTTCTTATTCCTCCTCCTGTTCTTTTCATGCTTCCTGTCTTTTCTGCAACCTTCTCTCCAGTCTTCCCTCTTTTCTTTTTCCTTCTCTTCCTGATTTTCCCTGACCCTCTATTCTCTCCTCCCTTCTTTACTCCTTGTATTTCATTTCTCCCTCTCATTCCTCCTCTTTTTATGCTTCTCCTTTCCCTTCCTTATTTCCACATCCTCTGCATTCTCACTTCCCCTTTCATTCTCCTCTTCCCCATTCCCCTTTCCTATATTATTTCTCTTCATTCTCCTTTCTTCCCCTTTTCCTCCCATTGTGCTTCTGTTCTCCCTCTCTCCCTTCTTCCCAAGATCTCAGCCTCTCTGAGTTAGAAAGGACTCCAGCCAACATTTAATCCAACCTCTTCCTTAACAGGAATCCTCTACTACATCATACTCAAAAAATGGTCATCCAGACTTTTGCCCTTGATTGAAGATATTCCTCCCTCCAGTGAGGGGGAACCTTATCATCCAACTGAGGCAACCTATTCCATGATTATATTAACCTTCTTTCCTTGGTCCCGGTTGGGGGAAGGGGTGAAACACAGGAGAAACTTGGTGAATGCGCTGTTAGTAAAGAAAGATAAGAGGTGAGAGCACATGGAGAATCCTGACACACTAACAAAGTCTTCCTGATACCCTGGAGTGCTGAGACACCAAATGTCACTCTCCCAGCAACACAGAAAAGCAACGTTAGAGAATGCTTTAAGGACCCTAAATCTGCCCCTCCCCTCCCTCCTCCAGGAGAGCTCTGGGGATGACTGTCTTCTCTTGGACCCAGGGAACTTACAAGTAGAATAGTAGCATCAAGTGTAAAAAGGAACAGTGTGAAAACAACTATTTTGAGAGCAGGCAGCCCAGAGCTAATCCCTCCCAAACTCCATTTTGGAAAGAGTGATGCCTCATTCATCTCCTCCTCACCTGTGCCTAATAAACTTTTAATGTCCTTCAAGTCTTGGCTCAAATGCTACCTCCTACAAGATGCCTTTCCTCACCTCCCCCAATTGCTGGTCTCCGCTTCCTCCAATAGCTTTTTGTAGCAGAAACTGATGCATGTGGAGGCATTGGCTATGGTGGATCCTTCATGGATTCTGCACTAGAAATACCAGGGACTTGTGTGACTCAGTGAGATAATGTATTGATATCCTTGGTAGCCACTGAGCAGGAAGAGGTCACTTGATGGATCTTCAAAATCTCCACTCCTCCCACCATGCACCTCCCCATTGCTCTTTCTTCTCTGCCCATCTGTTAAACAGAGAATGAGTCTTTGATCCTCTTCCTGAGGAGCTTCTCCCAGCTGATACAGGCACACATCAGAAAAGAAAAGTCCTGCGTGGGCTTAGGCTGGGCCTTGGGCTATTTCTAATTTCTTTCTTTTCTGAGTATTGGCTACTGAACAACCATCCCAAGAAGGACATGTCCAACTTTAGAGGCAATTTTTGGGAATATGAGAGTTTGGTCAGAGCTGGAGGAAGATCTTGTGAGCTTAGAAGGTATGAGAAGACTGTGGATTTCCCGTTTTCTCATCAGAACAATATTGGCAGGAAGCATGTAGATCAGTGGGGTTTTAAAGGGAATGGCAATAGAGAATCATCTCAGGCTTCTCCGAGGTACCCCAAGAACCTCGAGGGGGAGACGTATCCTTGCTCTGGGGGAGCATCTGGATGGTACAGCAGATGGAACCCTGGGCATGAACTCAGAAAGAACTGAGTTCAAATCTGCCCTCAAATACTTACCAGCTATGTGACCCTTGGAATGTCAATTGTCAACCTCCATTTCCTCAACTGTGAAATGAGAATGATAATAGCACTTACCTCCCAAGGCTGTTGTGAGGATGTAATGAGATCATATTGTAAGATGCTTAGAAGAGGGATGGGGAATCTGTGGCCTTGAGGTCACATAATTCAGTCAAAGGGCCACACTTGAGGACCTAGAGAGCCACATGCAACCTTAAGGCCACAGGTTACCCACCCCTGACCTAGCACTATGTCTGGCAAAGAGATTCTTAATAAATTTTTGTTTCCTTCCTTCTGGAATTCAGGACACCTCTGTGGGAATTGGGATAAAGATTATCAGAGCTTGTATGGATTACATAGGGGACAGTAAAAGACAGTCAATCTATACTTTTTACTTTTATTTTTCTTTCACAACATGATTATTATAGAAATATTTTGCATGGCTGCAAATATAATCTATATTGAATTACTGCCTTCTCAGTGGGTAGGGGGGAAGGGAAGAAGGGAGAGAATTTGAAACCCACAGTTTTAAAAACAAATAAAAAATTTTTATATGTAACTGGAAAAAAGTAAAATTCTAAAAAAAAATAAATAATTTTTTAAAAGACAGTTTGACTGGGATGGTGGAGGATGCGAAGGGAAGTAATGTAAAATAAAATTACCAAGGTAGATTAGGGCCAAGTTGTGAATTTGTCAAATAGAGAAATTTGTGTTTGACTCTAGAGTTCTGTCCCTGACACAAAGTAGGAATGTAATGAATTCTTATTAGATAAATGAATGAACAATTGAATTAATTAACTGATACTTTCTTCTTCTAGGACCCTCAGAAAGAAGTTAAAAAGGAATCCCAATGCCTGCAGCAGGGTGAGAGCCTGGTTGCCACAGAGGGAGCCATCCAGGATTCTCTATAAACCCAGTTACAAAGAGCAAAGCCTCTTGCTGTTCTCTATCAGAGAGCAGAGGATGCCCTGCCCAGGTCAATAGGCTAGACTTGGTTGGAAAGGACAAGGACCCTGATGCTTGTACCTATAGGCCAGCATTACCCCTCACCTTCTTTCAGAGGGATATAGTTAGGGGAAAAAAAAACAGAAAAAAAAGAGAAGACACATTGGATCCCAGATCTGGAGTTGGAAAGGATCTTAATGTCCATCTTCATTGACACAATGACCCTATTTCATAGATGAATACAGGGCATTGAGTACATTTCCCACAGGTTGGAAGCATCAGAGGCAAATTTGACCCCGGGTGTTCTGACTTTCTGGCTTTGAATTCAGGACATGCCACCTACTTTCTGTGACCTCCGAGAAAGTCACTATCTCTTCAGTTCCTCTACTACAAAATAAGGGGGTGAGATGTGAAGGAATGTACCACATTGCTAATGATTGAAATTCAAGTTTATAACAACTCAAGCTTCTCTTTGTGCCCATCAGATTGGCAAAAACAAAATGACAAAAGACAAACATTTTTGGTCAATATTGGGAAAATTGGAATAGTAATGCACCATTGGTGGAGCTGGGAATTAGCCAAACTATTCTGGGAAATAACTTGGAATTATACTAGAAAAATCACAACATGGGATTTTTTACAAGAATCACAATCTTTTGACCTGAGAATATCATTACTAAGCCACAGAGTTCAAAGGCAGAGGAAAATACCCATGTAGTAAAACTTTTATAGCATCATTTTATACGGAAGCAAAAAAAATTGAAAGAAAGGAGATACCATCAGCTGAGGACTAGCAGGGAAGATGGTGGTATGTAGTTCATATATTGGTTTGCTCAGTTTAGCTATACCTCTTTGCTAAAAAGGAGTGTTCTTTCAGGCCCAAGAAGTGGAAGCATTGGGAAGTAATGGTAGGGTTTTGTTTTATAAAGCACCAAAGAAGAATTTATTTCGAAAAATAGAGGAGGTGGATTAGATGGCCTAGGAGTCTATGAAATAAAGGATTGAAAGATGATGGGAGAGGGGCAGCTAGGTGGCATAGTGGATAGAGCACTGTCATAGCGTCTGGAGGACCTGAGTTCTAATCTGCCCTCAGACACTTGACACTTACTAGCTTCATGAGCCTGGGCAAATCACTTATCCCTAAATGGCAATAAAGGAAGGAAGGAAGGAAGGAAGGAAGGAAGGAAGGAAGGAAGGAAGGAAGGAAGGAAGGAAGGAAGGAAGGAAGGAAGGAAGGAAGGAAGGAAGGAAGGAAGGAAGGAAGGAAGGAATTATGGATGATAGGAGACAGGCTGTTCCAGAGCCTCCTGCGGAAGCATCTCAGAAGAGCCACTGAGGATTGGTTGATGATCCAATGTCAAAGTCACAGTGGCTTCAGGGTGACTCAGAGAGTTAAGAGGGGAGATCAGTACAGAATCCAGGATAGAGAGAATAGGGAAGGACAGAGGAAGTAGATCCTGGGGCAGAGATAGATCACAAAGCCCTGACTGACTTGTAAGTTTTTGGGGAAACAGACCTATTCAAAGGAAAACATCACCATTGCAATTGGAAGAGTCAATATGGGGCCACCATTGCATGGAGACATCCAGAGAGAAAGGATGTTAGAAAAGAAATGTTGTCATCATTTATTTAGCAGGAGGCTCGATAGGGATGGAGGGAGGGAAAGATGGGACTAGGTGGTTGACAGACAAAAGCCAGAACAGAATCCCTTGGACAAAAAGTGCTTTGGGTAAGGGAGATGGGGTAATCAAATAGACTTCTGCCCTAACTTACGGTTCTAGCTGAATAGAGAGGACACACATGGAGCTGTAACTAGGACAGGTCACCAGAACTTTGTTCCAAGGCATCTTAAAAATTTTAGGACACTATCAACACTCACATTCCTTCTGCAGCATAGAAGCAATTGAACTTAGCACCAAGTTACCAAAAATAATTAGTTCAAATAAGAAGCTTCCAGATGGTGTATGATTCTTTCCCACATGCCCATCCTGGCTGTCATGCCCTGAATAAGTTCCCCTTCCCCCACACACAGCAAGGTAGCCTGAAGGGATCCCTGGGCCTCTGTCTCCTCCAGTACTCAACTGAATTTGTCTTTGAAATCTGGTTTAGGGACACTTTTCATGCTGCTTGTCCTTACTGTGTTTTAATGAAAGTTGCTTTAGGCACCAAAGGAAAAGCATCCTAGCTATGGCTCTGCACTCACACAATGATTTAGGTGCTTTTTTTTTTTTTAAACTCTATTTTATTTATTTATTTATTTAACTTTTTACATTCATTTTCACAAAATTTTGGGTTCCAAATTTTCTCCCCTTTTATCCCCTTCCCCCACCCCAATACCCCAAGCAATCTAATTTTCCCTATCTCCAATCTGCCCTCTCTTCTGTCATCCCTCCCTTCTCTTGTCTCCATTTTCTCTTTTCTCCTGTAGGGCCAGATGACTTTCTATTCCTCATTAACTGTATGTCTTCTTTCCTAGTAGCAACAACAATACTAAACAGTTGTTCCTAAAACTTTGAGTTCCAAATTCTCCCCATCCCTCCCTCCCCACCCATTCCCTTTGGGAAGGCAGGCAATTCCATATAGGCCATTTCTCTGTAGTTTTGCAAATGACTTCCCTGATAGTCGTGTTGTGTAAGACTAACTGAATTACCCTCCATCCTATCCTGACCCTCATTGTTTCTCTTCTGTCTTTTGATCCTGTCCCTCCCCGAGTGTTGACTTCGAATTGCTCCCTCCTCCCTTTGCCCTCCCTTCCATCATCCCCCCCCTTGCTTATCTCCTTCTCCCCCACTTTCCTATACTGTAAGATAGGTTTTCATACCAAAATGAGTGTGCATTTTATTCCTTCCTTTAGTCAAATGTGATGAGGGTAAACTTCTTGTTTTGGGGGTTTTTTTTTCTCAGCTTTCCTCTTTTTCCCTCCACTAAAAAGCCTCCTACTTGCCTCTTAAATGACATATAATTACCCCATCCCATTTCACCCTCTTTCCTCCCACCACATTTCTCTCTCACCATTTACCTTAATTTCTTTTAAGATATGGTCCCATCCTATTCAATTCAATCTGTGCTCTCTGTCTCTGTATGTGTGTGGTGTGGTGTGCATGTGTGTATGTGTGTGTGCATGCGTGAACATGTGTGTGTATGGACCCACCAACTACCCAGGTACTGAAAAGTTTTAAGAGTTACAAATATTGTCTTTCCATGTAGGAATGTAAACAGTTCACTTCTGGTAAGTCCCTTAAGACTTCTCTTTGCTGTTTACTTTTTCATTCTTCTTCTCATTCTTGTGTTTGAAAGTCAAATTTTCTTTTCAGCTCTGGTCTTTTCATCAAGAATGCTTGAAAGTCCTCTGTTTCATTGAAAGACCATATTTTCCCCTGAAGTATTATACTCAGTTTAGCAGGGTAGGTGATTCTTGGTTTGAGTCCTAGTTCCTTTGACTTCTGGAATATCCTATTCCATACCCTTCGATCCCTTAATGTAGAAGCTGCTAGATCTTGAGTTATCCTGATTTTATTTCCACAATACTGGAATTGTTTCTTTCTAGCTGCTTGTAAGATTTTCTCCTTGAGCTGGGAGTTCTGGAATTTGGCCACAATGTTCCTAGGAGTTTCTCTTTTTGGATCTCTTTCAGGTGGTGATCGATGGATTCTTTCAATACTTATTTTGCCCTCTGGTTCTGAATGTCAGGGCAGTTTTCCTTGATAATTTCATGGAACATGATATCTAGGCTCTTTTTTTGATCATGACTTTCAGGTAGTCCCATAATTTTTAAATTGTCTCTCCTGGATCTATTTTCCAGGTCAGTTGTTTTTCCCATGAGATATTTCACATTCTCTTCCATTTTTTCATTCTTTTGGTTTTGTTTGGTGATTTCTTGGTTTCTCGTAAAGTCATTAGACTCCATCTGTTCCATTCTAATTTTGAGAAAACTATTATCTTCAGTGAGCTTTTGAACCTCTTTTTCCATTTGGCTAATTCTGATTTTGAAAGCATTCTTCTCCTCATTGGCTTTTTGAACCTCTTTTGCCAATTGAGTGAGCCTAGTCTTCAAGGTGTTATTTTCTTCAGCATTTTTTTGGGTCTCCTTTACCAAGGTATTGACCCGTTTTTCATACTTTTCTTGCATCTCTCTCATTTCTCTTCCCAGTTTTTCCTCCACCTGTCTAACTTGCTTTTCAAAATCCTTTTTGAGCTCTTCCAAGGCCTGAGCCCACCCGACATCTCCCTGGGATGTTTGGGGTACCGAGGCCCCGCCCTCCACGTCTTTCCCTGACGGCAAGAATATGTCCTCGTCATCGTCAGATCCAAAAGTCGGGATCATTTGCATCTGTTCGAAAAAACTCTCTATAGTCTTATTTTTCTTCCCTTTTCTGGGCATTTTCCCAGCCAGTTACTTGACTTCTGAGATTCCTGTCCACCCCCGCCTAGATCCGCCCAGCTAGTGCTTTGGGTCTGAGATTCAAATGGGATTTAGGTGCTTTTTTAGAGCAACATATCAAGGCTAATAATCACAGTAGTGAACATTTCTATAGATCTTTAAGTTTTACAGGGTGCTCATGTGTGGTACCTCATTTGAGTCGCTTGTCTATTTTTATCTCCATTTTACAAACAAGGAAACTGAGGTTGAAAGAAGTAAAGTGACTTGCCAAGAGTTATGCAGTTCTGAAGCATTTGAGGCTGGATTTGAATTCATGTCTTCTTGACTCTGAGTCTAGCACTCTGCTTACTGCTGTATCTATCTGCTGAGCATCATACAAAACAGAAACCAATAAGTTGCCTCTCAACATAGCACAGAGGACCCTAGGCTGGTAGCGAGGAGGCCCCAGTTGTGTTCTACTTCTGACTGCCTAAATTCATTGTGGTACCTTGGGCAAGTGACTTCTTTGTGGGTGACTGTCCTCTATAAAACAAGAGTCCTAGACTAGAGACTCTCAGACCCAATCCTACTACTACTCACTTCACAGAACAGTGGTCAGAGAAGAACTTTGCAAGTCTTCAATTGCTATGGGAATATGAGCCATCATTATCACCACCATCACCTTCATCATCATCACCATCACTACCCCCACTACTATCACCAGCATTATCATCATTTTTCAAGGTCCCTTCAAGCTTTCACATTGTGTTCTGAGGTCCTTCTCTGCTCCAAAATTCTTTATTCTAAGGACTGTCCCAGCTCTGACATTCCCTGTCCTAAGGATCCTCCCAGATTTAACATTCTCTGTTAGAAGGAACCCTCTTATCTTTGATGTTCTACATTCTAAGACCCCCTCCAAAGTTGAACATTCTATGGCTCTACCATTCTAAGTGTAAATGAACTGAATGTAAACTGAGTTAACAAAATATTGGTTGGATGCAGATTCCAAGGTTGATTAGAACCCAAAAGACTTAGTCAGGGAAGGCTTCCTGGAAGAGGCCATTTTTCTATTTGTGTGTGTGTGAGAGAGAGAGTGTGTGTGCTTTAAGAACAAATCTGCCGGAAATTTAGTTTAACATTATTATGTATCCAAATGATTTTGAGCTTAGAAGGAGTCATTTCCAAACTGGCATAGATTCCCCTCCTGTCATATCTGAAGAGGTAAGTAGGAAACTCTGTTCTAAAGGACAATAAAGGTATAGATAGACATGGAATAGGGGCAAGGTATTTCAGGAGCAAGTCATCAGCTTGCTTGGGCAATCAACCAACAAATGTTTATTAAGAATCTCTCACATTCCAGGCACTGGGTACCGGGATTCAGAGAAAAAAACTGAGAGTCCCTGACATCATAAACTCTATGATCACCTGGAGGGATCTGAGCTAAGGAGGTGTCTCCTGTAAGAACTAGATGCACAATAGCAATGAGGTGTGGTGTGTCTTGCATAATCAAAGGAGCAGCACAGATGAGAACCCAAAGGCCAGCAGGCAAGGTTGTTGTGTGGTGCACAAGACCAGACTCAGGGCATTTGTATTCTGGTCTTTCTGAGTTTGTGTATATATGTATGTGTGTATATGTGTGTGTGTGCGCACATGTGTGCTAGCTCCCACTTACACACTTTCAGGCCCAGCATGGCTCTGCTCTCTAATAAACACTGGCCTGGGGGAAGCTCTCTTCATGCTGGGGGAGATGCCAGCCTTGATACCTCTGGGCAACCATTGGAGCAAGTTCCCTCCTCCTGCTTGACTAGTCTCCCCTCAAGGCCCAGCAGCCTCTCTGACTATAATAAAGGGATAATGCTGTTATGGTTCTGTAAGCTGGGCCAGTCATGGGACTAATACCTTATGATAACCAATTGTCACTCTATGGGATCCCAGACTCCAAGAAGTGCCCAGCATGGTAAGTGACCTAGGCCCAGCCTGGAAAAGGAAGGCTTAGTAAATACCAAGAAATCCAGCCTGGTTATGTGCTCCTCACCTACACAAAGAACCACTAGCCCATGCTTCATGCCTGACCTCTGCCACTTCCACTCCCTTATGTGGTATAACAGTCCCCATCCCTCGGAAAGCAGAATGAAAATATCACCAGCCTGGGCTCAAGGGATAATGAACAGGGAGAGAGATTGACTGTGATGATTGTAATTAACTGAGCTGGCCTGACGGGCCTCATAAAATGCCAGAGCCTAGCCAGAGTTGTTGGAAGAGAAAAGCAGGCATCTGAATTACAGCCTGAGAGGGAAAGAAAGGAAAAACGGTCACTCCATCTCTCTCTGAATAGGCACCTCTCCTGCCTGCCTTCCCAGAGAAGCAGAGAAGAGAACTTAGCTCTGCCTGATCAGCTTGAAGGCTGGGACTTATTGAGGTCTGGAGCATTCACCCAGAAGGAAAGCTGAAACTATCGCAGGGCAATCAGGGCTTTGGCTCAGGGAGGGAGATGTAGGAGGGATGAAAAGGTGAAAAGTTCCCCATAATCCCCAGATCACTTTCTTTTCTTATTTTGTAAGGAAATCTACAAGGAAAGCCTTTTAAACTAACGACAAGGTGCATTTCTACAAATCTTTAACCCCATCTCCCACTATTTCCCCTTGTACTGGCTGTCTCCTGTGCCTAGTTTATTGTTCCTACTGACTTTCACCTCCTCATCTTAAATTCAGGGACACTTCAGCTGCTTTTCTTAACTCCCTCTCCCAATGTGGGGAAGGTGTGAGTAAAGGAAGAAGAGCAAACTTCAAATGAACTGAGCAAGCAGTGCTTTTGGCTCTCAGGAGCATCAGCAGGTCTTCAGGTTACTGAGAAGACCAGTAGGTTGGAAAAGACTGAGGCTCATATACTGACACTTCCATCCAGCTGTGGTAGAATTGGGTCTCTGGGATGGAAAGAGATAGATACCTGGAGGAAAGGACCCAGGTAAGTCCTAGTGAGGATAGAGGCTTTATGAGCATCCTTTAAGACTAACAGTACAGAGCTGTACCCTAGAATTCTTGGCCCTGGAGACAAAACAGATTAGGGAGAAGGGCAGGAGCAAGTGGTTGGCAATGGAGTAAAGGGTGACAAAATAAGAAGTGGGGCTATTATACCCAGTGTGGAATAGCACTAGGAGACAAGGTAGACAAATCCCCTGAGAGTTCTGCCTCCCCCCACAGAAGAACAAGTGAAGGCAGTCTTAAGAGAAGGGTACTATATTGAGAGAAACCTGGGAGTAGGGCCAGGTAAGGAAGGAGAGTTGATTAGATAAGTAAAAAGTACTGAGGCAGGGGGATGGCAGTCTCCAGACCTTGTTGGGTATGTTATAGTGGAGATTCCTTTGTGTATTCATGGGACTAGACAGCCTTGGAAGTTCCTTCCAACTCTCCAATATTGTGCTTCTGTGACCATCACAAGAAGAATGCATACCTTCAACCAGATGCTGTGCTCTGGGACAAAGCCTCAGTCATCTCACCCTAGTTATGACTCTGATGGTATATGATCAAAGGCTGTCAGAGCTGAAAGGAACCTTAGAAGCCATCAAATCATCAGACTTTGGGCTGAAAGGGGCCATAGGGTTCATCTAGTCCAGTACTCCTTAAACTTTAGGACTCCTTTTCACATTTCAGCAGGTTAGTTGGCATTGCATGACCTGAGGACATTCACAATGCAAAGTGCACATGCTTTGTGTTCATAACAAAGGATGGAGTGAAATTGCAGGATACAACACAAGCAAGTGCTGCCAGAAACACCTCAGATTCATTAGGTATCTGATTTTTAATTAATTGTGGTCACTGCACATTCAGAAACCATTTGCCGTTGCCAAATTTGGGGGGTTGCAACCCACAGTTTAAGAAGCATTAGTCCAACTCCACCAGATTTCAAAGAAGCAATCTCTCTCAGAGAAAGGAGACTTACCTAAGGTCAAACAGTAACTGAGTCTTCATTGGTAGCTATTGTGTGCCCAGCACTGTGCTTAGCCAACAAGATGAGAAGGAGAAAATGTGTTCCCTATCTCCTGGACACTAAATCTAGTTGGGGACACAAGGATCAATGAGAAAATAATATGAGATAGAATAGAATCAATTTCTAGATGTAAGGACATAAATGATAATTATAAGAGTTAAGAGGAAAGAGATATCAGTATAGACTAGGAAGGATCATTGGATTGAAAGACAAAAGAGCATAATTGACCATATCAACAATAAAACTAACAGAAATCATATGATTATTTCAACAGATGCAGGAAAGGCTGTTGACAAAATACAGTACCCTATTAAAAACACTAGAGAGTGTTTTTATCTAGTCCACTAGATAAATGGAGTTTTCCTTAAAATGATAAGTAGTATCTATTTAAAACCATCAGCAAGCATTATATATAATGGGGACAAGCTAGAAGCTTTCCCAATAAGATCAGGGGTGAAACAAGGATGCCCTATCACCACTAGTATTCAATATTGTACTAGAAAGATTAGCTTTAACAATAAGAGAAGAAAAAGAAATGGAAGAAATTACAATAGGGAATGAGGAAACAAAACTCTCACTCTTTGCAGATGATAGTATACTTAGAGAATCCTAGAGAACCAACTAAAAAACTACTTGAAATAATTAACAACTTCAGAAATGTTGCAGGATATAAAATAAACCCACATAAATCATCAACATTTCTATATATTACCAACAAAGACCAGCAGCAAGAGATAGAAAGAGAAGTTCCATTTAAAGTAACTGTAGACAATCTAAATATTTGGGAGTCTACCTACCAAGACAAACACAGGAACTATATGAGCACAATTGCAAAACATTTTTATACACAAATAAAGTCAGACCTAAACAAATGGAAAAGTATCAATTGCCCATAACTAGGCTAAGCTAATATAATAAAAATGACAATGCTACCTAAATTAATTTATTTATTTAGTGCCATATGAATCCAACTACCAAAAAATTATTTTATAGAGCTAGAAAAAGAATAATAACAAAATTCACCTGGAAGAATAAAAAGTCAAGAAAATCAAAGGAGTTAATGTTTTATTAATTAATTAATTAATTTGTACTTTTCAACATTCACTTCCTCAAGATTTTGAGTTCCACATTTTCTATCCTTCTCTCCCCTATGCCCACTCCAAGACATTGTGCATTCTGATTACCCCCTACCATCAATCTGCCCTCCCTTCTACTATACTCCTCCCTTCCCGTAACCCCTTCCCCTCTATTTTCTTGGAGGGTAAGATAAATTTCTATACCCCATTGCCTGTATGTATTATTTCCCAGTTGTATGTAAAAACAACTTTTAATATTTATTTTTAAAACTTTGAGTTCCAACTTCTCCCTTTCCCTTCCCATCCATCTCCACTAAGAAGGCAAGCAATTCAATGTAGATTATACATGTGTAGTCATGTTAAACACTTCCATAACAGTCATGTTGTGAAAGGCTAACTATATTTCCCTCCAACCTATCCTACTCCCCTTTGATTCTATTCTCTCTTTTGACCCTGTCCCTCCTCAAAAGTATTTACTTGTAATTATCCCTTCCTCCCATTTGACTTCCCTTCTATCATCCATCTCCTCTTATGCCCTTCCCCTCTACTTTCCAGTAGTATAAGATAAATTTTCATACCAATTTGAGTATTTCCTCCTTAAGCTAAATCCAATGATAGTAAGGTTCATTCTTTCTCTTTCACCTCCCCATTCTTTCCCTCCATTGAAAAAGTTTTTCCTTGCCTCTTTTATGTGAGAGATAATATACCCCATTCTATTTCTCCCTTTCTCCTTCTCCCAATATATTCCTCTCTCACTCCTTAATTTTATTTTTTTAGAAATCATCCCTTCATATTCAAATTGCCCTGTGCCCTTTGTCTGTATGTATATCATCCCTCCAACTACTTAGAAAAGTCTCAAGAGTAACAAATATTGTCTTTTCCATGGAGGAATATAAACAGTTCAGTTTTAGTAAGTCCTTTATGATTTCTCTTTCCTGTTTACCTTTTCATACTTCTCTTGAGTCTTGTGTTTGAAAGTCAAATTTTTTATTCATTTCTGGTCTTTTCACCAAGAATGCTTCAAAGTTCTTTATTTCATTGAATGGCAATTTTTCCCCTTGAAAGATTATACTCAGTTTTGCTGGGTAGGTGATTTCTTGGTTTTAATCCTAGCTCCTTTGACATCTGGAATGTCATATTCTAACCTCTTTGATCCCTTAATATAGAAGCTTCTAGATCTTGTGTTATCCTGATTGTGCTTCCACAATACTCGAGTTGTTTTGTTTTATTTCTGGTCACTTGCAACATTTTCTCCTTGACCTGGGAGCTCTATAATGTGACTACAATATTCCTAAGAGGTTTTTTTTTTTTTGAGATCTCTTTCAGGAGGTGATTTGTGGATTCTTTCAATATTAATTTTACCCTCTGGTTCTACAATATCAGGGCAGTTTTCCTTGATAAATTTCTTGAGCAATGATTTCTATGTTCTTTTGTTAATCATGGCTTTCAGGTAGTCGCAAAATTTTTAAATTGTCTCTCCTGGAACTACTTTTCAGTTCAGTTGTTTTAACAGTGAGATATTTCACATTGACTGCCATTTTTCTATTTCCTTGGTTTTGTTTTATAACTTCTTGATTTTTCATAAAGTGATTAGCTTCCATCTGCTCCATTCTAATCTTCAAGGAATTATTTTCTTCAATGAACATTTGGACCTCCTTTTCCATCTGGTCAATTCTGCTTTTTAAGACATTCTTCTCCTCATTGGCTTTTTGTATCTCTTTTGCCATTTGGGTGAGTCAGTTTTTAAGGTGTTATTTTCTTCAGTATTTTTTGGGTCCTCTTTAGCAAGAGTTGATTCATTTTTCATGATTTTCTTGCATCACTCTCATTTCTCTTCCCAATTTTTGCTCTACTTCTCTTATTTGATTTTCAAAATCCTTTTTGAGCTCTTCCATGGCCTGAGACCAATTAATATTTTCTTGGAGGCTTTGGCTGTAGGAGTTTTGACATTGTTGTCTTCTTCTGTTTGTATATTTTGGTCTTCCTTGTCACCAAAGTAAGATTGTACAGTCTCATTCTTTTTCCAGCTTTTGCTCATTTTCCCAGCCATTTACTTGACTTTTGAGATCTTTGTCAAGGTAGTTCTCTGCTTCCAATGGGGATGGGGGGATGTACTGTCAGCCCCTTGATCCATCCCATAATTTGTGGGCCTAGAACTCCAGAACAGTTGCTGTCTCTGCTGCTGTTGCCACAAGGAGCTCCACCATCACTTCCCCAGTCCTGGGACTGGGGCCAGAACACTCTACTCGCTTACACAGATCCCACAGGTTTTTTCCACTGACCTTTCAATTTGTCCTTGTTATTTGGGGGTCATGAAGTCACTAAACTACCACTGGTGCAAAAGATTCAGTCTCCCAGAGGCCTGCTCAGGTCCAGTCAGTGCTGGCTCAGCCCATGCTGGACTGTGCTCTCTGCTCATAGCCGAGAGCAATAGATACTTACTATCAATCTTCCAGGCTGTCTTGGATTGGAGATTTGCTTCACTCCATCACTCTGTAAGTTCTGCAACTCCAGAATTTGTTCAATCATTTTTAAAGGTATTTGGCTGGGTTTGGTGGGAGAGCTCTAGAAAGTACCTACTTTTACTCCAGCATCTTGGCTCTGCCCCACTCAGAATTAATTTTTTTTTTTAATGCAGAGGAAGGTAACCTAACCATACCATATCTAAAACTATATTATAAATCAGCAATCCTCAAACCTCTTTGGTACTGCCTAAGAAATAAAGTGGTGGATCAGTGGAATAGGTCAGGTACACAAGACATAGTAGTAAAGGGTAATCTACTATTTCATCAACCCAGACTCCAGATTCTGGGACAAGAACTCACAATTTGACAAAAACTTCTAGGAAAACTAGAAAATAGTATGGCAGAAACTAGGCATAGACCAACATCTCATCCCACATACCAAGATAAAGTCAAAATGAGTACACAATTTAGACATAAAGGGTGATGCCATCAGCAGATTAGGAGAGGAAGGAATAGTTTGCCTGTCAGATCTATGGAAAAAGGAAGGATTTATGACCAAGAAAGAGACAGAGAAAATTATGAAACACAAAATGGATCATTTTGATTACATTAAATCAAAAAGATTTGGCACAAAGTCAATGCAACCAAGATTAGTAGAAAAGCAGAAAGTTGGGAAACAATTTTTACAGCTGGTATTTCTGACAAAGGATTCATTTCTCAAATATATAGAGAACTGAGTCCAATGTATAAGAACACAAGTCATTTCCCAATTGATAAATGATCAAAAGACATGAATAGGCAGCTTTAAGGTGAAGAAATTAAAGCTATCTATAATCATATTAAAAAATGCTCCAAGAAAATGATTCCTGGAGGAGGAGCCAAGATGGCAGAGTAGAAAGACTCACACATGCTAGCTCCAAAACCACAGCCCATAAATTTCCTGTAAAAAGAACTCCCCACAAATTTGAGAGCAGTGCAAGCCATGCAGCAATGGAGCGGAGGAGATTTCCATTCTAGAGAGCCCTGAGAAACCGGCACCAAAGGTCCATTGCACACCGGACAGCAGAGCCCAGCCCTGCCCTGCCCTGGCAGTGCCGCCCCAGAGGAGCAGATCCAAGCAGGCTTCAGGGACAGAACCTCCAGCGGCCCCAAAGATCCCTCCACCCACAGGCGCTACAGGTCAGTGAGAGAGACTTCTGGGCTGGCCAACAGGGAAGTGGGGTGTCTCCATAATTCAGGCCCCCTTGGGAGGTAGCAGCAGCGGCAGCGGCACTCCCGGAGCAGACAGGACCTCAGATCCATTACTGAAGGTCTCAGCATAAACCCCCTGAGGGAACTGAGCCTGGGAGGCAGCCCTGCCCACACCCGAGCACCAGAACTTAAGCTCACATTGAATAGAAGCCCTGCCTGCCACTGAAAGCCCTGAGGCTGGGGAGCAGCATTTGAATCTCAGACCCCAAGCACTAGATGGGCAGACCTAGGCAGGGGTGGAGAGGAATCTCAGAAGTCAAGTAACTGGCTGGGAAAATGCCCAGAAAAGGGAAGAAAAATAAGACCACAGAAAGCTACTTTCTTGGGGAACAGATGTTTCCACCTTTCATTTCTGATGAGGAGGAACAATGCATACCATCAGGGAAAGACATAGAAGTCAAGGCCTCTGTACCTGAAACATCCGAAATAGATATCCAATGGGCTCAGGCCATGGAAGAGCTCAAAAAGGATTTTGAAAATCAAGTTAGACAGGTGGAGGAAAAGCTGGGAAGAGAAATGAGAGAGATGCAAGAAAAGCATGAAAAACGGGTCAATACCCTGCAAAGGAGACCCAAAAAAATGCTGAAGAAAATAACACCTTGAAAAATAGGCTCACTCAATTGGAAAAAGAGGTTCAAAAAGCCAATGAGGAGAAGAATGCTTTCAAAAGCAGAATTACCCAAATGGAAAAGGAGGTCCAAAAGCTCACTGAAGAAAATAGTTCTCTCAAAATTAGAATGGAACAGATGGAGTCTAATGACTTTCTGAGAAATCAAGAAATCACAAAATAAAACCAAAAGAATGAAAAAATGGAGGATAATGTGAAATATCTCATTGGAAAAACAACTGACCTGGAAAAGAGATCCAGGAGAGACAATCTAAAAATTATGGGACTACCTGAAAGCCATGATCAAAAAAAGAGCCTAGACATCATCTTGCATGAAAGGTGAACTGTTTACATTCCTACATGGAAAGACAATATTTGTAACTCTTAAAACTTTTCAATATCTGGGTAGTTGGTGGGACCACACACACACACACACACACACACACACACACACACACACATACACACATGCACACACAGCCAGAGAGCACAGAGTGAATTGAATAGGATGGGATCATATCTTAAAAGAAATTAAGGTAAACGGTGAGAGAGAAATGTAGTGGGAGGAGAGAGGGTGAAATGGAATGGGGTAAATTATCTCTCATTCAAGAGGCAAGCAGGAGACTTTTTAGTGGAGGGGAAAAGAGGAGAGCTGAGAAAAAAGCATGAAGTTTACTCTCATCACATTCGACTAAAGGAAGGAATAAAATGCACACTCTTTTTGGTATGAAAACCTATCTTACAATACAGGAAAGTGGGGGAGAAGGAGATAAGCAGGGGGGCATGATGGAAGGGAGGGCAATGGGAGGAGGGAGCAATTTGAAATCAACACTCGGGGAGGGACAGCATCAAAAGACAGAATAGAAACAATGGGGGGCAGGACAGGATGGAGGGAAATATAGTTAGTCTTACACAACATGACTATTATCGAAGTCATTTGCAATACTACACAGATATGGCCTATATTGAATTGCCTGCCTTCCCAAAGGGAATGGGTGGGGAGGGAGGGATGGGGAGAATTTGGAACTCAAAGTTTTAGGAACAACTGTTTGGTATTGTTCTTGCTACTAGGAAATAAGAAATACAGGTAATGGGGAATAGAAAGTCATCTGGCCCTACAGGGCAAAAGAGAAGATGGGGACAAGAGAAGGGAGGGATGATAGAAAAGAGGGCATATTGGTGACAGGGGAAATTAGAATGCTCAATGTATTGGGGTGTGGGGAGGGGATTAATGGGGAGAAAATTTGGAACCCAAAATTTTGTGAAAATGAATGTAAAAAGTTAAATAAATAACTTTATATTTTAAAAAAATGCTCCAAATCACTATTGATTAGAGAAATACAAATTAAAACAGCCTTGAGATACTACATCACATTTATCAGATTGGCTAATATAACAGAAGAAGAAAATTATAAATGTTGGAGAAGATGCAGAAATATTGGAACAAAACATTGGAACTCCAACATGCTTTGTTGGAGTTATGAACTGATCCAATCATTCTGGAGAGCAATTTGGAACTATGTCCAAAGGCTATAGAAATATGCATGCCCTCATAAAATACCTACAGAGAGGGACTCTCAACAAATTTTGGAGCAGCAGAAGTGGAGAACAACAGAATGGAGGAGATTTCCAGCCCATGGTGACCTGAAAGGCACATGGAAACGTAGGCTGTGCCAGACGTGGGAGCCAAGCGCAGAGCCCAGCCCAGCCTTAGCCACGGAGCAAGGAGACTCTGGGAGGATGACACCTCAGGGGTGGAATCTCCAGTGGCAGTAGTGGGTCCTCAGATCACTCAGCCCACAAGCACCAAAGGTCAGTGATGGGGTTTTATCAGGGAGCCAGGAAGAGAGAAGGGCCTTCCCATAGCTCCAGCAGCAGACAGTGGCCACAGAGTCAGCACAGCAGCCCATACAGAAGCCCCATTGTTGGAGCATAAAACCCCTGTGGGCATTGAAGAACTGAGTCTTACCTCAGCCCTGGGTGGAGGCCCTGGCTGAGCTGGTCTTTGTCTCAAACTAAATGGTGGCCCTGCCCATCCAGCTTATCTGAAAATCAGCCCCAAGTGCTGACTTTGTGGAACTGGAAGCCAAATGGCTGTGCAGAGGTATCTGCTATGACTCTGGACACAAAAATCCCTTTCTGCGTCCAGACCAGTACACACTTGATTGTGCCACCTTGGAGGAACTGAGATCTCACAGATTCTCAGTGCATACACTACTCTTGACAAAGGACCCAAAAGTCAAGTAACCGGTTGGGAAAATGCCCAAAAAAGGGAAAAAAAATAAGACCATAGAAGGTTACTTTCTTGGTGAACAGATATCTCCTCCCATCCTTTCAGATAAGGAAGAACAATGCTTACCATCAGGGAAAGACATAGAAGTCAAGGCTTCTGTATCCCAAACATCAACAATAAATATTCAATGGACTCAGGCCATGGAAGAGCTCAAAAAGGATTTTGAAAATCAAGTTAGAGAGGTGGAGGAAAAACTGGGAAGAGAAATGAGAGAGATGCAAGAAAAGTATGAAAAGCAGGCCAACACCTTGCTAAAGGAGACCCAAAAAAAGGCTGAAGAAAATAACACCTTGAAAAATAGGCTAACTCAATTGGAAAAAGAGGTTCAAAAAGCCAATGAGGAGAAGAATGCTTTCAAAAGCAGAATTAGCCAAACGGAAAAGGAGGTCCAAAAGCTCACTGAATAAAATAGTTCTCTCAAAATTAGAATGGAACAGATGGAGTCTAATGACTTTCTGAGAAACCAAGAAATCATAAAACAAAACCAAAAGAATGACAAAATGGAAGATAATATGAAATATCTCATTGGAAAAACAACTGACCTGGAAAAGAGATCCAGGAGAGACAATTTAAGAATTATGGGACTACCTGAAAGCCATGATCAAAAAAAGAACCTAGACATCACCTTTCATGAAATTATCAAGGAAAACTGATATTCTAGAACCAGAGGGCAAAGTAAATATTGAAAGAATCCACTGATCACCACTGGAAAGAGATCCAAAAAGAGAAACTCCTAGGAACATTGTGGCCAAATTCCAGAATTCCCAGGTCAAGGAGAAAATATTGCAAGCAGCTAGAAAGAAACAATTCCAGTATTGTGGAAATACAATCAGGATAACACAAGATCTAGCAGCTTCTACAATAAGGGATAGAAGGGCATGGAATGTGATATTCCAAAAGTCAAAGGAACTAGGACTAAAACCAAGAATCACCTACCCAGAAAAACTGAGTATAATACTTCAGGGGAAAAAAATGGTCTTTTAATGAAATAGAGGACTTCCAAGCATTCTTGATGAAAAGACCAGAGCTGAAAAGAAAATTTGACCTTCAAACACAAGAATGAAGAGAAGCACAAAAAGGTAAACAGCAATGAGAAGTCATAAGGGACTTATTAAAGTTGAACTGTTTACATTCCTATTTGGAAAGACAATATTTGTAACTCTTCAAACTTTTCAGTATCTGGGTAGTGGGTGAGATTATACACACACACACACACACACACACACAGAGATGGAGAGACAGAGATCACAGAGGGAATTGAATAGGATAGGATCATATCATTAAAAAATGAAATTAAGTGGTGAGAGAGGAATATACTGGGAGGAGAAAGGGAGAAATGGAATGGGGTAAATTATCTCTCATAAAAGAGGCAAGCAAAAGACTTCAGTGGAGGGAAAAAGAGGAGAGGTGAGAGAAAAACATGAAACTTACTCGCATCATATTTGACTCAAGGAAAGAATAAAATGCACACTCATTTGAAAACCTATCTTACAACACAGGAAAGTGGGGGAGAAGGGGATAAGCAGGGGTGGGGAGAGATGATGGAAGGGAGGGCAATGGGAGGAAGGAGCAATTAGAAGACAACACTCTTGGGGAGAGACAGGATCCAAAGAGAGAACAGAAGCAATGGGGGGCAGGATAGGATGGAGGGAAATATAGTTAGTCCTACACAACATGACTACTATGGAAGTCATTTGCAAAACTACACAGATATGGCCTATATTGAATTGCTTGCTTCCCAAAGGGAATGGGTGGGGAGGGAGGGATGAAGAGAAGTTAGAAGTCAAAGTTGTAGGAACAACTGTCAAGTATTGTTCTTACTACTAGGAAATAAGAAATACAGATAATGGGGTATAGAAAGTTATCTGGCCCTACAGGACAAAAGAGAAGATGGGGACAAGGGAAGGGAGGGATGGTAGAAGAGAAGGCAGATTGGTGATAGGGACAATTAGAATGTTCAGCATTTTGGGGTAGGGGGAGGGGATAAATGGGGAGAAAATTTGGAACCCAAAATTTTGTGAAAATGAATGTTAAATAAATTTAAAATAATAAAAATAAAAAAAATATGCATACCCTTTGATTCAACAATATCACCATTAAATCTGCATCCCAAAGAGGTCATAAAGAAGGGATAAGTTCCCACATGTACAAAGGTATTTATAGCAGCTCTTTTTATGATGGCAAAGTATTGGAAATTGAGGGGACACCTATCATTTGGTGAATGGCTGAACAAGTTGTGGTATATGAATACAAAGGAAAACTATTGTGCTATAAGAAATGATGAGCAGGGGGATTTCAGAAAAACCTGGAAAGACTTACATGAATTGAGTGAAATGAGCAGAGTCAGAAGAACACTGAACACAGCAACTGCAATATTGTGTAGTGATCAACTTTGATAGATGTAGCTCTTTTCAGCAATATAGTGATCCAAGACAATTTCAAAAAATTCATGATGGAAAATGCTATATCCAGAAAAAGAATATGAAGTGTGAATGCAGATCAAAGCATACCATTTTCACTTTTTTTTGTTTTTTCTTTCTCATGGATTTTTCTCTTTTTTTCTGATTCTTCTTTCACAATATGACTACTGTGAAAATATATTTAAGATGACTGTACATGCACAGCCAATATCAGATTGCTTGCTGTCTTGGGAAGAGGGAGAGGGAAAAAATTTGGAACTCAGAATCTTATAAAAGTGAGTGTTGAAAACTGTCTTTACATGTAATTGGGAGGGGGAATAAAATGCTATTAAGTGGGGGAAATAAGTAAATTACTAGAAGTAAAAAAAAATATTTAAGGATATAAGTGATCTTAGAGGTCACCTTGTTCTGAACTCTAAATTTACAGAAGAAGCTAGAAAAATGAAGAGACTTGTCTGAGGTCACATAGAAGATTTGGAATTTTGGCCCAGGTCCAAAACACCAAACTAGAGCATTCTTTCTCTTATATGCTTTAATTAAGAAAGACTTCTTGGAGGGAATAGACTAGAGTTGGATCTTGAATGATCAGTAAGACTTGAATGAGGGGAGAGGAAGAAAGAAGCTATTTCTGGAGTGTAGCCCTGCCTCCAGTCTTTCCCCTTATCTGACCTTCTACTCAGCTGCCCAAATTATCTTCATAAAGGACTGCTCAAGAACTTTCAGTTGCTCCTCATTGCTTCTAGACTCTCTAACCTGATATTTCCAGCCCTCCACAAACTGACCCCAGGCTGCCTTTCCAGTCTTGTTTCCTGTTAGTCCTCTATAGGCACTGCTCATTTCAGCCAACACTGTAATGTTAGCACTTCCCTGAGCTCGGCATCAATTTAATAAATGTCTTACCTGCTGAAATCACATCACTTCCATGGACCCAAGTTTTTATCATCTATAAAATGCTGATGATAATGCTTGTGCTACTTACCTTTCATGGAAAAGGAAATGGTAAACCACTCTAGTGTCTTTGCCAAGAAAATCCCCAGTGGTATCACAAAGTCGGACATGACTGAAACAACTGGGCAACAATCATCCACCTTTTGGGGTCACTGTAAGGAAAGCACTCTGTTCATTCTAAAATAATATAAAGATATGAGGTATTATTATATTCATCAGATAGGGATGTAGGGTAACTTGACTAACTCTGGCCTTCCTCCAATGTTGCTAAGTGCCTCCTCAAGATTTAAAGTGTCAAGTTCATGACCAAGTGCACTAGCTGCCTGCAGCATGATGACAGTTAAAAGGAATTCCCTTGCCCTGAAGAGGGCTTGGGGACTTACAAGGCTAGGAGGAGTAGAGCTGGAAAAGGTCTTGACAATTACTTTTTGTGTGCCTGCTCACAGGGTATGGCTGTAGGCCTGACTTCCAAAAGAGCTGAAAAGCCCCCAGGCATGTAGATTAATGACAGTCTCACAAAATACTGATAACTCTTTTTGAGGAAGAAGCAGATAACTTCTAATGACAGTATGACCAGATGGCAGCAACAGTGTATATCTGCTTTGAAGCTGGAAAGAATTAGAACTGAGAGATGCAGAGAGGAGAAGGGATACCCTCAGGGAATCAAAAGGCTCCAAGAGGGAAGCATGTGGACAGAAAGAGATAGCTGCACTGGGAAGGCAGTATTAGCAGGGGGAAGAGTTCCAGGATAAGCAGATGAATTCTGGAGACTAGCTTCCTGGATAAGGAAGGAAAGTTTCCAAACTGTAGGCCTCCTGGAGAGAAGAAGGAGTATTTCTAGGTAGTACTAAATAGTACTAAGTAGTACTAAATACCTGGATTGAATGGAAGAACTTCAGGATATGGTGAAGCTGAGAGAAGAATCACAAGGGACCGAACTACAATATGAAAGAGCCAACGCGGATCTTGCCCATCCTTATTACTATGACTTATATGTATTGTACAAGCATAAGGAAATGGCAGAAGGGTCTGATAATCCCCAGTATCTTCCCTTTTCAGGAATGACCTTGACTTTAGCATAAGATTTTAAGTATAAAGGATGGTCAAGGAGGGTGAGGTTCACTAAAGAGGAAGGGTTATTTTGATTATTAACTTGCTGTTACTAACCTTTCTATTTTGCAATTTTTGTTGGGTCAAATTAATCTTATCCTATTTTTGCATCCTATTAACCTGAGTACTTACAAGGGAACTGAGAGTTCTTTGTCCATATCATCCATTCCTTCAAGAATACCTACATACTAAGTATATAAGTATACTTTAGTATACTAAGAATCTACTATGTGCTAGTCACTGGAGAAGAAAAAGAAAAAATGAAAGTCTATAGAGGGTGGCAAAGGGAGGAGGAGGAACATGTACACAGAAAAGTATGTGCAAAATATCGACAAAGTGAATACAAAGTCAAGGAAAGTAGGCTTTGGTGATTGGACAGATCAAGGGAGACTTCCTGTAGGAAAAAACTCTTGAACTGAATTATGAAGGAATCCAGGGGGACTAAGGTATTGGTGAGGAGGAAGGTCATTCCAGGCCTGGGGACAGACTGTACAGCTTGAAAATGGAAGAAGGAATGTCAGGAACAAGTCAAACTATGTTTGGCTGGAGCATAGGTTGAGTCTATAAAGAGGACAGGAGTTGGATTATGAAAAGTTTAAAAGCAAAACTGAGGAATTTTTCTTTTATCAGACATAAGGAGTCACCAAAAATTCTTGAATGAGAAAGTGACATGATCAAACCTGATATTAAGAATAACAATTTAGTAGGAGAGTTGGAAGAGGAGAGAGCCTGGAGGCAGAGAGACCAATTAAGAAGCTATTGCAATAGCACAGGTGAAAAATGAAGCCCTGAACCAGAGGAGTGTCCTTCTAAGTACAGAGGAGACAGATTTGAGATATGTTAGCAAGACTGCAACTGGCCAGGTATGGGAAATGAGGGACAGGGAATTGTCAAGAGATAGAAAGATGGCGGCAACCCCTTCCAAAAGAGAGAGTCAGGAAGAGAGAAGGATTTGAGAGACTGTAATGGTTCCAATTCGGACCCGAGTTCAAGATGCCTATAGGATATCTGGGAACAAATGTCTCTAAGCCAAAATATGATATTCCCAGGGAAAACCAGGGGCACAGTTATGGAGAGAAGTTAAGAGTAATTGTGAGAAATCCCTACAGATCAAACCCAGTCCACATAAACCCAGAGCCTGCCATTTTGGGCCCCATTTGATGATCCTCTAAGGTCCTATCCAGTTCTCCAATCCTGTGATCCTATATATACAATTTGCTTCTGGGGAAGGCCACCTGCACTTTGTCTCCAGGTGTGCCTGTTCCAATAAATTTGCTCCCCACCATCCTTGTTTACTGGCTTCCTGCTGCATGTTGCATCCTGGCCCCTGCTGGGCTCCTCCATCTCCCCCTCCCTTCAACCCAGATTCATTTCTGAAACCCGACAGCCTGTGTTTGGAGCTGGAGAGGACTGAGTCAGCTTAGCCAAGGGAAAGCTAACTGGATTTTCTGGCTCCAGAGGAAAGCCAAGGAGTGGGTTTGAGAGAAGTTCAGGAGATGCGTGGGGCTCTTCTGCACCAGGGCTGGGTCTCCTTGGTGCCTAAGAGAAAGCAAATGGCAGCTATTTAGCAATGGTGTGGGGTGATTTATTAGAGAAGGATGAGCTCCATCTTCCTACAGGGGAAAAAAAAAACAAATCTCAGAGACCATGGTTGTCCAACCCCCACATTTGAGAGAGGGGCAATAGAGGCCCAGGAAGGGAGCACAGGGTCCCAAATCTGGGGCTAAAAGGGACCTGAGAACTCATCCAGCCCCACCCCCTTTATTTTACAGATGAGAAGACTGAAACCCGGGAAAGGAAATGACTTGCCTGGAGTTACACAGGTCTCACAACTAAAACTCAAAGCCAGATGATCCAATTCCAAATTCAGAACTCTTCCCATTAAACTACAGGGCTGCCCCCAAAAGGTAAACAAAGGCTACATTCTTCAAAGAGAATTTGTTATGTTTTGAGGTCCAGAGTGTTTCCAGAGAAACACAGCTCTGGTTTTGTAGTGAAAACCAATACAAAAATTGCATGCAATATGCTAAGTTGGCTTGGTAAACTTTCAGCACCACAGTGAGCATTGTCTTATCTGAACCTCCCCATGGCCCTGGGAGGTGCCAACTACAGATGCCGAGGTTATTATTATCTTTGGTTTAGCATCCCCACCCCCAACACAATGCAGGGCGCTTCCTGACATTGGCCAAACAAAAGAGATAAGACCACATGCCCCTTCCTTCTTTACCTAAGTGGTAGCTCAAAGGAACACTATCGGTCTGGAACTCTATGTCAGACTTAGTTAATAAATTGATTAGTTTTATGAACTGTAATCTTCCTCTTTCTCTTTGTTATAGGGGATAGCTCTCTGGGTCAGGAAAAGAGGGTTATATATCGGGAAATAAAAGGAATGACTTAACTGGATGATTCAGTGGCTAGTATCTGACCCGGGGTCATGATAAGCTGAGTTCAAATCTGCCCTCAAAAACTTGCTCTGGCAAGTTGCTTCACATCTGTCTGCCTCCATTCCCTCACCTGTAAAACAAGGATTATAATATTATCTACCTTGCAGAGTTGTTGTGCAGATCAAATGAAAAAATGTATTTAAAGTGTTTTACAAATCTTGAAGTACTATTTGAATCCTAGCTACTAATTTTATCATGTAAAAATAAAAGATTAAAATTTTAAAATAAAAATGTTTGATTGTGAAAGAAATGATTCATGTTAAGTCAATTACTGAATTACAACCAGCATTTTCTCTGAAGCCTGTAGGTTGTTCAGTCTCTGAAGGACATGACTGAAGATGAGACTGGATTACCTTCCTTAACAATTTTGTTCAGACCCCACCCAGGTGGAGGAGACAATTCTACTCTACTCAGGTGTGGGTAGAGGTAAATTCTTTGTCTAGATTTCAAAGGCTGGAGGTGATTTAGAAGTAAATGATTTTGGGGGGCGGAGTCAAGATGGCGGAGTAGAAAGACTCACTTATGCGAGCTCCAAACCCACAGCCCATAGATTTAATGTAAGAAGAGCTCTCCACAAGTTCTGAATCACTGCAGGGTGTGCAGGAGCACAGTGGAAGAGATTTCCGTTCCAGAGAGCCCTGGAGAGCCATCCCCCGGGTCCATCGCACCCGGGAAGTGGAGTCCACCCCAGCGCTGCCCTGGCCACACGGACGAGAGGAGCAGATCGGAGCAGGCTTCAGGGACGGAACCTCCAGTGGCCTGGAAGGTTCCTCCGCCCACAGACTCTACAGGTCAGTGAGAGACACGTCTGGGCTGGCCGAGAGGGGAGCGGGCTGTCTCTGCGGCTCGGGCCCCCTCGGGAGGAAGCGGCTGAGGCAGAGGCAGGGGCAGGAAGCGGCAGAGACAGTGGCAGTGGCCTAGGACTCCCCGAGCAGCAGGCAGGATCTTCATTACTGAAGGTCTCTGCATAAACCACCTGAAGGAGCTGAGCCTGGGAGACGGCCCTGCCCCCACCCACTCCATTACTGAAGGTCTCTGCATAAACCCCCTGAGGGACCTGGGCCTGGGAGACGGCCCTGCCCCCACCCGCTCCATTACTGAAGGTCTCTGCACAAAGCCCCTGAGGGAACTGAGACTGGGAAGCAACCCTGCCCCCACCCCAGCACCAGAACTAAAGCTCACATTGAATAGCAGCCGCGCCTGCCGTGGAAAGCCCATTTGAATCTCAGACCCAAAGCACTAGCTGGGCAGATCTAGACGGGGGTGGACAGGAATCTCAGAAGTCAAGTAACTGGCTGGGAAAATGCCCAGAAAAGGGAAGAAAAATAAGACTATAGAGAGCTTTTTTGAGCAGATGCAAATGATCCCGTGATTCGGCTCTGATGAGGAAGAAATATTCTTGCCATCAGGGAAAGACTTGGAGGGTGGGGCTTCTGTATCCCAGACATCCCAGGGGGTTGTTGGATGGACTCAGGCCTTGGAAGAGCTCAAAAAGGATTTTGAAAAGCAAGTTAGACAGGTGGAGGAAAAACTGGGAAGAGAAATGAGAGAGATGCAAGAAAAGTATGAAAAACGAGTCAATACCTGGGTAAAGGAGACCCACAAAAAGGCTGAAGAAAATAACACCTTGAAAAATAGGCTCACTCAATTGGCAAAAGAGGTTCAAAAAGCCAATGAGGAGAAGAATGCTTTCAAAAGCAGAATTAGCCAAATGGAAAAAGAGGTTCAAAAGCTCACTGAAGAGAATAGTTCTCTCAAAATTAGAATGGAACAGATGGAGTCTAATGACTTTATGAGAAACCAAGAAATCACCAAACAAAACCAAAATAATGAAAAAAAATGGAAGAGAATGTGAAATATCTAATGGGAAAAATAACTGACCTGGAAAATAGATCCAGGAGAGACAATTTAAAAATTATGGGACTACCTGAAAGTCATGATCAAAAAAAGAGCCTAGATATCATCTTCCATGAAATTATCGAGGAAAACTGCCCTGACATTCTAGAACCAGAGGGCAAAATAAGTATTGAAAGAATCCATCAATCACCACCTGAAAGAGATCCAAAAAGAGAAACTCCTAGGAACATTGTGGCCAAATTCCAGAACTCCCAGCTCAAGGAGAAAATCTTACAAGCAGCTAGAAAGAAACAATTCCAGTATTGTGGAAATACAATCAGGATAACTCAAGATCTAGCAGCTTCTACATTAAGGGATTGAAGGGTGTGGAATAGGATATTCCAGAAGTCAAAGGAACTAGGACTCAAACCAAGAATCACCTACCCAGAAAAACTGAATATAATACTTCAGGGGAAAATATGGTCTTTCAATGAAACACAGGACTTTCAAACATTCTTGATGAAAAGACCAGAGCTGAAAAGAAAATTTGACTTTCAAACACAAGAATGAGAAGAAGAATGAAAAAGTAAACAGCAAAGAGAAGTCATAAGGGACTTACCATAAGTGAACTGTTTACATTCCTACATGAAAAGACAATATTTGTAACTCTTAAAACTTTTCAGTATCTGGGTAGTTGGTGGGACCACACACACACATGTACATGCATGCATGCACACACACATACACACATGCACACACATACAGAGACAGAGAGCAAAGAGTGAATTGAAGAGGATGGGACCATATCTTAAAAGAAATTAAGGTAAATGGTGAGAGAGAAAAGTAGGGGGAGGAAAGAGGGTGAAATGGAATGGGGTAATTATATGCCATTTAAGAGGCAAGTAGGAGACTTTTTAGGGGAGGGAAAAAGAGGAGAGCTGAGGAAAAAAAACAAGAAGTTTACCCTCATCACATTTGACTAAAGGAAGGAATAAAATGCACACTCATTTTGGTATGAAAACCTATCTTACAGTATAGGAAAGTGGGGGAGAAGGAGAAAAGCAAGGCGGGGGATGATGGAAGGGAGGGCAATGGGAGGAGGGAGCAATTTGAAGTCAACACTCGGGGAGGGACAGGATCAAAAGACAGAAGAGAAACAATGAGGGGCAGGATAGGATGGAGGGTAATTCAGTTAGTCTTACACAACACGACTATCATGGAAGTCATTTGCAAAACTACACAGATATGGCCTATATTGAATTGCCTGCCTTCCCAAAGGGAATGTGTGGGGAGGGAGGGATGGATGGGGAGAATTTGGAACTCAAAGTCTTAGGAACAACTGTTTAGTATTGTTGTTGCTACTAGGAAAGAAGACATACAGTTAATGAGGAATAGAAAGTCATCTGGCCCTACAGGAGAAAAGAGAAGATGGGGACAAGAGAAGGGAGAGATGACAGAAGAGAGGGCAGATTGGAGATAGGGAAAATTAGATTGCTCGGTGTATTGGGGTGGGGGAGGGGAAAAAAGGGGAGAAAAGTTGGAACCCAAAATTTTGTGAAAATGAATGTAAAAAGTTAAATAAATAAATAAATATTAAAAAAAAAAAGAAGTAAATTATTTTATCCAAGTCCTGTTCCCTAGCCCTTTATTAGAATAGGTCCACCTCTTATTATAATAAGAATAAATATTCTTTCTCATTAATTATCAACCATTCAGAGTTGATTGTCACCTTCAGAAACATCCAGTCTTCCAAAGGCATATGAACTGAGATCCCACTGCCATGATTCATCTTTAGTCCAAGAGAGAAGGCCAAATGATCATTCCTTTTCTTAGTAAAATGCTAGCATTATTAATAAAATGATTAATTACTCAGAAATTAGAGCACTGGTCAACATTCCTACCACCAACTTCATTTCTAATGTTGGCATTGTTTGTTGTGTTGTGCTTGTCCTTCATTCTCAAAGAGGACCAAGACATCAAGATGATGACATGACTTGCAGTTGACTTTGATTTAAGTGAAGGAGGGCTGTGCAAGGTCACCAACTCACTTTCTTCTCCTGAGCCATCTGGGTCCAGTGGCCTGAAATTCATCCGGACAACTGGAGATGGCCCAGGATACAATATGACATCCTGGCCCTTTCAGACTAAAGTCTTCTCACATTCTCACTTTGAGTGAGATATACCCACTCAATGAATAGGTTTCTTTAAGTTACTCAAGGCATGGCCCCTTTAATGAAAAGAAAACAAAAAAACTGGGAGGGTAAGACTCCCCACAGTCCTTACCTCTTCTCAACTTCCTGTTACTATCAAAGGCACAATCATATTCATAGTCACTAACGTTCAGAGCCTCAGCACCATCCTTAACTTCTCTCCCACTCCATGTACCCAATCTATTGCCAAGTTTTAAGGTTGTCATAGCCAATGGACAAATCTCTCATCCTTTCAAGTTGTGATATCTTGGCTATTGGGTTGGTCAATTGTTGGACTGGGTCACAGTTGGCTCTTTCCCAGGCTCAGCTCATAGACCTCTTACGGCTCTTTTGAGATCTTACAAAGTCCTATAAAAAAAGAAAGATAATGCAAACAGACAGCAGCCCTACTCCCAACACTGGATTGCTTTGAAGGCCAGTCACTCACAGGCCAACCTGGTAGTGGTGCAAACCTTCTGTCCCAGTCCTCCAAAGCTACAGACAGTCATCTTTATGCCTAATGCCCAGCAGGAAGGAAAGAGAGATGAGTCTCTCCCTTGGAGCCTTTTGTATGAACACTCAGTTCCTGTTACATAGCCAACTAAAAGGTTTTTCACACAAGAAGCAGACAGAAAATGGTCACATAATACCTGCATATGTTTTGAAACAGAAGACAAGGCCCTCTATTATGCATTTCTGGAGAGAGTCTCCCCAAGAATCCATGCAGGTTGGTGCCAGGCAGAGCAGATTGCACGCAGTGAAAGGATAGGACCAGATCCCCAGTTACAATGAAATGAAGACTGTTTTGCTAATGCAAATAATGAGCCCCTATTTATTTTATTGATTGAATGGAGAAATGTTGTTATCCAGTTTGCTTAAAGTGAGTCACATACCCCTTCCCCCATAGGATGGAATGTGAGATGTAAGTGATTTCCAGGATTCTCAATCCTTTGGCCAGAAGGATGTCTTTGGAACTCAATAGACTTAAAGATAGGGAAACTGAGATTATCCCAGCTCTGTTACTTATTAGCCTTGGGCAACTCACTTTATCTTCTCTACTTCCCATTCCAACAAAGGAAGGCATTGACTTTTTAAAGATCTCAGGTAATATAGGATGGCAGATTTAGTGCTGAAAGGGACCTTGGATGTTATCTAGGCTGTGCAGTGGATAGTGCACCTATAGCACTGGTCCTATACTCAGGAATATCTGAATTCAAATCTGTCCTCATTTAGCTATGTGACCCAGGGCAAGTCATGTCACTTGCCTCAGTTTCCTCATCTGTAAAATGGGGATGATAATAATAGCATCTAGCCCCCCAAGGTTAGGAAGCTCAAATAAGCTTGCAAACTTTAAAGTCCTTTATAAATACTAGCTGTTATCTAGTCCAACCCTCTCATTTTATGGAAGAGGACCCTGTGGCCCAGGAGAAGTTAAATGACTTGCCCAAGGTCCTGCAGATAACAAATAGCAGTCAGGATTTTAACCCAAGTCTCTTGGTTCCAATGAATGTTGATATCTCCCTCAAAGGCCCCTCCCAGCTCTCACATCCCATGATCGCTTAACCCTGAGTTATTTTACTGAAGCAGCTACCCCTTGTAGGAAGCCAGGCTAAGATGACAGACAGTGGAGTCATCAGATAAGAATGAACATCGAGGGGCCAAGAGGGTTCAGAGCAGTAGCCGCTTCCTGCCTGGAGACAACCTGAAGCAGTCAGAACCAATCATTCTCTCTGTAGCTTTCCCCCTTACTCCGTTAAGCTTACCTGGCAAGAGAACCTGAGAAAACGGGCTGAGGTCAGCAAATCTTGGATGTTTTGAAGTCCTGGAGCTCTCCCTGAACCTCCGGTCACCAGCAGTGCCTCCCTCTACTCAGGAAGGCTCTCAATCATGAGGTATCATTACCTTGTAAGGTGGGAAAAACAGACAAGAGTTGCCTTCAGGATTCCAAAGCCCCAAAATGAGTTCTTCCTCACAAAGTAATGGGTCTCATTCTCCACTGGGTGTAGATTCTTTGTCAAGAAGTGTTCTTGAGGTGGCTCTCTATGGCTAACCAAGGAAACTTCAAACTCCTGTCTGGCATTCAAGGCCCTTTGCAGACCCCTATTAATATCCTCCATGCGCTCTATGTTAGCTATGGCCCAAGCATGTCCTGAGATCCCCAATGCCTCTGCTTACATCCTTTCCTAAGCCTTGCAACATCCTGCCCTCTCTTCCTTACCCTGTGAAGTCATCTCCAGCCTTTAAAGCAGGGGTTCTTAACCCAGGATCTGGAAACTTTTAAAAAATATATTTTGATAATTGCATTTCAACACAATTGAATTCTTTTGTCATCCTATGTATTTTGTTTTATGCCTTTAAAAGCAATATTCTGAGAAGAGATCCAGAAACTTTACCAGAATACCATAAAGTCTATGCCACAAACAAATCCAATTCACACACAAGTCCTGTGACACCCCCCACCCCCCCAGTCCCCACCCCGCCCCGTGATGTCGCTGGTCTTCAGAAAGGAAGGACTGATGAGTCTACTTGGTGTTTAAGCACCTTTACCACCTGACTCCAACCTACTTTCCTAGACTTATCACACATGCATCTTCCCCTTAATCTGTCTCTCCTCACACATGATAATACCATCTCTGCCTCTTTGCCTGGTCTGTGATCATGCTCAGAATGCCCTCTCTCCTCATCTTTGACCATTCAGTATCCCCTATTTTCCCGCCAAGCTTAGCTTAAATATCTCCCCCTCTAAGAGGCCTTAGAACTCCTAATGCCCTTCTACCAAATTTACTTTGAAGACTTTATAGATGCTTATGTTTGCCCACTGTCTACCCCAATAGAAGATGACATCATTAAAAAAGGGAACTGTTTGTTGAATGATCTCCTCAGTGCAGATGGAGCAAATTTCCCTCCCTATTCACCACCACCCCAGCTAGATAGCTACAGGATAATGAGCTGGATCTGGGAGTCAAAAAGACCTGAGTTCAAATTTGACCTCAGATGCTTGACTAGTCACTCAGACTCTGGGCAAATCATTTCATCTCTCTGTGCCTCGGTTTCCTCATCTGTAAAATAAGAGGGATGACCTAGTCAGTGAGGGTCTTTACAACTCTAAATCTATGTTTATGATCCTATGATTCCTGCCACCTTCCCCATATCTGTCCCCTATCCAACCAGAACTCTTGGAAAATCAGGGAAGAATTTCCTTCTCTTTCCATGCTCCCTGGGATGTGGGCAGGGGAAGACCACAGAAAGAAACATTCCCTTGAGGTTGAGCTGGACCATAGAGAGCATGTCCTGACTAGACAGAGGAGGAAAAATGAGACAGGACTGAGGGCAAGTCTGTCAGTTTTTGTTGTTCAATCACGTCCAACTCTCCATGATCCCACTTGGATTTTTTTTTGGCAGAGATAATGAAGTGGTTTGCCATTTCCTTCTGCAGCTCATTTTACAGATGAGGAAACTGAGGCAAACAGTGTCAAGTGATTTGCCCAGGGTCACACAACTAGTAAGTGTGTGAGATCAGATTTGAACTCAGAAAGATGATCTCCCAGATTGTAGGCCAGCATCCTATCCACTGCACCATTTATCTACCCAGTCAATAAACATTTATTACACATCTACTATGTGCAGGCTCTGTGCTAAGCATGGAGGAATACAAGAAAGATAAAATACAAATACTACCCTCAACAATTTTACAGTCTCATGGGGGAGACCACATGAAAACAAGGCACTCTGCTCTGTACCTGCTATTCTGACTTGATGCCCCTTTGCAGGGTACTTTCAGTGACTCCCCCTTTCCTGCCACTTCCCTTTAGAGTGTAGGCTCATTGAGGTAGAGACTTTCTTTTTATTCATTGTATCTCCATTACCTAGCATAGTGCTTGGCACACCATAGGTGCTTAATAAATGTTCATTGGATTGGATTGAATTGGATTGGATTGGACTGAATGTACAAACAAGCTATGGACAAGATAAATTGAATAAATCAGCAGAGGGACGAAACTAGAATTAACTTACTCCAAGTCATAGAGATAGTAAGATACTAAGCTGAGATTCCAACCCAGGTCCTTGGACTTCACAGCACTTCACATTTCAATAGCATGCTAAGGTTTGCAATGCAGTTTGTTGACCTTATCTCATTGAATTCTCATAATAACCTATGAGATAAGTCCTCCTGTTATACCTTTTTACAGATGAGGAGGTGAGGCAGAGAGGTGATGTGACTTTCTTTTTTAATTTAAAAAAAATTACTTATTTTTATTTTTTCCTTTTTAAGTGTAATAAAAACATTCTAAATATAACAAACCTTAAACAAGAATAATATTTCTATATATAAAACAGAACTGAAAATAATTGTACATAAATCCACAAGTCTGCACCACATGTGATGTAAATTCCCAAAGATTATATGGCACATCAAGGTTTCTAAAAGTGCTGTACATTTATTATCTGATTTGAGCCTCACCATGAACCATTTTACAGATGAGAAAACTGAGACTCAGGAAGATCCAATGGCTTGCCCAGGGCCACACAGCTACTGAGTATCTGAGGCAGGATTGGAACCCGAGTGTTCCTGACTCCAAGTTCATCCACTGGTCTCCAAATCCAGTGCTCTTTCTAGGATATCGCCTTGGATTCATCAGAATCCTAAGAAAGCGTTTAGACCAGACTTTGAACCTGATGCTCTTTGCTCATCCAAAGTATGAGTGGATTGTAGGGGAAGGCAGGAAAGGAAATGTGATTGTCATGTAGTGGAGGAGAGATGCTCCTCTCCCTTGTCCTTTAAACCAGACAGCCAGTCTCCCAGTTCTCCAGAACCAGAGGCTTTCCTCATTATCCTCACAGTCTGCGGTGGGAGCAGCTGTCACTGGGCAACTGGCCAGTGAGTTCTCCTTGGCCCCCATCTCTCTCCCTTTGTTGACATCATTCCCTTCTCTCTCCCCGCTGAGCCTGGAGACCACTCCTAAAGCTCCCAGAACCCCACCTTCCTGAGCTCCCTTGGTGTCCACAGCCCCCAAGATGCCCTGCCGACAGTTTGATTACAGGTGACCTTCAAAGCTGGCCTGGTTGAAAAAATGATTTATAACCATATTATATGAAACTGGGTAGCACAGACCAGGCAGAAGAAAAATCAGATGCAGCTGCAGCCTTCAGCAGGGGGCCCCAAAGCCAAGGCCGGCTCCCGCTCCGGCTTCCAGGAGGCTATATATCTCAGGAAGCAGTGGGGCACATTGGAATAGTGGACTAGATTTGAGTCAGAGAGCCAAGGCTCAATCTAGCTTGGCTACTCACCACTTCAAGGCCCAAGACAAACAGCATTCTCTCTCCAGGCCTGTTTCCTCATCTATAAAAGCAGGTCTACAAGTTAGACTAGTTTGTGGTGCAGAGAAAAGGGTGTTGGCTTGGAAATCCAGGGATCTGGGTTCAAATTCTGTAATTTCCCCCACCTTGCCTGACATTCCCCTTCCTGATTTACTATGGCATGAACATGTAGGGACTTCTTGCCTACGAGGTGGGGACAGCATGTGGGAGGTGTCTCTGAGAGGACAGCTCAGTAGGAGAACCTCACAGCAGAGAATTTGGATCCTTGTTCAATTTTAAAGTTTGCTGATGACTCAGGTCCTCGACTCCTGCCCCTTCCCTAAAAGAACAAACAAACGAACCAAAAAAAAAAAAAAAAAAAAACAGGCTCATGGTTTCCCATCACCAAAAGCCTCCCCCAGCTACCCAGAAGCCTGGTGCTGATACTGAAGAGACATCAATAAAATAATATCTGGTGAATAAATTATTCATTCAGGCTTGAAAACAGAGCATGGTCATGTCCCTCTTAGAGGCATAAATAATACAAGATGCATGCCAACCTGAACCTGAAAAGAGACCTACTGGCCCCCCAAACCAGGCACCAAAGATCACTCATAGAGGTCTCTACTCATGAGATCCTCGGGACCTTGAGCGAATCACTTTATTTCAGGGGTGTGCTGGTAAATATTTAACAACCGACTCTGGGAAGGGAGATGTATGCAAGATATGCTAAAGTCTGATCTGCATTATCAATATTTTCTCTAGCACTTTCTTAAGTCTACACAATTAATAAAGCAATAAATCAAATGCTGGTTTGTAGCATTTGCTGAGATGCAAATGCTCACACATATGAGCCAGCTCCAGCACACCCTCACTTCATCTATAGGGTTTCCTTCACTGTAAAATGAGGGGGTGGGACGAGATGACTGTTCAGTTCTGAATCTTTGACAGTCAAGGATAGAACACTGGTCCTGAAGTCAAGAAGACTTGAGTTCAAATTCTCCCTCAATTAAGAGCTGTGTGACTGTGGGCAAGTCACTTAACCTCTGTCTACCTCAGTTTCCCTCTGCAAAATGAAGATAATATGTATTGCTATAATAATAATATAATAATCTACTTCACGGAGTTGTGGAGATCTAATAAGTTAACATTTTTAAAGCATTTTATAAATCTTAAAGTATTTCATAAATGCTAGATATGATTATCATTATTGCAAGTATCTGGAGGAAAATGACTTTACTATTCTATAAACCAGGAATTGGGTCAGAAGGAAGGCACAATTATCCAAAGGAATAAAGCTCCCTAGTGCCAAAACAACCAGAGGCTCAGGCTCCTGCTGCTTCTTCTGTCTGCTCCCTGCCCAAAAGGCAAGCCTTTTCCTCCAAGCAGTTGTTGATCTTCTAAGGGGAACCATGTCACTCTGCTCCTATGTGCCCCTCCCTTCTTTCCCTGGAAAAAGATTGATCCTGAAAATAGCTCTAACTTCACCAGTGTTGTTGTTCTACAGTTGTGTCTGACTCTTCATGACTCGTTTAGTGTTTTCCTGGCAGAGAAGCTGGAGTGGTTTGACATTTCCTTCTGAAGTTCATTTTGCAGATGAGGAAACTGAGGCAAACTTGTCCAAGTTTATGACTTGTCCAAGGTCACACAGCTAAGTGACTTGTCCAAAGTCATGCTGCTAGTAAGTGTCAGAAACCAGATCTGAATTAAAGAAGATGAGTTTTCCTGTCTCCAAGACAGCGCTCTATGCACTATGGCACCACCTAACTGCCTCTATGGATATATTTTACTTTATTCTGCTTCAGAGTCATGGTCAATGACTGCCCATTGGAATATAAATTTAGGGAGGACTCCCTGCCTCCCAAAACACCTTGCCTTCTTAGAGTGATTGAGGTTATTATTTCTTTCCTAGAGACCAGGTTTTAATTGCCAGAGAAGAGAACAAGACTTTATTAATGGCCAGGCTTAGCTGGAAAAATCTAGGCTGCGTGACCCTAGGAAAGTCACTTAATGTCTCTAACGTTCTCTCTTTGCCCTACCTCCTCCACCCCTCATCTATCCACACTTTTTTTGGATCAAATACCAAGCTATTAAGAATTTCCATTTTCCTTTGTAGATACAGGAAGATGCCAATTAGCCAGGAAGTCTTCCTTTCCATGCAGACGTGACAGCCCAAAAAGAAGCCAGCAACACTGCAGGACATAGAGAGTGGCGCTAAGCCCATTCACCACCCAGCGGGCTTATTGGACTATAATTGTCCTTAATTGATCCTTCCTTACCAGTTCTATGGACAAAGTTCTACCTCGCTGCTGAGAAGCCTTTCAAGAGGATGTGGCCTCTCCTCTTGTTGAAAGCATTGTGAAGAATCAAAGCCTTTCCTTCCAGTCTGAGCCCTGATGAGAAGCTGGGGAGGCCCAAAATGGTGGTCCCAAAGGGATGGTCTTCAGAAAGGGGGAGCTGTCCAATGAGAAGATGTCAAGGTCATAGGGCTGGAGCTGAGGAGCTCTTGGAACAGGCAGGGTAAAAGCTAAGAGGGACTTTAGAATATGGAATGCCATAGCTGAGAAAGATCTTGGAAAACAGAATGTCAGAACTGGGAGGGCCCTTAGAACACAGGATGTCAGGGCTGGGAGGGCCCTTAGAACACAGGATGTCAGGGCTGGGAGGGCCCTTAGAACACAGGATGTCAGAGTTGAGCAAGCCCTTAGAACATAGGATGTCAGAGCTGGGAGGGCCCTTAGAACACAGGATGTCAGAGTTGAGCAAGCCCTTAGAACATAGGATGTCAGAGCTGGGAGGGCCCTTAGAACACAGGATGTCAGAGTTGAGCAAGCCCTTAGAACATAGGATGTCAGAGCTGGGCGAGCCCTTAGAACACAGGATGTCAGAGCTGGGAGAGCCCTTAGAACACAGGATGTCAGAGCTGGGAGAGGCCTTAGAACACAGGGTGTTAGAGCTGAGAGGGCCCTTAGAATAGAGCAGGGTTGGGGGGTGGGCTTCCTGTTGTCTCTCCAATGGAATACAACATCTCCAGCCTAGCACACATCCTCCACAGTTTATCTCCACCTTACCTGTTGAATCTCACTTTGAACAACACCCTCCCTGATTCATTCTATGTTCCAGCCTGCTCTTCCTCCACAGCTCAGTTCAAGCTTCCCCATCTTCTGGAAGCCTTCCTTGACCCCACTCCCCCTACCATGTTCCTCCCCCTCTGTCACATGACTCTGACTTTCCTTCTCTCCATTCTCACTGTATCTGACATAGAATCCAAGTTCCCTGAGGGCAGCAACTGTTTCTTTTAAGAAGCAATTCATGTCACATGAACAGATGGTCAGGGGGAAGAGGTCCATCAGTCACTCAGTAGGCATTTACTAAATGCCTACTATGTGCCAGGCCCTGTGCTAAGAATCTAAGACAAAGAGTTTTAGGATGGAAAAGAGCTCCAGAGATCATCTAATCTAACCCTATGGCACACACAGCAAGCATTTCATTCATGTTCATTGAATTTAATTGAATTTTACAGATCAGGAAACTGAGGCCCAGAAAGAGGGAGTGGATTACCTCATGTCACACATAGCTTTCCAACAGCTAAGTGACCTTGGGCAAGTCTCTTAACCCCAATTGCCTCATCCTGGGTCATCTTCAGTCATCCTGATGGCTGGATGAGTCATTGGATTCAGATTCAGAGAAGTAAGGCTGGTGACCTGCACAGCCCTCCCTCACTCAAAGCAAAGTCAAGTGCAAGTCCTGTCATTATTTCTCTGATGGCATGGTCTTCTTCAGCAATGAAGGACAAACACACACACACACACACACAACACCCAGTAGGAGGCATTCTCCCAGAAGTAGAGGGAACAATCATAGACCCTCTACGATCTATGGGCCCTTCATCCTCCTCAAGGGGTCACCATCCACATTTGTTTAAGTCTTGTTCAGAGTCCCCAGAGAAGATTCCTAAAGGAATTTCATGAAGTCTGAACCCATGCATATGTAGTGCAACCCTAGTATTTAGGATCTCCAACCCCCACCCACTCACATCCATCCATTGATTGATGGGTAAATCTTTTCCTTTTCAAACACCTAACTCCCACCTTTTCCTTGGCGGACATTGTCTCTTTAATGGCAGGCTTGCCTGGAAAACCTTTCATTCATCTCCAGCTGATTCCCCATGGCCCTCTCAGCCACAGTTTCAGATCATCTCTTCTTTAATCCCCACCCCACCTACCTTCTTTCTCAGCTCCTAACATCAGCACCCCCACATCTGTGTCAAACAACTAAAACCAAAGTGAATATTTATTGAGCACCTAATATGTACAAGACATATCTTTCTCTAACCCTAATCTTTTATCTTCCCCTTCAGAGGACTGTAAAGCTCAAATAAGGCAATATTAGTAAAGCGATTGGCACATTTGCTGTTTCATTAGTCATGCTGGACTCTCCATGACCCCATTTGGGGCTTTCTTGGCAAAGATGCTGGAGCTGTTTGCCATTTCCTTCACCAACTCATTTTACAGATAAAGAAACTGAAGTCAACAGAGTTAAGTGACTTGGTCAAGGTCACACAGATAGAGTCTGAGGCCACATTCGAATTCAAGTCCTCCTGATTCCAGGCCTGGCATTTCTATCCACTGTACCACCCAGCTGCCCTGATTAGCACACAGTAGATGTTAAATAAATGTTTATGGCCTTCCTTTCTCTTCCCCACATCAGCCAAAGAGAAATCCATGTCCCTTCTCATTCTATGTGCAACGAAGAATAATAAATAGCAAAGAGATACATTTGAACTTGAAGTAAACAAATACTTCCTAACACTGTTAACTTCCCCAAAGTGAAATTAGCTGCCTCAGGAGATGGTGGCTTCTCCCTCCTTGGAGTACTTCAAACAATAGGATTTAGATAATACTTTAAGATTTGCAAAGTACTTTACCAGTTTTATCTCATTTTATCCTCAAAATAATCTTGGGAGGTAGTTGCTATTATTACCCATTTTTCTGATGAAAAAACTGAGGCTGACATAGGTTAAGAGACTTTTCCCAAAGTCACACAGCTAGCGTAGGAGTCAGGTTTTGAACTCAGGTCCTAGGGTAACTCCAAATATTCTATTCTTAACCACTACATCATCCTCTGAAGCTTGCCATTTCATCTGGATCCTTTTCATCTTTACCATTCATTCCTCATCTCCCTCTGTCCAAAATCTTCATTGTCCTTCTCCACTCAAATCATTCCACCTTGGCGAATCCTCAGGACTTCTCCACTCTGAAGAAGGCTTCACTTGACTCAGCTGCCGTCCCTATTTGTTGTTCAGTTTTCAGTTGTGTCCAATTCTTCATGACCCTACTGGGGTTTTTCTGGGCTGAGATACTGAGTGCTTTGCTGTTTCCTTTTCCAGCTCATTTTACAGATGAGGAAATGAGGCAAACAAGGTTAATTGTTTTGCCCAGAGTCACATATCTGCTAGGTGTCTGAGGCCAGATTTGAACTCAGGAAGATGAGGCGCAGCACTCTATCCACTGTGCCACCTCGCTGTCCCAGGCAATTACCTTGTCTTCATTTTATATCAATTATAAATATATACTTCATGTTGTCATTTGTTTTTCTTGCTTTTTTAATATAATATAGCTAATGTGGAAATGTTTTGCATGACTTCATATGTACAGTGGGTATTTCTTGCCTTCTCTATGGATGACAGGGGATGGAAAAAGAGAGAGAATTTGGAACTGAAATAAAAATTAAAAATCAATAAATATATGCTTCTATACATAAAAGTTGTCCCCATTATTAGAATACAAGCCTCTTGAGGGTAGAAGCTGTTTCACTTTTGTCTGTATTCACAGTGCCTGGTGTAAGAGTAGGTGCTTAAAAAATGCATGTTGATTGGTTGACCAATTGACCTTCTCCCTTGTTAGATTTTTCTTCCTCAGTTGACTTCCAAGATACTGTCACTTCCTTGATCTCTTTCTACTTCTCTGATAGCTTCTTTTGTGCCTCTGCTGACTTCTGTCCTCCTCCAGCACTCTGTCTGTGGCCATTTCTTAAAGATCCGTCCTTGGCTTGCTACTTCTGTCTCTCTCTGTCTCTGTCTCTCTCTTAATATATGTGTGTGTGTGTTTGTGTGTGCGTGTGTATATACATATATATATATATAATGCATATGTATGTGCGTGTACATATATTGTCTCTTGGAGAATGCATCTATTCTCATGGCTTCCATTATTACATTCCTACTGAAGAGTTCTTGACCTTTCTCTCCATTCCTTACCCAAACTCTTAACTCCAAGACCATCTCTCCACCACAATGCTTTCCTATATTACCCCAAAGGAAAGGAGAGTCTTTGGTATCATTTCATTAGGCCTGTGGAGCAAGTACTGAACTTTGGTCCCCTTATAGGACTCATTGCACAAATATAAAATGATTTTCTTAGTGACAATATATGTGCCTAGTAATTTACATGCTGGGCAGCTAGGTGGCAAAGTAGATAGAGCGTTGCACTTGGAATCAGGAATACTCATCCTCATAAATTCAAATCCAGCCTCAGATACTTACTAGTTGTGTGACTCTGTGTTAACACTATTTGCCTCAGTTTCCTCATCTGTAAAATGGGCTGGAGAAGGAAATGGCAAACTATTCCAGTACCTCTGCCAAGAAAACCCCAAATGGTGTCACAGAGAGTCAGAAATGACTGAAAAGACTCAACAGAAACGATTTACATGCTGTCTCTCTCATTAGAATATAAGCTCCCTGAGGGCAGGGATTTTTTTTTAATCCATGGTTCTTAGTCTCTAACACATGGTAAGAACTTATTAAATGCTTGTTGGCTTACCAAAAATAAATAACAACAACAAAAAAACAAAACAAAACCTATTGACCAAAGGTTCTCTTACCTGGGCTGGGCTGGGCTGAACGAGGGGTGTTGATAAAGGAAAAAGGGGGATGTTGTAAAGGAAGTGGGATTTTCCAGAGAGTATTGGTTGCAACAAGGAATCATCTACCTAGAACTGGAAGGAACCTTGGAAGCCATATGATACAATCTCCTCACTTTACAGAGGAGTAAACTGAGGCTCAGAGAAATGGAGGGATTTGCCCAAAGTCCCCTGCATATTAAGGGACAGAGCTAGGTTGGAACTCAAGTCTTGTCACTCCTCAGCTCAACATTCTTCTCAGTGCTCCAGCTGGGTTCTGAGCCCATAGTTGAATAGAGGATTGGGAGCTGGCCTGTCTGCCAGATGCTGATCTCTGGGCTGCCGAGGGAGAAGAGGCAACAAAGAATGGCAAGGATCTGCACAGATGGTTTTATGTAAATCTAACCTTTATCTACCTGCCAAAGGGGAAAGGGATGGGTGGGATGGAATCAGTCACTACTGAGAGGAGAATGGCTAAGTTGGAAGAGGGAGCCAATCATGGGGTGTATTTTAAAAGTCAAGAGGCCTCCCAATTTGTTCACAGATCACCCTTTGACCTCCTCTGGGCTTTCTTTTCTTACGGCCTCTTCTCCTGCCCTTGTTCTTGCATTATTAGGGTCCAGGGGCAACAGCTTCAGTTTGTACCATAACATTTATCAAACAAAAGATCCTCTGGTCTGTTTGGCCCGAATAAGCTCATTGATTGTTTATCTAGAGGACAGACAGCAGGACTGAGTGGAAGGGACATTGAGGTCAGAGCCAAAGGACCTAAGTTCAAGCATTGACTCAGATAGTTACTTCCTAGACAATTCATTTCAACTCCCTGGGCTTCAGTTTCCTTGATCTCTCCCCTCTGGGACAACCTGGGGGCTCAAAGTCTCCCTGCTACTAAGGATATCCTTCCCCCTCACTCCCTCCTCAGCCCAGAAGCTATCAGGGCAGGTTGACTGCTTACATGAACCAAATGAGATGGGAGTCAGCAGCTCCATTCCTTCCTGTAAGATAGATCACCAGGCTCTGCCATCTGTCCTGCCTCAGACCCCTGGCTCTGTTATCTTACCTACTGACCTAAACAAAGACTGTTGAGCCTTGCCATGGGCTCTTCTTCTGTACCCTTGAGAGTTCTAGACTTTTCTATTTGCTCTGCAGCTGACCTTTTGTTTATGTGTTGGTGACATAGTGAAGAGATCGCTAGATCTGGGGTCAAGAAGACCTGAGTTTGAATCCTTTCTGAGATCAATTATCTATCTATATGACCCTGAGCAAGTCATATCATCTCTATCTGCCTCAGTTTCCAACTCTGTAAAATGGGAATAGTAATAGCATCTACCTCCCAGGGATCAAATGTGAGAATCAAATGAGATAATGCATGTGTATGGTGCTTTACAAACCTCAAAGTACTATCATTATTAGGTATTGTTCCGCCTCCCCACTTAGAACATGACTTCCTTAAGAGTAGGGACTGTCAAGCTTTTTCTATTTTTGTCTCCAGTGCCTGGCACATGATAAGTGTTTAATAAATGTCTTTTCATTCATACATTCATCTGTAAAATGATCTCTTCCCAGATTCATCTCTGGATACACAGCTGGACAAGGGAGGGAGTCCATTAACCTAGCCCTCACCTCACATCCCCTCTTCTCTCTAGGTTTTCATGACAATGCTCTCACCTGATTCTCCTCCTGCCCCCCTAATCATTCCTTCTCAGTGTCCTTTGCTGATTCTTCATCTGGGCTCATGCCCAATAACTCTGGGTATCCCCTAAGGTTCTTTCCCAGGCTCTCTACTCTTCTCCCACTACACTCTCTTACTTGGTAATCTTACGAATTTATTTATAAACTCTAATCTATATCAGCCCTAGTCTCTCTCCTGAACTGCAGTCTCACATCACCAACTGCCTGTTGGACATTTCTAACTGGACATCCTGTAGGCATCTTGAACTCAACACATCCAAAATAGAACTCATAATCTTTTCTCCAAATCCTCCCCTTTCCCAGCTTTCCTATTACTACTGGAGATACCACCATCCTCCTACTCACCTACTCATGCCACCCTCTACTCATTACTTTCACTGACAACAAGCCTGTTGTCAATTCCTGTTGTTTCTACCTTCACATCAATCAATAAATTTAGGCTTCAACTATGGGCCAGGTACTGTGCTATACACTGGGGTTACAGTCCCTTCCTCAAGAAGCCTATAGTCTAATGTAACATTCTCTCTCATATGCATTCCCTTCTATCCACTTATACTGCCTCCACACAAATTCAGGTTCTCATCACCTCCATGTGGCCTGTTTTTAGAGGCTATTGTGATATCCTCCAGGCCAGTCTCCCTTCTCCCAGTCTCTTTCAAATCCAGTTCATCCTTTACTCAGTTGTCAACTGGGTCTTCCTAAAGACATGTGACCAAGTCACTCCTCTTCTCAACAAACTCCAGTGACTCCCTCTTACCTCCAGATTGAAATATAAAATCCTCCATTTGACATCTCAATATTTTCTCATTGCGATTCCTTCCTTCCTTTCCAGTCTTCTTCTATTCTTTTCCCCTTCATACAGTTTATGATTACACTAGCCATAGCTATACTGTCTTCTGTGCCTTTCCTGGAACACAATGTTTTATCCCCCATCCCTTGCTCCTTTACACTGGCTGCGTTCATGCCCCCCCACCTCTGCCTCTTGACTTCCTTCAAGATTCACCTCAAATCCCACCTCTCCTGCTGCCTCTACCCCACTACCTTCCTTTCTGACTGCCTTCCACCTACACTATATGTATCTTGTATCTACATAGTTCCTTGCATGTTATCATCTCCCTCTAGAACAAGCTCCTTGAGGGTAGGGACTCTTTTCACCTTTCTCTTGATCTATGCCTAGGACATAGTAAGCACTATAGAAATGCTTGTTGACTTAACTTTTGCTGGAGCCTTTTCACCACCTCACTGCTCAGGAAAGAGGATGACAGAGGAAAAGCTCTGTTGATTATCAGGACTCCTGATCCTCTTCCAATCCTCTGAACTATTTACAAGTTAGGTAGTTCAAGTAAATAGGCTAGATTAAGTCCAGGCTTAGACTCAAGGGATCTTCTGGGAGGCAACAGCTTTGATCTGAACATTGGCTCTACCACTTACCTGCTGCGTGATCTTAGGCAAGTCTTTAACCCTCAGTTTCCACATCTGTAAAATGAGATGGTTGGACTACATGACCTCTGACCTACTCTTTAACTTGCCCTGGTAAGAGAGGACCTTGTTCAAATACCAGTTCTGACACTTGCTACCTGTGTGACCTAAGGTAATTCACTTAACTCAGTTTCCCCATCTGTAAAATGAAGGCTTTGGGACAGTTGGCTTCTGAGGCTCTCCCACCCCTACACCCAGTTTTCAATCCTGTGTTCCCCCTCAAGTTTTCTCTTCTTAATCCTACACTTCCCTAGCTTCTTAAGAAGATTCTTCTCACTCAGCCTGGACCATCTGCCGTCACTTTTCGGAATCTTCTCTCAATCAAAGCCCCTTTCCCAGCAATCCAGGTAGTCCCTTTGTCCTAAACCCTTTCCATTTTCTGTGCAGGGTCAATATCCTCATCCTCATCCTCACCTTTATTTTCCCCATTGCCTTCCAGACAATGAGAAGTCCCCTTAGGGGAGATATTTCTCTTGAACACTTCTCTGTTCTGTTTGCTCAAGCCTGTGGCAAGTCACAAATATTAGCTTATTCAGAACCTAGCCCTTCCATATTCCCCAGTAGACAATGGGATCCTTTCATCAGTCAGTCTATTCACCTCACTTGGCTTTTCTTCCTGCTATTTCATTCTCTCTGATACTGGCAGACCATAAATATGGAATACATCAGTTCATTTCCCTGCAATCAGCAGGAAATCTTTACCTCCACAAATGCAACATGATTGATTGATTTCCTAATATTACCTGGGCACTCACAGTGTCCTGGGTGCCCCAGAGGCTATGTAAAAAGACCAGGTCAGGAAATGAAAAGACCATAAAGAACAAGACAGGTCCAACAGGAGTTTCCTTTTCTTGCCAAGTCCATAAGCATTTATTAAGTGATTACAATGTGCCAGGATTGTGCTAAGTGATGCGGGATACATTCTTTTTTCAGTCATGTCTATCTCTTTATGACCCCATTTGGGATTTTCTTGACAGAGACACTGGAGGGGTTTGCCATTTTCTTCTGTAGTCCATTTTACAGATGAGGAAACTGAGAGCAACAGGGTTAAGTGATTTGTCCAGGGTCACCTAGCTAGTAAGTGTCTAAGGCTAGATTTGAACTTAGGTCTTCCTGACTCCAGGTCCTATGCTCTATGCACCAAGCTCTTTAGCTGGGAGATACAGTACAAGCAAAAATAGAAGTAGTTCTGCTTTCAGAAAGCTTACAGTCAAATGAGGAAAGACAGGCCACAAAAGAAAGCTAAAAAGTAGGGTCGGGTAGATGAGGAAGAAGATACCACGACACGGAGAAGAAGTCTCAAGAGATAGGATCCCACCGGGAAAAGATGGGAAGGAAGGGAAAAACTGAGGCTCAGGGAGGTTAAATGACTTGCCCAAGGTCACACAGTAGTAATCAGCAGAGTTGGGAATGAAATTTGACTTTGAACGGTGCTAGGGCAGCTTAGTTATCAAGAGCTGGAAGAACCCCTAGAGATCATCCAATCCAGCCCCCTGGTTTTATCTTCCCTGGGACAGGAAATAATTTCCAAGGGATGACATTTACATAGTAGCAGCTTTAAGGCTGGCCAAGTGCTCTGCAGCACTTTATAAAGCTTTTACATTCATTATTCAAGGTCAAAGGACCAGCAAGTAGAATCAGAGCCATGGGCTGAATCCAGGTCCTCTGCTTCTAAATGCTGTGCTCACGGGCCCTTCACTTGTCTTGTGTCATGGATCCCTTGAAGCCTGTGGGTCCCTTCTCAGAATAACCTTTGTTGCCTCCATTCATAATTAAATGAAATTCTGAATTTCAGTTAAAGACTCATAAAAATAAGGATGTCGGGTTTTTTCCTTATTCCAGTTTACAGATGCCCTAAAATCTATCCTTAGACCTCAAATTAGGAACCTCTGCTCTAGCACTTCCCTCTCCATCACCCCATCCCATTCCATTAGCCATCATAGTCCTCAGAATCTGTTCCCAGAGACTCAGCCCAATCCCCCAACCCTGGTAGGCCATTCCCTGGCATTCTTCTCTCTCCCCTTGCCTTCAACTTCCCTCACACTTCTGAATCCTGAAGCTCTCCAAGGGCCGTAAATCTGAATTGAAAGGAACCTCAAGAGTTCATCACATCCAATCCTTTCATTTCACAGATGAGGAAACTGAGACCCAGAGATGTAAGTTGGCTGTTATAAGTAGCAGAGATAGGACTGTACCCCAACTTTGCCTCTTCCTTAGGGTATGGAAGAAAGAGGAAGGAGAGAGAGAGAGATAGACCTAGAAACAGAGAAAAAGAGGGGGAAGCAGGTGGAAAGAGGGAAGGAGAGGGGGAAAAAGGATAAAAAAGAAGGGAGACAGACAGACAAAGAGAGAGAAAGACAGAGATGAAGACATGGACAGAGAGAAGAGAAGGAAATAGTGAGAAAAAAGAAAATAGAAGAGAAAGGGGAAGAGGGAGGAGAAAAAAGATAGAGGGAGAGAAGGGGAGAGAGTGGAGAAAAGGAGAGACAAATATAGAGAAGGAAGAGGGAGGGAAGGTGGAAATGAGGGGAAAAGAGAGAGAGAGAGAGAGAGAGAGAGAGAGAGAGAGAGAGAGAGAGAGAGAGAAGTACATGGCAGCAGACATGATATCCTAGAAATAAGAAAAGAAAAAGAGAGATAACCTAATTGTCAAGAAAGAACTAGTCCAAAAGGGAAGGGAAAGAGATAGGCAATTTCTTCTTCTGTAAAATAAGGTGGCTGAAATTCAACTATTGGACATATATTCCAAAGAGACCAGACAAAAGAATCCAATATATATAAAACTATACAGATAAGAGCAGCACTCTTTTTGGTCAAAGAACAGGAACTTCTATGATGGTCACAGCATATGAAATGAATGAAGTATTACTATGCTGTGAGATATGAATATGAGAAATTCAGAGAAACATAGGAAGATTTATATAAACTGGCGCAGAAATTAGCAGAATCAAACGAATGACATACATAAGTTAGTTCTCTTGAATTGGTCTATCAGGGGTATTCCAAGAAGTGTGCACACACCCAGAGTTCTTCAAGAAACTTTCAGGGACAAAGTGACTAAGCATTCAGTTATGGGATCCTTCTAGCCACCTGGTGACCCTGTGCTGAAGAACAGGGGTGTTTGAAATGATAAAGTAATCTTAAGGTCTTGAGGTAGAGTTGACTCAGTGGATATAAGAAAGGAGGCAACCATCATCTTAGCCTCCAAATGACATCAGGACTGTGCTTTCCAAGAAGAGAAGACAGGAGGGGATGGTTTTCATGCCCCTTTGAGCATGTGGCATCTAAGACACATGTCCTGTCTAGACAAACCCGAGTCTGGGTTTGAGCTATCACTTTTGTGTTTGCACTTTCTTGATCTTAAGTCAATGAATAATCCAATATGAACATACCCAGGCTTTTAGACAACTTTATGAGTTCTAGAGGTTTTGAGTACCACAGGATTAGAGCTGAATATTGTCAGGGCAGAAATCCCCAACAAGCACTCCAACACTCTTGGAAAGACTGATGAGAGGATTGACTTAACCCTGGTCATTTTACCAGATGTGTACCGGGAGTCATTTGAACAACTCAGAGTCGAGATGAAATGAGGTGACGTGCCTAATAAAACGTCCTACAAATTGCTTTATATTCTGATGAGTTTTAAGTATCAGCTTTCCAGAAGACTGTAACAATAGTTATAAGTTAAGTTATTGTATCCCATTTTAAGTTGTTACTTTTTTTCCTGTCAATCGCACATTTATCAGTGTTCCATGCTAAGGCTTTTCAAGTTCAGGAATAAATTACTTGTCCTGTGCCTGACTAATATTGTACATTTGTCCCCATGGTTCTGGTATAGGATTCTAACAGATTAAAGAGTATAAGAAAATGGAGCCTAACCCCTCTCAGTAGAAAGGAGTTTCCTCAGGACTAAACCTAGTCCAAACCACACGTCTGGGAGCAGAATGAGTGGATATAATATGCTAGCTCCTATGGGTCCAACAAGGGTTCCTCGATGTTAGAAATACAATGAACAGAACAATATAAATTAAAAGATCAGTGAAAGGAAATGAAACTCTGAATAATGGAAAACCAATGAGGGTCTGGAGCTATAATGAGGGCCAGGGGAGTGCTGAAGCCAGTTCAAACTGGCTCTCCGGAGGCAATTGTTAAATTTTCAATGAGAGCATTTACATCTCTGAAATTGGCAAACCCTACAATTCAGGGCTTGATTCATTGTTTTGTTGATTGTCTAAATTTAATAAACGGATTGAGAAAATGTTAGTAATGCAGGCTAAATTCAAAAGGGTGTCCCCTCAAGAGATGTTTGTTAGATATTTACCAGCATACCACTGAATGAAACATTCCTCTCTCCATGTAAAAAATGTGGGGGAATACCAGCACAGGATACTGTACACATCATCTAACAAAGTTCCTAAATCTGATCTTTGCTTAATTGCTTGCTTTGTCATGAAGGAGAGCTCAGTCTGGAGGGGAGGTAGAAAATGACTGTGATGTGAAGACAGAAGACATCAATAAGTTATATTTTAAAACAAATAAACATAAAACAAGGGGGCTTTTCAGCTTTAAATCCTAAGATACTTTGAAAACAGTAAATCCAAAAATAAGGAAGCAGGGGAAGGATAGGAGGAAAGGAAAGAGGATGACAAAATGCCTTGCAAAGTCATTTATTAAGTGTCTTCTGTGTGCCAGGCATGAAGGGATTTTGTTGTTCAGTTGTATCTGACTCTTCATGACCCTATTTGGGATTTTCTTGGCAGACAGTGGAGTAATTTGTCATTTCCTTCTCCAGCTCATTTTACAGATAAGGAAACTGAGGCAAACAAGGTTAAATGATCTGCCCAGGGTCACATAACTAGTAACCAGATTTGAACTCAGGAAGTGGATGTTTCTAACCCCAGGTCCAACATTCTATCCTTAACCACTTAGCGCCCCCCATGATCTTCAACAACTGGTGGAGAACCAGGGGAAGCCGCATGTAAGAGGTGTTGCTGATCTAAAGAGGTGAGAGTAAGGAGAGAGCATCCTAGGGCTGATCGCCCTTCCTACTGTGGCCAGCGTCACTTCAAGGGCAGACTTAGCTCTCCAAATGAGAAACACTTCCAAGGGATCAGAGGAATTGAATGGCTTTGTACTAATTGACCATTTTGGGTTTTATGTATCTTAATTAGAGAGATAAAATAATAGCTAATCATGTAAATAAATGTCTTGCAATATGAGAAACAAACACTTGTTAACAGCCTGAGTCTCTTTTCTTATTTGTTGAAGCCAGTATTCTACCCCAGCTGGGAGCTCCTTTCAGTTAGAGACTGTGGTTATTGATTCTCCTTCCTTCTCAAAGAGTATCAATGACATCATGGGGCGATGCCTTGACCTGAGTCTAATTGAGGCAGGGTTGCACAGAGTCATCAGCCTCACTCTCTCTTCCAAGGTTCAGTGGCGAGACAAAAGCCAGGACAACTTCAAGGCAGTGATGTATTGAGAAGAAGGTACAGGACACGAGTTCAAATCCTGACTTGATCACATGCTAGCTTGTGATTTTCCCCATATCCTCTCACTTAAAAGGCTTTTGTCCTCAGTTTCTCCATCTGTAAAATGAGCAGGCTGACCCACATAGGTCCTTACAGCTCTAGATCCAAAGATCTCAGAAGATTAAAAGGTATCTTGGTCAGCTATAAAATCAGATGAGCCTGGGGGTGAAACTAAGGTATGGCAGAAGGACTGGTTGTCCTGGGCTGTGTTCTGGTGGCAGAGGCTGGAAAATGGGCCAGAGAAATCTCCAGTTCAGATAGGGATCTCTGAAGCAGTATCCAAGTCAGAGATTCTACAGCCCTCTAGATAGTCACTGAAAGGGACACAAGGGGAATAAGCATTAATTAAGCCCCTACTGTGTGCCAGGCCCCTTCTGGATCACTGCCCTTTCATGGTAGAAGGGTTTGTGTAGCTCAGTGAACCATGCTGTTCAGGGTCACCCAAAACAGACAGGTCATAGTGGAGAGTTCTAACAAAAGGTGATCCACCAGAGAAGGAAATGGCAAACCACTCTAGTATCTTTGCCAAGGAAACCCCACAGACAGTATTAAAATGATAAAAGACATGAGAGCTGTGATCCACGGGATCATGAAGAGTCAGACACAACTGGACTGCAACAATGTGCCAAGCACTTTATCTCCATTTGAGAGAGGATAAGTGACTTGTCCAAGGTTACACAGGTGGGAAGTGTTTTAGGCTGGATTTGAACTCAGTGCTCTATGTACTGCACCAGTTACCTGAAATCTTATCTACCCAGTAGGAAAGTAGTCCAGTCCAATTCTCTCATAGGCCTGTTTTCAGATCATTAGACCCAGTGTTTAGGCAGTGTGGTTAGAGAACTTGTCTAAATAAGGAAGAGCTGAGTTCAAGTATCACCTCCAACACATACTGGCTGTGTGATCTTGGAAAGTCCCTTAAACTCTAGGTATCTCTCTAAAATCATAAAGTTCCAAGGAAGGCATTAACTGGCATTGGTAGACTGATTTGTAAATTGCAGGTCATAGCATCTCTGTACCTCAGTTTCCTCATCTGTAAAAAAAAAGTTGCCTAAAGGACTTCTTGCATTTAAAATATGAATCCTTCTGAGATGGGTAAACCTAAACTATTATCAATCAATCCATCAACCAATCAATAAGCATTTATTAAGAATATACCATATGATAAACACTGTGCTGGTTGGGGGAGGGGTTGAGGAGGACATGAAGACAGAAATGACAAAGTCCTGCCCTCTGAAAGTTTGTATTCTATCCGTCGCTGTGTGAATAAGTTTCTGGTCCTTCATGAAGAGCAGGTTTGGGTAAGAAGAGACTGAGACTACCTGATACATTTGGGGCTGATAGGGGAAGGGAACTTCTCAGTTCATTGAAACTGCTTTGATGTGGGCAGGGGACTTCAGACCTATCCTTGAAGAGTCTGAGCCTTCATTGATGCTAAGACTATTAGCCTCTATGCAGGGAAAGGAAAAGGCTTCATCTGAAGCAACCAGGGCCATGAGGAACTTGGGGACAGAGAGATTCAGGGTAAATGATATAGTCAGAACAATGCCATCAGAGAGATTGCTAGAATTGACTCACAGTAGCCAATGGGGGAAGGGTATACCCCATGTCTCAGCCAGAGCAGAGGCATCTCCAGGGCTTGGGTGCAATGGTCTTTGGGTCAAAGATGGGGACGGGTGGCTGCTTTCCAGACCTGGTCCTTATCATTCCCCATAATTATGCTTGAGTTTGAATGGTGGAATAAATGGGGCCGGAGACATTCTTATTCCTGCTAGTCTAATTAGTTACCTGTCCCTGATATCATGGGCAGGAGGCACCAAGGACTAGCCATTGAGTTCTCGATTATGGCAATTTCCAGATATTAAAGGCTTCAAAATAGGAGCAAGGTATGGGGGGAGGTGGAGAGGAAAGAACCAAAGTGGCTGTGGCTGGTATGTAGAGCAGAGGCAAAGAAAGTCTAACCATCCTTCCACCCACGCCCCGCCCCTCAAAAATACAGAGATATATTCCAACCTGTCACAACAAGGGAGAGATGAGAAGAGAGAAGAGTGGGCACAGATATGAGAGCATAGAGATACGAGAGATATGAAAGCACAGAGACTCCAAGAAAATGTCTCCTTCCCATTTCTGATGGTGCATTTAGCCATACATCTGCCCCCATCAAGATTCACAAAGCCCCTAGAGAGCCCAGAACTCTCTCCAAGAATGATCTCCAAGCCTAATAGATCTCTTCTCAAGTGCAGGTGGCAAGACTTGTATATTATTCATGCCTTTAATGGGGACAAAGCTATACTTTGGTTGCAAGCCTGAATGAATAATTTACTTACTAGAACTTCCCTTACTGGGCCTTCAGAATCAGCACTAGGCTTCCCAGAAGCTGGAGGGAAGTTTTTAGTGATGGAAAATCAGGAGTTGGTGGGGGCTTTTTGCTAGATCAGGGTCATCCACAAACAACAAGGAACGAACAGTCCAGAATTACCCAATTCTCTGCTAGTGATCCGGTCGTCTTAGAGACAGTTACCAGACATCATTGTATAATCAAGGGGACCCTTCACACTCAAGGTAGTACTGAGAGCCACAGTAACGTAGATGCCATGGGGATGGGAAATGGCAGGGGGAGAGGGGAGCTGGGTTGCCATGGAGACCCCATCCTTTCCCCTGGCAAAGGAGTCTGGGTTTGCTTGGTTGGAAAGTGGGGCAGAAGGTGCCTGGTTACCCAGGTGACAGATGCCCCTGAAGCCCTTTCTCGGTTGGGCGATGGGGGAAACTTATTTGGCAAGTCTCCATTCCCATTATGGGGGGAATATGTTGTCATGGAGACTCCCTAAAGACCAATTACAGGCAGAGAGGCTGAGCTCCCCCTCTCAGTCCTGTGGTTTCTGTGGGCAAGGAAGCCCATTGCTCAGAAATCTTTCAGATTTCTGTGGCAAGAAGGTGAACACAGCGTGACCGCCGTTCTCCTTCCTCTTGCTCAGAAGATGGAGTAGAGGGATAGAAGTCCTGCTCGGAAACTTGCTAGATCCCAAAAGAGGGAGGCAGTATGGGGTAGTGGGAAATCCTAGGACCTTGTTCAAGCCCCTTTTCTGACACCCATTATCTGGCTGGCCTTGAGAAGTCTTTTAACTCTTTCAGCCTCATGAAGGGGTCAAAACTAGATGACCCTCCTAAGTCCCCTAAATCCTAGGAAGTCCAGCCAGTTTTGTCTGTGGAGCTTCCTCTCTATTTTGGTTTTTGGCTGTTATTTATTTTTCCTCAACAGCAACACATCTCCACCTGGGTCTGCTCCTCTTGCCAATTCTTCTAGACAGAGGGTGTTTCTGAGGGTCTCTATGGCGACCATCCACAGCCTTGGTCTCCATGGTGACAAACTCTCAAAGTTATTTTTATTTATTTATTGGCATCTTCAAAGGCGTTTTGTCATCAGGTTGTTGCTTTTTAAGTGTCTAGCCTAGTCTTGGTTGAGTAGGAGACAGATTGACCATTCTTTTCCAGCTCTCCTGGGAGGCAGAGAGAGAGCAAAGGACGTAATATTTAGTGACAGTTGAGATATGGTCCTCAAAGTCACAGTGGAAAGTGCTTTCTCTGCTAAGTTTGTCTTCCTTGGTTCCACCAGTGCCTGAAGAAACCTCTCAACAGGTCAGGTAGGCACAACCCACTACTAGAAAGTTCTCAGGGCTGGAGGTTTGGTCGCACTCAAGACAGAACCGAAGATGGTGATTCCCTAGCCAGGATGGTGGGATTTGAGGGGTATTCATTAGGGTTTCCGCTTACAAGCTATGTGACTTTTGGGCAAGTCCTTCAACCTATGTAAGCCTCAGTTTCCTTATCAGTAAAATGGAGAAGCAGAAGGGGGAATTAAATGACCTCTAAGGTTCTTTCCAGGTCTAAGTCCACAATCTCTGCAATTCATGATCCTTATAAAGACAAAAAGAAACACAAATAATAAGACATAGCATTTATGCAGCATTTTAAGGTCCTCAAAAGATTTTATAAATATTGTCTCATTTTATCCTCATAATCACCCTAGGAGGTAGGTTCTATCACTATCACCATTTTGCAGATAAGGAAATTGAGGCATACAAAAATGAAGTGACTAGCCCAAGGTCACACAGCTAGTAAGGGTCTGAAGCTGGATTTGAACTCAGGTCTATCTCAACTCCAGGGCTAATGTTCTATCCACTGGACCACCTACTTAACTCATATAAATGGAAACAGCATGGTGGTCATTCTCTTTACAATCTGCCTTCAAATCTGGAGATTGTCTCAAGAGTATTAAGTCACATACTTAAACCAGAAAGAGACATATTGGCATCCATGCCCAGTCAAGAAATTGACCAGTAATGCTTTGAAATGATGAACAGCACATTTTGTTTTCACATATGCCTTTCCTCTTCTCTGTTGGGGACACTACCATCTTCCCAGTTACCCAAGCTCAAAACCTGGGTGTCATCCTTGCCTCCTCCCTTGCACTCCTCCCCCAGACCTAATCTGTCACTGAGTCTTGTCTTTCTACCTTCCCAGCTCTTGAGTCTGCCCCCTTCTATTCACTCACACAGCCATCACTCCAGTTCAGGTCCCCATCTTAACTATTACAATGGCCACCTGATAGATCTCCATGCCTCAAGTCTCTCCCTACTCCAAACCCCTCTCCACTGAGCTGTCAAAATGATTTTCCTAAAATGTACATCTGATCAAGTCACCCTTTATTCAGTAAATTCCAGTAGTTCCCTATTACCCCAAGATCACATGCAAAATTATTCAAAGCCCTTCCCAATGTGTCCCCTACCTTTCCAGGGTTCTCATACCTAACTTCCTTCCACAATCTCTATAATCCAGAAACAATGGACTTGTAGCTATTTATAGAATAGGACACTCCACTTCCTTCCCCACATCTTTGCACTGGCTACCCCTCATGCCTGATATGTCCTCCCTCCTCATCCCAATATCCCAGTATCCCAGAATTCCTTCAAGACAAAGCACAAAACCCATCCTCTATACGACATCCTTCTGGTCTCCTCCACTGCTGGTACCTTCCTTTCCACCTTTCTGTCTGGAATGGATGGATGGATGGATGGATGGATGGATGGATGGATGGATGGATGGTTGGATGGATGGACAGACAGATCTTGTCAGTTAGGTGGTGAAGTGGATAGAGTGCCAGATCTGGAGACTCATCTTTCTGAGTTCAAATTTGCCCTTAGACTTAAGTAGCTGTGTGACCCTGAGCAAGTCACTTATCCCTGTTGCTTCAGTTTCATCTGTAAAAAGGGGAAACTCCCTTAGCCAAAACTGATTGGCACTTTCTCTGTACCTTGATATTCTGGGAGAATAATAACGATTGTTATTGTCATTATTATATTATTTTGTGGTTACGTATTTATTATTAATAGCAATAAAATAATCATCATGACAATAACAACATTTCCATAACACCTACTATGTGCCAAGCACGGTGCTAAACATTTTACAAATATTTTCTCTTTCAACTCTCACCACAACCCTGGAAAGGAAATGCTATTATTACCCCCATTTTACAATTGAGAAAACTGAGGCAGAGTTAAGTGACTTGCCCAGAGTCACACACAACTAGTAAGTGTCTGAGGCTGAATTTGAACTCAAGTCTTCTTGTCACCAGACCCAGCACTGCGGCACCATCTGGCTGCCCCCTAACAACTGATTGCAACACCAAGATGTTAAACGATTTGCCCAGGGTCACATAGACAGTGTGTGTCAGAGCTGGGACCTGAACTCCCATCTTCTTAGCTCTGGAGCATTCTGTCAGGCTATATTGGGGGATGGAGGAGGCATCAAGAAGTGAATCAGGAGAATCTGGAAAGGAGGTGGCCCTTGAACTGAGCCTTAAAATGATAGGGTTTCCCAAAAGAGGAGATGAGGAGGGAGACTGTCCCAAACATCAGGGAACAGTCCATTCAAAGGTCTGGTGGTGGGAGATAGAATAACTTGGACAGAGAAGAGCACCCCTGACCAGAGTGAGAGAATAATCAAGCCTGGTAAGATAGGCTGCAGACATTTGACCAAGGGCATTCAATGCCATCTCAAGCAGTTTGAGAGAATAGGGAGCCCCTGAAACTTCATGAGCAGGAGTGGTGTGATTAGTCCTGCGCGCTAAGAACAGGGTGGAAGGTGGATTAAGAAGAGGAGATGCTAGCTGCCTTTATGTTTGTTTAGCTAAATATCCTAGGTGCCAACAGTTTCCAGATTCTCTTTGGTTCTCCCACATCAATACACTGTTATTCAAAGCTGGAAAACTACTTAATTCTGCACATGTCTGTCTGGCTTCTCCCAAGGCTCTTCTCTGGTTGGATGCAGGGGGAGTATGGTAACAAAAAGCCTGTAGTAACTGGAATCTCCTCCCTCTCATGATGTTCTCCTAGAGATAGAGAATGGAGGGGAATCAGTCCACTCCCATCCTAATTCATTTGGGTTCCAACGGTGCAGTGTCCTCCTGGTTGGCCAAGCCTGTGGATACCCTGAAAGAGAGAATTTTGGGGGTACTCTGTGACCTATAAGTCACAGCATATGTAACCTTCCAAGCTTGTGATTATTAGACCTCTGACTTGTGGCAAGTCTCTGAGTGATATCTGTCTCTCTCTGTCAGTGAGACTGAACACAGCGATATCTTGGAAAGACATTTTGGAGCTGCAAGATTTGGATTTAAATTCTATCTCAGCTATGTGCTGCCTATGTGACCTTAGACAAGTCATTTTTCTCTCTCTAGGCCTAAAAAACGGCTTGTTTTGCAAAAGGAGGGGGTTGTATTATAGTCTAGGTTCCTTCCAGCTCTAAATCCTGTCATTCTATATTTCTTTGATCCTATCATGTTCAGTCATTTCAGGTGTGTCTGACTCTTTGTGACCCCATTTGAGGTTTTCTTGGCAGAGGTAATGCAGTGATTTATCATTTCCTCCCCCAGATAATTTTACAGATAAGGAAACTGAGGCAAATAGGGTTAAGTGACTTGTCCAGGGTCACATGGCTAGTGTCTAAAGACCAGATTTGAACTCAGGAAAGATCAATCTTATTTATTCAAGGCCCAATGCTCTGTGTACTATGGTGCCACCTAGCTGCCCCTCATCTTATTGAGTGAAGAGAGCAGATACCTGAGTCCCTAAAATGGTTACTAACTCAGGTTGGCCTGAGTAAGTCACTTTCCTCTTCATTATTTCATTTCTCCACCTCCATAAAATGAAGCAGTTGGACTAGATGACCCTGAGTACTGGGTGTGGAGTCAGAAAGAGTTGAATTCAAATCCAGCCCCAGACACTTTCTAGTTGTGTGACCCTGGGCAAGTCAGTTAAGTTCTTCTTGCCTCAGTTTCCTCATCTGTAAAACGGAGGATAATAATAGCACCTACCTCTCAGGGTAGTTGTTGGGATCTTGTAAAATGCTATTGTTGCTGTTAATTAGGAAAGGGGAAGGCCATGATTGCCCACTCAACAGACATTTATTTAGAAATCATTTACTATTCCAGAGTACAGGGCTCTGGGCAGAGGGAGAAGCAAGGTTGGGGTAACACTGAGGCCCTGAGCTTATTCCTCTCCCAGTTTCTAGGCGGGGCCCTAAAGCTCTCATCATTCTAAACAGAAATCCCAAAGACAAGTAAGGGAAGCTTGTGCTATAATGATGGCCAAGTGGTAGAGCCTAGAGTCCGTGCATTTGTGGTAGGAAATCAGGGGATCTCATTAATGATTTTGGAACCAGAAGACTTGAGTCTGAATCCCAGTCCTTCCACTTACTCCCTGTGTAACCACAGACAAGTCACAGAATCTCCTCTGAGCCCTAGTTTCTACAACTGAAAAGTGAGCTAGATGAATGTGATGGCCTCTCCAAGCTTTAAATCCATGACCGATAATCCTCCACGGAGTCTCTACTTTTCTTTGGCTGGGATTTTGGACTCCTGGGTTTCAAGGCTCAGCATTGCCACAGATCAGCTGTGTGACTCCGGGTAACTCCATTCTCCTCTCTGGGACTCCCTCGGAGGACTGCCCAGAAGACTTCTCTGTCCTTCAGGGCCTGGGAAGCCTGAAGCCAGGGACAAGAGGCCCTTTTTCCCCCTTCCTGAGGAAGACCTTTTTTTTAGCCAAATGAATAATTCATTGTAAATGACTTTGAGATGAGTGGCGCCTCCATGTTGCCACCCGATTATATGTACCATAAAAAGCAATGACAGTAATTTATCTCCTTTCTCTCCTGGGGTGGGCCGGAGGAAGGGGGAGGAAATATTCTGTGCCTGGTTCAGGGTTATGAATCATCCTTTTTAGCAGTTAAGCTGCAGGCCCCTGACACTTTTACTGATTTGGTATTAAAAGATTCCAGCCTGGATCTGGGAGCAGCGAGAGGGGATGACTGTCCTTCCTTCCCTAGGGACCACCTAGGGGCAGGAAATGAAACTCGGTATGAGTAGATGGGGAAGGGGGTGGGGGGAGGGAGTGGGCTGGGAGGTGGGTAGATGTTTTGAAGTCCTGGCTCATTAGTTTGCCCTGAAGGTGTCTCTCTTCTGAGCTCCAGGGATGCCAGCCTGGGGCCAGAGCTGCAGGTGCCCAGCACACATCTGAGCTGTACAGCTGTGGCAATACCAGCACAAGGGACCAGCTGCTCCCCATGCCTGATCTGCCTGCCAGTCTCTTTTCTACTTCCCAGCAGCCTGCAGGGGAGCTCACGATCATTGCTGCCTGGCCTGGGCTCTTTGATGCTGTGGAATTCTCAGGGTGCTGAAGTCACAGTCTCTGCTCTGTACCTGTGAAGTACTTTACATACATGAATGATTCTTCCATTTTGCAATTGGAGAAACTGAGGCTTAGAGAGGGGGAGCAACTTGTCAAAAGTCTTAGACATTCGCTGGTTGAGCTAAGACTTGCAAAATCCTGTGGGCATCTTATTCAACCTCCCTGTGCCTCAGTTTCCTCATCAGTAAAATGAGGAACCTGGAAGAGAAGGCTTCTGGAATCGCTTTCAGTTCAAATCCGTGATGCTAAATTCAAATGAGATAATATTTATAAAGCATCTAGCACAGCACATGGCACATAGTAGGCACTTAATAATTGCTTGGTCCCTTCCCTTAAATACATACTTCCAGTCATATTTCTACAAATTTTCCTTTCAAGAATAAGGCATTAGTCCATTCAACAAACATTTTGTAAGCAATTACTACTACACAGAAAACTGGGCTACATGCAGAAGGAGAGACATAGTTCAGATAATTCCAAGTTCTTGCCCCCATGGATATTACAGTCTAGTTGAAAAGTTCTAGATGCACCCCTACAGAGTTCTAGAGGCACTCTTGCAAAGCTCTAGAGGCAGTCCTACAAAGTTCTAGAAGGACCCTTACAAACTTCTAGAGGCATTCTTATGATTCCTGTAATTGGCAAACCTACAAGTGCATAATTTTTTTAATATGAAGAATCCTGATAGAGATGGAGATCCCTGCTCAGGCACAGTTTGAACCAGGAAGGCTCCAAGGTCCCTTCTAACTCAGAGACTGTGTGATTCTGAGGTTCAGGAAAGGTGAATGTCAGAGGTGGGATTTCAATCCAGCTCTTCTGTAGTTCTAGAGGAAGGTAACCAAGGGGATGAAGGGTCTTGAGTTCAAGACATGAGAAGATCAGTTGAAGGAGAAGAAAAGATAGAGGAAGGATGGAGAAGGTAAGGGGAGTAGGAAAGACAGTTGCCTTCAAGTATTTGAAGAATTGTCCTACATAAGGATAGGACATATTCTGTTTGAATGGGAAAAATATAGAGAAATAGATTTGGTCTCCACTTAAGGAAGCATTTTCTAATATTTCTAGCTAACCACAACCAGAATGGACTACCTCCATTCGAAGGCTTTCTCCTCACTGGAGATTTTCAGTCAGGCTCTGGGTGACCACAAGTCAGATACATGGGAGAAGGGATCATTAAGTATTGATCATTGTCCTCTGACCTAGAATTCCCTCCCTCCTCGCTTCCACCTTTTAAAATCCCTTCAGAACTCAGCTCAAATGCCACCTCCTCCATGCAGCCTTCCTGAGCCACCTTCCTGATAGATAACAACCACAACTATGATGATGATGATGATGATGATGATGATGATGATGGTGATGATGATGGTGACACTTAATATTTACACAGTGCTTACTGTGTGCCAGACACTGTGCTAAGTGCTTTACAAGTATTATCTCATTTAAACCTCACAACAATCCTGGGAAGTAGGTGAAGATATTATTATGATTTTACAGATGAGGAAACTGAGGCAACCAGAAGTTAAGTGACTTGCCCAGGGTCACACAGCTACTAAGTGTCTGAAGTTGGATTTGAATTCTGGTCTTCTTGACTCCAGACCTGAGGTTCTACCCGCTGAGTCACCCAGTCACCACCTTGCTAGTTTCCATTCACCCCAGATTACTTTGTAGCTATTTTGTACATAGTTTATATTTATTTATATGAACATGTGATGTTCTAAACAATAAAAAGTGAGCTCTTCCAGGTCAGCAATTTTTGCTTTCCTCCCTGCTTCCCCAGCACCTAGGACAGCACCTAACACAATAAGTATGAAGGAATGAAAAGATGGATGGATGGATGGATGGATGGATGGATGGATGGATGGATGAACAGACAGATGAATGGATAGAAAGATGAGTGAGTGGGTGGGTGGATAGATGGACAGATAAATAGATGAACAGATGGATGGACAGATGGGTAGGTGAGTGGATGGAGAGATGGATTCATGGACAGATAGATGTATAGATAGATGAATAGGCCTCTGAGGTTTCTTCCCAACTCTGAGAGTCTGCAATTCTGACTCCAGGCAGCTAGGTGGCACAGTGAATTCCACTGGGCTTGGAATCAGAAAAACATTTTCATGAGTTCAAATCTGAGTGCAGACACTCACTGTGTGACGCTGAACAAGTCACTTAACCCTGTTTGCCTCAATTCCTCATCTATCAAAAAAAAAAAATACCTGGAGAAGGATATAGCAAACTACCAAGAAAACCCTAAATGGGGTCACAAAGAGTTAGACATGACAGAAACAATGCAACAATAAATTGACTTCAGACCCAATATTCTCTCTTCAGCACTAAGCAGCCTCTGGAGAAAACAGGAATTGCTTTTGAGAATGAACTCTGATGCCTGAACATTCATCTTTTAAGATTGCACTTAATGCAGCCCCATTTGCCTGTGACTATCTGCATGCCTTCCTTTTGCTGATCCCTGAAAGGCCTTTTTGAAAAAATGGCAGAAATTTGTAATAATGCCCATTTTCAAGGGAAGAGGATTCCTGCCTTTCTCAGATCCTATCGAATAAGAATAAGAACACTTGTATCAATCACCTCATCACCCTTCCAGAGAAAGTTCAGATGTCTGGTTCTGGTGATAAGCCTGCCCCTCAGATTGCTGTGCCAGGCCTTCACACGTTTCTGGTCATCTCTACACCATATAGTTCTAGGCTCCCTCCTCCCTTTCCAGGATCCCTTTATGTGTTGTCTTCTCCATTAGAATATAAGCTCCTTACAGAACCAGGAGAATAATTTATATGCTAACAACCACATTGTAAAGATTACCAACTGTGAAATCCTTAGGATCTGTGACCAAACCGATAATCCACCACTGTTCCAGAAGACTCATGATGAGCATGTTGCTACCTACCTCCGGGGGAGAACGTATCAACTCAGAAGGCAGAGTGAAGTATATGTTCTTCTCTTCTCTTTCTTTTGTTTTCATTTTTCTTTTTTCCTTTCTTTCTTAGATATAGCCAATGCAGGAATTTATTTTTCATGACTATACATATTTGTAAAAAAAATTGTTTTTCTTGCCTTATCAATGGGTGGAGGAGAGAGAAGGGAAGATAATTTGGACCTAAAATAAAATAAAATTGAATTTTAAAAAAGAACGTAAGCTCCTTTAGGGCAGGAGTTGTCTTTCTTTGTGTAATTGCAACCTCAGCACTGCACACACTGCCTGACACATGGCAAGTGATTTATAAATGCTTTATCCATCTATCCAATCTTTAAAAAGAACAAAGTCAAGGAAAGTTCAAATTACTGAGCAATTGTGCTCATTTTACACTCCAGCAAGGGAATGCTTAAGATTCTGCAAGCTGCACTTTAGCAATTTGTGAATCAAGAATTACCAGAACACACTGGCTTTCAAAGAGGCACAGGAACTAGAGACCAAATTGCCAACATTCACTGACTGGTAGAGAAAGCAAGGGAGTTCCAGGAAAAAACATCTACTTCTGCTTCATGGACTACACTAAAACCTTTGACTGTGTGGATCACAGCAAAATGTGGCAAGTCTTCAAAGCAATGGGAGTGCTAGAAAATCTTACTTGTACCTGTACTCCTATATGCAGTCTAAGAAGCAACATGAAACATGAAACAACTGATTGGTTTAAGATTGAAAAAAGAGTACAACAAGACTGTGTGTTGTCACTTTATTCCTTTAATTTATATACAGAGTACATCATGTGAAATTCCATGCTGGATGAATCAAAAGCTAGAATTAAGGTTGATGGGAAAAATATCAATAATCTCAAATATGTAGACAATATCACTCAAATGGCAGAAAGTGAAGAGGAATTAAGAACCTCTTGATGAGGGTAAAAGAGGAAAGTGTAAAAATTGGCTTGAAGTTTAATATCAGAAAAACTATGATCTTGGCAAATGGTCCCATCACTTCCTGACAAATAGAGGGAAAAGAAATGGAAGCAGTGTCAGATTTTATATTCTTAGGCTCAAATATCACTGCAGATGGTGACAGCTGCCATGAAATTAAAAGATGCTTGCTCCTTAGAAGGAAAGTTATGGCAAATCTGGACAGCATACTAAAAAGCAGAGACATCCCCTTGCTGACAAAGGTCCATATAATCAAAGCTATGGTTTTTCCAATTCTAATATATGGCTGTGAGAGTTGAAATATAAAGAAAGCTGAATGTCACAGAACTGATGCTTTCAAATTGTGGTGCTGGAGAAAAATTTTGAGAATCTTTTCAACAGCAAGGAGATCAAATCAGTCAATACTTAAGGAAATTAATTCAGGCTGTTCACTAGAAGGTCAAATACTGAAGCTAAAGTTTAAATGTTTTGGCCATATAATGAGAAGACCAGACTCATTGGAAAAGACCCTGATATTTTTAAAGATTGAAGGCAAAAAGAAAAAGAGATAGCAGAAGATGATACAGATGGTATCATGGAAACAATGAACATGAACTTGGACAGACTTTGAGAGAGATATTGCAGGTTAGAAGAGCCTAGCTTGCTATGGTTTAAGGGGACATGAAGAGTCAGACATGACTGAACCACTGAACAATAACAAGTCCATCCATTCATCCATTCATCTATCCATCCATTCATCTATCTATCTATCTATCTATCTATCTATCTATCTGTCTGTCTGTCTGTCTGTCTGTCTATCTATGACAGATGGGAACCCATTCATAGTCTTAGACTATACCTATCTATGGCATCTATCTATCCATCCATCTATCCATCTATCTATCTGTCCTTGTATCTCATCCATCTACCTATCCATCTATCCATTCATCTATCAACTCATCCATCCATACATCTATTTATGCCAGATGGGAACTCATTTATGGTTTTAGTCTATTCCTATCTATGCCATCCATCTATCCACCCACTGATCTGTCTATCCACCCATTGATCTATTTATCCATCCATCTATTTATCTATACATCCATTCATCTATCTATCATCTACCTACCTATCTGTTATCTGTCTATACTAGATGGGAATCCATCATATCTTAGTAGTCTGAGACTCAATGATGTTAAGTGACTTGTACATGGTCCCCCAGCTAGTATGTGCCAGAGTAAGGATTTGAAACCAGATCTTCCTGATTCTAAGTCCAGCGTTCTATCCACTACCCTGTATCACCTTAAAGTTATGTTAAAGGGTTAAGAAATGCATTTGTAGTAATACATCTGCAGTGTCACGAGCAGTTTCCCTAACAGGGTTTCCATAGGTTAAATCAGACAATGACCTGAACCCCTTCCAAGTCCATAACTGTCTGCTTAGAGTTAAATTGAGCCCTAGTATGGAGGATTGTTATGGGAAAAGTCTAGTAGGGGTAGTATAGTATATTGCAAAGAACACTGAATTTAGAACTGGGGGACCTAGGTATTCCCAGATCTGTCACTTACTAGCTGTGTGATCTTGGGCCAGTCACTCCCTGTCTCTGAGTCTTGGTTTCCCCACATGTCAAATAAAGGGGTAGTAGAATAGATGAACTTTAAATCCCTTCCAGGTCCAAATAAGTCCAAAATAAAAATGTGCTGCTATGCATGTACTTGAAGCCTTTCTTTCCTTGAAAAGTGAACCTGTTAAAAGGTCAATATATCCAACTGTCTATTGATGCTTCTGTATGGGCTCCTGGGGCCCCTCAGTTGTTACACATGCCCTCCAATACCTAAAATCATACACAAAGAATTTCAAAGGTGGAAAAGACCTCAAAGACCATCTAATCGAACCCTAACCTTCAAAGAAATTTCCACTGCACCATCCCTGACAAGTAGTCATCTAGTTTCTTCCTAAAGACTTCTAGTGATCTCTGGGAAACCCCACTACCTCCTACAACAGCTTTTGGGATGGCCCAATTGTTAGAAGTTCTTTCCTGAAATTGAGCTGAAATCTGCTTCTCCTTAACTCTCCCCTCCCCACCCCACTCCTCTCTCATCACATTGTTCTTGGTGCTGACTCTGGGGGCCCAGTAGAACAAATCAAAGACCTCTTCCCTAGAAAAGTTCTTCAAATCCGTGGAGACAAGAACCATTTATCTCCCTGCCCTTTCTTCTCTTCTCTTATCTAAACATCCCCAATGCATGCTGTCTCCTCTGAAAGAGCATAAGCTCCTTGAAGGCAAGAACTATTTTTGCTTTTCTTTTTACCTCCAGTGCCTATAGGTCACATAGTAGGTGCTTAGCGAATGTTTGCTGATGGATTGACTGATTGATATAACCGATACCAATAAAGTACAAAGCTCTCTCATGCCCCTGTTTCCCCTTTTCTCTGGGGTACTTAAAGGGCAGACCTAGAATGCCAGAGAATATTCCCATCTCTTGTTAGGGCCCCTCTTTTCACCTGGTGCAGACTGAGGGAAACATCAAAATGCAATCAGGACTGTGGCAGTTCCATTATTTATGAAGCTTTGGTTATTTAACATATAAATAATCCATGACTGCAAAGTATAGCTGTCACCATCATTGCATATTCATGAGCTATGTTTGTGGGAATTTCGCAGGGTTTCTCAAAGCCAGATGTGCGCCCCAGCCCATGCCCATGCGTGCAAACTCACACATCAAATAAAATGGTTGTAATAAAGATTTCATCTGTCAGCTTGAGGCCCTGGTCTCCTGCAAAAGCAGCTCATTTTCTCCTCCAGGAGTATTCTCTTAGGGAGTTTCATGTTAGAGAGAGAGAAGTAGGTGTCAACTCAGGAGAACCTTCACAGTCCTCCTTTTATTTATTTGTTTGTTTGTTTTTGTGGAATAAAGGATCCATGACTTTTTTGCTATAGGAAATTCCCAATTAAAGAATATTGTCCTACCAAAGCAGGTCAGTACCTTCCCAGTAACTACGATAGTCTTAGATGCCTGCCCAGAGCATTAAGCGATTAAGTGATTTGTTCTGGGTCACATAGTCATCAAGGGCCTGTGTTTTAGGACTTGAACCTAGGTGTTCTTGCCTAGTTTTCTGACCACTACCCCATGCTGCCTCTCTTCCTACTTTATAGGATCATAAAATTCAGAGCTGAAATACAATTCAGTTCAAGTGAATAAGTATTTATTAAATACCTACTAGATGCCAGGCACTGTGCTTGGAGCTGGTGACTACAAAGAGGACAATAAACAGCTCCTGCTCTCAAGAAGTTCACATTCTATAGAGCATTGAAAGGGGTCTTACATAGTTAAGGAACAAGGGAGCCAAGATGGCAGAACCCAACTGAATTCTCTCAACATTCCCTCACAAAAACTTTAAAATAACACCATGGTTGAACATTTGGAGCAACAGAGCTGAAAAAGGGTCAAACTGAGACATTTTTCTGGCCTAAGAAAACTTTAGAGGTCAGCAGGAGAAGTTTGTGATGCCAGGGTGGAGGCTTCTGGTGCCCACAAACATGGCAGCAAGGCCACAGTAGCAGCATCTCTGGGAGCTCTCAGACCATAGATAGTGGTGGAGTCTGAAAACTGGCCAGGAAAGATTACAGAGCACCCTTCGCTAGCACTGGGCACAACTGGCATTGATTGGCAACTCTATTACCCACATGCAGTTCTTGGTTGCAGTTCCAAGACAGAGGAATACTGGGGGTAGGTCACAAGAAAGCAGGAGCCCTGGTCATAGTACTAAAGCAAAGAAGAATATTAGCTCTTGCAGTTGCCCAGGACCAAGGGTCCTTTTTGGGTAAAGACCGGAGTACAGATCATACCTTTCCCTTCTTGGAAATTTTGCAGACTTTCAGAACTAACTCTAAAAAACAGAAGTATGGAAAAACCTAAAGCTTGAGACAGTGCCTCCCCAACTCCAGGTAAGCAGATCCCAGTATAAAGTTCAAAGTTAAGAAGTAGGCTGGAAAAATTATTATACAATAACAACAACAAAACTTGACCTTAGAAAGCTGCCACAGTGACTGGAAAGACCAAGTCATAAACTCAGAAGAAGACATCAATATGAAAACAGCTACAAACAAAGCTTCAAAGAAAAATACTAATTGAATCTAAGCCCAGTTATAAGAATTCCTGAAAGAGTTAAAGAGAGAGATAAAAGTAGTAAGGAGAAAATTGGGAAAAGAAATGAGAGTAATGCAAGAAAATTATGAAGAAAATTAACATCTTAACAAAAAAGACACAAAAATTCACTGAAGAAAAGGACTATTTTAAAAGCAGACTAGGTCAAATGGAAAAGGAGGCATAAAAATTCATTGGAGAAGAGAACTGCTTAAGAAGTAGAATTTGCCAAATGGAAAGAGTTCCAAAATATCACTAAAGAGAATAATTCCCTAAAAATTAGAAATGAGCAAATGGAAGCTAATGACTCTATGAGAAATCAAGAAACAATTCAAAAAGTCAAAAGAATGATAAATGGAAGAAAAATATGAAAACATCTCATCAACAAAACAACTAAGCTGGAAAATAGATCAAGGAGAGATAATTTAGGAATTATTGAAGTATCTGAAAGCCATGATCAAAGAAAGAGCCTAGATGTCATATCTTGAGAAGTCATCATGGAAAACTACTCCAACATCTTAGATCCAGAGGGGAAAATTGAAATTGAAAGAATTCATCAGTCACCTCCCAAAAGAGATTCCCAAAATGAAAACTCACAGGAATATTATAACCAAATTCCAGACCTCTCAGGTCAAAGAGAAATACTTCAAGCCAGCAGAAACAGTTCAAATATTGTGGAGCCACAGTTAAGCTCACACAAAATTTAGCAGCTTCCACATTGAAAGAGCAAAGGGGTTGGAATATGATATTCCTAACAAAGGAGCTAGGATTCCAACCAACAGTCACCTACTCAGCAATACAGAGTATAATCCTTCAAGGGGAAAAATGGATATTTAATAAAATAGAGGACTTTCAAGAGTTCTTGAAAATAGCAGAGCTGAATAGAAAATCTGACATTCAGATAGAAAATTCAAAAGAAGTATAAAAAGGTAAACATGAGAGAGTAATCATAAGGGTCTCAATAAAAAACCTTATATTTCTATATGGAAAGATGATGCATGTAACTTCTAAGAACTTAATCATTATTCGGGTAGTTAAAAGGAGTTTGCATAGACAGAGGGCATGGGTATGAGTCATTTTTATACTAGAATGATCTCCAAAAAAAAATGAAGGGATAAGAAAGAGATATGCACTAGGAGAAAGAGGAACAGAGAGGTAAAATGGGGAAAATTTCCTCACATAAAAGACACATGAAAGGAAGAGCTTTTATAGTGGAAACTAAAATGAGAGTGGGGGACAGGCAATACTTGAACCCCATTCTCATCAGAATCAGTTCAAAGAGAGAAGAATATATGTGTATGTATATACACACACATACATTCAGATGTGTATAGAAATGTAACTTACCCAATAGAGAAATACAATGGAAAGGGGATAAGAGAAGAGGGGAATGATAAAAGGGGGGATAGATTAAGAGAGATGGTAGTTAGATGCAAAATAGACTTTGGAGGAGGGATAGGATGAAAGAGAGAGAAAAGGAAACATGAAAATGGGATGGAGGGGAAAACACAGTAATCATAGCTGTGAATGTGCATGGGATGAACTCACCCATATATAAGAATATATATCATGTAATAATATATATGTAATATATATTCTGTATAAATAATATAATAATAATAATAGATAAAATAAAGCAAAAGTAGATAGTAGAATGGATTAGAAACCAGAATTCACAATATGTTGTGACACACAACATGAGACACACTTAAAACAGAAAGACACACACAGAGTTAAAATAAAGATTTGAAGCAGAATCTAATATGCTTCAGCTAAACTGAAAAAAGACTGCAGTAGCAAACATGATCTTAGACCAAAAAAAAGCAAAAAATAGACCTAATTAAAAGGGATAAACAGAGAAATTATATTTTGCTAAAAGGTACCAGAGATAAGGTTCTGGTCAGAAATTCTGAGGGTCTTCCCCTCCTTGATTCATTCTGTAATGGAGATAAAGCAGGCCACCTTTTACCTCAATTCCTACCAAGCCTATGAATAGGTGTTGTCTCAGACAAACTGAGACCTGGGAAAGAACTTAGCTTAAAAAGGTCAAGGTCTTCTACTGCATCCTGGGCAGCCTATCATCCTGACCTATATCATGCCATTAGACTCCATTGTCTCTGAAGGAAAGAATGAGATTGATGACTTCGCACAGCTCTGCCTCACTTAAATCCAATTCACTTGCAAGTCAAGATATTACCCTCCTAATGTCAAGAATGGAAGATAAACAACAAAACAAACTAGGGACAATGAAGAAATACCAAAAAATTTTACAAGTTTCTCTGATAGAGGATTCATTTCTCAAATATATACCGAATATAGAACTGAGTCAAATTTGTAAAAATAAGAGCCATTCTCCAGTTGATAAATGGCCAAAGGATATGAACAGTTTTCAGAAGAAGGAACCAAAGCCATGTATAGTCGTATGAACAAAATGCTCTAAATCACTATTGACTAGAGAAAGACAAATTAAAGAACTCTAAAATACCATCTGACACCTATCAGAAATGACAAATACTAGAGGGGATGAGGGAAAAAATTGGTAGACTAATGCACTGCTGGTAGGGTTGGGAACTGATCCAACCATTCTGGAGAGTAATTTGTAATTATGTTCAAAGGGCTATACCACTACTTTGTCTGTATCCAAAAGAGGTCAGAGACAAAGCAAAAAGACTTACATGTACAAAAATATATGTAGCAGCTCCTTTTGTGGTGGCAAAGAATTGGAAATTAGTGGGATGTCCATCAATTGGAAATGGCTGAACAAGTTGTAGCATATGATTATAATGGAGAACTATTGTGCCGTGGGAAATGATGAGGAGTTAGTTTCAGAAAAACATGGCAAGATGTGTATGAACTGATGCAAAGTGAAGTGAGAAGAACCAGGAGATCCCTGTGCACAGTAACAACAATGTTGTAATGATGTTCAACTGTGAAAGACTTGGCTACTCTAATCAATACAATGATCCAAGACAATTCCCAAGGACTCATGATGAAAAGATTCTGTCCACATTCTGGAGAGAGAACAAATGAAATCTGAGTGCAAATCAAAATAAAATTTTCTCACTTTTTTTCTTGCTTTTGTTAAAAAATTGCTAATGTGAAAACGCTTTTTGCTGATTTTACCTGTATAGTTGATATCACATTGCTTGCCTTCCCAGTGAGTGGGGGAATGGTTGAAGGGAGGGCAAGAATTTGGAGCTCAAAATTCTTAAAAAAAAGAATGTTTAAAATAAATAAAGTTTTAAGGACCTTAGAAGCTTCTAGTTCAATGCCTTCATTTTATAAATGAGGAGAGAAAGGGAAGTAAAAAAAGGGAAAGTAAAATGATTTAAGGTCACACAGGCAGTAAATGACAGAGGCAGGATTTGAACCTGGGTCTTCTGCTACAAACCCAGTGTTCTTCTCTATTACACCCATGGCCTCTAAGGATTCTTAGAGCTTGGACTTATGCCCACACGGTGGCAAGGACCCTCCACCCTCAAGCCAATATCCTCTCTTGGCCTCCCCTCTTGAATTAGCTTCACCATCAGGCCATAATAGGGCTGCTGATTATGGGATTCATTTGTGCACGTGTGGTTAATTACCAATAACAAACTGTAGTAAGGAAGAAAGAACTAGACCCTGGGAGGGTCAGAGATGGGAGTTCTCAGTGCCCAAGCTATGGGCCTTGGTTCTTCCCAACAGTTCTTGGACTATATAGAAGGGTGAGGCCACCAAATGGGTGAGCCTTCTATAGAGGGAAACAAAGCAACATCTGAAAGTCCTCCTAATACTGTTTGCTGTCTTGTTGCACCCTCTGCTTCCTAATATTTCTCTGTATGATGTGTTCTTTTCTGAGAATGGAAGTTCATTGAGGGCAGGAACTATCTCATGTTTTTCTATATATTTCCTTTGCTTAGCATAACAACTAGCTCATTATAAGCATTTAATAAATACTTTAAATAATAATAACTTTTAAAAAGATGCCATCAGCAAGCCCCATGCCCACTCTCCTTCATGATGCTACAAGTAAGAAGAAACAGAAAAGGAGTCAGCCTATCAAATTCCCAACTGAGCAAAGATGCTGGAAATATTTTCTTTCTTCTCCCATCAGCCATACAGATCAACCAGGCTCAGCCTAGACACCACTGTGGGGTCAGGCCACCTCTCAAGGCTCAGTGCCCTGTAGACATTCTCTATCAATGGCTGAGAAGGGTAGAGGCTGCCCCAGAGATAAGCATCACTCATTCTGAATAAGTCATAGCCTTTGAAGAGATGGTGTCCCCAGCTTTGTGGCTGATCCACACTCACATGTAAACCGCCAGAAACGAATTGCCTACTACATTCTTTTTTCTCTCTCTAGTTCATTAAGCAGTAGGCATCCTTGTCCAGGTTCACCATTCGCAGGGCTGATCAGTGTCACACAGCTGGAATTAAAACACAGCAGAGAGACCAAAATAGTCCTAGTCAACCCCAGGCTGCTTAGAAGACTTTGCTATCTGAGATCTGCAAACTGAGGCTCCGGAAAATGTCCTTTATGGGCTGAACATATGTGGTAGTGAAATTTTCTTTAGGGAGGTGAGATGGTGATGACACCCCCACAATTCCATAACCCAGATGGCACAGATCCCCTGAGAGGTCAGACCATGTGTCATCAACAAGTCAACCACATGTTAGACGCTAGGAAGACAAAAATGAAATCATTCCTTGTCCTCAAAGAGCACACATCCTATTTTAATGTCATAGCATGCGGAGGACAGAGTTATAACAAGAAATTTTTACATCCAGGAAAGTCTGCCTCATTTGGGGTAAATCTCAGTGAGAAGGAGTAGTTCATCCTTCAGAGAGTGCTTTTCCAGTCTTCTCAGCAGGGCCAATGCCTCACTCCCTTGGGAAGAGGCAGGGGCTGGGGAGGATGAGAGACAGTCAGCAGTCAATAAAAGAATAGGGAACCCAGGAGAGGCCCAGGATTCTTAGGAGTGGTGACATGCACCATGAGATTGGCAATGGACCAGAAACTATAATATGGAAGACCACCGAGGGCAACAGTATATCCTGACCCAAAAGGTTTGAGTGGCTTGAAATGAAGGTAATTACCCCAAGTGAATCAATGCCAAGAATTCAGATCCTCTCCTCTGAAAAATGGTGCCCTATCACCATCTAGGGAAACGTTTCCCAGACTGGCATTCTGACAATACGCCTTCCAAGTCCCCTTTCTTCTGGATCTTCCATCAGCTCTGTTAACATCTTACTGAAGAGACAAAAGCTAACTCACCTTTAGCCATGGTCATAAACTCATAAGACCCTAGTAAATGTCAGTTCATTTAGTCTAGCATCTAGTCTCTTCTCAGAACCATACCATAGACTCATAATATTTAAAACTAAAAAGGATCTTAGAGATGATTTAGTTTACCACTGGGGATATCTTTTGTTGCATCATAAGGATGTAGAAAAAGAAGAAGCCTGAAGAAGCACCTCTTCTGACCCCACTCTGTTCAAAGGAAAGTTATTATTTGCCCAAGGTGAGATCTCTCGAACCACACCATACCCAGTCAAACTCTGAAAAACTGGTCACTGAGAAAATAATTTATTGCCTGGGGGAAAGCCCAAATCCCCAATTCTGTCAGACTTCCATCAGGGACCTCCATGAAGCTCCCACCTCAACTCCAGAACATTCAATGAGTGCCCATTGAGAGCACAAGAGGGCTATATCATGATGCCAGCCATCATCTTCCTCTTCCCTATGGGGCTGCATCCACATATCAGTATGACACAACTTGTATGTAAATTATAATTCCCTGAATAGATTGTAAGCTCCCTGAAGTAATAGACTAGGTCTGATTATTTCTCTTATATTTCCTACAGACCTAATACTTTGTGGTTGAATGAAAGCTTATTAATGAATCAATTGACAAAATAAAGGTCACCATTTCATCTTCAACCAACATGTATTAGGCACTTATATCCCCTTCACCCAGTAAAAATATAAATGCTTTACTTTTATCAAGTATTTATTTATTTATCAAGTATATTTAAACAAATATTTATTAAGCACATACTATGTGTTCCCAACATATGCACCTTTCCACATGTGTTCTCTACATGTGTCTTTTCCTCCCAAAGATACTATGTGTATTTACGGGAGAGGAAGCCCTAGGTTTATGGTGGGAAAGTTTTGTCTTTTTCTTACTATCATTACATTAAATGCCTTTACTTGGATCAGTTTCCTCTGGATGACTATTAAAGGTAAATACATCAGTGGGGGCTCATGAGTTATATTTTCAGCAGTGCAGATGCACAGAGTACCATGAATCTGGGAGAACAATCCTACAGATTGGGAGAGGGGACCCCAGGTACTACAAATACTTTAATTGAAATACCCATGCTCACACAATTCCTCAGTGGAAAAGTGGGGATTCAAACCTAGTCCTCTAAATCCAATACTCTTCTCCTCTCTACCATGCTGTCTCTGTATGAATCCTAACCAAAAAATTATGAAGAATCAGAAGAGGGAGAGACCACTTTTAGCAGCAGAAATCAGAGAAAGATTTGTTACTTGAGTTGAACCTTGAAGGAAGGGAAGGATTTCATTCTAGGTATAGGGGGCCACGTAAAGATCATAAGATCATAGATTTAAAGCTGAAAGGGGTGTCAGGGAGGCTTTTCCCAACTGCTAGTGCCTCCCCTCTCAAATCTCTTTGTATTTATACTCTGTGTGTATGTGTATAGTGTACGTGTATATGTGTGTGTATACATGTTTCATATACCTGTGTATCTGTTGTCTCCTCTAATGGAATGTAAGCTTTCTGAGGGGAGGCAACTTCATTCTTGTCTTCGCTGTTGGGACACATAGTAAGTGCGTGGTCATTGCTTTTTGCTGTGTGGTCTCTGAGGTCTCTTCCAGCCCTGGATCCAGAGTACTAGGTCTTGTTTGTCTAGCACTTTTCTGTTGGTAGGATTGCAGACTCAGAGACCCAGATCCAGAAGAGTGGCCAT